>CM056059.1:159010560-159610560 GCA_029574335.1 Rana kukunoris | reverse complement strand
ATTTTTTTTTTATATTTTTACATTGTGTTTTAAAAATAATTTAATAAATGTGATCACTTTTATTGCTGTCACAAGGAATGTAAACATCCCTTGTGACAGTAATAGGTGGTGACAGGTACTCTTTATGGAGGGATCGGAAGGTCTAAAAGATCCCCAATTCCTCCTTTGCACTTCAAAGTATTCAGATTGCCAAAAAAACTGTGATTCTGAATACTGTATTTATTTTAAATACCGGCGTCATTGTCAGCTGAATAAACCCGGAAGTGACGTTGTGACGTCGCTTTTGTGTTTACATACAGATTGGATTGAAGCAGTTTCGGACTTCGTGCCAGTCTGTGTCTAGACGCCAGAAAGGGCGGATTGGGGATGGGGTCTCCCGGTGGGACGGGAGGCCTGGTAAGAGCGGAGGAATGTGGCGGGAGGGGGGGGATGTCCCCTCCCGCTCCTCCGGGATAACAACCGAGCGGCATTGGTTGTTATCCCTGGAAAGCTGATCGTCCGCTCTAAGACCCCTTTCACACTGGGCTGGTTTGCAGATGCTATAACGCTAAAAATAGCGCCTGCAAAGCGACCCTAAACAGCGGCTGCTATCTCTCCGGTGTGAAAGCCCCGAGGGCTTTCACACTGGAGCGGTGCGCTAGCAGGACGCTAAAAAAAAGTCCTGCTAGATGCATCTTTGGAGCAGTGTGTATACCGCTCCTCCACCGCTGCTGCCCATTGAAATCAATGGCAGTGGTTTTTAACCCTTTCTCGCCCGCTAGCAGGGGGTAAAACTGCCCCTCTAGAGGCCGAATAGCACCGCAAAATTGATGGTAATGAGTCGCTAAATACCTTTACCACCGACGCCGCCCCAGTGTGAAATGGGACTAAATAACGGTACAGGGATGATGCCTGCAGCTGAAATCACACCAGTATAACCCCCTATATATGCAAACGCTCGGCGGGAAGGGGTGAAATTATTATTTTATGGATGGCGTCAGGTGTGAGGGATACATGACGGTTATGGTAATGGTGACAATGAGGGTTGATTCAGTGCCGGTTCACACTGGGGCGGCGCGACTTTACAGGGCAACTTGGAGACGACTTAAAAGCGACTTTCAGCGCTACTTGGAGCGACTTACAACGCGACTTCAAGTCGCCTCCAGGACAGTGGCCAATAACAGAATAATCTGCTCTGTGGAGGGAGGGGTTTGCCTTAGAAAACTATTTTCACTTCCTGGAAAGTCGACAGGGGATCCGACCAGTGGCGGTGCGTGTATAGCGGGCGCTGGAGCACCGCCCCTTCTGGCTACCGCACACGCCACTGACAATATACATAGATTCATGAATTCCATTGCATGAATCTATGTATTGCGGCCGATTCGTCGAATATTCAGATGGCCGGCCCCATGGTGAGTGCCGGCCATCTGAATAACGACGGCTGCGGAAGTGCCTATCAGAGCCAGCGGCTCTGATAGGCTTTCCGATTACAGCCCTCAGGCTGTAGTCGGTTTCCGGATGATCAAAACAGAAAGGGCAAAACGCGTAGACAACTTCAAAGGATTTTTTCAGTATTGCTTGCCATTATCATTATGGTTATATATATATATTTTATGTAACAATTTTCTATGTAATTGTCTTTGCATCTATGTAATATTCTACGCTTGTAATAAAATCTCTATTTTTTTTATCTACTTCGGATCTGCCTCAAAGTCCGACCATCAATTTCTATTCTTAGTAATTGTTTTTCTTCTATCGGCTTCCGGATGCTTATCCTTGGGACACACGGGGGGGGGGGGGGAGGGGGGGTGCGTTCCTTGGATAAGAGTTACAGGCGTCTCAGTCAATCAGGTTACCGGTAACCTGATTGGCTGAAGCATCAACGAGGGCGGAAGAAGCACAGCTGACCCCAGAAAGGTAATGGCCAGGCGGGGGGGCATTTTACGGGGCACAATGGCTACAATTGATGGACACAGTGGTGACAATTGATGGGCACAGTGGCTACAATTGCTGGGCACAGTAGTGACGAATGATGGGCACAATGGCGACGATTGCTGGGCACAGTGTTGACGATTGATTGCACAGTGGCGACAATTGATAGCACAGTGGCTGTGTTTGATGGCATGGTACAGTGGTGACAATTGATGGGTACAGTGGCTGTGTTTGATGGGCACAGTGGCTGCGTTTGATGGGCACAGTGGCTGCGTTTGATGGTCACAGTGGCTGCGTTTGATGGGCACAGTGGCTGCGTTTGATGGGCACAGTGAGGCTGCAATTTCTTTTTTCGTCTGTTTGTGCCCCCCCAAAAATTTTGATCGCCAGCCGCCAGTGGATCCGACTTTGGAGGCGACTTCCATTGAAATCAATGGGTACAAGCCGCCTAGAAGTCGCCTTGAAGTAGTACAGGAACCTTTTCTGAAGTCAGAGCGAATTTCAGTAGTGTACATTAAGATGGCTCCCCCCCCCCCCAGGTCGCGGTAGTGTGAACCGGCTCTTACTAAAACTGGAGAGTGCAAAATCTGGTGCAGCTGTGCAAAGAAACCAATCCGCTTCCAGGTTTTTCTGTCAAAGCTTAATTGAACAGGCTGAGGTTAGAAGCTGATTGGCTCCCATGCACAGCTGCACCAGATTTTGCACTCTCTAGTTTTAGTAAATCAACCCCCCCACCCCCATTAGAGGTTAGAATTGCTGCATCATCTGGGAACCGATGTGAGACCCGCCACTCCCATCACCTACTGTACTCAGCAATGTCGGAGAGGCGCTGTTTGCAGGGCCGGATTAACAGAGGGGCTGATGGAGCTGCAGCTCCAGGCCCCTTTCTAAAGATAGGCCCATTTGCCCCCCAAAAAAAAAAAAAGTTTTTTTTTTTTTTTTTTTTTAGATCGACTTCGGGGGTTGTAGCTCGATGACCAGAGGCCACAGAAACCTCACATTTGGGGGTTAGTCAGTTGAAGACCTACCCCACAACTGGTCAAAATATGGGATGGCTATCATTTATGGTTCCGGAGATACGGGCCTGCTTGCACAGCCTGTCAGAAGCTACATACAGAGCGGCCATTATAAATACAAGCTGACACACTGCAGCACACTGAGAAATAAAATCATCATTTGTTTTTTGCTAGGAAATTACTCTATGGTGGTCTTTTGCACGATTCTGGCTAAAACGACAACTGCAATTTTTTTGCTTAGAAGACAGATCACGATTCTCTCACGATTCGTACGGCATAACATCATCTTTCACATTAAAATGAAAAATAAAATAAAAAATGGGCTAACTTTACTGTTTTGTTTTTATGGTTTTTATTATTCAATGAAGTGGGCAAATGCAGTGTGACATAAAATATTGCAGCAATTGCCATTTTTGTCTCTGCTAAAATATATATAATGTTTGGCGGTTCCAAGTAATTTTCTAGCAAAAAATATTGTTTTTTAACTTAAACAAGTGTTGGACTTTAAGTGGTTACATTTCTTGCATTTACACACAGAAGTTTGATCTAAAAAGGAAGTTGGTTACAATGTTTCATGTTGTTTACAAACTTGGCAGACAGTCGGATATTTTCTTTACACACAGAAGTTTATCCCTTTGATATAAGAAGAAAGCGTTAGTTACAATGTTTCCTGCTAAGAACTTGGCAGACTGCCCGGATATTCACTATTGACAGCTGAAAGTCTCTCCACTTGTTATATGAAAGAATCAGCAAACTGCATTGGAGATGTCAGGGGGGTGAATCAAGATAACAATTTTAACAATTAATTGTTCAGCTCTAGCACGGTACTGTATTTGTGCAGCAATTTTTTCAAACATGTTTTTTTTTGGAAATAAACTGTTTCATACATTAAAAAAAACACTAAAGTTAGCACGATTTTTTTTTTTTTTGGTATCCTAAGCGATGCTTTAAACATTTTTTAGGATACATGTTTAGAGTTACAGAGGAAGTCTAGTGCTAGAATTATTGCTCTCGCTCTAACGATCGCGAGGTATGTAACCTGTGTGTATCTGGCTCTGATACTAGCCAGTGCCTACCCAGCCACTGACTGGTATCTCTCCCCAGCCTGTCCCCACACACCCTCTCACCTGCTGACCTGTAGATGGGGGAATCACTCCTGTAGTGTTATTGTGTTCTGCCAGTGAGTACAATGATCAGTGTTGCTATCTATAGCTGGCAGCACTGATTGTTTTTGGAAAAACAGTCTGGTTGTACTCAAGTCGATTAATAGATTGACTCGTGTAAAACCAGCTAGCCCATACATAGATCGACTATGGCTGGTCTCTGCATAATTGGTGTAATTTCAATTCATGTATGACCCGCTTAACCACTACGCAGTCCCTAAACATCCTTCCACTCCTGTACATAGTGCTTACTGTCATACCCTCCACACTCCTCTCCTGTACATATTGACCACTGTCATACCCTCCACACTCCTCTCCTGTACATAGTGACCATTGTCATACTCTCCACACTCCTCTCCTGTACATAGTGCCCACTGTCATACCCTCCACACTCCTCTCCTGTACATAGTGCCCACTATCATACCCTCCACACTCCTCTCCTGTACATAGTGCCTGCTGTCATAGACTCCTCTTCTGTACATACTTCCCACTGTCGCACCCTCCATACTCCTCTCCTATACATAGTGCCCACTATCATACCATCCCCATTCCTCTCTTGTACATACTGCCCACTGTCATACCCTCCACACTTCTCTCCTGTACATACTGCCCCATCATACCCTCCACACTTCTCTCTGGTGCATACTACCCTCTGTCATACCCCCACACTCCTCCTGTACATACTGCCCACTGTCATACTCTTCACACTCCTCTCCTGTACAAACTGCCCACTGTCATACCCTTCACACTCCTCTCCTGTACATAGTACCTGCTGTCATACACTTCTCTCCTGTACATACTGCCCACTGTCATACCCTCCACATTCCTCTCCTGTACATACTGCCCACTATTATACCCTCCACACTCCTCTCCTATACATAGTGCCCACTATCATACCGTCCACACTCCTCTCCTGTACATACTGCCCATTGTCATACCCTCCACACTCCTCTCCTATACATAGTGCCCACTGTCATACCCTCCACACTCCTCTCCTGTACATGGTGCCTGCTGTCATACACTTCTCTCCTGTACATACTGCCCACTGTCGTACCCTCCATGCTTCTCTCCTGTACATGATGCCCACTGTCATACCCTCCACACTTCTCTCCTGTACATTGTGCCTTTTGCCGTACCCTTTGCACTCTTCTCCTGTACATAGTGCCCAATGTTAGACCCTCCACATTCCTCTCACTCACCTGCACATACTTCCCACTTATATACCGTCCGTACTCCTCCCCTATGTCGCTTACCTGCAAAAACAGTTCTTTAAAATGATACTGAATACCCTCAATGTTACCAGCTCTAGAATGGACACACTTTTGTTAGTTCAACTAAAGGAAATTTCAGTTCTCATATTTGTTCTGTTCCATTATTAGAACTTATTTAATTTTGTGATTACTTCTGTGATGTACAGAGGAACATGGGGGATCTCAGCTACTCTAAATATAGCACTTGTGAAAAAGTGTCCCTGAAAATATTTTTTAAATGTTGGCAACTATGCACTTATGCACTGCCCAAGGGCCACTGGGTCAGTAGTGGGCCCCATGAGAGGTTTCTGGTATCCTGTGATATTAAAGCGGTAGTAAACTTTCCTGACATTACTACTTTTTAGAGGCCCTGGGGTAGGTTATGCCACAATGTACAAGTATGCACAGCATATTAGCACATTAGGGTACACTTACATTTTCAGACTGGGCCCTCCATTGCTGCGCTGTGATTCTCACACATTTATTTATTATTTATAAAAGGCCCCACCAAAATCCTCAGCACCAGGCCCATGATGTTCTTAATCTGGCCCTGGCTGTTTGTCCTGAAAATGTTTCTCTACTGACTGACTTACCACCTCTGCTGGAAGTCTGCTCATGAGCATCAACTACTCTTTCTGTAAAATCGTACTTTCTAAGGTAAGTTCTAAACTTTTCCAATTTTGCGACCCGTTTCGAAACGTGGACACAGTATTCTAAATGAGGTCTAACCAAAGATCTATAGAGGAATCGGGACCTCCTTCCTCCTTCTGGTGACCCCTCTAGTGATATAAAGATCTATATAAAGGAATCAGGACCAGGGGTGGACTGACAACTCATCGGGCCCCCAGGCAATAGGAGATTATGGGGCCCCTGATGCAATAGGAGATTTTGGGTCAGTAACATACACACTGAAAATGTACTGGATTTGGGGATTTTTTTTAAATGCACAGATTTTTTACATACTGTCCCTGGTTTTACTGAGGCTGGCAACCCTGATGGGGCCCCCCTAGTAGCATGGGGCCCTTGAGCAGTGCCCAAATGGTCAGACCGCCTCTGCTGATAATCATCCTTATTGGAAGCTCCCGTAGTCTGGCGTGTTCATAGCGCATGCTGCCTGTCAGCGGAGACGTGAATGTATGCATTCTTTAAAGCTGAAGTTTAGTCTGCTTATATCTTGCCTTCCCTGGATCATCCCTCCCTCCCCTCCTCCTCCTCCTCCTCCTCATGATAATGATATTTTGAAATAAAACCTTTCCATTTTTTATTACATACCCGGTGATGTCTTCACTGGGTCTCTGTGCATCTCAAGGCAAAGCAGGAAGATCATGGCTGGTGGGTGGGACCAGCGGGGTGCTGTACATAGCTTTTTGAACACCTCACAGCCCCCGACCTCAGTACTCAGTAGAAGTGGGCATTCCTGGGAGGGGTTTTGCAAAAAAATGGGTATAGAGGTGGGCATTCCTGAGAGCAGTTTTGCAAAAATGGGATAAAAAGTGGGCATTTCTGGGTGGAGTTTTGCAAAAATGGGTGGAGAAGTGGGCATTACTGGGAGGAGTTTTGCAAAAATGGGTGGAGAAGTGGGCAATTCTGGGAGGAGTTTTGCAAAAATGGGTGGAGAAGTGGGCATTTCTGGGAGGAATTTTGCAAAAATGGGTGGAGAAGTGGGCATTTCTGGGAGGAGTTTTGCAAAAATGGGTGGAGAAGTGGGCATTTCTGGGAGGAGTTTTTCTTGGTCTCATCTTGGTCTCATCAGACCACAGGACACGGTTCCAGTAATCCACGTCCTTAGTCTGCTTGTCTCCAGCAAACTGCGGCTTTCTTGTGCATCTAGTTTAGAAGAGGCTTCCTTCTGGGACGACAGCCATGCAGACCAATTTGATGCAGTGTGCGGCATATGGTCTGAGCACTGACAGGCTGACCCCCCACCCCTTCAACCTCTGCAGCAATGCTGGCAGCACTCGTATGTCTATTTTCCAAAGACACCCTCTGGATATGATGTTGAGCATGTGACCTCAACTTCTTTATTCTACCATGGCAAGGCCTGTTCTGAGTGGAACCCGTCCTGTTATACTGCTGTATGGTCTTGGCTGCCATGCTGCAGCTCAGTTTCAGGGTCTTGGCAATCTTCTTATAGCCTAGGCCATCTTTATGTAGAGCAACAATTATTTTTTCAGATCGTTGCCATGGGATGCCATGTTGTACTTCCAGTAACCAGTATGAGAGAGTGAGAGCGATAACACCAAATTTACCACACCTGCTCCCCATTCACACCTGAGACCCTGTAATACTAACGAGTCACATGACAGCAGGGGGGAAATGGCTAATTGGGCCCGATTTGGACATTTTCACTTAGGGGTGTACTCACTTTTGTTGCCAGCGGTTTAGACATTAATGGCTGCTGTGTTGAGTTATTTTGAGGGGACGGCAAATGTACACTGTTATACAAGCTGTACACTCACTACACAACATTGTAGCAAAGTGTCATTTCTTCAGTGTTGTCACATGAAAAGATAGAAGAAAATATTTACAAAAATGTGAGGAGTGAGATAGTGTATACATATATGTTTCTTTTTTTGGCACCCCATTGGGGGGCTTTGGTGAAATATCAGGGGTCTGAACTGAGACAGAGAAAAGGACTGAGAACAGAGATTCCCCAGCAGGAGCGGCCAATCCATAAGGGGCGCAGGGGCTCCGCCCCCCTAGTTTGCATGCAGGCAGGACCGCCATACCATACTGTGTAGTACAGCGTGATTAGGGTGTGCCCAGGCACCCCTGGCACGCCCTGTGCATGCCCAGGCACCCCTGGCACACCCTGTTCGCACGCCTATAAATTTGTTTTAAAACCTTCCTTTGAGAACTTCCTCTGGTGCTGTGGAGCCTCCATGATCTATTTATTTGGGGTGGGGGGTAAGAGACACTGACAAAGCTTCTTCTTGCCTGCAGCAGACGATGCTGACATAAAATCAGCCTAGGCAAATTCAACATTTTCTATTAAAGTGGACCTGTCACCAACTTTTACAACAAACTTGTCCGTATGAACACATATGTGGCATGTTACAACACGCAGCAACTGTATCCTTTTCCAGAAAAGCTCCACTTTTAATCATGAAAAAAGCCGCCCTTGAACTCCATGACTGGGGCCGGTGTCGTATCATCAGCCGTGGACGTGGCTTTCCTTCCTTCATGAACCTGCGGCGCCCTGTGTACCTGGACAGGAACATGAGACGTTCCCCTCAATCCCGGGATTAAGCTTCATCCTGCTCACCTTCTGTGGCCACCGGAAAACATCTGCTCCTCCATTATTGAACTGTTTCTCATTAACTTTTCCCGGCTTGGACTTATATCCTGGAGTCGCCATTACGGCTCAGGTTACAGGGAAGCAAGCGATAAGTGAAAGGCACTGTGGACAGAAATAAACGTTCGTTATATAACATAAAGCATTGCAGAAGTGATAAAAGAAATCTTCCACACAAAAAAAAATCTCTCTGGCCAATATCTGACTGCACATGTAATTCTATACAGTTTCCATATACTAACCGTGGATCCTACAGCTGAAACTCAGGGGTGTATTTTTATATATTATATATATATATTAAAAAAAAAAATCCTATTTCCTCTACAAGTACAATGCAATTCATTTCTTTTAAAACAATGATTTGAGAAAATACAACATTGTGGCCACTAGATGGCGCTGATGATCAATAAAAAAATATTCCTATGATCCTCCGTGCCATCTACAGTACACAGTAAGGTATTACCCCATCAATGGAGAACATTAGCCCTGTAGAGGAAATAGCCTTATGGAATTCAGTTTTGCCTCATTTGCACAGAATGGGCCAGATTCAGGTAGATGAGAGCATCTTTGCTCTGGAGTAACGCTTCTCATTTACGTTACTCTGGCGAAATTTTAGGAGCAAGTGCTGTTATTCATGAAGCACTTGCTCCTAAAGTTGCGGCAGCGCATCGCAAATGAGCCGGCGGAATTCAAATTGGGCGGGTACGGGGCGTGTATTATTTAAACTATGCGCGATCCCGCGGCGAACGTACTGCGCATGCGTCGAGTGTCAATGCATCCCAGTGCGCATGCTCCAAATTCTGTCAGTGAACGTCAATGACGTCACATCCCCATTCATGAACGTTTTACGCAAGCGACGCGATTATATTTTTTTCCGACGCGATGACGACGCCTATACTTAACATAGGATACTCCACTAGGGGGCTGCTTTATCTTTACGTCGCGTATCGCTTCCGGAAACGTCGTAAAGTCACTGCGTCGCGCCCGAAAAAGATCGTGAATTTCCGACTCCCGCTGATCAACATATTTTTCCAGCGTTAATCAGCGGGAACGCCCCCGGCGCCATTTTTAAATTAAAGTTGCGATGCGATGGCGAAATTCAATTGCGCCGATCGCATCGGAACTCCAACCCGGCGTTTCTTGTTTTCTGGTTACAGAAAACAGAAACGCCGGCTTAAAGCGACAGTTAGGCTGGAGTATCACTGATACTCCAGCCTAACTCTACCTGAATCTGGCCCTATGTATGTAATGGCAATTTAACTTGACAAATAGCTCTAGTCTCTTGATCCTGGTATGGGATGTACAGGTGATCACAGAGCGCTGGGCACGGGACTGCATAATACACAGCGCTGGGCACGGGACTGCATAATACACAGAGCACTGGGTACAGGACTGCATAATGCACAGAGCGGTGGGCACGGACTGCATAATACACAGAGCGGTGGGCACGAACTGCATTATACCCAGAGCACTGGGCACGGGACTGCATAATACACAGAGCACTGGGTACAGGACTGCATAATGCACAGAGCGGTGGGCACGGACTTCATTATACACAGAGCGGTGGGCACGGACTGCATTATACACAGAGCGGTGGGCACGGACTGCATTATACACAGAGTGCTGGGTACGGATTGCATAATACACAGAGTGCTGGGTACGGGACTTCATAATACACAGAACGCTGGGCACAGGGCTGCATAATACACAGGGAGTTGGGCACAGAACTGCATAATACACAGAGCGCTGGGCACAGAACAGCATAATACACAGACGCTGGGCACAGAACAGCATTTTACACAGAGCGCTGGGTACAGGACTGCATTATACACAGAGCGCTGGGTACAGGACTGCATTATACACAGAGCGCTGGGCATGGGACTGCATTATACACAGAGCGCTGGACATGGGACTGCATTATACACAGAGCGCTGGGCACGGGACTACAAAATACACAGAGCACTGGGCACAGGACTGCATAATACACAGAGCGCTGGGCACGGGACTGCATAATTTACCCATTGTTATTTGTGCAAATTAACTCGGCTATTGTGTGAAGGAGTTCTGTGTTGATATTTGTGATAATCAGTGAGCTAGGAAAGGTCATATCTCTGAGCCACCTCAGATTAATTAGTTAATTAGCTCACGTAAATTCGGTTTCTGGTTACAGTTTGTATTGTCATCCTGGTGTATATATTTGTGTGGGATCTCAAATGAAACAGTTCCTGTTCAGCAACCAAATCGAGTACTGCCCAGTTATTGGTTGTCAGCAGGCATGTGCTGGCCATCGGGAATACCGGGAGTTTCTCCGGTGGGCCGATGGCTCATTGGTCCGGTTTCAGTGACAGCCAGTGGTGTTGCTAGGGGTGGCTTTTGGGGCTATAGCCCAGAGTCTCCAAGCCCAGGGCCGCAGCCCACTACCGGGCCATGGTCTTTCTGCAGCCATGCGGCGGGCAGCACAGGGAGAGCTGGAGAGCAGGCAGGCAGCATGGGAGAACCGGGGCGGGGCGAGAGAGCAGAGAAATGACATCATTGCCCACCGCCTTCCCTGCATCACAGCTTTTCCGCCCTCACTGTGAAGCCAAGGGCAGAAGAGAGAATACATCATCTCTCTCTGGTGACCCTGATTAAGGGGGAGCCATCTGGGGACTCTGAGATAAGGAGGGGGCTCTCTGGGGACCCCAATGTAAAGGGGTGCTCTCTGGGGACCCCAATGTAAAGTAGAACTCTCTGAGGACCCTGATGTAAAGGGGGTGCTGTCTGGGGACCCCAATGTAAAGTAGACCTCTCTGAGGACCCTGATGTAAAGGGGGTGCTCTTTGGGGACCCTGATGTAAAGGGGGTGCTCTTTGGGGACCCTGATGTAAGGGGGTGCTCTTTGGGGACCCTGATGTAAGGGGGTACTATTTGGGGACCCTGATGTAAGGGGGGGCTTTTTGAGGACTCTGATGTAAGGGGGGGCTCTCTGGGGACTCTGAGATAAGGAGGGGGATCTCTGGGGACCCCAATGTAAAGGGGGCGCTCTCGGGGGAGTCACTATACATATTGTTGATTGGTATTACTAGGCACTTTATTGTAGTATAGCGCCCTCTATACACATTTTCACTATTGCTCTCGGGGGACCCTGATGTAAAGGGGGGGCTCTCTGAGGACCCTGATGTAAAGGGGGGGCTCTCTGAGGACCCTGATGTAAAGGGGGGGCTCTCTGAGGACCCTGATGTAAAGGGGAGCTCTCTGAGGACCCTGATGTAAAGGGGGGCTCTCTGAAAACCCTGATGTAAAGGGGGGCTCTCTGAGGACCCTGAGATAAGGAGGGCGCTCTCTGAGGACCCTGATGTAAAGGGGGCTCTCTGGGGACCCTGATGTAAAGGTGTGGCTCTCTGGGAATCCCAATGTAAAGGGGGCTCTCTGAGTACCCTCATGTAAGTTGGGGGGGCTCTCTGGGGTCCCTGGGGAAAAAAAGCAGTTTATACTTACAGCGCAATGTTTTTACTTATGTTCTTTTGCGCATTGCCTATAGTTTGTATACTGTTTTTGTGTGTGTTTGCAAAATTAAAGTGGTCCGGTCTGGATGAAGTCCATGGCCAAATTTGTGTCCCAGTCCAGCCCTGGTTGTCAGCGGTTTGGAATATCTGATATCTGTATTTAGACTAGGAGGACGCGGTATATGACGAAAGCACTCGGGCGGAGTGTGGGACGTTTCGTCACACCGTCCCTCTGTAGAGAAAAGAAAAGAGTACAGTGATCTCTATGAGAAGTAATAAATACCTGGAGGTGTGACACAGGACACATTGCTGAGCATGAAAAATTCTAGTGCTTGGTCCCCTTTAATAAGTTGGAATTGTGTATTTTTTTGCACATCACACTTTCTGTCCATCTGTATTGTATTTTTCCCGGTGTTCTATTTATAACGCAAAATTATACAATTTTGCTACTTTGTAGAAAAATAATGATCTAATTGGTTTGCTGTTTGCAATTTGCGGGGACTGTCTGGTCCTCGGCGCGGTCTGGTTCTATAAACGCCTTGCCGTGCGCCGCGCCCTGATGACCTCACAAAGCCTATAGATTGTTGGCAAACAAGAGGTCTGTATGTGTTTCCATGGCCATACATTCACCTGTATACTCAGCTGCCGTGTGATGTCATTGGGCTCCTCCATTGAATCTTCTCTCCAGGTGCTCCATGGTCAGAGGACAGGCAGATGGAGGGATAATGAGGGACATTCTATCAAAAAACATCCAATCACAAAGGAACAACTTTTTAGCTAAATTAGCAATGCTTGTTAAAGGGGCACTCTGCCCAAAAGTGGTCTAAGATGCTCCAGCTGTGAGATCCCGCTACTATAATTCCCAACTCTACTCTTCTCCTCCTGGGAGTTTTCGGTGTTCCCGTCCCCCGCTTTCCTCGCTTTCCCCATTACTTCTTCCCATAGGTGTGCATTAGGGTGTGCACCTGAAAGCTCAAAAACACGGTACTGATCACGGTACCGATCTCTCACTGTGTTCATTCAGAAAGGGAAGGGGCTGGTAAATGACATGAACCCTTCCCCTACTCATCCTGAAATATCATCTATGTGTGCCCACTGCAGTAGCCAATGGAAAAGGAGGGAAGCCAGCCATGCTGTGGGAGGGGGAAATGGGCAGCAGGGGGAATCTGCACTGCAGGGAGTGATTAGGGTGTGCCTGGGCACACCTGGCACACCCTGTGCACACGCCTATGCTTCTGCCACATTCTGGAAAGAAATCTCCCTGGAACCCTTCATAATGGGAACAGCAGGGGTGCAGACCCGGGAACTTGGCACAGGGATGGTGGGAACCCCTCATAATGGGCACAGCAGGTATACAGACCCAGGAACTCAGCACAGCGATGGTGGGAACGCCTAATGAGCACAGCAGCTGTACAGACCTGGGAACTCAGCACAGGGATGGTGGGAACCCCTCATAATGGGCACAGCAGGTGTACAGACCCGGAAACTCAGCACAGGGATGGTGGGAACCCCTCATAATGGGCACATCAGTTGTACAGACCCGGGAACTCGGCACAGGGATGGTGGGAACCCCTCATAATGGGCACAGCAGGGATACAGACCTGGGAACTCAGCACAGGGATAGTGGGAACCCCTCATAATGGGAACATCAGGTGTACAGACCCGGGAACTCAGCACAGCGATGGTGGGAACCCCTAATGGACACAGCAGGTGTACAGAGCTGGGAACTCAGCACAGGGATGGTGGGAACCCTTCATAATGGGCACAGCAGGTGTACTGACCCAGGAACCCAGCACAAGGATGGTGGGAACCCCCCCTAATGGGCACAGAAGGTCTACAGACCCAGCAACCCAGCACAGGGATGGTGGGAACCCCCCCCCCCCCTATTGGGCACAGGTGAGAGAGCAGAGTGACAGAGAGATTAGCTCATCAGTCTAATGCTTCTACTTTCATTGTCCAATCACAGGCTTCCAAAGGATTTGTATTTCTGTCCATTCAGTCCTCATGCCGCGCACACGATAATTTCTCGGCATGAAGAAAACAAAGTTTTTCGGCATTTAGAAAAAATGTAGCTTTTTCCAACTTCATCATTAAAACGGCCTTGCCTACACACCATTGTTTTAAAAAAAATGCTCTAGCAAAGCGCGGTGACGTACAACACGTATGACGGCGCTATAAAGGGGAAGTTCCATTCGGATTCCGCCACCCTTTGGGCTGCTTTTGCTGATTCCTGTTAGTAAAAGACGATTCGCGCTTTTCTGTCTGTTACAGCGTGATGAATGTGCTTACTCCATTACGTACGCTAGTTTTACCAGAACAAGCGCTCCCGTCTCATAACTTGCTTCTGAGCATGCGCGGGTTTTTATTGTCGTTTTAGCCCACACACGACCGTTTTTTTACAACCCGAAAAATGATCGTGTGTACGCGGCATTTGAGAGTGGAAGGAGCATTGATTTCTGTAAACGATTCTGGAACCTATGTGGGGCACAAAGACGATCGGCTCTGCTATATGACACCATCTAATGAGAAAGACAGGGGGGGGGGGGGGGGGAGATTTTATTTCTATATTGTGTGACATTTCTTGTGGTTTTTGTCCTTAAGTTCTAGTTGATGTTTCCTGAGGAAAATATTTGCTTTTCATATAGAGGACAATGAATAGTGTGTAAGAACAGAGCAGATGGTTTGTAATCTGCGCTGAACACCACGCCGTACATTGGAGGAACACACGGGATTGTTGTAAGATCTGAGTCACATCCAATGTTCCGGATCGTCAGGATGGGCCAGAATTTAATTACTGAAAAGATGAAGATCGGCTACACCGGATATTTTCACTCGTAAAAAAAAAAAAAAAAAAATTCTGTTATGGTCTTTTTTATTTCATAATAACTTTGTCATTACCTAAGAAATACATGTTTTTTGTTTTGTTTTGTCTATGGACTGTCTTAATTGTCTAAAAAAAGAAGAATCCATAGACAAAATAACCACTTAAAGGGGTTGTAAAGGTAAACTTTTTTTTTCCTAAATAGCTTCCTTTACCTTGGTGCAGTCCTCCTTCACTTACCTCATCCTTCCATTTTGCTTTTAAATGTCCTTATTTCTTCTGAGAAATCCTCACTTCCTGTTCTTCTGTCTGTAACTCCACACAGTAATGTGGGGCTTTCTCCCTGGTGTGCAGTGTCGTGCTCGCCCCCTCCCTTGGACTACGGGAAAGTCAAGACGCTCTCTACGTTGCAGATAGAGAAAGGAGCTGCGTGTTAGTGGCTGGCTCTGATGCCGCGTACACACGATCGTTTTTCGGCATGTAAAAAAACAAAGTTTTTAAAAAATGTAATTTAAAATGATCGTGTGTAGGCTTCACATCATTTTTCGGGTTCTTAAAAAACGACAAAAAAAAAGAATTCGAACATGCTGCATTTTTTAACGACGTTTTAACCTTTTCAAATACCGGCTTTTATACCCACCTCCATACCGTGCCTATTCTGGCACTTCTCTCCTACATGTACAAATCCTCTTATTTTGCTAGAAAATTACTCAGAACCCCCAAACATTATATATGTTTTTTAGCAGATACCCTAGGGAATAAAATGACGGTCATTGCAACGTTTTATCTCGCACGGTATTTGCGCAATAATTTTTCAAAAGCCTTTTTTTTTTGTTTTGGAAAAAATTGTTTCGTGAATTTAAAAAAAAAATAACAAAACAGTAAAGTTAGCCCAATTTTTTTTGGTAAAATATGAAATATGTTACGCCGAGTAAATAGATACCTAACATGTCACGCTTTAAAATTGCGCACACTCATGGATTGGCGCCAAACTTCGGTACTTAAAAATCTCCATAGGTGACGCTTATTTTTACAGTTGATCAGTTTAGATTTACAGAGGAGGTCTAGTGCTAGAATTGTTGCTGGCAGGCTAACGCACGCGGCAATACCTCACATATGTGGTTTAAACCGTGTTTACATATGTCGGCGGGACTTACGTGTGCGTTCGCTTCTGCACGTGAGCTACCGGGGACAGGGGCGTTTTAATTAAAAATCACTTTTATTCCTTTTACAAGGAATGTAAACATCCCTTGTAATAGGAAATGTGTGTGACAGGTCCTCTTTATGGAGAGATGCGGGTCAATAAGACCCCACATCTCTCCTCCAGGCTGGAAAGCATGAGATCGGTGAAAAAAATGTCACCGATCTCATGATCAGTGTTGCTCACTAGCCGCAATTGCGGCTTTGTTTACTTATGGGTACCTGGGCGTGACGTCATCACATCGTGCCCGGGTCCTCCGACGGTCATAGAGATGACTGGTGACCATCTGGTCACCAGTCATCTCTATCCTTCCTTCCTGCGCCGGCCGATTGATTCGTTCTCCGGGCCCCCGATGGCACGGGAGAGCCCGGAGAAGCACCGGATGGCGGCGGGAGGAGGGGGATGTCCCCTCCCACCGCCTATAAGAACGATCAAGCGGCTATGATCGTTCTTATGGTGCGCAGGATCACCAGCTGAAGACATGGATATCTGAATGATGCCTCTAGCTGCACCCATCATTCAGATATCCCCCGGCAAAGCCCAGGACGTCATATGACGTCCACCCAGAATGGGAGATCCCACCTGTGGACGCCATATGACTATGGACCAGTATTGAAGTGGTTAAACAATGTTGTTTTTCGGGTTGTAAAAAATTATCGTGTGTGTGTGTGGGCTTAATCGACGTGAAAAACCTGCGCATGCTCAAAAACTAGCGTTCGTAATGGAGTAAGCACATTCATCACGCTGTAAGATACATAAAAGCGCAAATCGTCTTTTACTAACACGGAATCAGCTAAAGCAGCTCAAAGGGTGGCACCATCCGCATGGAACTTCCACTTTATAGTGCCGTCGTACATGTTGTATGTCACCGCGCTTTGCTAGAGCATTTTTTTTTTCCGATCGTGTGTAGGCAAGACCGTTTTAACGATGAAGTTGGGAAAAAACTTTTTTTCTAGAGGCTGAAAAACGTTTTTTTTACTTGCCGAAAAACGATCGTGTGTATGCGGCATGATAGACACTTTCACAGCCAACCAGCTGTCGTTATTCAGATTGCCGGCGCTCACCAGGGGGCCGGCAATCTAAATAGTGGGGGGCGCCGGTGACAATACATAGATTTATGCAATGCATGACTCTATGTATTGTATTTCAGTGGCGGTGCAGGAGCGAGGGGGAGGCGCTCCTGTGCCCTTTATGGACGCACCGCCACTGGATGAGCCTAAAGTAAGACATAGAAAGGTTTATTTCAAAATGTTATTAGCATTTGGATAAAAGAGCGAGGATCCAGAGAAAGAAATAGGCAGATTAAACTTTGGCTTACGAGCGGCGGTGCTGTAATAATGATACGCGGTATAATGCGGCTTTTTATTAATGAACACAAGAGATTTTGTAGCAGCTACAGAATGGCTCTCGGCATTGTGAGAGGGATCAGAGAGATCTGTGTCTGGATGCAATGCTTCTTCCTTCAGAGATTATTAGATGATGTGACAGAAGTCTGCGCTGGATATTACGAGGATCTACTGAAGCTGTCGATTTTGTGGGCGACAAATCTGTGGAAACACTGTGACTCGGATCTTTCATTGGATACAATACTAATGGAAGTGATTGTGAAGCTGCTGCAAAGTTGCTGGAGGGAAGGATTAAAAAAACAGATGCATGAACAGTCCTGATTACATTATTATTATTATTAGATTGTCCTAAAAGGTTACAGTCCCTGAGGGCCACACCTGACCAGAGATGGGCAGATATCTTCCCATTGATTCTGGGATTGAAAATGCCTCTTTTATTAGCTCTCATATTCTTACATTTTCTAAGGGGGCTTTTTTTTAAACAGATTGTTTGAAGAAAGACTAAGAAACCTCTTGCTTTATTCTCTATTTCCACGAAGCAAATTGTTCAAAAAGTATTCCCATAAAGTCTTCTCCAAGAAAATCCTGTGCAGGAAAATGAGTGGAGGTCCCCCCATTCCAATCACCACTTGTCTCCACCCCTACCCACATCTGAGCACTGTCCCTAGTTTCCACCCCCTACCCACCTCTGAGCACTGTCCCTTGGTTCCAACCCATACCCATCTCTGAGCACTGTCCCTTGGTTCCACCTCTGAGCATTGTCCCTAGTTTCCACCCCCTACCCACCTCTGAGCACTGTCCCTTGGTTCCACCTCTGAGCATTGTCCCTAGTTTCCACCCCCTACCCACCTCTGAGCACTGTCCCTTGGTTCCACCCCCTACCCACCTCTGAGAACTGTCCCTTGGTTCCACCCCCTACCCACCTCTGAGCACTATCCCTTGGTTCCAGCCCCTACCCACCTCTGAGCACTGTCCCTAGGTTCCACCCCCCACCCACCTCTGAGCACAGTCCCTAGTTTCCACCCCCTACCCACCTCTGAGCACAGTCCCTTGGTTCTACCTCCTACCTACCTCTGAGCACAGTCCCTTGGATTCACCCCCCTACCCACCTCTGAGCACTGTCCCTTAGTTCCAACCCATACCCACCTTTGAGCACTGTCCCTGGGTTCCACCCCCTACCCACCTTTAAGCATTGTCCCTTGGTTTCACCCCCTACCCACCTCTGAGCGCTGTTGCATGGTTCTATCCCCTACCCACCTCTGAGCACTGTCCCTTGGTTCCACCCACCTCTCAGTACCACCCCTTTTAGAGAATACAGAACCAAGTATCATTTTGTGGTGCTAAGTAATTTGTATGGAATTTGTTAATGATAACAAGAAAAGCGATTAAAATAGATCTTCTGCAGCCAGAAACAATATACTCCCCCAGTAATAATCGATGCCTTGCAACATAATATTCCCCCAGAAACAATAGATCCACCTCAGCAACAATAGACCCTTGCCAGCAACTTACATCTCCCAGCAGCCAGCATTGATAGACCCTTTAGCACCCAGCAACAATAGGTCCCTCCCTCAACAGTCGATATCTCCCAGCAACGATTGACCCCCAGGAACAATATATCGCTTATCATAGGGTGACCAGACATACCCGGTTTCAGGGGACTGTCCCCGGATTGAGGACACTGTCACCAGACCAAGTCTGTCCCTGGTTTTTCCCCATATTGGATTTGAACAGGGGCTGGGGCAATTTCAAAGCCAGCCAGTGCAGAATTTTAAAACAAAATTCTGAATTACCCCCCCCCCCATGCTCTGCTGCTCCCACTAGATTAGAGGGGGGTTTCTCTGTGCCCCTTTCTGATGATTATGTGTTGGTCGGAGCGGAGGGAATATTTCTTCAGTTTCGGGTGCATGCCCATCCAGCTCCGCTCACATGTTCTTCTGCCTTGACTCAAGTCCCGGCCAGCCACCTGCCTGTTTTATTTCCTTGCCTTCTCCGGGGGAGTGATCTTCCTCTGCACCCCACCCGGTAGTAGCCGAGGCCCGGACGGTAAGACTTGACAGGCTGTGAGGCGGATGATGGCGATGACGTTGCTGATTGCCGCCATTTCCAGTTAAAAAAAAATATGTCCCTGGATTTCATTTAAAAAATCTGGTCACCCTAGCTTATCAGCAACAATAGACCTGCCCCAGAAACAATAAATCCACCTCGGCAACAATATACCCCTGCCAGCAACTTGGATCTCCCAGCAGCCAGCATTAATAGACCCTCCAGCACCCAGCAACAATAGATCCCTCCCTCAACAGTCGAGCAACGATTGACCCCCAGGAAGAATATATCACCCACCAACAACAGTAGACCTTCCCAGCAGGAATAGATCTACCTCAACAACTATAGACTCCTGCCAGAAACATAGATCTTCCATCTGCCAGCATTAATAGACTCTCCAGTAACCATAGACTCCTAAAATGGTAGGATACCGCTCTTAGCAAGGGCAAAATATAAACATATTAAACATGAATAAGTGAATCAATCATGTTAATCAATATAAACGTCCCACTGGTGAAGTAGTGGTCACTGGCGCTTTATAGGGAGTAAAGACCCCTAGATGACTTTATCCAACGTCAGCTTTGCTTAGGATAGTCCTCAATGGATGGGAAGAAAAAATGACCGATGGGGGGGCTCCCATAGTGTAAAACTGAAATTTATTATAAAAATCACGTGTAGAATATACAAGATACACTCACATGGTTTGGTGCCTGGCACCCGGTGTGATCAGCATGTGTTTTTAGGTGGGGTAATCCGATCGATCTCCGTTGGGCGCCGCTCGTTTGCGGTAAGGCTCGGTCCCTGTTTTTCATTTTCGGGTGGACCTGGTGTCCCGATGACACGATCCATCCTCTAGGCCATAGGTGGCAAACACAAGGCCCGCGGGCCGAACCAGGCCATTTCATGTGGCCCTCGCACCTCCCATCTAGCTGCAGGAGAGCTCCAGCCCTCCTCTGGTCCTACTCCAGACCTCTACTTTCTGCTTTCAAGCAATGCATACAGCTTCTTCCCGGCAGCAGCATAAGGAAAGGGGGGGTGTACTGTGATGTAAGGGAGAGTGGGGGACTCAACTTCTGATGGTGGGGTGGCTCTTGACATTTAATGTAAAGGGGAGGAGATGCGCTGGACATCTAATCTTACAGATACAACCGGCCCTTTTGAGAGCAATCATAATGCTGATGCGGCCCACAATGAAATTGAGTTTGACACCCCTGCTCTAGGCGTTTCAGCCAATAGGAAAGGCCGTCATCAGGAAGCTCCTGATGATGGCCGTTCCTATTGGCTGAAATGCGGCGAGGCTTGATCGCATCATCGCGACACCAGATCTGCCCTGGAAAATTAAACACAGGAACCAAGCCTCACCGCAAACGAGCGGCGCCCGGCGGAGATCGATCGGATTACCCTACCTAAAAACATTAATAGACCCTCCAGCTCCCAGCAAAAATAGAACCCTCCCTCAACAGTAGATCTCTACCAACAACAATTGACCCCCAGGAACAATATATTGCCCACCAGCAACAATAGACCTTTCCAGCAAGAATTTCCTTATGTTGTATGTTACATAGTCCTGACCCCTGCACTCTATACATTATGCTGTATGCTGCATAGTCCTGACCCCTGCACTCTATACATTATGTTGTATGTTGCATAGTTCTGACCCCTGCACTCTATATATTATGTTATATGTAGCGCCCATGTATTTCCAAGTAATGGTGCTAGTATAATTTAAGGGATAATCAGAGTGTAGCTGACTCTGATTTCAATTATGATTGTTCATTTAGGGTCTCTGTTTCGGCTTGGCTGTGCTGTGGGCTCATTCTGTTGTACCTGGGGTGTTGTTCCACCCCAGGACAATAGGTGGCAGCAGTGGAAGCTGAGGTTTGGGTGTTCTCTCCAGGCGACCAATCAGGAGGCTTGGGCCTAGCTGGACATGCTGGGAGAGGGTACTTATGGAACAGACGCCATTGGTCTGGGTCGTCTTCTTCAAGTGTGGCACCCACCTTTAGGGTGGCCACATCACCGCGCCCCTAGCGTTATGGCCTACCTGGCTGGGGCGTGTGTGCCACGTGGTGTTCCTGGTTTCTGGGCCATGTTGGTCCGGAACACTCAAGCAGGAAGGGGACTCGTGAGCGACAGAGTTCCCACTTTTGAAGATCCCAAGCAAGTGTAGCTGTTCGGTGGGGAGTCCATCTGAGGAGCGCCATTGAGAGGCTGGCGGTCCAACAGGATTCAGACAAACCACCGCTACGTGCAGGGGAAAGTTTCCAAGTGGGAGGAGCTATGCGTGATGCAGGCTGAGTTTGGCGCCAAAGGACAGAGTGCTTGCCTGCCCATAAGAGAAGGTCGTGCGAACATGTCTGTGCCATCATCCCCATTTACCAAGCTGAGACCCCTGATGTCTGCCCCGGGAGTCAACGCAATGTCTGCTGCTGCTGGAGTACCCCTGACGGATACCGGAATCCGAATGCAGACCCAGGGGAAGTTTGTGCTATTCTCCAGCTGCTCGGAGCTGGCTGTCCGGATCCTGAGCTTTGCCCGATGCAAGAAGTCCTGGGCCTATCTGTTCCAGGTCGAGCCACTGACCGAAACTCCCCGGGAGTACAAGGTGGACTGGATCGCTGGAACTGTGACCGTGGAGGAAGAGGCCCCATGGCCGGAACCCTCCCCATCTTCAGTAGTTGCTCATCCGGAGGTTGTGACCGTTTCATCTACGCTTACCCTGCCATTGGCTGTTTCTCCAATCAGATCGCCGGAGGTAAGCAAAGTGGTTGAGAGAGAATGTGTGACCAGCGTGGCCAGTGTGAAAACAGATGCCGTACCGGAGGCTACTGCCACCAATGTGGTCTCCGTGTGGCACGCCATTGCCAAAATGGGCCCACATTTACTTCCAAGTACTGGTGCTAGTGAAATTTAAGGGATAATCAGAGTGTAAGTGACTCTGATTTCAATTATGATTGTTCAGTTAGGGTCTCTGTTTCGGCTTGGCTGTGCTGTGGGCTCATTCTGTTGTACCTGGGGTGTTGTTCCACCCCAGGACAATAGGTGGCAGCAGTGGAAGCTGAGGTTTGGGTGTTCTCTCCAAGCGACCAATCATGAGGCTTGGGCCTCGCTGGGCATGCTGGGAGAGGGTCGTTATGGAACAGACGCCATTGGTCTGGGTCTCCTTCTTTGAGTGTGGCACCCACCTTTAGAGTGGCCACATCACCGCGCCCCTAGCGTTATGGCCTACCTGGCCGGGCGTGTGTGCCACGCGATGTTTCTGGGCCATTTTGGTCCGGAACACTCAAGCAGGAAGGGGACTCAGTGAGCGACTGAGTTCCCACTTTTGAAGATCCCAAGCAAGTGTAGCTGTTCGGTGGGGAGTCCATCTGAGGAGAGCCATTAAGAGGCTGGCGGTCCAACAGGATTCGGACAAACCATCAGGGATCAAAGGTACTGGACACTGAAGGATTGACTCCTCTTTCAGTCGGTACCTGGGCGACGTTAAGCAAAGTTTCACCTGAATCTTCTTCTTAGGAGGGGCTCCTCCTTAACTGCAATCAGAGAGGGCCTGTGGCAGAGGTGTCTCCCTGAGTTCATCCTAGAAGGGTCTGTGAGAGAGACATCTTCCTAACGTTCCAAGTGATACTCTGGCTGCCAGGTTGGTGAGAGAGGCCTGTCCAGGTACTCTATACCCGCTCAGGCTGGAGTGGTGAGGAAATCTAAGTGTTGTCAGAAGCAGGACTGTTTCCATATTGAATGCCTGAATCTGCTGTTCTCATTCCAACCTACGTCTATCTATTTCCATCACCTGTTAATTGTTTTTACCCAGCTGGGTAATAAAGAGCACATATAAAGAGACTTTTCACTTGCGGACATTCCTTTACTGCTGCTGTATGCATCATCCACCCTAGACATTTCACCAGAGCCATGAGGTAACATGCCACCCCATTCATTCTCAGCAGCCCCTTCGGGGGTACCGCTACACATAGACCTGACCCCTGCCCTGTATACATTATGTTGTATGTTACACAGTCCTGACCCCTGCACTCTATACATTATGTTGTATGTTACACAGTCCTGACCCCTTCACTCTATACATTATGTTGTATGTTACACAGTCCTGACCCCTGCACTCTATACATTATGTTGTATGTTGCATAGTCCTGACCCCTTCACTCTATACTTATGTTGTATGTTACACAGTTCTGACCCCTGCACTCTATACATTATGTTGCATAGTCCTGACCCCTGCACTCTATACATTATGTTGTATGTTACACAGTTCTGACCCCTGCACTCTATACATTATGTTGTATGTTACACAGTCCTGACCCCTGCACTCTATACATTATGTTGCATAGTCCTGACCCCTGCACTCTATACATTATGTTGTATGTTGCATAGTCCTGACCCCTGCACTCTATACATTATGTTGTATGTTACACAGTCCTGACCCCTGCACTCTATACATTATGTTGCATAGTCCTGACCCCTGCACTCTATACATTATGTTACACAGTCCTGACCCCTGCACTCTATACATTATGTTGCATAGTCCTGACCCCTGCACTCTATACATTATGTTGTATGTTACACCATTCTGACCCCTGCACTCTATACATTATGTTGTATGTTGCATAGTCCTGACCTCTTCACTCTATACATTATGTTGTATGTTGCATAGTCCTGACCTCTTCACTCTATACATTATGTTGTATGTTGCATAGTCCTGACCCCTGCACTCTATACATTATGTTGTATAGTGCATTGTCCTGACCCCTTCACTCTATACATTATGTTGTATGTTACACAGTCCTGACCCCTGCACTCTATACATTATGTTGCATAGTCCTGACCCCTTCACTCTATACATTATGTTGTATGTTGCATAGTCCTGACCCCTGCACTCTATACATTATGTTGTATGTTACACAGTCCTGACCCCTTCACTCTATACATTATGCTGTATGTTGCATAGTCCTGACCCCTTCACTCTATACATTATGCTGTATGTTGCATAGTCCTGACCCCTTCACTCTAACTAGAATCACAGTTGTGGGAGGATTGATTATTTACGCACATTGTGAAATGTTCCGTAGAACTTTAATTAATTCTCCTATTGTCCTTATTGAGGGAAACTTTCCCGGATTTGGAAGTGAAATTTACGACAATTCTCTTATGTAAACGCAATTTTAATTTCAGCACAACATATTGCAAAACAGAACGGAGATTTCCTTGTGCCACCGCCAAAAACTCCTCTCCGTGGATACGCTGGAAAGTGGAGGAGATGAATCACCATTGCGTTCTTATCAGGGCGGTAAAATGAGTTTACACACAATTAACTGACACCGCCGGTTATTAACTGCCCTCATAGCTGGAGCCAGTTCTTATTGATAAATCCCAGTCTGTCCGTCCACTGAGCCGGGACTGAGCCGGGACTGGGGGGGACTATTGTATTGAGGCCGGCCGCTGGGGACCTTCGAATAGGAAAGTTCTCTTCCTAAGTTGTATTACTTGATTTATTTGTAATTATCTTTAGTCAGGGCCATGTAAGGTGTAGATGGGTGGTGGTTGTTTGTCACGTCCTCCATGTTTCTCTCCTTCTTGGGCACCAAGCAAGGGTCACGTGAGAGGTCTGCCCCTAAGGTGGGTTCTTCTGGGCTACGCTGGCCACCTTCTACAGGGCCACTTTACTACACATGGGGAACCTTGTTT
The DNA here is from genome assembly GCA_029574335.1 of Rana kukunoris. Taxonomy (NCBI): domain Eukaryota; kingdom Metazoa; phylum Chordata; class Amphibia; order Anura; family Ranidae; genus Rana; species Rana kukunoris. Next base: position 159,585,329 of record CM056059.1, on the reverse strand, counting down.
CGTCTTCAATGCCCCAGGACAAGGCTGAGGTCCCTGTAGAGGAATACTTGACCTTGAGACAAGGCTTCTATTCTCAAGAGATGAAGGCCTTCAGTCAATGTACATCTTCTCTGTGATGTGCATTTAGGAGTGACATGATGAGCTCTGTCCAGTGGCGTACTAAGTGGGGGGCAAGGGGGGCGGGCCGCCCAGGTGTCACACACTGGGGGGGTTGTCAGGCTGGCACCCTGCCTCTGTCCACATCCACCTGTCCAGTGTTTTCCACTATTACTTCCCAGTAGCGTAGTGAGCTCTGCATGTGCGCTTAAAGCATGGGTCCACACCTCCGCTTTTCAGAACCCCCCCCCCCACCCCCTCCGTTGTCACATTTGGCACCTTTCAGGGGGAGGAGGGGTGCAGACACCTGTGAAATACCGGTATTTGCAACCACTTCCGGGAATAGTCTCCCGCGGGTATCACGCCCCTTCGCGTCGCCCCCCCCCCCCCCCCCCCCGCTGTCTTCTGGGAAACACACTGGTCCATTTATTAAAAGTCAGCAGCAGCCGTATTTGTACGGTGGGGATCGGGCATCCTAGGAGTGGCCGGGGATCAGGGCACCCAGCAGCGGCGGGGATCAGGGCACCAAGCAGCGGCAGGGATTGGGCATCCAACCAGCGGCTCTTCTCCTCCTCGCTTCAGCTGTACATCTCCTCCCCTCCTCTTAGGCATCCAATAGGATCACCTGTCCTTTCAGCCAATCGGGTGATGGGCAACAGACTCGCATCCCGATTGGCCAGGAGGAGCATCCGTGAATATTAATTTCAACCTGCTTACAGCCGTGACAGGGAAGGGGGATGGGGGCAGAGGGATTTGGTGAGATTTGTAGTAGGAGGGGAGATTGGAGGGGAGGGGGAACGGGGGAATTTGTGCTACGAGGGGAAATTTGGTAAGAGAGAATTTGTGCTAGTGGAGGGGGGGGGGGGGGTGGGGGGTTTGGCTGTCCAAGTTTTTTTTTGGAGGGGGGAAGTTGTTCTGGCAGGAGGAATTGTGCTAGAAGTGAAAATTTAGGGGAGAGATGATTTGTGCTAGGTGAGGGATATTGCATGCTAGAAGGGGGATTTGTGATAGGTAGTAAAATTGGGGAGATTTGTTTTAGGAGGGGGATTAAGTAGAGATGGTTGCTAGTGGGGGATGGGGGGTGATTGTGCTGGTGGGGGGATTTGTGCTAGGAGGAGAACTTTGGGGGAGAGAGGATTCGTGCTAATAGGGGGATTTTGTGCTAGGAGAGGGATTTGAGCTAGGCAGGACACTTAATGGGGGGATTTTTGCTAGAAGGTGGGATTTGGATTAGGTAGGACACATGAGGAGATTTGTGCTAGGCAGAGTGATTTGGAGAGAGATTTTTGCTGGGGGGGGGGGGTTATTTTATGAGGGGGAGGATTTGTGCTAGGAGAAAAAATCTGGGGGAGAGAAGATTTGTTCTAGTTGGGGGTGGGGGAAGTGGGATATTTTGCGCTTGGAAGAGGGATTTGGGCAGAGATTTTTGCTTGGGGGAATTTTTATGGGAGAGATGTGCTGGCAGGACTAATTGTGCTAGGAGGAAAAATTTGGCGGAGAGAGGATTTGTGCTAGGAGGGGGGAATTGGGACAGGTATGGGACAGATTTATGCTAGGAGGATGAATTTGGATTAGGTAGGACACTTGGGTAGATTTGTGCTAGGCAGAGGGATTTGGGGAGAGATTTTTGCTTTGGGGAGTTTAAGGGGGGGTGGATTTGTGCTGGGAGAAAAAATCTGAGGGAGAGAGGATTTGTTCTAGCAAGTGGGATATTTTGTGCTAGGAGCAGGCATTTGGGCAGAGGTGTTTGCTTGGGGGGATTTTTATGGGGGGGGGGGAGATGTGTTTGCAGGAGGAATTGTGCTAGGAGGAAACATTTAGTGGAGAGATGATTTTTGCTACTAGGTGGTGGGGGAGAAGTAGGAAACTTTGTGCTAGGAGGGGGATTTGGACTAAGTAGGGCAATTGAGGAGATTTGTGCTAGGAGGGGGGGATTGTGGAGATATTTTTGCTAGGGGTAATTGCTGGTGCAAGGAATTGTCCTAGGAGGGGGGATTTGGGGTTAGTAGGACACTTGGAGAGATTTGTGCTAGGAGGGGGGGGATTGGAGAGAAATTTTATATTTTTGCTAATGAGGGATTTATTTTTGGGGGGTGGGTTGTTGTGCTGGCAGGAGGAGTTGTGCTAGGAGGGGGGATTTGGGGTAAGTAGGACACTTGGGGAGATTTGTGCTAGGAGGGGGGATTGGGAAGACATTTTAGATTTTTTTTTGGAGGGGGGGGGGTGTGAGTTGTTGCGCTGGTGGGAGGAGTTGTGCTAGGAGGGGTAATTTTTTTTGGCAGGGAGCGATATTTGTTGGAGAGGATATTTTTTATGTTTGGGGGGAGAGTGGATCTCCAGCCCGATCCTTTTTTATTTTACAATTGTTTTAATACATCCCTCACTTGCGGCTCTGGAATGGTGTACGGTACGTTGCCACCAGCTACGGTAATAACGGCAATTTTCCTGCATTTTCTCACAAGGCGAGAGTGTGAAGGGGCCGCCGGGGAAATGCATTTTGCCTCTTCTATCGGAGGGTGGGGGAGGGGTTGATTATGGAGAATGAGAGTAAAGTTGGAGTTCTCTTTGTATCTCGGATAATAGATTCTGCTCGCTATAATCAGACTCCATTCTGCCAGAAATGAAGCGGCGCGTTGCCTGGTAACCCGGCAGAGTTCTCGGTATCGCCGCCACCGCCGCCGCACATTATCAAGGCTGATAGAGGCTGTGATTACATATTGTGCCGGGGGGTTGATCCCCGCAGCTCCGTCTGGCTTCTTTTTCTGCAGGTCACCAGCCATTAAGCCGCTGGAGCCGGGCGACCCCCGAATCGCTCACCCGCCAGCTACGTGCGCCGAAACTCGAATCCTCGTGACGGAGCGCCGCGCATCAAACAGTTGCTGTTCTTTAGGTCTTGTATTGAACTGCTTCATTTTTCTGTATTATTCTGACATCTAGTGGCGGTTTTGGGCCACTGCAATTTTACTAATGCAATTTTTTGATACGTTTCTCTGTCTTCCCCTCCTATTCAGTGCTAGTTAGTTCAGTCCTAGGCTAGACCCCCCAGGTTCCTCCCTTGTTTCCACAGTCAGCGTTAGTACTTCAAGCGGACCTTCAGTAATTTTTTTCAACCTTCCATCTATTAAATCTTCTATCAGTCACTTATTGATATGTAGCACTGACCCCCGAAGGAGCTGCTGGTTTGATTTGGGCCTGCACTCTACCAATAAACCCCATGGCACAGAGCAGTCAGGAGACTCCCCAGAATTTTATTCAGGGCTAGGGATGAGCTTCGCGTTCGATTCGAACACATGTTCGCATCGAACATTGCCTGTTCGATCGTTCGTCGAAAACGAACAAAACGGGTCGTTCGCGCCAAATTCGAATGACACGCAACGGCCCATAATTCACTGCGGCTTTGCGCGCGGATGATTGGTCAAGCATGCACCATGACCCCGCATGCTTGGCCAATCACAGCGCCCAAAAAACGAAGAGACCTAATTGGCCAAAGCCTGGGTGCTTTGGCCAATTATGGCTCAGGGCTTTAGCACACGCCCCACACTATAAAAGGCCGCCTCCCGGGCGGCCTCGTGTAGTGTGTTCCGGCTTGCTTTGCAGAGAAGTCAGACAGACAATGAGTTAGAGAGAGAGAGAGAGAGATAGACACAGGGCCAGATTCTCAGAGGCGCTACGACGGGGTATCTCAGATACTCCGTCGTATCGCAGTTTTTTTGGCCGTGTATCTATGCGTGTGATTCCTAGAATCACTTACGCATAGATACAGGTGAAGATCCGCCAAGTGTAAAACAATTACACTGGCGGATCGTAGATGTAATGACAACTCCGGCCGCTAGGTGGCCTGTACGTTGTTTTCTCATTTGCCTATGCAAATGAGGCTAATACGCCGATTCCCGAATGCTTTTACGCCACACCGTCGTGGTTAACGTCGTTTTCGTCCACGTAAGGTTACCCCTGCTAAGATGTGGAGTAACCTTACGAAGTCGTGTTGTGCATCGTTTACGTCATTTGCGTACGTCGATTCTCAATGGGGCTGCCGTATGCTACGATTACGTTGTTTACATTGAGAAAATGTGACGTCCTTTGGAGCATGCGCACTGGGATTTCGTCGCGGCCGGCGCATGCGCAGTTCAATCGGCACGGGGGCGCGCTTAATTTAAATACAAGCCGCCCCCTTCGATTTACACGGGGATACGCCGGGCCATTTACGCTACGCCGCTGCAAACTACGGAGCAAGTGCTTTGGGAATAAAGCACTTGCTCCAGTACGATGCGGTGGCGTAGTGGAAATGGCTAACGCTACGCCGCCGCAAATATATGAGAATCTGGCCCACAGTGTCTTTTCAGATAGATAGATAGATAGATAGATAGATCAGGGAGGCTACTAGTTAGTATAGTTACATTTACAGTTTGTAGAGAATATATTGACATCCCTAGGAGTTGTCAATATATTTATAAACTGTATAGCTCGGCTAGATCTGCTATTAGTATCTGTCAGGCACGAGATTGTGCTTGATGCAGTGCTCTAACGTGTTGTATTGCCTGCATTAGGGTTTACATTAAACATAGTACTCCGTGTTAGTCAACGTGTGCTAGTTAATTGCACATAGACGCATTACCTGTTACTGCACGTGTGCTATTTATTTGCACAGAAAGGCAGTTGCTGTTAATGCAAGTGGGCTATTGAATTGCACAGAAACGCAGTCACTCTGACTGTGTGTGTGCTGTTTAATACCACCTGAGCGCATTTGGTGTCACTGCACGTGTGCTGTTACATACCACCTGAGCGCATTTGGTGTCACTGCACGTGTGCTGTTACATACCACCTGAGCGCATTTGGTGTCACTGCACGTGTGCTGTTACATACCACCTGAGCGCATTTGGTGTCACTGCACGTGTGCTGTTACATATCACCTGAGCGCATTTGGTGTCACTGCACGTGTACTGTTACATATCACCTGAGCGCATTTGGTGTCACTGCACGTGTGCTGTTACATATCACCTGAGCGCATTTGGTGTCACTGTGGTGTGAGGAGGAGAAGGATATTCCATCAGCAGCATAAGAGGACAGTCACTCAGCATCAGCATACGCAGTCTAAAAGGGAGCCGACATTTCAACAAAAAAAATGTGACACCAATCATTGGGCATTATTCCTGACACCAATGATGGGGCACTATTTCTTTCACTGACACCAATCATTGGGCATTATTCATGATACCAATGATGTGACACTATCCCTCACACTGACGGCAATGATGGGGCATTGTTTTTTGCGTCTGACGTCGGGACCTTTTCTACTCCCCCCCTAAAGTCCAAAAATACAGTAAACTGGCCCATAGTTTAGAAAGTTTAAAGACCCCCTGATCTAATCCAATTCACTTAAAAAAAGGCAGCGATATTGTTTTACAGCACCCCCCCCGAAGAGTGAGAGTTCCGGTAGCATCTAAGCAGACAACGTGTTAGGAAATAATATTTTAATACTTTTGGACCAGCCATGGGTGACCTTTGATAAAGGTGCCCCTTTATTTGGCTCTCTCTATGAGATCCTCTAATAACAGATCCATTCACAGATTCCTCGGCGGACGGTAAACAAAGAAATAGATTTTGAATTTAACAATAAAACCTTCAGACTCCATCTGATATCCCTGATTTCCTCTCTGTCCGCGGAGGTCCCCTGTCAGCCGGAAACAACTAAATGATGGCTTTGTTAATGAATGTGAAGAGCTTTATGGGACGGGCTCCAGCCGGGCCCCATAGAAGATGGAGTGACTGGATAGGCTGCATTCTCAGTGATGTCACCGGTCTCTAGTGAATGGATAGGCTGCATTCTCAGTGATGTCACTGGTCTCTAGTGAATGGATAGGCTGCATTCTCAGTGATGTCACTGGTCTCTAGTGAATGGATAGGCTGCATTCTCAGTGATGTCACTGGTCTCTAGTGAATGGATAGGCCGCATTCTCAGTGATGTCACTGGTCTCTAGTGAATGGATAGGCCGCATTCTCAGTGATGTCACTGGTCTCTAGTGAATGGATAGGCTGCATTCTCAGTGATGTCACTGGTCTCTAGTGAATGGATAGGCCGCATTCTCAGTGATGTCACTGGTCTCTAGTGAATGGATAGGCCGCATTCTCAGTGATGTCACTGGTCTCTAGTGAATGGATAGGCCGCATTCTCAGTGATGTCACTGGTCTCTAGTGAATGGATAGGCCGCATTCTCAGTGATGTCACTGGTCTCTAGTGAATGGATAGGCCGCATTCTCAGTGATGTCATCAGTCTCTAGTGAATGGATAGGCCGCATTCTCAGTGATGTCACTGGTCTCTAGTGAATGGATAGGCTGCATTCTCAGTGATGTCATCAGTCTCTAGTGAATGGATAGGCCGCATTCTCAGTGATGTCACTTAGGGTTGCCACCTATTCGGTTTTGACCTGGACAGTACGGGTTTAGAAGGCTGTGCCCGGGTTTCCCTCTGCCTCACACCCGGGCACCATTTCCAGCTGACAGGGGGTACCATGGGGCATCCTTTTAAGCCGCAGCACAGAGGGGGACCCAGACAGCAGGAGGATCGGAGCGGCGGGTAGGCGGGTGACAGGCAGCTGCTGGTGCGGAAGTCTTTAATTAAATAAATACTTAAATACAATCCACTCACTCTCCATGTCAGAGCTGTAGGCATGTCAGTCTGTGAAGTCGGCTGTCCCATTCTCCCCTCCGATCCACGCTGGTGTTTCACTGAATCACTGGAGAAAGCCAAGGATACAGAGCCGTGGGGGAAACTGCAGTGAGCTTTCAGCCTGGGGTGCTGTGACCAATCAGAGCGTTCCGGAGGCTTAACCACGCCTCCATCATCAGAGGCTGACAGTTCACATGAGTTTCCCGCGCTCTGTTTCCTCCAGTGATTCAGTCATAACACCAGCGTGGATCGGAGGGGAGAATGGGACAGCCGACTTCACAGACACTGACATACATACAGTTCTGACAAGGAGTGCATTTATTTTATTAAAAACTTCCGTACCAGCAGCTGCCTGTCACCTCTCTCTCTCCCTTATGTTTGGACCCCTCTGTATTTGCCCCCCATCTCTGTATTCCCCCCTCCTCTGTATTTTCACCCCCATATTCTGTATTCCCAACTCCTCTGTATTTTTGCCCCCCTCTTCTGTATTTGCCCCCTCTCCTCTGTATTCACCCCCCTCCTCTGTATTTGCACCCCCCTCCTCTGTATTTGCACCCCCCTCCTCTGTATCCCCCATCTCTGTATTTTCACCCCCCTCCTCTGTAATTGCACCCCCCTCTTTTGTATTTTCACCCCCTCCTCTAATTGCCCCATTATTTCTGTATTTGCACCCCTTTCCTCTAATTGCACCCCCATCACTGTAATTACCTTCCCTCCTCTGTAGTTGTCCCCCTTCCTCTGTAGTTGGCCCCTGTGATACCCCCTGTCGGCTGCAATGGGGGTATTGGAGGGAGGAGGATTTGTGCTGGTAGGGGAAGAAGATTTGTAATAGGAGGGGATGGGGATAATGGCACCCCAATCGCAAAGCAAAACTTCTTTTGGGTGATAGGCATCCCACAATTCTGTTAACGCGATTTTGCCTCGATTTGTCAGGTGACAATCGCGGCAAAATCGCACGGTGGTTGGGGTGCCATGCCGTGCGTCGCTAAAGTGTTCGGGTTTGGCTTGAAGAAAAGGTGGCAACCCTAATGTCACTGGTGTCTAGTGAATGGATAGGCTGCATTCTCAGTGATGTCACCGGTCTCTAGTGAATGGATAGGCTGCATTCTCAGTGATGTCATCAGTCTCTAGTGAAGGGATAGGCTGCATTCTCAGTGATGTCACCGGTCTCTAGTGAATGGATAGGCTGCATTCTCAGTGATGTCACTCGTCTCTAGTGAATGGATAGGCTGCATTCTCAGTGATGTCATCAGTCTCTAGTGAAGGGATAGGCTGCATTCTCAGTGATGTCACCGGTCTCTAGTGAATGGATAGGCTGCATTCTCAGTGATGTCACTGGTCTCTAGTGAATGGATAGGCTGCATTCTCAGTGATGTCACCGGTCTCTAGTGAATGGATAGGCTGCATTCTCAGTGATGTCACCGGTCTCTAGTGAATGGATAGGCTGCATTCTCAGTGATGTCACTGGTCTCTAGTGAATGGATAGGCTGCATTCTCAGTCATGTCACTGGTCTCTAGTGAATGCATAGGCTGCATTCTCAGTGATGTCACTGGTCTCTAGTAAATGGATAGGCTACATTCTCAGTGATGTCACCGCTCTCTAGTGAATGGATAGGCTGCATTCTCAGTCATGTCACTGGTCTCTAGTGAATGGTAGGCTGCATTCTCAGTGATGTCACTGGTCTCTAGTGAATGGATAGGCTGCATTATCAGTGATGTCACTGCTCTCTAGTGAATGGATAGGCTGCATTCTCAGTGATGTCACTGCTCTCTAGTGAAGGGATAGGCTGCATTATCAGTGATGTCACTGCTCTCTAGTGAATAGATAGGCTGCATTCTCAGTGATGTCACTGCTCTCTAGTGAATGGATAGGCTGCATTCTCAGTGATGTCATCGGTCTCTAGTGAATGGATAGGCTGCATTCTCAGTGATGTCACCGGTCTCTAGTGAATGGATAGGCTGCATTCTCAGTGATGTCACCGGTCTCTAGTGAATGGATAGGCTGCATTCTCAGTGATGTCATCGGTCTCTAGTGAATGGATAGGCTGCATTCTCAGTGATGTCACCGGTCTCTAGTGAATGGAAAGGGTGCATTCTCAGTGATGTCATCGGTCTCTAGTGAATGGATAGGCTGCATTCTCAGTGATGTCACCGGTCTCTAGTGAATGGATAGGCTGCATTCTCAGTGATGTCACCGGTCTCTAGTGAATGGATAGGCTGCATTCTCAGTGATGTCACTGGTCTCTAGTGAATGGAAAGGGTGCATTCTCAGTGATGTCATCGGTCTCTAGTGAAGGGACAGGCTGCATTCTCAGTTCTGTCATTGCCCTCTAGTGATTGGATAGTTCTTCATCCCCTCACAGCTCAGACAAGCCTATTCTTTGACTGACATATAAGGGTCTACACAAGGCGTAGGCAACCTTGGCCCTCCAGCTGTGGTGAAATGACAAGTCCTATGAGACATTGAAAGACCCTGACAATCACAGGTATAACTCCTAGAGGCAGAGGCATGGGATTTGTAGTTTTTACCACAGCGGGAGGGGCAGAGGCTGCCTACCCCTGGTCTACACCATGCGTGCTCAACCTGTGGCCCTCCAGCTGTTGTGGAACTACAAGTCCCATGAGGCATTGCAAGCTGCTCACAGTTACAAGCATGACTCCCAAAAGCAGAGACATGATGGGAGTTGTAGTTCCATAACATATGGAGGTGCTCCATCATGGACATTGCTGGCCCAAGGATTGGTAAAGTTAGGTGTTGCTGGCCCAAGGTTTGGTAAGGGTAGGTGTGTGCCATCATGGACATTGCTGGCCCAAGAATTGGAAAAGTTAGGTGTTGCTGGCCCAGGGATTGGTAAAGGGTAGGTGTGCTCCATCATGGACATTGCTGGCCCAAGGATTGGTAAAGTTAGGTGTTGCTGGCCCAAGGTTTGGTAAGGGTAGGTGTGTGCCATCATGGACATTGCTGGCCCAAGAATTGGAAAAGTTAGGTGTTGCTGGCCCAGGGATTGGTAAAGGGTAGGTGTGCTCCATCATAGACGTTGCTGGCCCAAGGATTGTTAAGGGTAGGTGTGTGCCAGCATGATGGGAGTTGTAGTTTCATAAAAGCTGGAGGGCCACAGGTTGAGCACATTGTTGGCCAAGGATTGGTAAGGGCTAGGTGTGCGCCATCATGGATGTTGCTGGCCCTAGGATTGGTAAAGTTAGGTGTTGCTGGCCCAAGGATTGGTAAGGGTAGGTGTGCTCCATCATGGACATTGTTGGCCCAAGGATTGGTAAAGTTAGGTGTTGCTGGCCCAAGGATTGATAAGGGTAGGTGTGTGCCATCATGGACGTTGCTGGCCCAAGGATTGGTAAAGTTAGGTGTTGCTGGCCCAAGGATTGGTAAGGGTAGGTGTGCTCTATCATGGACGTTGCTGGCCCAAGGATTCATAAGGGTAGGTGTGCTCCATCATGGACGTTGCTGGTGCAAGGATTGGTAAAGTTAGGTGTTGCTGGCCCAAGGATTGATAAGGGTAGGTGTGTGCCATCATGGACGTTGCTGGCCCAAGGATTGGTAAAGTTAGGTGTTGCTGGCCCAAGGATTGGTAAGGGTAGGTGTGTGCCATCATGGACGTTGCTGGCCCAAGGATTGGTAAAGTTAGGTGTTGCTGGCCCAAGGATTGATAAGGGTAGGTGTGTGCCATCATGGACGTTGCTGGCCCAAGGATTGGTAAAAAGAGATTTTTTAATACAGCTTACCTGTAAAATCTTTTTCTTGGAGTACATCACGGGACACAGAGCAGCATATTCATTACTATATGGGTTATATGGAGTACCTTCAGGTGTGGACACTGGCAATCTCAAACAGGAAGTCCCCTCCCTATATAACCCCCTCCCATAGAGGAAGTACCTCAGTTTTGTAGCAAGCAGTATGCCTCCCAAAAATGTTCCCCAAAAGAGGGGTGGGAGCTCTGTGTCCCGTGATGTACTCCAAGAAAAAGATTTTACAGGTAAGCTGTATTAAAAAATCTCTTTTTCTTTCTCGTACATCACGGGACACAGAGCAGCATATTCATTACTATATGGGATGTCCGAAAGCAGTGCTTTAATGAGGGGAGGGAGACATCTTCCAAAAAAGGATTTAATTTAGAGGTATACTCAAATACTAATAAATCCAACTTAGACAAAAAATGTAAATCTCAAATCTAAATCAAGGGAGCCCCCTCAGATCCTGAGGAGCTTGAATCATGGCCTGTAGTACTGCCTGCCCAAAGGCTGTATCCGCATTCCTTCTTACGTCCAATTGATACAAAATTTGTAAACATGTGGACTGACGACCACGTTGCTGCCTTGCATATTTGAGCCATAGAGATCTTGATGATGTGCTGCCCAGGAGGTGCCCATGGCCCTGGTAGAATGGGCCTTTACCGACAAAGGAGGAGGCAACCTCTTCAAACCGCAGGCCTGAACGATTAATTGTCTAATCCATCTTGCAATGGTGGATCAAGCAGCTGCCTGACCCATCTTGGGCCCTTCCGGTAAAACGAACACCACATCTGTTTTCCGAACCTTCTCTGTAGCTTTAAGATAGGCCTTTATGGCCCTGACAATATCCAACGTATGCAGCAACCCCTCCTTTCTAGAGGTGGGTTTTGGAAAGAAGGATGGAAGTACCACATCCTGGTTCAAGTGGAAACTGGATATAACCTTTGGTAGAAAGGAAGGATGAGGACAGAAAACCGCCCTATCCTTATGTAAAATGAGATATGGTTCCTTACAAGATAAGGCTGCCAATTCCGATACTCTCCTGGCCGAAACTATAGCGATCAGAAATACCGACTTTCTAGTCAGTAAAACCAAAGGTACCTCAGCCAACGGCTCAAAGGGTTGTTTCTGTAGAGTTGACAGAACAAGAATTAAGTCCCATGGACAAAGTGGTGATTTGACCGGAGGATTAACACGTAAGACTCCCTGTACGAAGATCTTAACCAGCGAGTGGGCGGCCAGCGGCCTCTGAAACCACACTGATAAGGCTGAAATCTGTCCCTAGATCGTGCTTAATGCCAGGCCTTTATCCACTCCTAGCTGGAGAAAACTTAATACTCTATCAATGGTATACTTGCGGGAAAACCATCTCTTAGACTCACACCAGCCTACGTAGGCCCTCCAAACCCTGTAACAAATTACCCTGAAGGCCGGCTTTCTAGCCTTAATGAGGGTAGGGATTACCTGCCTAGACAGACCTCTACCCCTGAGAATCAGGGATTCAGCCGCCAGGCCGTCAAATTTAGACGTCGTAATGCAGGGTGGAGGATCGGGCCTTGTGAGAGTAGGTCTGGCCATAGAGGAAGAGTCCAAGGGCCTCCCGCTGCCAATTTCAGGACTAGTGAGTACCATGCCCTCCGGTACCAAGCTGGGGCTACCAGGATAACCGGCCTGTGCTATGATCCTGCGCAACAGGCGGGGTAGTAACTGCAGCGGGGAAAATGCATATAGAAGTTATGATTGATGCCAAGGGCAAACCAACGCATCGGTTCCGCAGGCCATAGGGTCCCTCGTTCGAGACATGAACCTGTCTAGCTTCTTGTTGAATCCTGATGCCATGACGTCCACGTCTGGCACTCCCCACTTCTGGGAGATTGTCTGAAAGACCTGTGGATGCAGAGACCACTCTCCCGGCGACAGGGTTTGGCGACTTTAGGAAGTCCGCCTGCAGGTTGTCCACCCCGGGAATGAATATCGCCGATATGCAGGGTACATAAACCTCTGCCCACCAAAAAACCAAGCTCATCTCTCTCTGAGTGGCTTGACTCTTGGTTCCCCCTTGGTGGTTCACATATATGCCATAGCTGTGGCATTGTCTGAATGAATTTTCACCGAGGACCCCTGTAATCTGGATGTCTATGCCAGGAGGGCTAGCCGAGCCGCTCTGACCTCCCAGACATTGATGGGCAGCTGCCTCTCCGCCTCTGCCCAAGTTCCTTGGCGAGTGAACCCGTTCAAGACCGCTCTCCAGCCTTCCAGACCACTGGGCAGAAAGACTCCCCTTCAGAAAGTTCTGAGGGTTTAACCATCAGCATAGACTTCTGCCGGACCTTTAATGACGGCGCCAAAGGAAACTCCAAGGCCTTTGCTCCCTTGCTCCAAGCTGCTAGAATTGCTGTCTGTAGGACGCAAGTGTGGAAGCGTGCGGTACCGCCTCGAACATGGCCATTAGTTTGCCTAGTAATCGCATACATAGGCGAATAGTTGGTTCTCTTTTGCTTAGAACCAACTGAATCAATTTTTTGATAGCCTCGACCTATACCAGGGGCAGGAACACCTTTTGTGGTGTCAGAAGTGGGATCTGAACCCATGCCTCCAGCCGAGACTGCGACCTGAACGCAGCGCCTTAGCCCGCTCGGCCATCCTGACCGTGTTCTGTGTCTAATCTCATGCCGAGATATTCCAACTGCTTTGTAGGTTGAAATGCTGATTTTTCCCCGGTTTAGGACCCAGCCGAACCTCTCGAGGTACTGAACCATGAGGGCTACTGTGCATTCCAGCCAAGGAAGCGGGTGATCTATGATTAAGAGGTCGTCCAGGTATGCTAGGACCGAGACCCCTTGGATCCTTAGATTGACTAGAATTGGAGCTAGGACCTTCGTGAATACCCGGGGGCCGTAGCCAGCCCGAAGGGGAGCGCCACGAATTGGAAGTGACGCTGTATCACTGTGAAGCGTAAAAAATCTTTGATGTGGCTGAAAGATTGGTACATGAAGGTAACCATCCTTTATGTCTATAGAAGCCAGAAAGTCGTCCTTCTGGAGTGTGGCGGCTGCTGACCGAACGGATTCCATCCGGAAAGAGCGAACCCTTAGGTCAGCATTTAAACCTTTAGGTCCAAAATTGGTCTGACATCGCCGATTGGAATAGAAACCTAGCCCCTGTTCTTGGGCTGGTACCTCTACCATTATGCCCTGGTACAGCAGATGTCCAATGCCGCCCGCATTGAGGCCTTCCTTGTGGAGGAACCTTAGAAATTCTACTCTGTAGCCTGTGGCCACAGATGATCGGACCCCCTCTGTCGGGGATCGATACCATGGCCTCTTGCCCCCAGAGGCCTGTGCTTGCGATCCATTGTTAAAAGTTTGATCGCGCAGGAGGCCCGATACTGCCTGGAATTTGAGGGCCCCGGAACAGGGAGGAGCTGCCTTTTAAACGCAGGACCCCGGAACTTCTTTTGACTGGTAAAAGGGGTACTTTTGCCACTTGAAACAGTCTGAATGTATTTATCCAGATCTTTCCATGGAAGGGAAAACCTGCCAGTAGTCTTTTGCATGGGGCTCGGCCCCCCAGTTCTTCAACCATAAGAGCCTTCTCATATGCACTAAAAATAGTAACAAACGAGACGCCTGCTGGATGGAGTCTTTTATAGCCTCTACCGCAAAGCACAGAGCTCTGGGAATATCCAATAACTCCTCTGCCTATTGGGCAGGGATGTCTTTAAGCATCTGTTTTGTCTGGTCCTTTAACGCCTGACAAACTCCAATTGCAGCCACTGCTGGCTGTACCACTGCTCCTGCCGTAGCAAAGGATGCTTGAAAAAGTGTCTCTAAACGTTTATCGACCGGGACCTTAAACATTTGTATGTTTTCCCCCCGGGCCAGTTAATGATTTATTCACACATGAGATGGCTGCGTCCACAGTTGGGAGCGCCCATTCTTAGAAAAATTTCTCTTCCATAGGGTAAATAACAGAAAACCTTCCAGGCGGTCTCCCATCCAGGCACTAACCAGGCCCGACCCTGCTTAGCCTCCGAGATCAGACGAGATCGGGCGCTTTCAGGGTGATGTGGCCGTAGGCTTTTAGGCGGCAGAAAAAGTTCTGTCCGGTCGTCCCAATCCTGGAAAAACCAATTCCTCTAACAGAGGATGGACTGGAAAAGCTGCGTTGCTTAAAGGTGCTTTAAAAGAACCCAAAGAGGATACCGCAGGAACCTGAGGCTCTGGAAATGGCAAATTAAATGCCGAGCGGACCATGTCTGTCAAAGACTGGACCCACAGACTCTCCGTCTGGGAGGCTGAACACGATTCTTCAGTGGTAGATCCTTCCTCTAGGTTCTGGTCCAACCGATCCTCCTGAAATTCTAATTCCTCCGGAGAGAGAATCTCAGCATCCGAGGATACACCTTTTGGCGATGGGGATCTAGTCCGCTTCTTGCTAGAAAAAGAGCCCGCGATCATAGCTGTTAACTTTTTTCCCCTAGCCCCCCTAGGGTGACGGCTAGCATCGCCTCTGTGATAACACAGGGTTGGGCTGATCTGGGCCAGCCTCAGCACCAGACCCCCTTAATGGATGGCTTATCCAAGGTGACCCCTATAGGAATAACCCGTGGGGAAAGTATTGGCATATCATCAGAACCAGAGGAGGAACCCCTTTGTCTTTGCCCTTTTTTTTTTTTTTTAAAAGACCTTCAACCAGCGAGCAGCAGGTAGCTAGCAAACATACATAGATAGGTAGGGGGATCAAGTGATGGGGGGGGGGGGGACATTTCAGGCCATCCTGTCCATCAGACATAGTGACCATGGTGCCAATGCAGAGCATACTCAGGCTACCCCCCTTAAGATCTCCCCTGGAGAGCCTGCTGTCGAACCAAGTCCCGCAGGCTCCCCTCTTACCTGCTCCATGCCGCAGGACGTTTGCAAAACGGTCCAATCTTCTCCCATCTCCGTGGGTAGCGTAGTAGACCTTCAGGCACTGGGGTCCTAGAAGGAACCGACTGTCCTGGACCTATACAGCACCCTGGCAAACAGGATCTTTTGGTTTAGAAAACTCCAAGTCCTGGGCCCAGGGTCCAGCCCTCTAGAGAGGAGCATTATAGGCAAAACCCCACGGTTTGGGGCCCGGGTACTGCCCGGGTACTGTCCACTTTGGCACTGAGGCTCCTTGGACAGATCCGGTTAGCCCGCCTTAATCCCAAGGATGTGGAGGCAAAGCTATTCCGTGACCAACACCTAAGACACTGGCGAAAAAACTGAGGTACTATGGGAGGGGGTTATATAGGGAGGGGACTTCCTGTTTGAGATTGCCAGTGTCCACACCTGAAGGTACTCCATATAACCCATATAGTAATGAATATGCTGCTCTGTGTCCCGTGATGTACGAGAAAGAAAGTTAGGTGTTGCTGGCCCAAGGATTGGTAAGGGTAGGTGTGCTCCATCATGGACGTTGCTGGCCCAAGGATTGGTAAAGTTAGGTGTTGCTGGCCCAAGGATTGGTAAGGGTAGGTGTGCTCCATCATGGACGTTGCTGGCCCAAGGATTCATAAGGGTAGGTGTGCTCCATCATGGACGTTGCTGGTGCAAGGATTGGTAAAGTTAGGTGTTGCTGGCCCAAGGATTGGTAAGGGTAGGTGTGCTCCATCATGGACGTTGCTGGTGCAAGGATTGGTAAAGTTAGGTGTTGCTGGCCCAAGGATTGGTAAGGGTAGGTGTGCTCCATCATGGACGTTGCTGGCCCAAGGATTGTTAAGGGTAGGCGTGCGCCAGCAGAGGGAGGCATGATAGGAGCTGTAGTTCCATAACAGCTGGAGGGCCACAGGTTTAGCACATTGCTGGGCCAAGGATTGGTAAGGGTAGGTGTGCTTCATCATGGATGTTGCTGGCCCAAGGATTGGTAAGGGTAGGTGTGCGTCATCATGGACGTTGCTGGCCCAAGGATTGCTATGGGTAGGTGTGTGCCAGCAGAGGCATGATAGGAGTTGTAGTTCCATAACAGCTGGGGGGCCACAGGTTGAGCACCCATGATCTACACCCACCCTTAACTTTTTGTTTGTTTGTGTTGCATATTCTGCTAAGTCGCACCTTTATTTTTCATTGCTTCTGTATCCACAGCAAAGAAAAGAGGGTGGTTTAGTCATTATGCCATTAAAAGCAGTTTGTAAAGATTATTCTTAATTAAACATCGGTTGTAAAACGTTACAGATTGGTCCACGCCGATAATCCGCGCACCGACAGATGTTAATTCTCATAGTCTATTTCCTTTTCCTTATATTACTCTTGCAAGATAAACAGAGACGGCCGGGCCCCGTGTTTTATTAAGAGAACAATCTACGTGCCGCGCTCTTTTTTTTTTTTTTTACACAATTAGTCATAAGTTGTGATGTTCGGAAGAAAAAGGAGATAAACAGGCCAGTGAAAGGAGCAATGAGTCCATGTGTTCCTGCAGACAAAGCAGAGGAGGCTGTGAATAGCGCCCTCGCCTCCTAATCGTGGACAAACACGGGGGACATAATTAAAAAAAAGAACAAAAAAAAAAAAGCATGTATGCAGGTGGCCTGTTTACAGACGGGGCATGTGAAAGAGCAGGATGAGGACCTGGCTTTATTATTTCCAGATAAAACAAGATAAATGGAGGCTCCTTTATCCCGATTCCATAAACAGAACATTTACTTACGCTAATTGCATCTGGGGAGGTGTAATTAGTCGCACAATGATGTTCAGAGGCAGTGCGGGATGCCACGTTCCAACCAACCTTCCAACATGAAGGCTTCTCGCCCGGAGATGGCGAGGGCAACACCCTGTCAGGCTTGGCTGTGATTATGAAAGCTTTACTGAAAGTTATGCAAAAGAGGACCTAACTTTTCTATTGACCACTTGCTTACTGGGCACATATACCCCCTTCCTGCCCAGGCCCAAGCCCAAAGCGACGCTTTAACTGACAATTGCGCAGTCGTGCGACGTGGATCCCAAACAAAATTGACGTCCTTTTTCCCCCACAAATAGAGCTTTTTTTGGTGGTATTTGATCACCTCTGCATTTTTTATTTTTGCGCTATAAACAAAAAAAGAGCGACAATTTAGAAAAAAAAAAACACAATATTTTTTACTTTTTGCTATAATAAAGATCCCATTTTTTTAACTATTTTTTCTCTCAGTTTAGGCCGATACGTATTCTTCTACATATTTTTGGTAAAAAAAAAATGCAATTTGCGCAAAAGTTATAGCGCCTACATAATAGGGGACAGAATTATGATTTTATTTTTTTTTACTAGTAATGGCGGCGATCTGCAATTTTTATTGGGACTGCGACATTATGGCAGACACATCGGACACATATTTAGGACCATTCACATTTATACAGCGAACAGTGCTATAAATATGCACTGATTACTGTATAAATGTGACTGGCAGGGAAGGGGTTAACACTAGGGGGCGAGGAAGGGGTTAAATGTGTACCCTGGATTCTGCGTAGTGTTTCTAACTGTGGGGGGAGGTGACCGATCGGTGTCCCTATGTACAAGGGACAAAGCATCGGTCTCCTCTCCCTGACAGGACATGGATCTCTGTGTTTACACACGGAGATCCACGTCCTTGTCTATGTAACGGCCCATCTCAGGTTGCCAGGTGGACATTGTGCCCGCCAGGCACGCGCATCGACACAGCAGTGATGCGGCGGGCTCGCGTGCCCCCCGGTGGCCGGAGGAGCCGAGGACGTCTATAGAAGCTCTCCCAGCAATTGAAAGCCACCTTGTGGCCATCTTTTGGCAATAGGGAGGATATTAAGTGGTTAAAGTGTTACTAATCCCACAAAAGTAAAATCGGTCTGTATATGCAGTAAAGCATGCTTGTCATACTCACTGTGGAACCTAAGGGGTTAATCCTCTGCCTTGTGTAAAAAGGCTTTTTGATCCTGTGTTCTCTGATCCTCCTCTCTTTCCACTGTCTCCAAGCAATCTACTGATAGTACATAGCCACAGGGGCACTCTGCACATGCTCAGTTTGGTGTGTATTGCTAGAAAGTTTTTTTTTTTGGGGCAGTTGCATGTGATCAGAGGGTCAGGGGTCGTGCATCCTCATAGGACAGTCGGAGGAGAATGAAAACACCTTCTACAAGCCTTGACCACTGCTCAGCCAGACACTTATAGATGTCACAAGACTGCTATATACTGAAATTTATTTTGGTCAGCTTGGCAGGGATAGGCTTTGTGAGCTGGGATATTGTTGACTTAAACTTAAAGGGTCACTAAAGGACATTTTTTTTTAGCTAAATGGCTTCCTTTACCTTACTGCAGTGCTGTTTTCATGTCCTCATTGTTCATTTTTGCTTTGATGTTGCTGTAATCCTTCTCTGATCTCCACACTTCCTGGTTGTCTGTTTCCTTATAACCACAGTACTGGGAGCTTTCTCTCTAATCAAGGAGGTGTGGTTACTGTGTGTAAACTGAAACTAGATTGGGCTGATGGGTTTTAGACAAACCATCACTGCCCTCTATTGGCTCTCTGGCTCTGTACATCAGAGAGACAGGAAATAACAGCAAAAACGAAACTATAACGGTAGGTTGATTATATGATTGATTTTTATCTATTTTTAAAAGGAATCATTTAACTATTATGTATCTATACCCTGTAAACAGTCAATTCAGCACAATTTTTTTTGTCCTTTAGTGACCCTTTAAGGAATGCTAAGGCTGGGTGTGCGCCATCATGGACATTGCTAGCCCAAGAATTGGTAAGGGTAGGTGTGCACCATCATGGATGTTGCTGGCCCTAGGATTGGTAAGGGTAGGTGTTCGCCATCATGGACGTTGCTGGCCCAAAGATTGATTAGGATAGGTGTGCGCTGTTTTGGACAGTGCTAGCCCAAGGATCAGTAAAGGTGGATGTGCACCGCCTTGGATGTTGCTGGATTGTGCACTATTTAGTGAAGTCTTCAATTTGGAAGAAACTGAAAACTTTTATATCAATTTTTAATTTTAGGACTTTAATTTTATATGTTGTATAAAATGGTATTTTTTGTTTTTGTTTTGTTAGGGTGAAGTACTGTTTTGGCAATTTATTTGATCAGTACTAGCAGCAACCAGGTGGAGGTGTAGTTTTTGCACCTGTCCGTTTGCACTGAAAGTGTATTATTTCAATTTTTTTTGCAGGTTGGATCTATTTTAAGTTTAGTATTAACTTTATTTTATGGCACATTTATACGATTGGCAGCGCAGCACTGTTTTGGTATATAGTTAATTACTGCGAAGGGAACACATTTTCCATGTTAGCAGCAGCCAGGTGGAGGTGCATTTTCTAACATTGTATTTTTGCAAATTACTTTACAGGTTCCACAATATTTCTATCACTAATTTCTAACTTTATATGAGATTGCGCCGATAGAAACTTTGTATTGTATCGTCTTTATGTAGAGCAACAATTATTTTTCTTAGATCCTCGGAGAGTTCTTTGCCATGAGGTGCCATGTTAAACTTCTAGTGACCAGTATGAGAGAGTGAGAGCGATAACGCCAAATTTAACACACCTGCTCCCCATTCACACCTAAGACCTTGTAACACTAACAAGTCACATGACACCAGGAAGGGGAAAATGGCTAATTGGGCCAAATTTGGATATATTTACTTAGGGGTGTACTCACTTTTGTTGCCAGCGGTTTAGAGATCAATGGCTGTGTGTTGAGTTATTTTGATGGGACAGGAAATTTACACGGTTATACAAGCTGTACACTCACTACACAACATTGTAGCAAAGTGTCATTTCTTCAGTGTTGTCACATGAAAAGATAGAAGAAAATATTTACAAATATGTGAGGGGTGTACTAACTTTTGAGAGAGACTGCACATTATTTTTTTACCAATAATTTTATATGATTTTTTTTTTATATATATATATTTTTAGGTTATATGTTTATATATTCTACCAATAATAGGGTGTTTGTGTGTTTATTGTGCGCTCTAAAACTAAATAAAAAAAATTCCTGAAAAACTTGCATTTGATAAATATGATGCAACAGCCACCATTTTATTCTCCAGGGCCTCTGCTTTAGAAAAATATCTACCATGTTTGGGGATTTCAAGTAATTTTCTAGCATGTATGTGAAAAATTGTCCCAGACAGCAGGTGGTTAATCAAGCTTTATTGCTTTGGAGCACAACTACCACCGCACGCAACGTCTCCTCTTCTGCACCTTATATGTCAGAACATTATCATTGAGGCTTCTATGAACAGGCCAGACATAGGTTACCTGAAAAAAGTCACAGAAAAGAGGGGTTGTAATTTTTTTTCCCTAAATAGCTTCCTTTACCTTAGTGCAGTCCTCCTTCACTTACCTCATCCTTCCATTTTGCTTTTAAATGTCCTTATTTCTTCTGAGAAAGTGCAGTCCTCCTTCCTGTTCTTCTGTCTGTAACTCCACACAGTAATGTAAGGCTTTCTCCCTGGTGTGGAGTGTCATGCTCGCCCCCTCCCTCGGACTACAGGAGAGTCAGGGCGCTCTCTACGTTGCAGATAGAGAAAGGAGCTGTGTGTTAGTGGGCGTCCTGACTCTCCCGTAGTCCAAGGGAGGGGGCGAGCACGACACTCCACACCAGGGAGAAAGCCTTGCATTACTATGTGGAATTACAGACAGAAGAACAGGAAGGAGGACTGCACTAGGGTAAAGGAAGCCATTTAGGGAAAAAAAAAATTGTACCTTTACAACCCATTTTAACCAAAAAAACAAAAAAAAAAACAAGATCCAGAGCGGGGAAAACAATTGATATTTTATTATTTTAATTTATTTACTAAAAGATTGCACTAGTCATTTGACAGCCCCAAATGTTATACAGATTAAAGAGAAAAAAAAATAACTATTTACATTTAAAATCTTACAAGTGCCAAAAAGTCTGAATTTTTTTTTCAGGAACTTCTTAATATTTTCTTTCATTTTTTACATACAGTCTCTGATAAATACAGTATATGTACTATGGTGCTGCACATTATTTACCAAACCCTTAAAAAAAAAAATGTAATTTAATATATTTTGGTCAGCTCGGTAGCGGCAGGGATAGGCCATGTGAGCTACGACAGCATTGCCTCAAGGATTGGTAAGGGTAGGTGTGCGCCATCATGGACATGGCTAGCTAAAGGATTGGTAAGGGGTAGGTGTGCGCCATCATGGATGTTGCTGGCCCAAAGATTGGTAAGGGTAGGTGTGCACCATCATGGATGTTGCTGTTCCAAGGTTTGGTAAGGGTAGGTGTGCGCCATCATGGACATTGCTAGCTCAAGGATTGGTAAGGGGTAGGTGTGCGCCATTATGGATGTTGCTGGTCCAAGGATTGGTAAGGGTAGGTGTGTGCCCTCATGGACATTGCTAGCCCAAGGATTTATTAGGGTAGGTGTGCTCTGTTTTGGACAGTGCTAGCCCAAGGATCAGTAAAGGTGGGTGTGCACCACCTTGGATGTTGCTGGCCCAAGGACTGGTAATGGTAGACACATTATCTGTGACGTTGCTGGCCAAAGTACTGGCAAAAGGGGCAGACGTGTGCCATCTTGGACTTTGTTGGCCATAGATTTGTTAGGAGTAGGCTGCATGCACTCCTAGATGTTGATGGCTCCAGATTTGACAAGAGTAGGCGATGTGCGCCATCTTGTACATTGTTGACCCAAAGATCTGTAAGGGTAGGCAAACGTGCGTCATCTTGAATGTTGCTTGCCCAAGTATCAGTAAAAGTAGGCACATACCATCTTGAGCGTGGCTGGCCCAAGAATTGGCATGGGTAGGGGTATTCTGTCTTGGATGTTGCTGGCCCAAGGATCGGAAAGTGGTAGATGTGCGATATCCTAGACTTTGCTGGCCATAGATTAGGTAAGTGTAGGCTGCATGCAGTGTCTTAGATGTTGCTGGTTCAAGATGCAATAAGAGTAAGCAAAGTGCGCCATCTTTGACGTTGCTGACCCAAAAATCAGCAAGGGTAGGCAACGTGCGCCATCTTGGACGTTGCTGACCCAAGGATTGGTAGGGGTGGACACATACCATCTTGGGGCGTGGCAAGCCCAAGGATTGGTATGGGTGGAGGCGTGCTGTATTGGACATTGCTGGCACAAGGATTGGTATGGGTAGAGGCGTGCCGACTTGGACGTTACTGGTCCAAGGGTTGGCTAGGGTAGACATTTGCTACCTTGGACTTTGCTGGCCATAGATTAGGCTTGCACCATCTTGAGCATCGCCAGCTCAAATATTGGCAAGGATAGATCTATACGGTCTTGAAATGTGCTAGCCCAAGGAAAGATAAAGGATAAATATGCACCATTTTGGACATTACTGGCCCAAGAATTGGCAGGCATAGGTGCGTACCTTCAGGTTTATAAACTGTAGTGAGAGAAGAAAGGAAAGTTACCTACGCTATATAACTCTATAGGATTACCTTCTATAGATGAACGACACAAAATAACTTTTTTTTTCTGTTCTGATTGCTGAGAGGTTAACTATTCTAATGTTTTGTGACCTCACTGGAGAGATTGTCACTGACCCTGCGACACCAGCACAAGTAATAGGGACAGCATTCATCACCAAGATAAAGGCCAATACACACAATAGGACATTTTGACAACAAATGTCCGACAGACCTGTTTGATTGGACAATCCGACCTCGTGTGTACGCTCCATCCGGCAACAAATGTCCGATGGAGGCTAATCTTATCGTGTGTACACAAGTCCAAAGTACGGTACACACGCATGCTCAGAACCAACGCTAAAGGTCAGATAACAATAGCAGAAGTTGCCCACAAGGTGGCGGTAAAGAGCTGAAAAAACCATGTGATTTGGCAAAAGTTGGCTGAAAAAAGTCCTGCCGTGTGTATGCAGAACAAGTTCACGGCCAACGCCCATTTGGAACAAAATCCACAGAAAAGTCTGATTGTGTGAATGAGGCTTAGGAAGGCAGAGTCTGTCAGTTTGGTGACCCAAATTTCCATCTCGGTATTCCTTCAATTGGCAAATCTGTTCAGTATCTCAGAATTCCAGCCCAGATGAAGGAGGAATTTTGAGCCCCTGGAATGCATTGGATGTCTGACTTCTTGTCATGAAAAACAAACTCTTTACTCAAGTTTTGTGGCGCTCTCATTCTTTTATTGCGCTCTAGGGAGCCTCCGAGACACCCAAACTGACAGAAAGCTGCTTCTAAGCCTCTTACACACTGGGGTGGGAGGTGCAGTGGCGGTATAGCGCTGCTTTTTTTAGTGGCACTATACCGTCGCAATTGTGGTATACGGCCACTAGCGGTGCAGTATTAACCCCCGCTAGCGGCCGAAAAAGGGTCAATACCGCCGGCAATGCGCCTCTCCGGCGGTATAGCCGCGGTGTCCCATTGTTTTCAATGGCAAAGAGTGGTAAACATACCGCTCCAAACTTTTGGAGTGGTCCTGCCAGCACATCGCCTCAGTGTGAAAGCACTTGGGCTTTCACACCGAGACTGCAGGGCAAGAGTTTTTCAGGCGGTATAGAGGCGATATTTTTAGCTCAAAAACGCCTGAAAAACTGAAAGGGGTCTAAAAGTTGGATTCTTATCCAAGATTCGTCTAACCTGGAGCCCAGCGCTCCACTAATACATATCTGATCTACCGGGAGTGAAGGCCAGTGATCCAGCCCTGCAGTCTATGGCCACCCCCGATTGGTCTGTTCTTTGGTCTCTAAAAGGGGGATCTGAATTCAGACAACCTTAAAAACTGTTCCCTCCCCCCTTCCAACAACTCTGTAGAACAGTGGTTCTCAACCTCAGTCCTCAAGGACCACCCAACAGGCCATGTTTTGTGAACTTCCCTTGGATAAAATAGCTCCTATAAATACCATGTTATTGATATTGGGGGGTTAACATCGCAAGATTGGTAATTAGGGGAGGAAGAAAAAGTGCCCCATTATAGACGTAAATGGGAGAAAAAGTGCCCCATTGTTGGTGTCAGATGGCAGAATAGGGTCTTGTATCAGTGGAAGAAATAGTGCTCCAAGGGCCAGATAAAGGCAAGAAAAGGGCCACATCTGGCCCCCGGGTCTCAGTCTGGAGACCACTGCTCTCCATGTACAAAAGCGGATGAATACTTTAAGCCAATCTATCCCTCTATATGCAATTTCTAACACTATGAAATTATTCTTCATATAAGATTGAATCATTGCCTTATTGTGAGCGATTACCTGATGAGCGAGCGTTTCCTGTTAAAAAAAAATAGCTAAAAATAGTTTTGCTTATTCTGCCCGCCCTCACATGCAGAAAGAATATAAACAAATATTAAATTAAGAGTGAGTTATTGTGAAGATACAGCAAGAAAATCTGCAGAAAGAGGAAACCGTATCATTTAGAAAAAGTCAAAGCCAAGTTTCCACTAATGCTACCTGAAAGTCGCCCGATTTTTTTGCTGCAAATTTGATGTGACTTGAAGCAATAGACCTGTGGGGGCACCCAAGCCGCTGCTCTGTGTGTCCATTCAGACACAGACCTGTGGCTCAGCCCCGCCCTCTCTCTCCTCTTGTCTCACAGACTTTGATTGACATCAGCGGCAAGTGAAAAGCGCTCTCTGCTGTCTCAGCCAATGAGGAGTGAGAGTCCCCAACAGCCGACTCTCCCATGCAACATTGCTGGATCGAGATGGGGCTCAGGTAAGTATTAGGGGGGGGGGGCTGCTAAACACAGAAGGTTTTTAGAAATAAAAAAAAAAAACACTTCTGATTTTAGAACCACTTTAAAGGGCAAGTTCACCTTTTTAGAAAAATCTGTAAGGTGCACTTACACAGGGCCCCCTCCCCATCAGCACCGTGATCTCCCGTTCTGAGCCCCGGTATAGCCACCTCACGGCTCTGGGGGGTTTAAAATCCCGGAGCTTAATCTCCTACACGTACCCTATCAGGAGCACCCTAATTGGTTGGCATCGACCAATCAGAACCCGCTCAGCAGGGAAGAAGATTGAAAGCTGTGGGGGGTTTCTAACCCCCGGAACCCTGAGGCGGCAATACCGGGGCTCAGAATGGGAGATCGCTGCCATGCAGGTCAGCGGGACAGGGAGGGGTCCTGTGTAAATTCATCTTACAGATTTTTCTGTTAAGGTGAACTTGCACTTTAATGCAGAGAATGTATTAGGGTAAAAAAAAAAAAAAACCTTTGCCCTTAATGTGGATGTAAACCCATTTTTTTTTGATGAAATAAAAACGGACTTATAGAGAAAAACCTTAGTCCGTTCCGCCCCCTTGCTGTGAGTGACGAGTGATTTACATATCTCATGCACTAGCCCGGAAACAGGCATTATCTTTTAATTCCCAACCCCCACTCCTTTACTGAAGTCATGTGTTTACTTTTCTGGATTTTGACTGGATGTTTAGTTATCATAGCAGAATTTAGTGTAAGGAACACACAGGAGGAAATGCATGGTGATAAGGGGAGTGTGGAGGTGGGTGGGGAGTCTACTGACATCACGACTCCACCCACCAAGCTCCAGACAACAGACCCACCCACAGAATTTGCAGTTTTTCAGTTCTTATAACAGACAGAGGGGAGACATGTGACAGGTGAGGATACATGCAGGAGACGTCTATATCCTTATAGATCAGCACTATGGCAGTAGTTTAGAAAGGATGAGAGTGGCTTTACATCCACTTTAAGAACCACTGTAAGGCTACAATGAAGCTGCTTGCTGAAATCTTTACAAAGGCGCTGCTGTACTCACTGCTCTTATACAAGCTGAAACCCGTGTGAGCAGGAACTTCGTAATGTTCGTTTTTTACGTTTTCAATAACCTTTTGCAATTCTCATTGATGAAACACATTGGGGATGATTTACTAAAACTGGGGAGAGCAAAATCTGGAGCAGCTCTGCATGGTAGCCAATCAGCTTCCACCCTGGTTCACACTGGGCCGGCGGGAGTGAAGCCTTGCGAGTTCAGATGAACTTGCACGATTTCAATCCCGCTGGCAGTCCCGATTTCAGCCACGATTTAAGAGACATCTGTGCAGGTTTCTGCACAGATGTCAATGTAAATCGCATCCTGAAATTGCAAAAAGTAGTACATGAACTACTTTTTGAAATCGGTGCAGCGCCGCAGATGCGGCGTCGCACCAATTAGGATGGTGTCATTGCCGGCAATTGCCGCCGATTTGAGATGCGATTTCACACGTGAAATCGCATCTCAAATCAAACTAAATTGTACCCAGTGTGAACCTGGGCTTCAGGTTGTATTGTCAAAGCTTTATTGAACAAGCTGAAGTTAGAAGCCGATTGGCTGCCATGCACAACCGCACCAGATTTTGCACTTTCCAGTTTTAGTAAATCCCCCCCAATTGTATGAGAAACCTTGTCAGTAATGGAATCTATTCCTGTAGCGGATGCAGAGAAAACGGTCTACAGATCGTAGTGGGCGGGTTCAGTGGAAAGCGATGCGTTTGCCTCGGCTAGCCAGAAGTTTTCCGCTGCTACGATACAGAGAACAGTCCTACAGCAGCTGAGCAGAGTGACATTTTCACGCCTATCTCCCAATGGGGTGATCGGGGTGCATTTCCGGGGTGTAGGTCAAAAGTACAATCATCACCCAGAGGTGCAGGAGCGCCTGAAATACAAAATAAAAATTAGAGATTTTTTTTTTTTTTGGTCAGAACCCTCCCTTTCCTGTGTTTGCAATACATCTTCTGATACGGGGAGATCAGCTTAGTGGTCGATGCGTTTGTAGTGCGTCCACGCCAGTCTGAACTGTGGTTTAAATCATTGTAAAGTCTATAAAAATAACAAACATGTTACACTTACCTGCTCTGTAATGGTTTTGCACAGAGCAGTCCCGATCCTCCTCTTTTTGGATCCCTCTTCGGTGCTCCTGGCCCTTCCCTACTGTTGAGTGACCCCACAGCAAGCAGCTTGCTATAGGGGCACCCGAGCCGAGCTGCAGCCCCATGTGTCCTTTCAGACACCCCCCCCCCCCTCTCTCTCCTGATTGGCCAACCGACTTTGACAGCAGCAGGAGCCAATGGTGCCAATCTCGTGGACATCGTTGGACAGAGATGAAGCTCGGGTAAGTATTAGGGGAACTGCCAATTGCGACACTGTACCCAAATAAAACTTATGGTATGTCTATTTTTCCCCCCACAGATAGAGATTTCTTTTGGTGGTATTTGATCACCTCTGCGGTTTTAATATTTTTGTGCAATACACAAAAAAAAAAATTGGTATTATATACAATTTTTTATTTTTTTAATGGTCTGTCTTTTTTTGTTTTTTATAAAAGCAACATTTAAACAAATAAAAAAGTTTATTCGTGTGTGTGTGTGTATATATATATATATATATATATATATATATATATATATATATATATATATATATATATATATATATATATATATATATATATATATATATATATATATATATATATATATATATATACACAGTGCGGAAAATAAGTATTTGAACACCCTGCTATTTTGCAAGTTCTCCCACTTGGAAATCATGGAGGGGTCTGAAATTGTCATCGTAGGTGCATGTCCACTGTGAGAGACATAATCAAAAAAAAAAATCCAGAAATCACAATGTATGATTTTTTTTAACTATTTATTTGTATGATACATCTGCAAATAAGTATTTGAACACCTGAGAAAATCAATGTTAATATTTGGTACAGTAGCCTTTGTTTGCAATTACAGAGGTCAAACGTTTCTTGTAGTTTTTCACCAGGTTTGCACACACTGGAGGAGGGATTTTGGCCCACTCCTCCACACAGATCTTCTCTAGATCAGTCAGGTTTCTGGGCTGTCACTGAGAAACACGGAGTTTGAGCTCCCTCCAAAGATTCTCTATTGGGTTTAGGTCTGGAGACTGGCTAGGCCACGCCAGAACCTTGATATGCTTCTTACAGAGCCACTCCTTGGTTATCCTGGCTGTGTGCTTCGGGTCATTGTCATGTTGGAAGACCCAGCCTCGACCCATCTTCAAAGCTCTAACTGAGGAAAGGAGGTTGTTGCCCAAAATCTCGCAATACATGGCCCCGGTCATCCTCTCCTTAATACAGTGCAGTCGCCCTGTCCCATGTGCAGAAAAACACCCCCAAAGCATGATGCTACCACCCCCATGCTTCACAGTAGGGATGGTGTTCTTGGGATGGTACTCATCATTCTTCTTCCTCCAAACACGGTTAGTGGAATTATGACCAAAAAGTTCTATTTTGGTCTCATCTGATCACATGACTTTCTCCCATGACTCCTCTGGATCATCCAAATGGTCATTGGCAAACTTAAGACGGGCCTTGACATGTGCTGGTTTAAGCAGGGGAACCTTCCGTGCCATGCATGATTTCAAACCATGACGTCTTAGTGTATTACCAACAGTAACCTTGGAAACGGTGGTCCCAGCTCTTTTCAGGTCATTAACCAGCTCCGCCCGTGTAGTCCTGGGCTGATTTCTCACCTTTCTTAGGATCATTGAGACCCCACGAGGTGAGATTTTGCATGGAGCCCCAGTCCGAGGGAGATTGACAGTCATGTTTAGCTTCTTCCATTTTCTAATGATTGCTCCAACAGTGGACCTTTTTTCACCAAGCTGCTTGGCAATTTCCCCGTAGCCCTTTCCAGCCTTGTGGAGGTGTACAATTTTGTCTCTAGTGTCTTTGGACAGCTCTTTGGTCTTGGCCATGTTAGTAGTTGGATTCTTAGGGCCCTTTCACACTAGTGGACGAACGGTCCGCTCATTACAAGTCCGTTTACGGACTTGTAATGGGTCCCTATGGGAGCGGATGATGCATCCGCTAACGTCCGCTCGATCCGCATCCGTTTTTGCGGACGGAAGAATGTCCTATTTTTCTTCCGTCCGGGCAAACGGATCGGATGCAAACGGACAGACGGTCCGTTTCCATCCGACTCACCCATAGGGGAGAGCGGAGGAGAGACGGGGCGGTCCCTGCACAGTGTGCGGGGACCGCCCCGTCCGCCCGACAGCTCAGCGGAGACCCCCCGCTGAGCTGACGGACACACGGAGCGGACCGAAAAACGGACCGCTCCGTGTGTAAGGACCCTTACTGATTGTATGGGGTGGACAGGTGTCTTTATGCAGCTAATGACCTCAAACAGGTGCATCTAATTTAGGATAATAAATGGAGTGGAGGTGGACATTTTAAAGGCAGACTAAGCCCTGGTTCACACTGGGCTGCGGGAGTGAAGCCGTGCGAGTTCACCTGAACTCGCACGATTTCACTCCCGCTGGCAGTCCCGATTTCGGCCGCGATTTAAGAGACATCTGTGCAGGTTTCTGCACAGATGTCAATGTAAATCGCGGCCCAAAATCGCAAAAAGTAGTACAGGAACTACTTTTTGAAATCGGTGCAGCGCCGCAGATGCGGCGTCGCACCGATTAGGACGGTGTCATTGCCGGCAAATGCCGCCGATTTGAGATGCGATTTCACATGTGAAATCGCATCTCAAATCGAAGCAAATCGTACCCAGTGTGAACCTGGGCTTACAGGTCTTTGAGGGTCAGAATTCTAGCTGATAGACAGGTGTTCAAATACTTCTTTGCAGCTGTATCATACAAATAAATAGTTAAAAAATCATAAATTGTGATTTCTGGAATTTTTTTTTTTTTGATTATGTCTCTCACAGTGGACATGCACCTACGATAACAATTTCAGACCCCTCCATGATTTCCAAGTGGGAGAACTTGCAAAATAGCAGGGTGTTCAAATACTTATTTTCCGCACTGTATATATATAATATATATAGTATTTATCGGCGTATAACACGCACCCTAACTTTCGGAGGGAAGTTTCAGGGAAAAAAAACTTTCCACAGCCCCCTGCGTATAACACTCAGGCACAGTTTACCCTCTATTTCCAGGGTAAAAAACTGAGTGTTATACGCCAATAAATACAGTGGGCCAGATTCACAAAGCACTTACTCCGGAGTATCACGAGTTAGGCACGCGTAAGTCTAAAAATGCACACGCTTATCTATGCACCGTATCCCCAAAACGATATACACCTGAAATCCACATTTTTTAGACCGACGTAATTTGGATAGACCGGCGCAGAGTGCGTGCAAAACTGCACTAGACACACCATTGATTTGCTATGCAAATATGCAAATGAGGGAGATACGCCGATCCACAAAAGTAAGTTTGTGCGGTGCAGTCTACATGATGTGCTTATCAGCTGCATGTCCTTTCTAAAATTAGACCATATAAAAGCAGGTTTAAAATTAGACAATCCGTCTACATGTCAGCTAAAGCAACACCGTTAGGGACGAGCTGAGCACCCACACTTGCAGGACAACAATCTATATGCCAACATGCAGGGCTGCCATCAGGGGGGTACAGGCATTACACCTGTAAGGGGCCCGGATGGGAACCCCCTAAAAAAACAAAAAAAAAAAGTTTTTTTTGTTTTAGGGGTCCAGAGTTCCCAAGGGCCCCCCCTTGTAAAGCCCCCCCCCGCTTCTCAATTCGCAGCAGCCCCCCCCCCCCCCCCCCCCCGCTTCTCAATTTCAGGAGGCAGCACCCCCCCCCAGTTCTCTGCTCCAGGGGGCCCTTGCCTGAAGCTGTGTAAGGGGCCCCATAATTCCTGATGGCGGCCCTGCCAACATGCCATGGGCATCCTTGCTCATAGCTATACTACTGACTTTAGATGAGCACAGAAGGGAGGGGGGCACAGAAGAGGGCACGGAGGAGGGCACGGGAGAGGATATACCGCACACGCATAGACATGGCATGAGTGATTCTGAGGTGTATCACATCTTCAGATTCACCCCTCATGCCATCCTGGAATTAACCACAACCCTGCAGGAGGACATCACCAGCCCAACACACCGCTCACATGCAGTGCAGCCACTGGGCAAGGTCCTGGCAACAATCCATTTCCTTGCCAGTGGCTCTTTTCAGCGTACAAGTGGAGTGGTGGCAGGAATGTCACCCCACATTCAAAAATCATTCACAAACAGAAAAAAAAAAAAAAATGCCCAGAAAAAAAAAAATGCCCAGAAAAAAAAAAATGCCCAGCAAAATAAAAAAAAAAAACAGCAAAAAACACTCTCCAAAAATCTCAAAGACACGTCACAAACCAACAAACACTAACAAACAACAGAACAAAAGCACCTTGCTGTAGGAAGGGAAAAAAATTGGATGTACTTTTGCAATGGAAGGGCATTTCTCTTGGTCTATTTAAGCACTGTGCATAGCTCACTAAGTCTGACGGGCCTAGTTCCTATCTAACTGATTGTGCTGTGCCGAGTTCTGAGCATGCTCAGAGAGGTGCTGACCATAGTCTGCTTCATGTGCACATGCCCAGTCTGGCCGGCCCTTCATTTGCATGGGGTCATGGCTCATTTCAATGAAACACGCCCACGTCCTTCCCACTTTGAATTACACTGCCTTACGCCTCGAAATTTACATTGCACCGGTGCAAATTTGGCTGAAAATACTACGAGAATACGGTACTTGCACCTTAAAATTAAGCCGGTCTAACTTAAAGGAGTTGCACTACGCCGGTCCAAAAATGCGCCGATGTACCTGAATCTGGCCCAGTATTTTTTTATGTATATGCGTGTGTGTGTTTTTAATATATAAAACACATGAATAAACACTTTTTTTATTTGCTTTATAAAAACAAAAAAACACTGACAAAAAAAAAATATATATATATATATATTTATTTACACACACACACACACTTCCCTTCTAAATGTTTTTTTTCTTTGTCTTAATTACTCACTTCCTGTTCCTCCTCAGTAAACTTGCCCCCATCATCTGAGCCATTCTGGCTGGGGGTTAGTCAGCTTACTGACAAAGAAAACAAAAGAAAAAAAAACCTTTAGAAGGGAAATCAAAAGAAAGGTAAGTGAACTAACAGTGCACTAGCTTAAAGGAACCCATTTAGAAAATAAAAGAACCTTTACAACCCCTTTAGTCTAAAAAAAATTCATAAATGTAGGTATCTATTTGGCTACATTTTTGGTTACAAAAAAAATAAAAAATCACAAAAAGCGAATATTGATTGGTTTGCACAAAAGATATAGCGTCTACAAACTATGGGATTTTTTTGATATATTGTTTTACTAGTAATGGCGATGATCAGCAACTTATAGCGGAATTGACCCCAACTGACACTTTTTGGGAACCGGTGACGCCAATACAAGGATCAGTGCTAAAAATATGCGCTGTCACTGTACTAAAAAGGCTGGGAAGGGGTTACACATCTGGGATGATCAAAATGTTAAAGCGGAGTTCCACCCAAAAATGGGACTTCCACCGTACAGATTACCCCCCTCCTCCAGTGTCACATTTGGCACCTTTCAGGGGGGGGGGGGGGGGGGAGCAGATACCTGTCAAATACAGGCATTTGCTCCCACTTCCTGCAAAAGATCACCACAGTATTTGTGGTGATCTACGCCGGAAGTGGGAGCATGTCTGGCCCCTCCTCCCCACTGTTTTCTGGGAGACACACAGATTCCAGAAGACAGCAAGGGACCAGCGAGGATGTGCAGCACGACTTGCGCATGCGCAGTAGGGAACCAGGCTTTGAAGCTGCAAGGCTTCACTTCCTGATTTCCTTACTGAAGTTTCCGGCGCCACCACTCAGAGTCTAGGGACGGCTTCGGGTGAGGACATCGCAGGCGCCCTTGACAGGCAAGTGTCCTAATATTAAAAGTCAACACGCACAGTATTTGTATTTTTCTGGCGGAAGTAATAGATTTTGCTCCCTGCTTTGTGGGGAAAGCAAATCTATTACTTCCCCACTTCCTTACTTCCCCACTGACAGGACAGAGCTTTTCCTTGTTTACATAGGCAGAGCACTGTTCTGTGTGTGTGTTCTGGATGATTGGAGGGTGCCAGCAGTAATCCATTGGCTGGCACCCAATGATTGGCATCTGTTGTGTAAAATTCCCCCCACCCGGAAGTGCCAGATCATATACCAGGTAAGTGGTTAAGCAAATTGAAGACTACTCTCTACTTACCATATAAATAATAATAAATAATCGAGCAATAGGATATCTTCTCAGGAATATTCCTAGACGGATACTGAAAAAGGCAAAAACAAAAGCCCAGTTTTAAGAGGCACCCCAACCAAACAGCCAACTCCACAGTACAGGTGAATAATGGATACTCGATCATTACCTAAACTGGTCTATGGTGGTCGCAGCTTTCCGGACCCTGCCGTACATGCCGGCCACGTTTGTGTCAGAGTCGCTGAACAGAACCGGGACGCTCCTTAGACGAGCACCTAGGGAAAGCAGAAGAGAGTTCATTAGCAATGCCAACGGAGACATGGAGCTGTGATTGAGAAGAAATGGACCTCTCGGTCATCATCTGCAGGATATTTTAGAACAAAGATTCTGGAAGTCTGTTTAGAAAATAGTGTGGCGAGATGGCGTCACACTTCCCACAATGCTGTGCAGCAGGAAAATCTGGAGGAAAAGGTTTAAAGTTCTATTAAACCCTCTTTGTATAATGCATTTTAACTCTATGCTGCTATTAACAGGGTAGTGGTATTTTGACCCAAAGGCTTGCATTTGCCTGTTCAAAATGTCAAATGTGTGCAGCCAGTCTTATCCCTGTGACCCTTGCCTGAACATTCATGAGGAGCGGTCGCTGATCACCCAATAATAATAAAATCAGGTGGCTTCCTGTGTCAGGACTACATGCCCCATAACTCACACCCAGCACATAATGAACATGTTTGCCTATATTAATAGCATCAAATGATGGCCTGCATCAAGACTTTATGTCCCATAATATCCACGTGTGCTTGCTCTAATAGCATCAGGTGACTGCCTGCTTCACGATTACATGTTCCATGATTCCTTGCTCTCAGCCCATAATGTGTGCCTGTTCCAATAGCATCAAGTAGCCTCCGTGCTTCAGGACTACATGTCCCATGATCCCTTTCGTCCGGCACATAAGTGGCTGTTCCAACAGCATCAAGACTGTCTTATAGTCTCAAGCATTAAGACTATACATCCTATGAGTCCTTGCTTCCAGCCTATAATGTCCACATGTGTCTGTTCCAATAGCATCCGGTGACTGACTGCATCTGGACTACATGTCCCATGATTCCTTTCTCCCAGCTCATGTATGCCTGTGCTACTAGCATCAGATGACCTCCTGTATTAGGACTTCATTATCCCACGATTCCTCGCTCTCAGCTCACAAGGTGCATATGCTCCTGCTCTAATAGCAATAAAGGGGTTGTAAAGGTAATTTACAAATGGCTACCTTAGTGCACTCCTCCTTCACTTACCTCATCCTTTCATTTTGCTTTTAAATGTCCTTATTTCCTCTGAGAAATCCTCACTTACTGTTCTTCTGTCTGTAATTCCACACTGTAATGCGAGGCTTTCTCCCTGGTGTGGAGTGTCGTGCGTGCCCCCTCCCTTGGACTACAGGAGTGTCAGGATGCTCTCCACGTTGCAGATAGAGAAAGGAGCTGCGTGTTAGTGGGCGTCCTGACTCTCCAGTAGTCCAAGGGAGGGGGCGAGCACGACACTCCACACCTGGGAGAAAGTCTCGCATTACTGTGTGGAGTTACAGACAGAAGAACAGGAAGTAAGGATTTCTCAGAAGAAATAAGGACAGTTAAAAGCAAAATGGAAGGATGAGGTAAGTGAAGGAGGACTGCACTATGGTAAAGGAAGCTATTTAGGAAAAAAAAATTGGACTTTTACAACCCCTTTAAATCCACCCCGCTACAAATACTTTCCAAATCTTCTGCAATAGAGACAGAAAGCAATACAAATCTGCCATCAGAGGCTCTTCTCCTTTCCTGCTCATTCCACACAGAACAAAAACCTTTGGTTGGAGTTGGGCTTTAACTCCTAACAGGCTCATGAACACGTACCCTCTCCGCTATCCACGGCGGACATGTTGATGGAGGACCCGCCCCCTCCGCTTCCCTGGACGCTCTTCATCTGATTCTCCAGCCTCTCCAGCTGGTAGACCAGCGAGTTCTTCTCTGTGCTCAGGCTCTCCAGCATGGTCTGTTTCTGGATCAGGGTCTCCGTCAGTTGGTGCAGCCTGTTCTCCAGCTCCGTCTGACTGCTGCTGCTCAGAGCTTTGTTAGTAATCTGGAAAAAGAAAGCAGAATTACATCAGAGGAAGTTCCTCCATCAAACTGCATCCAGTGCATTGTCATCCAACCCATAAGGACTCCAGGACTTAGGCCAGAAAGCAAGATGGCCGTAATTTTGAAGCGCGACATGTTGGGTATTAATTTACTCGGCGTAACATTATCTTTCACAATATAAAAAGAAAAAAAACTGGGCTAACTTTACTGTTGTCTTATTTTAATTTAAAAAAGTGTATTTTTTCCTCAAAAAAGTGCGCTTGTAAGACTGCTGCGCAAATACGGTGTGACAAAGTATTGCAACGACCGCCATTTTATACTCTAGGGTGTTAGAATAAAAATATATATATAATGTTTGGGGGTTCTAATTAGAGGGAAGGAGAACTGCTGTTTTGCTACTTGTAATGTAACCTGTAATGCCAACAGCCACCACAAGATGGCGCCAGATCACAGAAGGAAGCCGAGGCCTGCAGAAGGCCGCAAAGCGGCGGCCTCAATTACCGGCCGTTCTCCGTTTTACTCTTAGAACCTAGGGTAGACGGCACGGTAAGGACTGCATGGTTTGGTCTGGAAAGTTGGCACGCATGTGCAGACGCCATAGCTCTGAGAAGCTTTTGTTTCCAAGCACACCAATAAGATGATGTTTACACATAACCATGTTCCACGATTGTAACGGCGACTAGCTTTCTGGGGATGATGCCTTTGCGGCCTGTCGTTTGCTGGACTCTTTGCCACCTCAGTTCCCAGGAAAGACACAGTAGACAGTTAACACAGTGGAATGTGCAAACGGGGGGGGGGGGGGGGGGGAGCCGGGGAAATGTCAGCACAGGGCACGTGAAGGCAGTGTAAGCATACTGCTGTTAAAATACCCGTTTTGTAATAAATGCAGTTCTAATCCATTAAAGAGGAAGTAAACCCGCCATGATACCCGAAGTATCGCTGCTCCGGCGCTACGACAACACAAAACATGCGCACGTTCAGTGCGCATGCGCGCCGTAGACATTGGCACTGTCTTTTTTGGAAATATCTCCTTAACCGTACAGGCTTACCTTTAAATCAAAGTGGTCTGGAAGGGTTTACAGCCACTTTAACCACTTAAGGACCCATTCACACAGATATACGTCGGCAGAATGGCACAGCTGGGCACAATCACGTACCTGTACATGTCTCTTTAAGCCCAGACGTGGGGTCGAAGCTCCGTGACCACGCCCAGAGGACCCGATCTCTGCCGGTGTCCCGCGATCTGTATCAGGAGCTAAAGAACGGGGAGAGCTGTGTAAACACACCTTCCCCGTTCTTCATAGTGGCAGTGATCGTCTGTTCCCTCATATAGAGAAAGACGATCAATGACCTCACACGTCCAGCCCCGCCCCCCGACAGTTAGAAACACATATGAGGTCACACTTAACCCCTTCAGCGCCCCCTAGTAGTTAACTCCTAAACTGCAATTGTCATTTTCATAGTATCAGTGCATTTTTATAGCACTTTTTGCTGTGAAAATGACAATGGTCCCAAAAATGTGTCAAAATTGTCCGATGTGTCCGCCATAATGTCACAGTCACGAAAAAATAAAACACTGATTACCGCCATTAGTAGTAAAAAAAAAAAAAAATTATAAAAAATGCAATTAAACTATACCCTATTTTGTAAACGCTATAAATTTTGCGCAAACCAAATCGATAAACGCTTATTGCGATTTTTTTTTACCAAAAATAGGTAGAAGAATACGTATCGGCCTAAACTGAGGGGAAAAAAAAAAAAACTTTTTTTTATATATTTTCGGGGGATTTTTTTTTTCAAAATTGTCGCTCTGTTTTTGTTTAATGCGCAAAAAATAAAAACCGCTGAGGTGATCAAATACCACCAAAAGAAAGCTCTATTTGTGGGGAAAAAATGACTTTTTGGGAGCCACGTCGCACGACCGCGCAATTGTCAGTTAAAGCAGCGCAGTGTCGAATCGCAAAAAAGGGGCAAGGTCCTTAACCTGCATAATGGTTCGGGTCTTAAGTTGTTAAGTGGCCACCGCTATATGTGATTTTTCAAATATATGCAGCTTCATACCTCCTTTAACCACTTGACCACTAGGCACTTAAACACCCTTAATAACCAGACCAATTTTTAGCTTTCGGTGCTCTCACAGTTTGAATCAGTCATACAACACTGTAACCAAATGAAATTTTTGTCCTTTTTTTCCCCCACAAATGGAGCTTTCTTTTGGTGGTATTTGATCACCTCTGCGGTTTTTATTTTTTGCGCTATAAATGAAAAAAGAACAAAAATTTGTAAAAAATAATAATTTTTCTTCATTTCTATTATAAAATTTTGCAAAAAATATTTTTTTCTTCATAAATTTGGCCTAAATGTATACTGCTACATATCTTTGGGTGAAAGTTATAGGGTCTACAAGCTATGGTACCAATTACTGAAAATGTATTAATTTCATCACACCTGATGTACTGACAGCTTCTCTCATTTCTTGAGACCCTAACATGCCAGAAAAGTACAAATACCCCCCAAATGACCCCTTTTTGGAAAGAAGACATTCCAAGGTATTTAGAAAGAGGCATTGTGAGTTTTTTAAAGTTGTCATTTTTTCCCACAATTCTTTGCAAAATCAAGATTTTTTTTTTTTTCATCAAATTTTCATATTAGCAGGTTATTTCTCACACACGACATATGCATACCACAAATTACACCTCAAAACACATTCTACTATTCCTCCCGAGTATGGCGATACCACATGTGTGAGACTTTTACACAGTGTGGCCACATACAGAGGCCCAACATGCAGGGAGCACCCAGGCCAATTCTGACATTTCTCGCCTATGTAAAAATCATAATTTATTGCTAGAAAATTACACAGAAACCCAAAACATTATATATGCCTTTTAGCAAAGACCCTAGAGAATACAATGGTGGTCGTTGGAACTTTTCATCTCGCATGGTATTTGCACAGCAATTTTTCAAACGTTTTTTTTGGGCTTTTAAAAAAACATTAAAGTTAGCCCAATGTTTTTGCATAATATGAAAGATAAAGTTACGCCGAGTAAATAGATACCTAACATGTCACCCATCAAAATTGCTCACGCTTGTGGAATGGCGCCAAACAGAGTATCCCCAGCATTGCAGAGTATTGCCCAGCATTGCATTGCAGCAGGAATGGCTGAGCAGAGAGGGATGGATGGATGGATGGATCTGTGACTGCATTTGTTACAGATCCAGCCCACAGCACTGCCACTGACATCCGCTCCCTCCCCTCTCCTCTCACACTGTACCGATCGGTACAGAGAGGGGAGGGAGTTTGTTTACAAGTGATCGCTCCTTCATTGGACGGAGCGATCACGTGATAAACCGCCGCTATCAGCGGTTATTTACCGTGATCCGGACCCGGCGGTCACGGATGCTCCCGTGTGCGCGCCTCAGGGGGCGTGCGGGAGCGCGATTCTGGGAAGCCGTTAATTAACGGCCTCTTAGAGTTAAGCAACCGCCCTGTAGACGTACTTTGTCTATAGGGCGGTTGTAAAGTGGTTAATAATCTGTGTAGAACTATATATGCTGCTCATGCAACTGCCCGGTCCGGCTTGTCTCACACATCTCACCTGACGTCAGCCCCGCCCGCCTCCAACCTCTCATCTCTCCTGAGGTCAGTGGGAGTTCTTAGCCCCACCCAACGATCGTAACTATCAGATCAGAAGAAAGGCAGGCAGGGCTGACATCAGGAGAGATGCAAGAGGAGAGAGGAGAGAGGCGGGCCGGACCGGGCAGTCACATGAACAGCATATACAGTTATACAGACTAATAAAGGAGTAATGAAGCTGCATATATTTAAAAAAAGCAGATACAGCGGTGGCCACTTAACGTATTATAACTGCATTCAGGGCCGGCACTAGCAATAGGCGGATCAGGCGGCTGCCTAGAGCGCCACGGTAAGGGAGGCGGCAAAATCCGTATCCCCAGCCACTCGCTGGAGTTTCGGATTGTTAAAGAACCTCCAGGACTCTCTTTTTTTTAAATACATGCCACCTTATAGCGCTAGCCGCCAGGCTAGGGGGCGACTGCACCTGTTGTGAAGACTTCCGGGACCACTCTGCAGAGCTGCCCTAGCAATGGGAAGATAAGGGGAGAGACGAGAGAGCCAGCCAGGACAAGGAGAGACCGACCGGAAGTGCTGCACGATCGATGGAACCGGCTGGGGCGAATGAGATGGAAGCCCTGCATACGGGCTTGCCGCGATATCCGCTCACCACTCCTCCTGGTTGCTCGGGATCTCTCACAACAGAGGACAGGCAGGCAGCAGCGCGGCTCTCGTAAAGTAAAGCCATCAGCCACCGCTGGCTCAGGTATGCAAGCTCAGTGCTGCAGCCTGCCTGCTGTCACATGAAATAAAAAATGTACTATGCTGTTTATAGTTCGTTGCACTGTATACAGAGGTGGGACAGATGTGTGTGTGTGTGTGGGGGGGGGGGGCAGACCTGCAAGGGGGTACAAATATGTGTGTGGGAGGGGTTACAGAGGGGGACCAGATTTATGTGTGTGTGGGGAGGGTGGGACAGATGTGCAGGGGTTGTACAGAGAGGAAATTATATATGTGTGTGTGTGGGGCATGCAGAGGTGTGGAGGGGGGAACAGAGGGGGGGCGCAGAGGGGAACAGAGGTGCGGAGAGGGGGTCGCAGAGGGGAACAGAGGTGCGGAGAGGGGGTCGCAGAGGGGAACAGAGGTGCGGAGAGGGGGTCGCAGAGGGGAACAGAGGTGCGGAGAGGGGGTCGCAGAGGGGAACAGAGGTGCGGAGAGGGGGTCGCAGAGGGGAACAGAGGTGCGGAGAGGGGGTCGCAGAGGGGAACAGAGGTGCGGAGAGGGGGTCGCAGAGGGGAACAGAGGTGCGGAGAGGGGGTCGCAGAGGGGAACAGAGGTGCGGAGAGGGGGTCGCACAGGGGAACAGAGGTGCGGAGAGGGGGTCGCACAGGGGAACAGAGGTGCGGAGAGGGGGTCGCACAGGGGAACAGAGGTGCGGAGAGGGGGTCGCACAGGGGAACAGAGGTGCGGAGAGGGGGTCGCACAGGGGAACAGAGGTGCGGAGAGGGGGTCGCACAGGGGAACAGAGGTGCGGAGAGGGGGTCGCACAGGGGAACAGAGGTGCGGAGAGGGGGTCGCACAGGGGAACAGAGG
Source organism: Rana kukunoris (assembly GCA_029574335.1). NCBI lineage: Eukaryota > Metazoa > Chordata > Amphibia > Anura > Ranidae > Rana > Rana kukunoris. The sequence continues at coordinate 159,544,607 of CM056059.1, read as the reverse complement.
TGCGGAGAGGGGGTCGCACAGGGGAACAGAGGTGCGGAGAGGGGGTCGCACAGGGGAACAGAGGTGCGGAGAGGGGGTCGCACAGGGGAACAGAGGTGCGGAGAGGGGGTCGCACAGGGGAACAGAGGTGCGGAGAGGGGGTCGCACAGGGGAACAGAGGTGCGGAGAGGGGGTCGCACAGGGGAACAGAGGTGCGGAGAGGGGGTCGCACAGGGGAACAGAGGTGCGGAGAGGGGGTCGCACAGGGGAACAGAGGTGCGGAGAGGGGGTCGCACAGGGGAACAGAGGTGCGGAGAGGGGGTCGCACAGGGGAACAGAGGTGCGGAGGGGGGTCGCACAGGGGAACAGAGGTGCGTAGGGGGGTCGCTGAGGGGAACAGAGGTGCTGAGGGGGGTCGCACAGGGGAACAGAGGTGCGGAGGGGGGGGTCGCAGAGGGGAACAGAGGTGCGGAGAGGGGGTCGCAGAGGGGAACAGAGGTGCGAAGGGAGGGTCGCAGAGGGGAACAGAGGTGCAGAGGGGGGGTCGCAGAGGGGAACAGAGGTGCGGAGGGGGGATCGCAGAGGGGAACAGAGGTGCGGAGGGGGGTTCGCAGAGGGGAACAGAGGTGCGGAGGGGGGGTCGCAGAGGGGAACAGAGGTGCGGAGGGGGGTCGCAGAGGGGAACAGAGGTGCGGAGGGGGGTCGCAGAGGGGAACAGAGGTGCGGAGGGGGGTCGCAGAGGGGAACAGAGGTGCGAAGGAGGTGGGTCGCAGAGGTGCGAAGGGGGTGGGTCGCAGAGGGGAACAGAGGTGCGAAGGGGGGGGGGGGTCGCAGAGGGGAACAGAGGTGAGGAGGGGGGTGCTAAGGGGAACAGAGGTGCGAAGGGGGGGTGGGGGTCGCAGAGGGGAACAGAGGTGCTGAGGGGAACAGAGGTGCGTAGGGGGGTCGCTGAGGGGAACAGAGGTGCGTAGGGGGGGGTCACTGAGGGGAACAGAGGTGCGTAGGGGGGGTCGCTGAGGGGAACAGAGGTGCGTAGGGGGGTAGCTGAGGGGAACAGAGGTGCGTAGGGGGGTAGCTGAGGGGAACAGAGGTGCGTAGGGGGGTCGCTGAGGGGAACAGAGGTGCGTAGGGGGGTCACTGAGGGGAACAGAGGTGCGGAGGGGGGTCGCTGAGGGGAACAGAGGTGGAGTTTCGGATTGTTAAAGAACCTCCAGGACTCTCTTTTTTTTAAATACATGCCACCTTATAGCGCTAGCCGCCAGGCTAGGGGGCGACTGCACCTGTTGTGAAGACTTCCGGGACCACTCTGCAGAGCTGCCCTAGCAATGGGAAGATAAGGGGAGAGACGAGAGAGCCAGCCAGGACAAGGAGAGACCGACCGGAAGTGCTGCACGATCGATGGAACCGGCTGGGGCGAATGAGATGGAAGCCCTGCATACGGGCTTGCCGCGATATCCGCTCACCACTCCTCCTGGTTGCTCGGGATCTCTCACAACAGAGGACAGGCAGGCAGCAGCGCGGCTCTCGTAAAGTAAAGCCATCAGCCGCCGCTGGCTCAGGTATGCAAGCTCAGTGCTGCAGCCTGCCTGCTGTCACATGAAATAAAAAATGTACTATGCTGTTTATAGTTCGTTGCACTGTATACAGAGGTGGGACAGATGTGTGTGTGTGTGTGGGGGGGGGGGGGGCAGACCTGCAAGGGGGTACAAATATGTGTGTGGGAGGGGTTACAGAGGGGGACCAGATTTATGTGTGTGTGGGGAGGGTGGAGGGGGGAACAGAGGGGGGGCGCAGAGGGGGACAGAGGTGTCGCAGAGGGGAACAGAGGTGCAGGGGTCGCAGAGGGGAACAGAGGTGCGGAGAGGGGGTCGCAGAGGGGAACAGAGGTGCGGAGAGGGGGTCGAGAGGGGAACAGAGGTGCGGAGAGGGGGTCGCACAGGGGAACAGAGGTGCGGAGAGGGGGTCGCACAGGGGAACAGAGGTGCGGAGAGGGGGTCGCACAGGGGAACAGAGGTGCGGAGAGGGGGTCGCACAGGGGAACAGAGGTGCGGAGAGGGGGTCGCACAGGGGAACAGAGGTGCGGAGAGGGGGTCGCACAGGGGAACAGAGGTGCGGAGAGGGGGTCGCACAGGGGAACAGAGGTGCGGAGAGGGGGTCGCACAGGGGAACAGAGGTGCGGAGAGGGGGTCGCACAGGGGAACAGAGGTGCGGAGAGGGGGTCGCACAGGGGAACAGAGGTGCGGAGAGGGGGTCGCACAGGGGAACAGAGGTGCGGAGAGGGGGTCGCACAGGGGAACAGAGGTGCGGAGAGGGGGTCGCACAGGGGAACAGAGGTGCGGAGAGGGGGTCGCACAGGGGAACAGAGGTGCGGAGAGGGGGTCGCACAGGGGAACAGAGGTGCGGAGGGGGGTCGCACAGGGGAACAGAGGTGCGAGGGGGGTCGCTGAGGGGAACAGAGGTGCTTAGGGGGGTCGCACAGGGGCAGAGGTGCAGAGGGGAACAGAGGTGCGGAGAGGGGGTCGCAGAGGGGAACAGAGGTGCGAAGGGAGGGTCGCAGAGGGGAACAGGTGCGGAGGGGGGGTCGCAGAGGGGAACAGAGGTGCGGAGGGGGTCGCAGAGGGGAACAGAGGTGCGGAGGGGGGTTCGCAGAGGGGAACAGAGGTGCGGAGGGGGGTCGCAGAGGGGAACAGAGGTGCGGAGGGGGTCGCAGAGGGGAACAGAGGTGCGGAGGGGGGGTCGCAGAGGGGAACAGAGGTGCGGAGGGGGGGTCGCAGAGGGGAACAGAGAGGGGGGGTCGCAGAGGGGAACAGAGGTGCGAAGGAGGTGGGTCGCAGAGGTGCGAAGGGGGTGGGTCGCAGAGGGGAACAGAGGTGCGAGGGGGGGGGGTCAGAGGGGCAGAGGTGAGGAGGGGGGTGCTAAGGGGAACAGAGGTGCGAAGGGGGGGTGGGGGTCGCAGAGGGGAACAGAGGGTGAGGGGAACAGAGGTGCGTAGGGGGGTCGCTGAGGGGAACAGAGGTGCGTAGGGGGGGTCGCTGAGGGGAACAGAGGTGCGTAGGGGGGGTCGCTGAGGGGAACAGAGGTGCGTAGGGGGGGTCGCTGAGGGGAACAGAGGTGCGTAGGGGGGTAGCTGAGGGGAACAGAGGTGCGTAGGGGGGTCGTGAGGGGAACAGAGGTGCGTAGGGGGGTCGCTGAGGGGAACAGGTGCGGAGGGGGGTCGCTGAGTGGAACAGAGGTGCGGAGGGGGGTCGCTGAGGGGAACAGAGGTGCGGAGGGGGGTCGCTGAGGGGAACAGAGGTGCGGAGGGGGGTCGCTGAGGGGAACAGAGGTGCGGAGGGGGGTCGCTAAGGGCAACAGAGGTGCAGAGGGGGGGTCGCAGAGGGGAACAGGTATTTAGGGGTGATCTGAAGTGTGAAGGTGGAAGAATAGTGGTGATCTCAGACCTGAAAATACAGGAATTGGGGTGATCTGAGGTGTGAAGGTTTAAGTCCACCTTTGTAAAAAAAACAAAAAAAATTAAGATCTTTTTGCAGGTACAAAAAAAGGGATTTTTAAATACAGCTTACCTGTAAAATCCTTTTCTTGGAGTACATCACGGGACACAGAGCGGCATATTCATTACTATATGGTTATATGGAGTACCTTCAGGTGTGGACACTGGCAATCTCAAACAGGAAGTCCCCTCCCTATATAACCCCCTCCCCTAGAGGGAGTCCCTCAGTTTTGTAGCAAGCAGTATGCCTCCCAAAATGGTCACCCAAAAGAGGGGTGGGAGCTCTGTGTCCCGTGATGTACTCCAAGAAAAGGATTTTACAGGTAAGCTGTATTTAAAAATCCCTTTTTCTTTCTCGTACATCACGGGACACAGAGCGGCATATTCATTACTATATGGGATGTCCGAAAGCAATGCTTTAATGAGGGGAGGGAGACATCTTCCAAAGAAGGATTTAATTTAGAGGTATACTCAAATAATAATAATAATTCCAACTTAGTCAAGAAAAAACTTCTTTTTTTTTTTTTTTCTTTTACAACCAAGGGTGCCTCTGATCCCGAGGATCTTAAACTGCAGCCTGTAGTACTGCCTGTCCAAAGGCAGAATCCGCATTTCTTCTCACGTCTAGTTGATAAAACTTTGTAAACATGTGGACTGATGACCACGTCGCCGCCTTGCATATCTGAGCCATAGAGATCTGATGGTGTGCTGCCCAGGAGGCGCCCATGGCCCTGGTAGAATGGGCCTTTACCGACAAAGGAGGAGGCAACCTCTTCAAACCGTAGGCCTGAATGATTAATTGTCTAATCCATCTCGAGATGGTGGATTTTGCAGCTGCCTGCCCCTACTTGGGGCCATCTGGTAGAACGAACAACACATCTGTTTTCCGGATCTTTTCTGTAGCTTTAAGATAGGCCTTCATGGCCCGGACAATATCCAAGGTATGCAGCAACCCCTCCTTTCTAGAAGTGGGTTTGGGAAAGAAGGATGGAAGTACCAAATCCTGGTTCAAGTGAAAATTGGATATAACCTTTGGTAGAAAGGAAGGATGGGGCCGGAGAACTGCCCTGTCCTTATGTAGAACGAGATATGGTTCCTTACACGATAAGGCTGCTAATTCTGACACTATCCTGGCCGAAACTATGGCGACCAAGAAAACCAACTTTCTTGTCAGTAAAACTAAAGGAATCTCAGCCAACGGCTCAAAGGGTTGTTTCTGTAGAGTGGACAGGACAAGATTTAAGTCCCATGGACAAATTGGTGACTTGACAGGAGGAGGTATGAAGGTCTTTACCAGCGAGTGGGTGGCCAGCGGCCTCTGAAACCACACTGACAGAGCTGAAATCTGTCCCTTGATTGTGCTTAATGCCAGGCCTTTATCCACTCCTAGCTGGAGAAAACTTAACACCCTATCAATGGTATATTTGCGGGAATTCCATCTTTTGGATTCACACCAGCCTACGTAGTTCCTCCACACCCTGTAATAAATCACCCTGGAGGCCGGCTTTCTAGCCCTAATCAGGGTAGGAATTACCTGCCTAGACAGATCTCTACCCCTGAGAATCAGGGATTCAGCCTCCAGGCCGTCAAATTTAGACGTTGTAATGTAGGGTGGAGGATCGGGCCTTGTGAGAGTAGGTCTGGTCGTAGAGGAAGAGTCCAAGGGTCTCCCACTGCCATCTTCAGGACTAGTGAGTACCACTAGAATGACTGGCTTGTGCTCCACTCTGATCCTGCGCAACAGGCGAGGAAGTAACTGTAGCGGAGGGAATGCATATAGAAGTTTGAATTGATGCCAAGGGCAAACCAACGCATCGGTTCCGCAGGCCATAGGGTCCCTCGCTCGAGACACGAACCTGTCTAGTTTCTTGTTGAACCTGGATGCCATTATATCTACGTCTGGCATTCCCCACCTCTGGCAGATTGTCTGAAAGACCTGGGGATGCAGAGACCACTCCCCTGGCGACAGAATCTGGCGACTTAAGAAGTCTGCCTGCAGGTTGTCCACTCCGGGAATGAATATCGCCGAAATGCAGGGTACATGAACCTCTGCCCACTGAAAAATCAAGCTCACTTCCCTCTGAGCGGCCTGACTCCTGGTTCCCCCTTGGTGGTTTATGTATGCCACCTCTGTGGCATTGTCTGACTGGATTCTCACCGGGAACCCCTGTAATCTGGAGGTCCATGCCAGAAGGGCTAGGCGAGCAGCTCTGATCTCCAAGATATTGATGGGGAGCTGCCTCTCTGTTTTCCCCCAAGTTCCCTGGCGAGAGAACCCCTCGAAAACCGCCCCCCAGCCTGCCAGGCTGGCGTCTGTGGTAACTACCTTCCAGACAACAGGGCTGAAGGATCTTCCCTTTAGAAGATTCTGAGGGTTCAACCACCAGGCCAGGCTTTGTCGGACCTTTGATGATAGCGTCAATGGGGACTCTAAGGCATGTGCTTTCTTGCCCCAGGCTGCTAGAATGGCTGCCTGTAGGACGCGAGTGTGGATCTGAGCGTATGGTACTGCCTCGAACGTGGCCACTAGCTTGCCTAGTAATCGCATACACAGGCGAATAGTTGGTTTTTTCTTGCTTAGAACCAACTGAACCAACCCCTTGATAGCCTCGATCTTTACAAGGGGCAGGAACACCCTTTGCTGTTCTGTGTCTAACCTCATGCCGAGGTATTCCAACTGCTTTGTAGGCTGGAACGCTGACTTTTCCCGGTTTAGGACCCAGCCGAATCCTTCGAGGTACTGAACCGTGAGGTTTACTGCCTGTTGCAGACACGGCCGTGAGTGATCTATGATTAAAAGGTCGTCCAAGTACGCTAGGACTGTGACCCCTTGGATCCTTAGATTGGCCAGAACTGGGGCTAGGATCTTCGTGAATACCCGGGGGGCCGTGGCCAGCCCGAAGGGGAGCGCCCTGAATTGGAAGTGTCGCTGCCCCACCGCGAAGCGTAAAAATCTTTGATGCGACTGAAAGATTGGTACATGAAGGTAAGCATCCTTTATGTCTATGGAAGCCAGAAAATCGTCCCTCTGAAGCGCGGCGGCTGCTGACCGGATGGATTCCATCCGGAAGGAACGAACCCTTAGGTAACCGTTTAACCTCTTTAGGTCCAAGATTGGCCTGACATCGCCGTTGGGCTTTGGTATGACAAAGAGATTGGAATAGAAACCTAGCCCTTGCTCTTGGGCTGGCACCTCTATTACGTCCTGGCAAAGCAGGTGATCCAAAGCTGCCAGCATCGAGGCCTTCCTTGCTGGATCCTTTGGTAGCCTTGATTCTTGAAAATGAGGCGGAGGAAAGTTTAGAAACTCCAGTCTGTAGCCTGCGGTTACAGACGCCCGGACCCATTTGTCGGGGATCTTGGCTTCCCAAACTTCTGAGAAGAAACGAAGCCTTCCCCCCACCCGCGAGAGTGGGGGCGCCCCTTCATAAGGCAGACTTAGGGGCTGTCTTTGTCGGCTTGCGATACCATGGCCTCTTACCCCCAGGGGCCTGTCCCTGCGATCTACTGTTAACGTTGGATCGTGCAGGCAGCCGTCGATACTGCCTGGAATTTGAGGGCCCTGAGACAGGAAAGAGCTGCCTTTTAAATGTAGGACCCCGGAATGTCTTTTTGACCGGTAAAAGGGTACTTTTGCCACTTGAAATAGTCTGAATGTATTTATCCAGATCCTCCCCGAAGAGTCATCCTCCATGGAAGGGAAACCCTGCCAGAAGCTTTTTGCATGGGGGCTCCGCCGCCCAGTTCTTCAACCATAAGAGCCTTCTCATGTGCACCAAAAATAGTGATAAACGAGAGGCCTGCTGGATGGAATCCTTTATAGCATCTACAGCAAAACACAGAGCTCTGGGAATGTCAGAAAACTCTTCTGCTTGTTGGGTAGGCATGTCCTTTAGCATTTCTTTTGTCTGGTCCTTTAACGCCTGACAAACTCCAATTGCCGCCACAGCTGGCTGTACCACTGCTCCTGCCGTAGCAAAGGATGCTTTTAAAAGTGTCTCTAACCGCTTATCAACCGGATCTTTAAACATATGTATGTTTTCCACCGGGCAAGTTAGTGATTTATTCACACATGAGATGGCTGCATCCACCATTGGGAGCCTCCACCTCTTGGAGAATTTTTCCTCCATGGGATAAATGACCGCAAATCTCTTCGGTGGCAGAAAAATCCTGTCCGGCCGTACCCAATCCCGAAAGATCAATTCCTCCAAGAGAGGATGGACCGGAAAAACTGCGTTGCTTAACGGAGCTTTCAAAGAGCCCAGAGAGGATACTGGAGGAACCTGAGGCTCTGGCAATGGTAAACTAAATGCCGAGCGGACCATGTCCGTCAAAGACTGCACCCACAGTCTCTCTGTCTGGGAGTCTGAAAATGGCTCCTCAGAGGTAGATCCCTAAATCCCTGAACCCTCTTGGTTCAGGTCTAGTTGATCCTCCTGCGATTCCAATTCCTCCGGAGAGAGAATTTCAGCATCTGAGGATACACCTCTTGGTGATGGGGATCTAACCCGTTTCTTGCCAGGAATAGCTCTAGCGATCAATGCTGCTATTCTCTCTTCTAGCCCCCCTAGGGATACAGCTAGCATCTCCTCTGTGATAAACACAGGGCTGGGCTGATCTGGGCCAGCCTCCGCACCAGACCCCCCTAATGGCTCATCCAAGGCGACCTTTATGGGACTAAGTTGCGGGGAAAGTATCGGCATATCATCAGAATCAGAGGGGGAACCCCTTTGTTTTTTGGTCTTTTTTGTACCCTTTGACCCCGAACCTTTGGAAGCCATAATACAAAATCGAGGGACTCCGCCAACAACAACAGACTGTAGTGGCCAGGAGTACAAAACTAGAGCTTAGGGGACAATAGATCACTAATGCCCAAAAACTGATGGGGCCCCGTATGTTTTTTTTTTTTTTTTTTTAAATATATATAAGTCTCTTTCTTTTTTTTTTTTTTTTTTCAAAACATACAGCGACCCCAAACTTAGTTTGCCAGCCTCCAACCTGCTGCAAAAAGGGGAATTTTTGGCTTAACAGAAAGGCATTGGAACAAAGTCCAGCATGTACTACCCCTCTTCCGCCACCGGGAGTCACTGTTCTGCCGCTCTGCGTCCTCTCCCTTTGAGATCAGCCTCAGACTGAGCACTGACAATGCCTGCTGATCTATAACAGCACAAGGCGCGCCCCTGTATGACGCTGCAGGCACGCCCCCCCCCCCCGCCCTCCTCTCTGGACGGCGCGAAAAACGTCTATAAGACGTGCACACGCGCGCGTGTATGCCGGAGCAGGAGGAACATGGAGGAGCCGCGCTGCTGGAGACCCAGGACTGCAGTATCAGGCAGCAGATTCAAACCCCCGGCCAGGTAGGACTCTCCAAAAGGCCCCATAGGGATCCTTACCAGTCCTAGGAAGAAAGCAGCAGGTAGCTAGCAACACCATTCTTAGACAGGGGAACCTAGTGATGGGGGAAATGGGATCATCCTGTCTTTCTCAGACATAGTGAGCAAGGTTGCCAATGCAGAGCATACTTAGGCTACCCCCCTTTTAGGTTACCCCGGAGAGCCTGCTGTCGAACCAAGTCCCGCAGGCTCCCCTCTTACCTGCTCCATGCTGCAGGATGTTTGTCTAGCAAAACGATCCAATCTTCTCCCATCTCCGTGGGTAGCGTAATAGACCTTCAGGCCCTGGGGTCCTATGAAGGTACCCACTGTCCTGGACCTATATAGCACCCTGGCAAACAGGAACTTATGGTCTTTATGAACTCCAAGTCCTGGGCCCAGGGTCCAGCCCTCCAAAAGAGGAGCATTATAGGCAAAACCCCACGGTTTGGGGCCCGGGTACTGTCCACTTTGGCACTGAGGCTCCTTGGACAGATCCGGTTAGCCCGCCCTTAATCCCAAGGATGTGGAGCAAAGCTATTCCGTGACCAACACCTAAGACACTGGCGAAAAAACTGAGGGACTCCCTCTAGGGGAGGGGGTTATATAGGGAGGGGACTTCCTGTTTGTTTGAGATTGCCAGTGTCCACACCTGAAGGTACTCCATATAACCCATATAGTAATGAATATGCCGCTCTGTGTCCCGTGATGTACGAGAAAGAAATGTGCATTTATTATTTTTATTAGGTGCCTGTAAAACATTGTCAGTGTATCTGTCGCTCGTACAGACAGGCAGTTACTGTACACAGTTAGTCTGTCTGTATACTGTCCTAGCCTGTGGGCCATAGCTGGTGTGAGCAAGCGAGCCGTTACCATCCACTATTTGTCTTCGGGCCGGGTCCAGAGGCACAGGTGCAGGCCTGTGGACCATGGCTGAAGAAATAGGCGAAGAGGCACCGCAAAAATCTCAGTGGGGCGGAGCCTATGGGGGGGGGGGGGCGGCAAAATGAGGTTTCGCCTAGGGTGTCAAAAATCCTTGCACCAGCCCTGACTGCATTTACTACAAAACAGTTATTTTGACAGACACGCTCGGAGCGAGCCCTCCCAGGAGGGGCAGGGCAAGTTGGCGTGATGTCACGCATTTTCTAGTTATATAGTGTCCTCTAATACTAAATTATATTTATGTTCTTTGTGTGCATCCAATGATCTCCTGGTGGGCCACTGTGCCAGGGTACAGCGCAGCTAGTAGGGGTGCAGAATTTAATCCCTGCATCGATGCACCGTGATTTGGGTATCCCCAATGCGGCATCGATGCATGCGACCCGAAAAATTCTATGCCGCATTGGGGATACCCAAATCACGGTGCATCGATGCAGGGATTAAATTCTGCACCCCTACTAGCCACGCTGTCCCCTGGCACAGTGGCCCACCAGGAGATCATTGGATGGACACAAAGAACATAAATATAAGACATCAATATCAGATAACACTATATAACTACAAAATGCATTTCCTGCAGAAAATGTGTGGTAACGCTGAAAAGCTAAAGCTAACTGGATGAATAGCTTAAATCCGTAAGAAAAGGTTGAAGTGAGAATCAGCATTCCCACTAATTAGCATCTTTTTAAAAGTAATTACCTTTTGCTGGAGCTGCCCCATAAAAATTGCCCCATCATATTACCACCATCAAAACTGCCCCCATCAAATTTCTCCCATCATATTACCACCAACAAACTGCCATCAAATTGCCCCCATCAAACACTGCACCATCAAAATTGCCCCATTAAAATCTGCCATCATCAAACAAGTGCCCCCCATCAAAAAAAAGTGCCCCCCCATCAAAAAAAAGTGCCCCCCCATCAAAAAAAGTGCCCCCCCATCAAAAAAAAAAGTGCCCCCATCAAAAAAAAAAGTGCCCCCATCAAAAAAAAAAGTGCCCCCATCAAAAAAAAAAGTGCCCCCATCAAAAAAAAAAGTGCCCCATCAAAAAAAAAAAGTGCCCCCATCAAAAAAAAGTGCCCCCATCAAAAAAAAAGGGCCCCCATCAAAAAAAAGGGCCCCCATCAAAAAAAAGGGCCCCCATCAAAAAAAAGGGCCCCCATCAAAAAAAAGGGCCCCCATCAAAAAAAAGGGCCCCCATCAAAAAAAAGGGCCCCCATAAAAAAAAGGGCCCCCATAAAAAAAGGGCCCCCATAAAAAAAAGGGCCCCCATAAAAAAAAGGGCCCCCATAAAAAAAAGGGCCCCCATAAAAAAAAGGGCCCCCCATCAAAACTGTCACATGCTCTCATTGACTTCAATGTTTAAAAAAGCGTAATATTTAAAAAAGTAGAAAATAGTAGGAAAAAAGTTGAAGACGTCCCATCATTAGCTGAACATTTTAAAAGTTGAATGGTCTTAATAGCTGAAAGTATGCAGAGGTTACACAGAGCCAAATAAATTACAAAATAAAAATAAAAATTAAAAGATAAAATAAAAAAAACGAACAACAATAGTGGGACTGCTGAAGCATTCCCATTAAATATATAACGTTTTTGTATGTATTTATTAGGGTTGTCCCGATACTGATACTAGTACCGGGACCGATGCCGAGTATTTGCGCTAGTACTTGTACTCGCGCAAATACTCCCGATGCCTAAAAAGAATACTCCCGCCGTCCCCCCACCGCTGCCGCCGCATCGCGCCGCCGATTCGAAAGCCGTCGCATCGCGCCGCCGCTGCAAAGGGTTAAACGCTGTGCGGGAACATCACAGCATTCATTTGAATAGCTGTAGTGTTCCCGCCTATATAGACACTCCCCCTTGCTCGCGAATGGATGGGTGATCGTGAACTGTCCAATCGCAAGCAAGGGGGAGTGTCTATACGGGCGGGCTATTCAAATGAATGCTGTGGTTTTCTCTCCATGTGGCTTCTGAGGCAAAGGTAAGGGAAATGGCTGCGTATGGGGGAAATGGCTGAACGGAGATTGCTGCATATGTGAGGGACATGGCTAGAGGGACATGGGATGTGGCTGCATATGTGAGGGACATGGCTCATTGCTGCATATGTGTTATTTAAAAAAGAACCGGTTCCTACCGGTTTAAAGCACAAGGAAAGCCATCGATTTAACAGTTTCGAAAGAACATTTTTATTCCCGGCATTCTGGGATTGCCAACTGTCACATTGGTTGTGCTCTCAACCCAACTGTCATAACGGATCACATGTGCAGCATTATGGCAGTTGAAGATTAAACAGGGACCAAGATGGAATGGTTTTTTTTGTTGTTTATAGAGAACAGGCACTAGGATGCAGTTTTTTATGTGACAGAGGGGATGAACAGATCAGGGATAATGAGCGATGACAGGCAGGGAAGGGAGGGTGAGTAGACACAGGGAGAGCTGCAGATAGTAGCGTATGATAGAGACAGGTACAGGGAGGAGGAGACACAGGGAGCTGCAGATAGTAGCGTATGATGGAGACACGTACAGGGAGGGTGAGGGGGAGGAGGAGACACAGAAAGAGCTGCAGATAGCAGCATATGGAGACATGTACAGGGAGGGTGAGGAGGAGGAGACACAGGGAGAGCTGCAGATAGTAGCGTATGATGGAGAGGGGGAGGGTAGAAACTGGTAGGATCAGCCAGATATTTCATACACCGCAAAAGCACTATAACAGGCTTTAAAGGAACAGGATCTTTATTTATTTTTTGCGAGTAAACGTTATAATGGTGTTAAATGTATTAAAACATCTTTATTGGAATCCAAAGTTACACATGTACAGGAATGAATAGATATTGATTAGAGGTTACCCCTCCACCCCCATAGGCTGGGGTGTTTAATAATAAAAAATAGAAGCACTGAAGATTACTCCCCCGCACATGAAAATTAAGAATCAGTTCCCTTTGACGCCATTCATTTTAGTGGGTCGGCATAATTGCCAGGCAACCAGAATTTTTATAGGAAGGCCACCATTAGTGATCCCTGTGTCCCTGTCATGTTGGGTTTATTTATTGTCCCTGGCATTGGAATTTTGAACTTTTCTCTGTTTAATTTAAGGTTGTATAAAAAATAGTAGGTGAAAGTGCTAAACCTGATTCTTCTTTTTTTTTGCAGATGTACGCAGTATTTACTGCAGAGACAGCTCACAAGGCAGGACTGCCCTAGTGAGCGAGACTTCAGCGGCATGCGACGTTCACACCGAGACTTCAGCGGCATGCGACGTTCACACCGAGACTTCAGCGGCATGCGACGTTCACACCGAGACTTCAGCGGCATGCGACGTTCACACCGAGACTTCAGCGGCATGCGACGTTCACACCGAGACTTCAGCGGCATGCGACGTTCACACCGAGACTTCAGCGGCATGCGACGTTCACACCGAGACTTCAGCGGCATGCGACGTTCACACCGAGACTTCAGCGGCATGCGACGTTCACACCGAGACTTCAGCGGCATGCGACGTTCACACCGAGACTTCAGCGGCATGCGACGTTCACACCGAGACTTCAGCGGCATGCAACGTTCACACCGAGACTTCAGCGGCATGCAACGTTCACACCGAGACTTCAGCGGCATGCGACGTTCACACCGAGACTTCAGCGGCATGCGACGCACATGTTGGAAACCCACCAAAAAAACAGGGCAGCCATGGGAATATCTTCTCCCATGAAGATGAGGGCAAGCTTACGGAAAAGGATAGGCAGATCCTGGTGGTAGGGGATTCTGTCAGAGGGACAGAGAGGACAATCTGTCAGAATAATGGTGATCGAACAACAGTATATTGTTTCCCGGTTGCACGAGTTCGGGACATTGCAGATCGGATGGACGGATTGTTGGATGCGGCTGGGGAGGATCCAGCTGTCATGGTACATATTGGAACCAACGACAACATTAGAAGAAAATGGAGCGCCCTACAAAATGATTTCAGGGACTTAGGAGCTATACTGAAGAAAAGAACCTCCAAGGCAGCATTTTCAGAAATACTGCCTGTACCTCGAGCCGCACCAAGGAGGCAGCAGGAGCTTAGGGAGCTTAGCAGGTGGCTGAAGAACTGGTGCAGGAAGGAGGGGTTTGGGTTCATGGAAACCTGGACTGACTTTTCAATTGTTTACTTGCTCTACAGCAGGGATGGACTGAACTTAAATGAACAGGGTGCAGCTCTGTTGGCAAAGAAAATAGCCCAAAAGTTGGGAATTCCTTTAAATCAACCACGTGTCATTCACATGAAGACTCCTTTAGCGTGCAACGATTCTGTTAAGACTCAGGCAGAATGTAGCGTTACCACCGAGACTTCCTCAGAATGCAGCGTTACCACCGAGGCCCCTCCAGAATGCGACGTTCACAATGAGGCCCCTCCAGAATGCGACGTTCACAATGAGGCCCCTCCAGAATGCGACGTTCACAATGAGGCCCCTCCAGAATGCGACGTTCACAATGAGGCCCCTCCAGAATGCGACGTTCACAATGAGGCCCCTCCAGAATGCGACGTTCACAATGAGGCCCCTCCAGAATGCGACGTTCACAATGAGGCCCCTCCAGAATGCGACGTTCACAATGAGGCCCCTCCAGAATGCGACGTTCACAATGAGGCCCCTCCAGAATGCGACGTTCACAATGAGGCCCCTCCAGAATGCGACGTTCACAATGAGGCCCCTCCAGAATGCGACGTTCACAATGAGGCCCCTCCAGAATGCGACGTTCACAATGAGGCCCCTCCAGAATGCGACGTTCACAATGAGGCCCCTCCAGAATGCGACGTTCACAATGAGGCCCCTCCAGAATGCGATGTTCACAATGAGGCCCCTCCAGAATGCGATGTTCACAATGAGGCCCCTCCAGAATGCGATGTTCACAATGAGGCCCCTCCAGAATGCGATGTTCACAATGAGGCCCCTCCAGAATGCGATGTTCACAATGAGGCCCCTCCAGAATGCGATGTTCACAATGAGGCCCCTCCAGAATGCGATGTTCACAATGAGGCCCCTCCAGAATGCGATGTTCACAATGAGGCCCCTTCCAGAATGCGATGTTCACAATGAGGCCCCTCCAGAATGCGATGTTCACAATGAGGCCCCTCCAGAATGCGATGTTCACAATGAGGCCCCTCCAGAATGCGATGTTCACAATGAGGCCCCTCCAGAATGCGATGTTCACAATGAGGCCCCTCCAGAATGCGATGTTCACAATGAGGCCCCTCCAGAATGTGATGTTCACAATGAGACCCCTCCAGAATGTGATGTTCACAATGAGACCCCTCCAGAATGTGATGTTCACAATGAGACCCCTCCAGAATGTGATGTTCACAATGAGACCCCTCCAGAATGTGATGTTCACAATGAGACCCCTCCAGAATGTGATGTTCACAATGAGACCCCTCCAGAATGTGATGTTCACAATGAGACCCCTCCAGAATGTGATGTTCACAATGAGACCCCTCCAGAATGTGATGTTCACAATGAGACTCCACCAGCATGTGACGAAGATGGGGGTAAGGTTACCAGAAAGGATAGGCACATACTAGTGGTAGGGGATTCAGTTATTGGAAGAATACAGAGGGCAATCTGTCACAAAGACCATTATCGCCAAACAGTATGTTGTTTACCCAGCGCTCGGGTTCGGAACATTGCAGATTGTATGGACAGATTATTGGATGGCGCTGGAGAGGACCCAGCTGACAAAGTTAGAGAAAGATGGAGTGCCCTACAAAACGATTTCAGGGACTTGGGGGCCATATTGAAGAAAAGGTCCCCCAAGGCAATATTTTCAGAAATACTGCCTGCACCTCGAGCCACACCAAAGAGACAGCAAGAGCTTATAGTACTTAACAAGTGGCTGAGAAACTGGTGCAGGGAGGAGGGGTTTGGCTTCATGGCGAACTGGGCTGACTTTTCAGGCCATTACCATCTTTATAGTAGTGACAGATTGCACTTAAATGGGAGGGGTGCAGCTTTCTTGGGATTGAAGATGGCCAAAATGTTGGAAGAAAAGTTAAACTAGGTGATGAGAAGAGGACGATTTGCTAGTGAATATGAGGGAGAGGATCTTCATTTCAAGCCATCATGACAGGAATCCACTACGTCATCAATCTCTTAAAAGATTCTCATAAGCAGCTTCTGAATCACCAACTATCAAGTTATTTGGACAAACAAGACAATTGACTGTTCCTAGAAGAGGACTCAACAAAAAGTTTGAGGGACCCTCCCAGGGACCAGGTACGGCTGTACCAACACAGGTCCCTACACTGGTGGCGGCTGCCACTCCAGTAACCGGAGGGTCTTCCCATCAGCCCTCTATTTACCTTTCTGCAGAAGCTTTATGGTTCGACAATACATTGCCTAAACACAATCTCCTGTAAAAAAAAAAAAAGTGTCTGAGATATTGGTGGTAAACACACTGCTAGGCCCGAGGGGAACCAAACCAAGTCCTCCAAAAGCTGCCTCATATCCAAAAGATGCCAAGAGTGTAAATGTAGACATTTAGCTTTAAGGTTAATCAAAAATATAACACTCTAAAGGGAAAGGTAGAACAAAGGGGGGAGTATGGAAGAGGAAGAGAGGGAAAAAAGGGGGGGAGGGAAGGTTGGAGAAAGAAGGGGATGAGGGTTTGGGGGAACCCCCACACCCCTTCCTTACCCACAACCTTCCATCCTCCCTACTTTCCTCCCTCTCTGCCTCTTCTATACTCCCCCCTCCCCTTGTTCTACCTTTCCCTTTAGAATGTGATATTTTTAAATTAACCTTAAAGCATAATGTCTACATTTACACTCTTTGCAACTTTTGGATATGAGGTAACTTTTGGAGGACTTGGTTTGGTTCCGCCGGGCCTGGTAGGCTGTTTACCACCAACTTTTTAAGCACGTTTACACAGGCGATAGGTTTGATCTATGTATTGTCGATCGACATAAATTGATTGATTATGTTGTGAAGTTTGGAGGCCGGTATGTTTTTAAGGCGCGTGTTGGACCGCCTATAAGGGGAGGTTGAAAGCCGTATGTTTTTGAGGCGTGTGTTGGACCGGCTATAAGAGGAGGTTGAAGGCCGTATGTTTTTGAGGCGTGTGTTGGACCGCCTATAAGAGAAGGTTTAAGGCCAGTATGTTTTTGAGGTGTGTGTGTTGGACCGGCTATAAAAGTGGAGGTTGAAGGCCAGTATGTTTTTGAGGCGTGTGTTGGACCGACTATAAGTGGAGGTTGGAACTCTGTCTTCAGAGGTGGGAGGAGTCGTTCCAGCTTTCTTTAGGCTGTCTCTGCTGGAGAAATGAGAACTCTTCCCACCAGTGAGGTCCTTCATGGAGAAGCCCAAGGCCTCACTCACACAGGGTGTATGAATCTGTACCCTGTGTGGGAGCTGCTTTAACCCCAAAAAGGACATCCATGTGGGTGTAGTTGTGCGGACGCACCCTAGGTGCGTTCGGGGCCGTGCACCGGCACCCACACAGATGTCACATTGGGTACAGTCACTGCAACCCAGTTGACAGAAATTGGCTGCCTACACTGCATGCTGGGAACACCTGTGCATCCCCATTCCGGTAAACATGGTCCTCCCATGGGGTACAGATTCATACCCCCCATGTGAATAAGGACTAAGGGTGAATGGAATATTTAGCTCCATTATGTTGCTAATGTGGGGACCAATGTACCCCTCTTTGTTATATATTGTAGTTTAGAATAAGTTTGGATTTCTTGTGAAGGCACTTTAAGTGAACATAAAGTGATTTACACCGCTCAGCGGGGGCAGGCCTTAGAGAACAGAGGCCGCATATGGGCAGCACAGAGGCTTAGGGGTTAGCCTTGCAGCACTGGGGTCCTTGTTTCAGATTCTGACCAGGACACTATCTGCATGGAGTTTGCATGTTCTCCCTGTGCTTGCGTGGGGTTCCTCCGGGTTCTCCGGTTTCCTCCCACACTTTTGCGTTGGTGGTGCAGTGGTAAGCATAGCTGCCTTCCAAGCAGCTGACCCGGGTTCGATTCCCGGCCAACGCCATCTCCAATACTTGGAGTCCTCAGAGAGAAAAGCGCAATACAAGGTCAATGCAGAGTATATATTAGCGGTGGAATAAAGAATGAAGAGAATGTGTGTAATGTTTGAGGAAGAAAATTAATCTATAGAAGGAGAACCCAGCAACTGATAGAAGACGCTTAGCTTTGACTGCGATCACACCTAGGCGTTCTGGATCGCGGGCGGAATTACTGCAATTTCCTGAATTGCCGCAAAACGTGCGACACGCTTGTGATCCCGTTTCTTTCAATGGCACCCCAATCATGGGAAAATATTGTCACCTGACAATTCACACAAACAAAATGATGGGACGCCCTTTTCCCAAAAGCAGTCCTGTGATTTGTCAGGTGACAATCGCAGCAAAAATCACGCCTCGATTGGGAAGATATTGAAAGTAAGGGGATCGCATACTCCACCCAGCGGGAATATTACACCCCCTAAACTATCTAGATTTACATTAAAGTTTCAAATACATAAATCCTTCATTGCTGCAGACCTCAGCACACACCATGTGTGATGTAACCACTTATAGACCACAATAAATATATACAGCATCTCACAAAAGTACACCCTTCTGTGCGCGTGAGATCACATACAGTATGTCACAAAAGTAAGTACAACCCTTGCATTTGTGTAAATCTTTTCTTCTATCTTTTCATGTGACAACACTGAAGAAATTAAGAAAAAGTATAAATAGTACAAAAATATTTGAAGAAGTCCCATCATTAACTGAAACAGCTGAACATTTTAAAAGTTAAATGGTTTTAATAGCATGCAGAAGTTACGTAGAGCCCAAAAAAACGTACGTAATAAAAAACGAACAATATTGGGAATGCTATTGAGCATTCCCACCAATTACCTGATTTCTGAGTTTCTGGATCTCATCCTCTCGGTCTTTGATTCTCCCTTGAAGTGTATTCTTGGTCCTGTGAAAATCCTCCTGTGTATATTGAAGTTCCTGGGGGACAATAAAAAGACCCAACTTATAGCAAACTACAAAAAAGAGTCCTGGGATTAAAAGTGTAAAACACCACAAAATGTCATATTTCATAAATGTAATATTTCACATTTGTCTCTTCATTTAGTTGTTTGTAAAACCAGCCTGACCAGGCCACTTTTTGTGATTCGGCACTGCGTCGCTTTAACGGACAATTGCGCGGTCGTGCGACGTGGCTCCCAAACAAAATTAGCGTCCCTTTTTTCCCCCACAAGTAGAGCTTTCTTTTAGTGGTATTTGATTACCTCTGCGGTTTTTATTTTTTGTGCTATAAACAATTTTTTTTTTTTTTAAAGAGCAATATTTTTTACTTTTTGCTAGAATATCCCCTAAAAATATATATTAAAAAAAAGTTTTTTTCCCTCAGTTTAGGTTAATATGTATTCTTTTACATATTTTTGGTAAACAAAAACAAAAAAATTGCAGTAAGTGTTTATTGATTCGTTTGCGCAAAAGTTATAGCGTCTACAAAAAAGGGGATCGTTTTATGGCATTTTTATTAATATAAAGTTATACATTTTTTTTTAATAATAATGGCTGCGATCAGCGATTTTTATCATGACTGTGACATTGCGGCAGACACATCGGACACTCTAGATTTCCATGCATGTCCCCTTTGGATCTACAGCGACTGCACGTCTAAGTGCACTTTCAGTGCAATTTCAAGTGCACTTTGCACTTGTAGTGGAAAGTGGATTTGCCTTTCGTAAATAACTCTGAATATGTATTATTTGGGGGTTGACTTGATAGGTGAGATTCTTCTGTAAATGTTTGCGAACCCAACAAACCTTTGTACCCCCTTCTTATCTACGGGAGCGTGCCAGTCCAGGAAAGCCCTGTCTTTTTGTGGATCCATGGCGTTAGAGTACGAATGGCATTACTAAGTTTTCAAAGTGTCCAAATCGTGTTCCGAATGGCGTCTTCCATTCGTCACCTGAACAAATGCAGGTCAGGTTGTAGGCACCTCGCAGATCAAACTTCATGAAGACTCGGGCATTACGGAACCTCTGAAAGAGCTCTGGAATAAGAGAGAGTGAATAGTGATTTTGTTCAGCTCCCTGTAATCTACACACCGTCTTATCTTTTTTTTTTCCTTTTTCCTCCACAAAGAATATGCCAGCCCCGGCAGGAAAGGAAGAGAGGCGGATGAATCCTTTCTCCAAGTTCTCATCAAAGTATGCCCGTAGTGTCTCAAGCTCTTTTTCAGAGAGGGGGAATATGCGACCGAACCTGGGAGGAGCTCAATTGGGCAATCATATGGCCGATGAGGTGCAGGGACATCGGCATTATTCTTGTCAAAGACATCCAAGAACCCTTGGTAGGCTGCTTGGCACATCCTTGTGGGTGCTGGACACTGGTTGGACAGCCAAGCAATTGGCAGACAGTGCTGTTGACGATATGAAGAGGGAGATAGAACTTCGACTTTTGACCATTCAATCTGCGGTTTGTGCGCCTGCAGCCAAGGGATCCCTAGAATGACCGGGAACATGGGTGAGCTCAGAACTTCAAAGCGTAGGAATTCCTGGTGCCCAGATTAAGTGAAGGTAAAAAGCGAGGAGCAGTCTCCAGGGTAATAGGCCCAGAACTAGGCATGGAGCTGTCAGCTAGATGAATTGTCAGTTTTGTCAATTGCTGCTTTTTACTGAAGAGGGGAATGCCGAGTTGTGTTGCCAAAGTCAAGTCCAGAAAGCAGCTTCAGGCTCCAGAATCAATTTGCCTGAAACCGAACCTCCTCTTCTGCTTCCTGCAGGGAGACGGGAAGGACAAGATGAGAGGGGGAAGATCCTGCTATCTAGAAATATGCAGGCATATGTGGAAGAGACTTGCTGGTCATATGGGGCAGTTGCGTAAGAAATGTCCCATTCCCCCACAGTAACGACAGAAATTATCTTGTCGATGACGAAGTCTCTCTTCTGGCGTCCGAGCTGAGCAGAAGAGACCAAACTACGTAGGTTCAACTTCTGATGTGGACACAGTGTGAGGCATGGTTGCTGGAGACGAAGGAACCGTGGGTAACCTCCAAGTGGGTCTGAAGGTTTGGGCTCTTTCGGAGCGTTGCTCCCGCAGGCGTCTGTCGAGTTGAATAGCATTTTAGCTTGCACATGATTGGATATTAAATCAGCAGAGCTTCCCCTCATTTCAGATCTACCCCTCAGACTTACAGCGACTGCACTTTCAAGTGCAATTTCAAGTGCACTTGTAGTGTAAAGTGGATTTGCCTTTCGTAAATAACCCCCATTGATTATATCAAGTACATAAGGTTGCTCATAAACACATACAGACCCACTCTCTGGTAAAAGGAGAAAAGGTCCGGGCATTACCTGTTTCTGGCGCTCCAGTTCAGCCTCCAGCTCCTGCTTCCCCCTCCTCTGCTCCGCCATCTGCTCCTGCACATCATTCATTTGTTCTCTGGCAGTTTCTGCTTCACTCACTTGTTGCGTCTCCAGATCCTACAATGGGGGAAGATATGAAGCATAACCATGTGTGTGCATTTTCTAAGGATAGAACATACTATCAGAGTGTATTATAGAAAGCAAAAAAAAATCCGCGTAAGTACAAATGTGCGCCGTCGTATCTATGCGCCGTCGTATCTATGCGCCGGACCCACAAACTAAGTTACGTCGAAAAATAGGCTTCTTCCGAGCGACGTAACTTTCCTACGCCGGCGTATCGTGGGCGCATATTTACGCTGGATGCATATGGAAGTTTCTATTCAGATATGCAAATGAGGGAGATACGCCGATTCACGAACGTAGATGCGCCTGGCGCATTTTTTAAGCGATTTTCGTAATGGGTTTCGTCCGGCATAAAGTTATTCCTTATATAGGAGGCGCAACCCATGCAAAGGTATGGACCAGGGAACGAACGCCATTGAATTTTGCGTCGTGTACGTTTACGTAGTACGTGAATAGGGCTGTGCGTAGGTTACGTTCACGTCGTAGGCAGTGTTTCGACGTATCTTAGGCAGTTATTTCGACATGACTGAGCAAGCGCACTGGGATGCGTCCAAGATACGACGCATGCACTGTTCGTTTTTTTGAAGCCCATCATTTGCATGGGGTCACTCTTCATTTTAATATATCACGCCCACTTCCACCTACTTTGACTTGCGTCGGCTTACGCCGACAACTATACGCTACGCTGGCGTAACATTAAGCGCATTTTCTTTGTGAATACCATGCTTGCATCTCAACGTTGTGCCAGCGTAGCGTAAAGAAGATACGCTACGCTCGCACAAAGATGCGCCGAGGTACGTGAATCTACCCCTATGTTTTTTTCAACCCGATTCTTGTTAAGCCTGCCTTGCCTACACGATCGTGGAAAAAAAATGCTCAAACAAAGCGCAGTGACGTACAACGGCACTATAAAGGGGAAGTACCATACGGATGCGCCACCCTTGGGGCTGCTTTTGCCGATTTCGTGTTAGTAAAAGTTTGGTGAGAGACAATTCATGCTTTTCAGTCTGTTACAGCGCAATGAATGTGCTATCTCCATTACGAACGCTACTTTTACCAGAACGAGCGCTCCGACTCATAACTTGCTCCTGAGCATACGCGCTTTTTCCACGTCGTTAAAGCCCACACACGAGCATGTTCTAAATTTTTAATGGTCATTTTTAACGTTGCAAAAAATACTCTGGAGCCCACACACGATTTTTGTTCACATCGTAAAAAATGGTCGTGTGTACGCAGCATTAGGCACACACTACATCATTTTTTTTAAAGAATTGAGCAGTGAATTACTGCATCTTCATTGTAATCGGATAGAATTTTTCTGGTAAGTGAAAAAATAAAATATAACTGGCTGCCATAGACAATAGAATACATGTATTCTATTCTCTCGGGTAACAGAGCACACCCACACCAAATCTCTCTCCATCTTAATCAGTGTGTAATATATGGGGCAGTGTGTAATAATTAGAAGCAGAGCACCAGAGAACATCCTCTTACCTGTAATTCAGCTTTCAGCTGCTGGATCTGAGCCAGAAGTTTCTGTATGTCTTCTCTCTGCATGTCTCTCTCGTGTCTCGTCTCCTCCAGCTCCATGCTGCTGCCTACATGGCTGTCCATCCCCTCCAGACCCGAGCCCTCCTTCAGGCTGCTGATCAGTTTCTCTTTGGACTGTAAGGTGCAAGAAAACAGAGGTAACTACTTCATCCCTGGAAGGTTTTAACCCCTTCACGACCAAAGCATTTTTTTGCTAGTCAGCGCTGTGCTGCTTTAACCACTTAAGACCCGGACCTTAAGGCAGCTAAAGGACCCAGCCAGTTTTTGCGATTCACCACTGTCGCTTTAACTGACAATTGCGCGGTCATGCGACGTGGCTCCCAAACAAAAGTGGCGTTCATTTTTTTCCCCCACAAATAGAGCTTTCTTTTGGTGATATTTGATCGCCTCTGCGGTTTTTATTTTTTGCGCTATAAACGGATTGGTTTGCGCAAAATTTATAGCGTTTACAAAATAGGGGATAGTTTTGTTGCATTTTTACAAAAATTTTTTTTACTACTAATGGCGGCGATCAGCCTTTTTTTTGTGACTGCGACATTATGGCGGACACTTTGGACAATTTTGACACGTTTTTGGGACCATTGTCATTTTCACAGCAAAAAATGCATTAAAAATCCATTGTTTACTGTGAAAATGACAATGCAGTTTGGGAGTTAACCACAAGGGGGCGCTGAAGGGGTCAAGTGTGACCTCATCTGTGTTTCTAACTGTAGGGGGTGTGGCTGTAGGTGTGACGTCATTGATCGTGTGTTCCCTTATATAGGGAACCACAATCAATGGCGATGCCACAGTGAAGAACGGGGAAGGTGTGTTTACACATAGCTCTCATAGCTCTTCAGCTCCGGGGACCGATCGCGGGACTCTAGTGGCGATCGGGTCTGTGAGTCCCGTGGCCAGGGAGCTTTGGACCGGGTCCGTGCACACGGCTGGGCACTTAAAGAGGACGTACCTGTACGTGCTTGTGCCCAGCCGTGCCATTCTGCCGATGTATATGTGCAGGAGGCGGTCCTTAAGTGGTTAATTGGCAATTGCACAGTCATGCAACGCTGTACACAAATTAAACTTATGCAATTTTTCACACAATTATAACTTTAAGTCTTTAGTGCCATTTAGATCACCACTGTTTTTTTTTTTAATTCCTGCTATAAAACATATTATCCAATTAAAACAAAAATGTAATCCAATATCTTTTTTGTGGGCAAAATGTATTCTGCTAAGAAGCAAACAAAAGGACAGGCGCCAATAAATAAAACTGCTGAACTTTTAATGAAAAAAATAACACAAAAGCACTCACATGGTAAATGAAGTTCACAGGCATAGAGTAAAATGAGGGTCTGCATGGATCGTCACGCCAGCCGAGGGTGAGTAGCGCCTCAGAGGAAACATCCAGCTGACATCTGCTGTGCGGGGGAAGCAATACCAGCAACGATGAGCCCGGAGGTGTCCCGATGTTAATATGTCAGCAAGAGGAGCTGGAACGCATTCTGGAGCACAAACTGAGAAGCTATGGGTGCGCGCCGTGTGACAGATATTCATCACACGGCAATTGCACGGAAACGCGTCGCATCCTTGAGGTATTGCGTGATGACGTCATCCCCCCTCGCCAAGCCGCAACCATAGCTTCTCAGTTTGTGCTCCAGAATGCGTTCCAGCTCCTCTTGCTGACATATTAACATCGGGACACCTCCGGGCTCATCGTTGCTGGTATTGCTTCCCCCGCACAGCAGATGTCAGCTGGATGTTTCCTCTGAGGCGCTACTCACCCTCGGCTGGCGTGACGATCCATGCAGACCCTCATTTTACTCTATGCCTGTGAACTTCATTTACCATGTGAGTGCTTTTGTGTTATTTTTTTCATTAAAAGTTCAGCAGTTTTATTTATTGGCGCCTGTCCTTTTGTTTGCTTCTTACATGTTCATTGGAGCATTGCTTCGGCTCCCCACACAAGGCTGCCTCTCATCCAAAAAACTGGGACTCACCATCAAGCTTGTTACAGCTTATAGGACTTTGCACTGAGGACGGTCTAAATGACAGTAGGTTCCTGTTTGCGCCAATATTGTGTAAAAATGTATTCTGCTACATGTCTTTGGTGGAAAAAAAATCCCAATAAGTCTATATTCATTGGTTTGCATTAAAGTTGTAGCATCTAAACCAGCCATTCTCAACCAGGGTTCCTCCAGAGGTGGCTGATTTACCTCCTATTTGATGGTGCCTACATAGTTCTGAGCTAATGCCACTTGGAGGGGCCAGTGGTATGACACCAATGATCGTTATAGCTCTCTGTAAGGGTGTCATGCTTACCACCACTGTAAAACAAATGTCATTCTTCTCACTGACCACCAAAGTAAGGGGCATCGTTCCCACTGACCCCCAATGAAAGGTTTTATCAGGGGTTCCCTGAGACGTGAAAATTTGAAGGGTTCCCCTGGGCTAAAAAGGCTGAGAAAGGGCGATCTAAACTATGGTGTACACACCCCTCAAATTTTTTTTTTTATATTTTATTCCATCTTTTCATGTGAACACTGAAGAAATGACACTTTGCTACAATGTTGTGTAGTGAGTGTACAGCTTGTATAACAGTGTACATTTGCTGTCTCCTCAAAATAACACACAGCCATTAATGTCTAAACCGCTGGCCACAAAAGTGAGTACACCCCAAAGGGAAAATGTCCAAATTGGGCCGAAAGTGTCAATATTTTGTGTGGCCGCCATTATTTTCCAGCACTGCCTTATCCCTATGGGGCATGGAGTTCACCAGAGCTTCAGAGGTTACCACTGAAGTCTCTTCCCCTCCTCCATGACATCACAGAGCTGGTGGATGTTGGAGACCTTGCTCTCCTCCCCTTCTGTTTGAGGATGCCCCACAGATGATCAATAGGATTTAGGTCTGGAGACATGATTGGCAAGTCCATCACCTTTACCCTCAGCTACTTTGGCAAGGCAGTGGTTGTCTTGGAGGTGTGTTTGGGGTCGTTATGTTGGAATACTGCCCTGCGGCCCAGTCTCTGAAGGGAGGGGATCATGCTCTTTTACACTATGTCACAGTACATGTTGGCATTTATGGTTCCCTCAATGACCTGTAGCTCCCCAGTTCCGGCAGCACTCATGCAGCCCCAGACCATGACACTCCCACCACCATGCTTGACTGTAGACAAGACACACTTGTCTTTGTCCTCCTCCCCTGTTTGCTGCCACACACGCCTGACACTATCTGACACCAAAAAAGTATATTTTGGTCTCATCAGACCACAGGACATAGTTCCAGTAGTCCATGTCCTTAGTCTGCTTGTCTTCAGCAAACTGTTTACGGCTTTCTTGTGCATCACCTTTAGAAGAGGCTTCCTTCTGGGACGACAACCATGCAGACCAATTTGATGCAGTGTGCGGCATATGGTCTGAGCACTGACAGGCTGAGCCCCCACCCCTTCAACCTCTGCAGCAATGCTGGCAGCACTCATACGTCTATTTCCCAAAGACAACCTCTGGATATGACGTTGAGCATGTGACCTCAACTTCTTTGGTGGACCATGGTGAGGTCTGTTCTGAGTGGAACCTGTCCTGTTATACCGCTGTTTGGTCTTGGCCCCCGTGCTGCAGCTCAGTTTCAGGGTCTTACCAATCTTCTTATATCCTTGGCCATCTTTATGTGGAGCAACAATTCTTTTTTTCAGATCCTCAGAGAGTTCTTTGCCAGAAGGTGCCATGTTGAACTTCCAGTGACCAGTATGAGAGAGTGAGAGCGATAACATCAAAATGTATCACACCTGCTCCCCAATTACACCAGAGACCTTGTAACACTAACGAGTCACATGACACCAGGGAGGGAAAATGGCTATTTGGGCCAATTTGGTAATTTTCACTAAGGGGTGTACTCACTTTTGTTGCCAGCGGTTTAGACATTAATGGCTGTGTGTCGAGTTATTTTGAGGGGAAAGCAAATTTACACTGTTATACAAGCTGTACACTCACTACACAACATTGTAGCAAAGTGTCATTTCTTCAGAGTTGTCACAAGAAAAAATAGAAGAAAATATTTACAAAAATGCGAAGGGTGTACTTACTTTTGTGATATACTGTATACAAAGTGTCTAAAAGATTCTGTGTACAACAAGCCATCCCCTGCAGAGAGCGCACCTCTCCAGCCATTACTCCGCACCTGCAGAATGCGAGTCGCCTTTTGCTTATAATCCATCATTTCCTGTTTTACAGACTCTGCTGCGGCCTTTGCAACCTTCAGCTGCTGCTGCAGATCGTCGCACCTCCTCTTCTCCTCCATGTGTTTCTTCTCAGCGCCCAACACCGAGTCCACCAGGTTCTGACGCTCTGCTTCCATCTTGCTCAGACGGGTGGAAAATTCATTCTGCGGATAAATCCATCAAGATCCATTACAAGAAAAACTAAATTTCCAACTTTTTTGTTTTACATGAATAAACAAGCGCTGATCATTGTAAACTCCAACGAGCCGGCCCTCCAACTTCTTCTTCACAGTGGAACCTTTGTTTACGGGGAACACAAGCGTTTTAGATAACGAGCAACTTTTTCTTTTAAATCCTGACTCGGTTTACGAGTGTTGTCATGCAAAACAAGCAGAATTCAAGCTAATAGGGTGTGCAGTACCGCATTTGGCCAGAGGCGCTGGGGGCGTCGGTGACACTCAGAACAGTTCGGAGCTGTTCGGAAATACTCAGTTCCTGAACCTTGACAAGGGTTTCTGAGATCAGCCGAGCTGTCGCCGAGTATTTCCGAGGCTCTCCGGCGCCCCCCCCCCCCCCCTCTTGCCACATGTAATATTGCATGCCATAGAAGTCAATGTTGGACAAATTATCTTAGTTTCCATTGACTTCTATGGGGAAACTTGCTTTGATATGCGAGTGCTTTGGATTACAAGCATTCTCCTGGAACACAGATTATGCTCGTAATCCAAGGTTCCACTGTCACAAGGTGCCGATGCGCGTGCCTGGCGGCTGCGATGTCCGCCAAGTATGCCCGCGATCGGCAGTCACAGAGCCAGGGACGTGGATCTCTGTGTGTAAACACAGAGCTCCATTTTCTTTTTCTGTTAAAAAAAAAACAACAGAGAGATCCACGTCCTGTTAGGGAGAGGAGACAGATAGTGTGTCCCTTGTACATAGGGACATCCATCGGTCACCTCCCCCAGTCAGTCCCCTTCCAAACAGTAAGAACACACCATAGGGTACACATTTAACCCCTTCCTCGCCCCCTAGTGTTAACCCCTCCCCTGGCAGTCACATTAATACAGTAATCAGTGCAGTTTTATAGCACTGTTCGCTGTATAAATGTGAATGGTCCCAAAAATGTGTCAAAAGTGTCTAATGTGTACACCGTAATATCGCAGTCCTGAGAAAAATCGCAGATCGCCGACATTATTAGTAAAAAATAAAAAAAAAGGTAATAATTCTATCCCCTATTTTGTAGGCGTTATAACGTTTGCGCAAACCAATCACTATACGCTTATTGCGATTTTTTTACCAAAAATATGTAGAAAAATACGTATCGGACTAAACTGAAAAAAATTATGTTTTTTATTTTTAATGGGATATTTATTATAGCAAAAAGTAAAAAATATTGTGTTTTTTTCAAAATTGTCGCTCTATTTTTGTTTATAGCGCAAAAAATAAAAACCGCAGAGGTGATCAAATACCATCAAAAGAAAGCTCTATTTGTGGGAAAAAAGGACGTCAATTTTGTCTGGGAGCCACGTCGCACGACCGCGCAATTGTCATTCAAAGCGCGACAGTGCTGAAAGCTGAAATTTCGCCTGGGCCCAGTAAGCAAGTGGTTAAAATATATTTCTATACCATGCTTACCGATTTAAAAAAATAAAAAAAATATTCTTTCCTCCCTGACTGGTGCGATTCTATCAGGTACCATAAAGTGAGTTACTTGCGGCTCAGACCTGCATCTGTTTGTAGCCGTCCTGTTCCCGTTTCAGTGAGGCCTCTGCTTCCCGCAGCCTCTCCTGCACGCTCTGCAAGGTCTGGCTGTGGATGCTGCTCCCTTCACTCTGATCCTGCAACATCCTGGAGGAGAGAAAACATCAGAAATCATCACTTCTACTGGACAACTAAACCAGACACAGGAGGACAATGGAGAAACCATACATCAAGGCAAGGAGGGAAAAAACACTGTCAGGATAACCCAGGGTTTGACAAATTTGCTTTGAATCTAGAAACCAGCTAAAAAAGTTAGGAGACAAAATACGCACCCCGTCCCACCAAGGTCGCAGAAGCGAACGCTTACGTGAGTAGTGCCCGCATATGTAAACTGTATTCAAACCACACATGTGAGGTATCGCCGCGATCGTTCAAGCGAGAGCAATAATTCTAGCCCTAGACCTCCTCTAACTCAAAACGTGCAACCTGTAGAATTTTTTAAACGTTGCCTATGGAGATTTTAAAGGGTAAAAGTTTGTCACCATTCCACGAGCTGACGCAATTTTAAAAGCGTGACATGTTGGGTATCAATTTACTCGACGTAACATTAATTGGGCTAACTTTACTGTGGTCTTATTTTATTTAATAATAAAAAAAAAAGTATTTTTTCCCAAAAAGACCGCCATTTTATTCTCTAGGGTGTTAGAATAAAAAATATATATAATGTTTGGGGCATTCTAATTAGAGGGAAGGAGATGGCAGTGAAAACAGTGAAAAACACATTAGAACTGCTGTTTTGCTACTGTAATACCAACAGCCACCACAAGATGGCGCTAGATCAAAGAAGGAAGCTCATGCCTGCAGAAGGCCGCAAAGCCGCGGCCTTTTGAAAGCCTAAGCTTCATTCTGTGAAGGCCACTAAGCTGTGGCCTCAATTACCGATCGCGCCCCACGCCAGCTGGTAATTGAGGCCGCGGCTTTGCGGCCTTCTGTAGGTCTAAGCTTCCCCAGGCGCCAGGTCACAATTTCTTGTCGCAATTGCGACCAGGCGCCCGGATTTTTTTCGAGGCCTGGGATAAGGAGCCATCAGTAATGTAAAGCCTCGTACACACGATCGGATTTTCTGCAGACAGATCGTAGGACCCTTGTCTGAAGGGCGTTCAGCAGGAACTTGTCTTGCATACAAAACGGCAAAGAATTGTTGGCTAACAAATACGAAACTACATAGTTTTACAGCTCTTAAGCACCACCCTTTGGGAAACTTCTGCTAATGTAGTGTTATGGTGAGAATTGCTTCTTATATATCTGCCTGAAGGTCATCTATAGCAGTGGTCCCCAACCTTTTTGACACTGGGGACTGGCTGCATGAAACAAAATTATGCCAAGGCCCGTGGGGATAAGCGATATTTTGCGGGCGATTTGTTGAGGCAATGGGTGGCGTTTGCGATTTGATCAGCCTGGCACCATGGTTGATATGGTGTCAGCATGAGTGAAGCACATAATTTCCATTATCACATTGTAATAAAAAAAGAAATAGTTAAATTCACCATAATGCAGAATCAGTGGGAGCCCCGAGTGTGTCACTTGCCACCGTCGCCTACCAACAGATGCAGCATGTCCTTTGCCATTATTGCCCGCTACCAAATTCAGCTTGCCACAGATGCAGATTGTCACTTGCCACTGTTGTCTGCCAACAGGTGCGGCTCCTTTACTGGCCAGGTGCGGCTCCTTTACTGGCCAGTGAGAGTGGAACTGCTGAAACTCAGTGTAGTGTTCGCGGCCGGCTGTAAGAACTGGACAGTGGTGATGCGGGGCGGGCATGTGAGAGATGACGTCGTCTCTCTGCTCGCACGCAGCACCTCAGACAATGTTGTGTTCGTGGCCGGCGGTGAGGGTAGAACAGCCGTGATGCGTGGCGGGCGGCGAGAAATTATGTCATCTCTCAGCTTGCACGCCACCGCAAAAAAAACCTGAAGGTGCAGCCTTGTCGGCGGCCCGGCTGCAAACAGGCTACGGCCCGGCAGTGGGCCATGGCCCAGGAGTTGGGGACCCCTGATCTATAGGGCTCCAGAACAATGGATGAGCTCTGTTATATTGTATATCACATGGAAGTCACGTCTCACCTGGATTTCTCGCTCTGCAGCAACTCCAGAGCCTCTGTGCGGCTGCTCAGTAATTGGTCAGCTTCCTGCAGCCGCACCTTCAGCACTGCCAGTTGGGAATCCTTGGCAGCCGTTGCCTCCGTCAGATCATCCACCTGGGCCCGCAGCTCCCTCGTTGTTCTGTCACTCCTGGAATGGTCGCCATTCCACTTCTCTATCCGAATCCTTGCTTCATTCAGATCTGCAAAGGAGTGATGTCATCAGCTACCGCAACACAGGGATATCAAACAAATATAAAAACAGAAAAGTCAGTGCTACTACCCATACTACACATAGATGGTAGAGCTCCCGATGCTCGATCCACAGCCGCTGGTGGAGTAAAGTAAAGTAGGAAAAATGATCCGCACTCAAGTTGCTGCTCTTTAACCACCGGCCTCCATCAATTGACGGCAGCACGATAGCTCCATTGTTCTGACAGGACGTCATATGATGTCCTCGTCTTTTAGAGCCACTAGGTGGCGCGTGCGCGCCTCCGCCGTGTTACTGGGAACACGATGCGCGGGCCCGGCGGCCGCGATGGGCGCCGGGCACCCGCGATTGCCCAGTAACTGAGCAGGACCGTGGATCTCTGTGTGTAAGGGAGAGGAAACAGATGCTTTGTCCCTTGTACATAGGGACACAGATTGGTCACCCCCCCCCCCCACAGTAAGAATCACCACCAGGGAACACAGTTAACCCCTTCCCTGCCAGTCACATTTATACAGTAACAGTACATATTTATAGCACTGATCGCTGTATATATGTGAATGGTCCCAAAAATGTGTCAAAAGCCATAATGTCGCAGTCCTGACAAAAATCGCAGATCGCCCCCATTACTAGTATAAAAAAAAAATTATGTCCACTATTTTGTAAACGCTATAACTTTTGCACAAATCAGTCACTATACGCTTATTGCGTTTTTTTTTTTTTTTACCAAAAATATGTAGAAGAATACATATCGGCCTAAACTGAAGGAAAAAAAAAGTTTTTTTTTTTTTTTTTTTAAATGGGATATTTATTAAAGCAAAAAAAGTTAAAAATATTGTTTTTCTTCAAAATTTACTCTCTTTTTTTGTTTATAGCACAAAAAATAAAAACCGCAGAGATGATCAAATAGCACCAAAAGAAAGCTCTATTTGTAGGGAAAAAGGGACGTTAATTTTGTTTGGGAGCCACATCGCACGACTGCGCAAGTGTCAGTTAAAGTGACGTATGTGCCCAGTAAGCAAAGTGGTTAAAAAAAAAAATCGTAGTTTTTATTAACAAGCCACAGTGAAAAGGGTTGATGTGTTTCAGCCTATAAGGCCTTAGTTGTTATGACCAAGGCCTTATAGGCTGAAACACGTCAACCCTTTTCACTTGCGTTTGTGTACTGCCGCTTGTCCAAAAAATTAAATAATTGATTTTAACCGCTTAACGACCCCTTCACGCCGATATACGTCGGCAGAGGGGCACGGCTGGGCACAAGCACGTACAGGTAAGTTGCCTTTAAGAGCCCAGCCGTGGGTTGCGAGCGCGCTCCATGACTGCAGGACCCGATCGCCGCCGGTGTCCCACAATCGGGTCACAGAGCTGAAGAACGGGGAGAGGCGAGTGTAAACAAACCTTTCTCCGTTCTTCCTATGTGTGACTGCCACTAATAGTCTGTTCCCAGTAATAGGGAACGACGCTCAGTGACGTGTCACGCCAGGCCACGCCCCCACACAGTAAGAATCGCTCCTTTATGTCACACTTAACCCCTTAGCACCCCCTACAGGTTAACCCCTTCACTGCCAGTGCCATTTTCACAGTAATCAGTGCATTTTTATAGCACTTTTCGCTGTTAAAATGACAATGGCCCCAAAATAGTGTCAAAAGTGTCCGCCATGTCGCAGTCAAGATAAAAAATAAAAATAAAACGTTGATCAATGCCATTAGTAGTAAAAAAATATATATTAATAAAAAATGACATAAAACTATCCCCTACAGGCCTACCCCACTTTTAAGTACACAACGGGACCAGAGTATGTATGTGAAACGAAAATGTACTTAAAGTGAAGCAATACCTTTTTTCATTTCTAGGCTGTAGTGGGGGCGTCAGGGGCTTTAGTGGGGGGCGTCAGGGGCTGTAGTGGGGGCATTGGGGGGAACACTCACATGTAAATAAGCTCATCTGATGCAAGGGGGGGCCGCTCCAATCCATCCCCCGGATATCGCGCTGCACACAAAGGACAGTGCTGTGGAGAGGCTGGATGGCATTCTGTGGCTGACAGGCTGGAACTGGGCAGGCTAAGTGCTCAGAACTTCAGTTCTGTCTAATGCGGGTGCATGGCGCGGGAATATTTGTACATGTGAGACACTTTACATACACTCGCGGGTATGTCCGTACTCGCGAGTGTACGTAAAGTGAGTGTCCGTAAAGCGGGGTATGCCTGTATTTTTTTTGTAGACGCTATAAATTTTGCACAAACCAATCAATAAACGCTTATTGTGATTTTTTTCCCCCAAAAATATGTAGAAGAATACGTATCGGCCTAAACTGAGGAAAAACATTTTTTTTTATACATTTTTGGGGGATATTATAGCAAAAAGTAAAAAAAATAAAAAATTAAATGGTCGCTCTATTTTTGTTTATAGCGCAAAAAATAAAAACCGTAGAGGTGATCAAATACCACCAAAAGAAAGCTCTATTTGTGGGGAAAAAAAAGGACATACATTTTGTTAGGGAGCCACGTCGCACGACCGCGCAATTAACAGTTAAAGCAACGGAGTGCCGAATCGCAAAAAGGGGCAAGGCCCTTTAGCAGCATAATAGTCCGGGGCTTAAGTGGCTAAAGATCAGCAACCGTAGTGCAGATCATTTTTTCTACATATCAAACAAATAACATGCACTGTGCAGTCACTGACCACAGGAACTTTCACTTACCTACAGTTCAGTACTATGGAATGGTCAAAGCTTTGCAGTCTGGGCCAGCATTTGGCTGAGACAGGAATGTTCGGATGGCTGCTGCTGGTATTTGAACCTCTAGGGGCCCGCACTCTAGACCTGCAGCAGTGGAGTCAATCTAACTTGGATCCCAAAACTGCATTATTCTCCGATAGGTTGGCATGCAAATACGGTGGAACCTTGGTTTACGAGTAACGTGGTTAACAAGCGTTTTGAAAGAGGAGAAACTTTTTCCTTTAACCACTTTAGACCCAGACCATTATGCAGGTAAAGGACCTGGCCCCTTTTTGCAAAACGGCACTGCATCGCTTTAACTGACAACTGCGCGGTCGTGCGACATGGCTGCCAAACAAAATTGGCGCCTTTTTTTCCCCACAAATAGAGCTTTCTTTTGGTGGTATTTGATCACCTCTGCGTTTTTTTTTTTTTTCCGCTCTATAAAACAAAAATAGAGCGACAATTAAAAAAAAAAAAATTCAATATTTTTTACTTTTTGCTATAATAAATATCCCCCAAAAATATATAAAATAAAAAAAACATTTCCTCAGTTTAGGACGATACATATTCTTCTACATATTTTTGGTAAAAAAAAAAAAAAAACGCAATAAGCGTTTATTGATTGGTTTGCGCAAAATTTATAGCATTTACAAAATAGGGGATAGTTTTATTGCATTTTTATTATTTATTTTTTTACTACTAATGGTGGCTGTAACGGATGACCTACCGCTTACAACCTTCCATCCAACCACGACAAGCTTATCTGACACACTCCGACAATATTGCATACACGATCCATATCCTTTCCCAGAATAAGACGAGACAGCGCTCCGTTCTTGCTTCCAAAGATATGACAATTTATTAGTATTTTCTCAGCTTCTTATATCCAGTACAGCATAATACAGTTAATCACAGGACAATGCAATCTCCACCCCCCTATTCACTCACTGAGGATAATTCTTTAATTGGTAGCTAGACATGACGGCACCGTATTATCAATAGGGTTCAATTAACCCTGAATAGTAACACAGACATATTTATCACACAATGGCAGTGAGAGTGGGTGCAATATTGTCGGAGTGTGTCAGATAAGCTTGTCGTGGTTGGATGGAAGGTTGTAAGCGGTGGGTCATCCGTTACATTGGTGGCAGCGGTGGGATGATTCCATCTTCAGAAGGACAGCTACAAGGACACAGGACAATGGAGACGCTGTATGAACGGATGAAGCTCTCTTCCCTCATGGACTTACTGGAGAGCCGGGGCAGACCGGCCAGCAACCGTAAGAAAAGGGACATTATCGCAGAACTAGTCGAAATGAATAGAGCTAAAAGGCCCAGCGTAACGGACAGGACACCCGAGGAAGAAAGTTTTGATCGGGCTGTTAAACATGGACTGGCACAATATGGTCCTAATCCTCCGCCGGAGATCATAGACCGGGTTATAGCGGCTGTGGATGCCACCTTGCGACAGCGAAGAAGTGCTGCAGCAGCTGAAGAAGGAGGAGAGGTGCAGATACCAGTCTCCATGGAAGAGGAATTCCAAAGGAGGTTACAAGAGATGCGGATACAGCATAGAGGACCAGTATCAGAGGAGGTCCTGTTGGGATGGTCGGATGTTATTCGGTGCCAACTCTGGAAGGAAGCGTTAGCTCAGGAGCAGCAACACCAAGGAAAGGTCCTGCCCTCCATCTATGCAAGGTACTGGCCGCAGTATGACGTACGAATGCCGTTGTTGGGGAAACAACCGAAGCAGGAGTGGATAGCAGAGTTAAGCAGGCTGATCCGGGCAGAGATGCAGCTGGATGAGAGCTACAGAGCCCTCCGGTGGTATGTAGCCCAAGAGTGCCCGTGGTCAGCGGATGACAGCCCCACAGAAGGCTATGACTACGATGGCCTGGGATTGTTGTATTGGAGGATGTCCAGTGATCCCGACTTTGGGGATGATCGGGAGTGGCGCTTGGAGGATATAATGGAGCACAGAGAGGAAAAATTAAATATCTCGGGAGGCCACTGGTCACAGGAAGATTTAGAATTTCTGGCCATTCGGGAATGGGAGCTGGAGGTCGCCTACAGACAGCTGCTAGACTCGGCTCAGCAGCAGGGTGGGGCTCCCATTGCCTGGGACTATGAGGAAAGTTCAGATGACAACTGTGAACTCCTGGCTGATGAATCGGCAGTGGAAAATATGGAGATTTTCATCCCTAAAGTCGAAGCGGATGGTGTGGAGTTCCAGGGAGCCGGGGCGGTTGGCCCCCCTCTCCAGCAACAAGCTGAGGTGGTAAAGCTGTTACCCCCAGCTGAATCACTGGCAACAGAGCAGGGTACCCCAAGCCTCTGCTCCCAACTAGCAGAAGAGGGGGACCCTGTGGTAGTGGATGGGACTGTGGTCTTCACTCACAGCAACCCAGCGGAAGAGCTGGCAACAGAGCAGAGTGTCATAGGCCTCTGCGCCTCGCTAACAGAAGAGGGGGATCCTGTGGTAGTGGATGGGACTATGGTCTCCGCTCGCAGCAACCCAGCGGAAGAGCTGGCAACAGAACAGAGGGTCATAGGCCTCTGCTCCTCACTAACAGAAGAGGGGGTTCCTGGGGTAGTGGATGGGACTTCAGTCTCCACTGGCATAGCCCCAGAAAATGGTAAAGGACTGGGACAGGAGGATGTCTGCTTTGCAAGCACCGGGGGGTTTTCACCAAGCACCAGTGGATGGGACTTCAGTCTCCACTGGTATACCCCAGGAAGGGGGGGCAGTTGGCCCAGACCCCCAACAGCATGATGGACTGAGCCCAGCTACCCTGCCTTCTCCCCAGCGGCAGGCGTGTTCTCTAAGAGAGGCAGAGGTTGGCAGGGGGAGTAATGCTCAGTTTGGAGCCATTTATTTGGGGTACAGTATGGATACCAGCATTGGAGGACGGGAACTACTGACGGACTTCGGAGTCAACCCGTTTGGGGTTCCCTCCTGTGTCCGTCTCCCACCGAAAGGGGAGAGATGTAACAGAATGGCCCGTGACACCCAGAGACGTTGGAAGGATGAGAGATACTCTTGTGCCAGCAGCACCAAAAACTCTTGGGTCGAAATCCACCCTGTGCCCTTTTGGGTATAGGGTGGCTAATAGTGAATCATAATTCATATTACATGAGATGGGACATTAATAATACTTCATATTGCAGGACTGAGATATCACAAGGAGTCATGATGACCTGACCAGGTCAGCCAGTGAGTCATACCTTTTGTATAATAGGCTATTGAAATATCCTAAGGTGTTGGCTATTCAATGTAAAGACACCCACTCTCACTGCCATTGTGTGATAAATATGTCTGTGTTACTATTCAGGGTTAATTGAACCCTATTGATAATACGGTGCCGTCATGTCTAGCTACCAATTAAAGAATTATCCTCAGTGAGTGAATAGGGGGGTGGAGATTGCATTGTCCTGTGATTAACTGTATTATGCTGTACTGGATATAAGAAGCTGAGAAAATACTAATAAATTGTCATATCTTTGGAAGCAAGAACGGAGCGCTGTCTCGTTTATTCTGGGAAATGGAATGGATCATGTCTGCCTGGTTGTTGGTGTGTCGGATAAGCTTGTCGTGGATGGATGGAAGGTTGTAAGCGGTGGTAACCGTTACAGTGGCGATCAGCAATTTTTTTTGCGACTGCGACATTATGGCGGACACATCGGAAAATGTTGACACTTTTTTGGGACCATTGTCATTTTCACAGCAAAAAGTGCTATAAAAATGCACCGATTACTGTGAAAATGACAATTGCAGTTTAGGAGTTAACCACTAGGGAGCGCTGTAGGGGTTAAGTGTGACCTCATATGTGTTTCTAACTGTAGGGGGTGGGGCTGGACTAGTGACATCAGTGATCGTCTTTTCCTATATCAGGGAACAGACGATGAGGGACACTGCCACAATGAACAACGGGGAAGGTTTGTTTACATTCATCTCTCCCCTTTCTTCAGCTCCGGTGAATGATCGCGGTACACCTGCGGCAATCGGGTCCGCGGGTCCCACGGAGCTTCAGACCGGGTCGGGGGCACGCCGGCGGCAGCACGCTCGCGACCCCACGGCTGGGCCTTAAAGAGACATGTACAGGTACGTGGTTGTGCACAGCCGTGGCATTTTGCTGACGTATATCGGCGTAAAGGGGTCCTTAGTGGTTAAATTCTGACTCGGTTTGCGAGTGTTGTCTCACAAGACGAGCAGAATCCAAGCCAATAGGGTGTGCAGTACCGCATTTGGCCAGAGATGCGGGGGCGCCGGTGACACTCGGAACGGTACGGAGCCATTCGAAAATACTCGTAAACACTGGGAAATACTCTATTCCCTAGATCAGCCAAGCTGTTAGCGAATATTTCCGAGGCTCTCTGGCGCCCCCCCCCCCTACCTCTGGCCATATGCGGTATTGCACGCCATAGAAGTCAATGCGGTACAAATTATCTTCATTTCCATTGACTTCCATGGGGAAAACTCGCTTTGATATAAGAGTGCTTTGGATTACAAGCATTCTCCTGGAAACGGATTGTGCTCGTAACCCAAGGTTCCACTGTACTCAGACAAATCTACAATACAAAACCACTGACTCGCCTGACTTGATCATTGGCCATAGAACCTCAGAGAGGAGTCAAGACTGGCCGGGTATCCCAGATCTCAGGTAAGACCCTCGTTACCTTCCTGGGTCTCCTTGGACCTCTGGATGAGTGTCGCCATCTCCTGGTTCAGGGACTGAACCTCATTTCTGAGCAGCTGGTTTTCCAGGCGGAGATTGGACAGTTCGTGGGATTTCTGTTCTCCATTGCCGTGGCTGGAGGTGGAGGACGTGTCTGAGGCTTTGCTGTCCGGGACTTTATCTTCCGGAGTGTTGTCTGCAGGCTGAAAATCTGCGAATGATACAAATCCCAACAACATAATGCAATGAGAGTTTTAAGACAAAAACTGACCAAATGAAAAAGAAATCCCTTAAAAAAAAAAAAAAAGTAAAGCAGAATTCCAGCCTAAAGCTAATTAGTCCTAAACATGGCCCCTTCCCCTCCTAACACCTATCCTGAAAAAAAAAAAAAAGTGTATACTTGCCTTTTTCGAGCCCATTCTGGCCCAGTGGCATGATCCTGCTCCTCTGTGTCAGCTGCAGGGGAGAAGAGGTAGTGTCGAAAAGACCTGGGCCATAGGAGCCTATGGGTGGCGTCACTGCTCCCGGAATATCCAGCTGTTGAGCAATCTCTCCTTTCCCCTGCAGCTGCCTGACATGGGGGGGGGGGAATCACATGACCAGATCGAAGTAGGTTGAAAATAGGAAAGTATACACTGGTATAGCTGTAGGAGGGGGAGGGGACATTTTTAAGGCTAGTTAGGTTTAGACTGGAATTAATGAAGGAGTGCCACAACACTAGTATGAGTCAAGTAAATTTTTGTTGTATATAAAAAAAGGGAAAAAATTAGTCAATGTATTTTAGGGGATCAAAACTCTCCCTTCATCAGAGCTGGGAAATAAAATATTAAATA
This sequence comes from Rana kukunoris, assembly GCA_029574335.1. Lineage (NCBI taxonomy): Eukaryota > Metazoa > Chordata > Amphibia > Anura > Ranidae > Rana > Rana kukunoris. The sequence goes on along the minus strand of CM056059.1, from coordinate 159,505,324 downwards.
TCGTAAAATACAGAAACTCCTTGGCTACTTTCCTTGGCTTATACAATAAAAACCTGCTGGACCCATGCACGTTTTGTGGCACTCAAAATTGTTTTACTTATTTTTTCAATGCTTCTGAGTTCTGACGTCTCATGACGAAACGCATTGGGCCGAGCCAGACTCTCTGACGCCACTACCCACGCCAACCACTCGATCGGGATTTCTGGAATGGATACGGTAAACCTGAATGGAAAGTTTTGGATTGCCGCTCAGGTCCCTGTGTCCAAATCTGGTGGACTCACGCTGTGGGTGCTGGCTCGGGGGAAAAAAAGCTTGTTGTATATACTGGAAGGAAGGCACAGTCCTGATCGCCGCACTCTAGGAAAACCCGATGGTCATACAGTTGAAAGCAACCTCAGCCGTCCTCCTCGAGGCCACACGGCTGACGCGTTTCAGCATATCCTAGGCACTCTAATTGGTATTTATTTTGTGTATGCATTTATGAAGTCTTCTTTCAAAGAATGAGTTGCGCACACTGAAGCCTACAGGCACTTTGATTTATGTAAATTTAAGTTAAGTATTATGTGCATTATTTTAGATTTTTGATTAGCATAGCACTTCTTTCTAAGATTTTTTGTTATCTTGCATCAGGATATTGTGCGGGCTTTTTGTTGTTGGGATCTGGATGCAAATTATTGCAGGGTTGGGGTTTCCCATTGAAGAATAAGGCTAGGACTCAGGAATTGGAACAGGGACCTCCCCCAGAGGTCAAAGGACAGAAGGCGGCTTCCCAGAGGTCAAAGGTCAAGGGACATGGCCGACCCACCCCCACAAAAGTGTACCGCCTACCCCAACTAAGTCGGGGAATGAACAAGTGTGATTTTGACAAAGTCATATGACTGTGGATCCGACTTTGCACTGCGACTTGAAGTCCGAATTCAATGACCAGGGATCCGACTGATCCTCGAGAAAACAGGTACTGTCTGTTTGGTATGAATCATTAGCGGGAACTCCACATCAGTTAAACAAAAAAAAAAAACGGCATGGGTTCCCCCCTCTAAGAGCATACCAAGCCACGCCATGCCGTTCCCCCAAAATCCATACCAGACCCTTATCCGAGCACATAGCCCGGCTGGTTAGGAAAGGGGGTGGGGACAAACTAGCACACCACCCCTCCTGAACCATACCAGCACGCATGCCCTCAACATGGGGGGTGGGTGCTTTGGGGCAGGGGGGCACTGCTCCCCCCCACCTCAAAGCAGCTTGCCCCCATGTTGAGGAGGACAAGGGCCTCTTCCCGACAACCCTGGCCATTGGTTGTCGAGGTCTGTGGGCGAAGACTTATCAGAAACTGGAAGCCCCTTTTAACAAGGGGGCTCCCAGATCCCGGCCCGCCTCCCTATGAGAATGAGTATCGGGTACAATCCCCGACGACGTCTTTTGATGACGAAACGCGTAGGTGTGGCCTAAGCAGTGGTGCGTCATCACGTCCACGCGACACGGATTACACAGCACGGAGCCCTAATACATTAGCACGAAGCAGAGGAGACGCCGCAATCTTCCATTATCATTCGCGCTGTACCTACAACTAAAGTGTGAGTGCATTTCCATTAATTTATTTTGTCGAATAAACCCTTTTCACTACGTACTACACCATGGGTTGTTTTTTTGTTTTCGCTCCCATGAGCCTTTGAAAAACATCCCTGTACTTTATCCAACAACGCCGTTGAACCATCACATGTTCTGTCTGTTGCTCTGGAGAAGTCTGTCTGGGAAGACTATAATTATTCCTAGGTTCATCTGACCGGTTTCTATACGGTCAATCTTTGCGGTAAGGAGACAACCTTATTCACTGGGTGGCTCTTTGGTGGAAGAAGATTTTTTTTGATTTGCTTCACCGATTATGGACTTTATTTATTGGATCACTTCTGAATATTATTTCCTTTAATCACACCAGCCTTTTTTGTCACCTTATTTATAAGATATCCTATATCTATTACATCAATATTTCACATCAATATTCATGTCATGGTGTTTTTAGCGCTGTACCTATAATTTTTGTACATTCACCCGGAAAAAAATAAAAAAAGTAAAAACACAGCAAAATAATTTATTAGGCAGCTCTGGGGGTCTCTTCCGACTTCTTTTGCCCTCTCCGCCTCTTCTGCCTCCTTAGCCGACGACTTCAGAAAAAAAAAGTAGTGCAGGGACTACTTTAAAGTCGGCACGACTTAAAGGGGGTTGTAGAGCTTCTATGCCTGGAAGTGGGAGCAAATACCTGAATTACACAGGTATCTGCTCCCTCCTCCCCCTGAAAGGTGCCAAATGTGACACCAGATGGGGAAAATCCGAAAAGCATCAATTTTTGGGTGGAACTCCACTTTAACTAAAAATACAGAAATCAAGGGGTGATTAAATCCCACCAAAAAAACAGCTCTATTTGCACGCAAAAAAAATATAAAATTGTCATATGTGTACACTGTTGCATGACCGCGCAATTGTCAAAGTGTGACAGTGCTGAAAATTGGCCTGGGAAGGAAGGGGGTGAAAGTACCCAGTATTGAGGTGGTTAAATTAAAGCACCGCCCTTAAAGGGGTTGTAAAGCTTTGCGTTTTATTCACCTTCTATGCATTAGGGTGGAAAAAAAAAAAGACATCCGATGCTTACAAGCCCCCCAGCCCCCCAGCCCCCCCCCCCCCCCGTTTACTTACTTGAGCCGACAAAGGTCCCATGTCGTGAAAGCGCTGGCTTCTCGGCTCATCATTGGATGATTGATAGCAGCGCAGCCATTGGCTCCCGCTGCCATCAATTAAATCAATGACATGGCGTATCAGGGGCGGGGCCGAGTGATAGTCGGGGGCTATGGCTGCCGACTGTATCGCTGGAGCGCGCCTGCAAGCTAACCCCCTTGGGAGAGAACTTCCCAGAGGGGGGTTAGCTCTTGCAGGGAGGAGCCAAGACAGCCGCTGAGGGACCCCAAATGACAAGGATCGGGGCCACCTTTACAACCCCTTTAAGAGGAACCAATCACTGTGTCTATACGGAGTGACTCTGTACTGAAATCTCTTCTTGCTGAACCAGCTGATTCATTGTGCTGCAGACTAGTCCGTATTTAATGTCTTTAATTAGACTGGTCATCGGCTTACACGTCCGACAAATCTTCTTACGCCGACATTACCAGCGGTGATCCTGGAGAGATGCAGTTTGAAGTTCCTGGGCACAGAGCCCCAGCCGAGTATGTGGCATCATTCCCCTACACAGCGCACATCCACATAATGCTTTCTGATGTGCTAGACTGGCAGCGGAAGTGTTGCCCTGTACACGATAGCCTATAACTACCTAATAAAAAATAAGGTTCTATAGCAAGAAAGAGGCTACCATTTTGCCGAAAAAATGTTTTACTATCCAAAGTTAAAGCAGTGTTTCAGCCATTTTCTTTTCTTTAACCAATTAAGGACCGCCTCCTGCACATATACGTTGGCAGAATGGCACATGTACGTACAGGTACGTCCTGTACTAGTACCCAGCCGTGGGTCACGTGCGTGCTCTCATGACCCAGTTGGCGGGACTCGCGGACCCGATCGCTGCTGGAGTGCAGTGATCGGTCCCCGAAGCTGAAGAACAGGGAGAGCCGTGTGTAAACTGTGGCGGCGTCATCGATCGCGTGATCCCTTATACAGGGAATCGCAATCGATGAGGTCACACCTACAGCCACATCCCCCAACATTTGTAAACACACATTAGGGAACACAACCCCTTTAGCGCCCCCTTGTGGTTAACTCCCAAACTGCAATTGTCATTTTCACAATAAACAATGTAATTTAAATGCATTTTTTAGGGTTGTCCAGATACCGATACTAGTATCGGTATCGGGACCGATACCGAGTATTTGCGGGAGTACTTGTACTCGCGCAAATGCTCCCGATGCCTAAATAGAATACTTTTTTTGTATTTATCAACATGTTCTGTGAAAATTCTTTGAGTTTTTTACTACTGCGTGACAAGCAAATAAAACATTTTTATTCATTTTTACTCATTTTTATTCTTTTATAATGTCTTGAGTTAGAGTTCTTCATAATTCTAAAGAAAATATCCTTAGTCTGTATTGTGGTTTGAAAACTGTCACATGACATTTAAAAAAAGTATCGGTATTCGGTATCGGCAAGTACATGAAAAAAAGTATCGGTACTTGTACTCGGTCCTAAAAAAGTGGTATCCGGACAACCCTAGCATTTTTGCTGTGATAATAATAACAATGGTCCCAAAAATGTGTCAAAATTGTCCAAAGTGTCCGCCATAATGTCGCAGTCACAAAAAAAATTGCTGATTGACGCCATTAGTAGTAAAAAAAAAAAAAAAAAATTAATAAAAATGCAATAAAACTATCCCCTATTTTGTAAACACTAAAAAATTTGCGCAAACCAACCGATAAACGGTTATTGTTATTTTTTTTACCAAAAATAGGTAGGAGAATACGTATCGGCCTAAACTGAGGAAAACATTTTTTTTTATATATTTTTGGGGGATATTTATTATAGCAAAAAGTAAAAAATATTGCATGGTTTTCAAAATTGTCGCACTATTTTTGTTTATAAAGCAAAAAATAAAAAAACGCAGAGGTGATCAAATACCACCAAAAGAAAGCTCTATTTGTGGGAAAAAAAATGGACGCCAATTTTGTTTGGGAGCCACGTCGCACGACCGCGCAATTGTCAGTTAAAGCGACGCAGTGCCAAATCGCAAAAAAGGGGCAAGGTCCTTTAGCAGCATTTTGGTCTGGGTCTTAAGTGGTTAACCACTCAAGGACCCTGCCTGTTTTTCAGATTTGGCGTTTACAAGATTAAAACCTTTTTTTTTTTTTGCTAGAAAATTACTTAGAAAAAAAATACGTATGTTTTGGGGGTTTTAACACCCTAGAGAATAAAATGGCAGTCATTGCAATACTTTTTGCCACACCATATTTGTGCAGCCGTCTTACAAGCGCACTTTTTTTGGGGGAAAGAAAATCACTTTTTTTAATTAAAAAAAACATAAGACAACAGTAAATCCAATATTTTTTTTATATTGTGATAGATAATGTTACGCCGAGTAAAATGATACCAAACATGTCACGCTTCAAAATTGCGTCCGCTCGTGGAATGGCGTCAAACTTTTACCCTTAAAAATCTCAATAGGCAACACTTAAAATATTCTATAGGTTGCATCTTTTGAGTTACTGAGGACGTCTACGGCTAGAATTATTGCTCTCGCTCTAAATCGCGTCGATACCTCACATGTGTGGTTTGAACACCGTTTTCATATGCGTGCGTGCTCGTCATGACGGGGCGCTTTAAAAAAAATATATATATATATATATATATATATATATATATATACACACAAAAATATAAAAAATATGGGTCACTTTATTCCTATTACAAGTAATGTAAACATCCCTTGTAATAGAAAAAAGGATGACAGGTCCTCTTAAATATGAGATATGTGGTCAAAAAGATCTCAGATCTCATATTTAGACTAAAATAAAGTAATTTGAAAAAAATGACAACAAGAAAATATGCCTTTAACCACTTCCTTACTGGGCACTTATACCCCTTCCTGACCAGGTGAAATTTCAGCTTCTGGCACTGCGTCGCTTTAACTGACAATTGCGCGGTCGTGTGACGTGGCTCCCAAACAAAATTGGCGTCCTTTTTTCCCCACAAATAGAGATTTCGTTTGGTGGTATTTGATCATCTCTGCGGTTTTTATTTTTCGCGCTATAAACAAAAAAAGTCAATATTTTTTACTTGTTACTATAATAAATAGCCCGTTTAAAAAAAAAAGAAAAAAGAAAAAAAAAAAAAACTTTTTTTTTCTCAGTTTAGGCCGATACGTATTATTCTACATATTTTTGGTAAAAAAAAAAAATATATATCGCAATAAGCAACTGGTTTGCGCAAAAGTTATAGCGCATACAAAATAGGTGACAGGATTATTATTCATTTTTATAATTATTTTTTTTTACTAGTAATGGCGGCGATCTGCGATTTTTATTGGGACTGCGACGTTATGGTGGACACATCGGACACTTTTGACACATTTTTGGCGCCATTCACATTTATACTGCGATCAGTGCTATAAAAATGCACCGATTACTGTATAAATGTGACTGGCAGTTAAGGGGTTAACACTAGGGGGGCATGGAAGGGGTTAAATGTATTCCCTGGGTGTGTTCCAACTGTGTGGGGGGGGGGGGTGACCGATGCTGTGTCCCTATGTACAAGAGACACAGATCGGTCTCCTCTCTCCCCTGACAGGACATGGATCTCTGTGTTTACACACAGAGATCCATGTCTTGTTCCTGTAACCACCGATTGCGAGTGCGTGGCGGACATCGTGGCCGCCAGGCACGTGCATCGGTATCTTAGGAATGCAGTGGGCAGGCGCGCCCTCTAGTGGCCAGGAAGAGCACAGGACGCATATATGCGTCCTGTCAGAGATTCAGAACTGCCCGACGGCCGCATATATTCGTACGGCCGTCGGGAAGTGGTTAAGAAGCATGGGCGGAAGTGACGTTTTGACGTCGCTTCCGCCCCTATGCTATGGAGACGGGTGGGGCAAACTTGCCCTCAGTCGTATCCCAGCCGAGCAAGACACAATCACCTCCGCTGCTACCGACGGCTCCGGTAAGCGGCGGAGGGCGCGGGAGAGCGGACCCCCCTTCCCCCGATAATGGTGATCTCGCAACGAATCCGCCGCGGAGACCACCGTTATCATGAACAGGACCGCTCACAGGAAAGATGGACATCTCGGTTGTGGCAGCGCTGTTACCGAGATATCCATCTTTAAAATGCCGACGTATATATACATATGAGCGGGTCCTTAAGTGGTATCCGAAAAATACTGTATTTATCGGCGTATAACACACACCCCAACTTTAAGAGGGAAGTTTCAGGGGAAAAAAAACTTTCCACAGCTCCCTGTGTATAACACGCAGGCACAGTTTAAAAAAGGTGAGAGTGTTATATGGCAATAAATACAGTATATATTATTTTATGGACAAGAGTTTTTTTTTTTTCCCCCCAAACAGCAATCCCTACTAATAGTAAGTAAGGGGGAAAAAGGGTTTGGTGGGACGTTAAATGAGGCCCATATCCCCATGTGTCTCCATCCCTAAATCATTTAGTCGAACACGAGATTTGGGGACACCGAGTGAGGCAATCGACAGACGGCTATGAACGATAAAATACGACATATTTATTGTCTTGGAACTTATATAGCATTTAACAGAAAATTGTAAAACCATTTCATACATACATAGCAATACAAGCCATTTCATATACAGTCTATACACATACATAATAGTCTGTACAGTAAAACCTTGGTTTGAGAGCATAATTCATTCCAGAAACATGCTTGTAATCCAAAGCACTTGTATATCAAAGCATTTTTTTTTTTACATTTTTAAAATAGAAGAGAGGCGCCTCTAAGTGTAGCAATATGTTGTACCTTCATTAAATGTAACCATATTGCTACACTTGGAGGCTCCTCTTTTTTTATACTATACTGACGCTACTCTTATATGAAGACATCGCATGTAAATCAAGGCAAAATGTATCAAAACATTTTGCTTGTCTTGCAAAACGCTCTCAAACCAAGGTTTTACTGTACCTCCATTTCTCTGCACAGGGAGGGGCACAGCGCCATCTGCAGGCTGGAGAGGTTGGTTAGCAAAAACATTTCCAGCCTCTGTGCGATCACCGCGATTATCCGTCATTAAGATCACATGATTGGGAATGGGAACTGTGCTGATCAGTCCCGGATCTCTAATCTGAGCCCTGCGCTTGTTGGTGACTAAAGTAGAAGCGTGCACAGCTGTGTGCTGCTAGTGTACCTCTGGTAATTACGGTTACGAATGACAATCTACAGACCAAAGTCATAATATACAGTATGACCGGATTCATCATTTTTTATATCTGCTTGGAGTTCAGTATTAAGTTTGCAAGTGGTTTACCAGGATTAAAGGACCACCCCCCCACCCCCAGATGCTCACCAGTGTTTCCCGGGCTTACCGTTTCCAACGGAACACCTTAAAAATGGTCAGATGGTGCCACCAGCTGGTCACACAGGTGATCAAAGAGTAGATCCGTTTTGATCACCTATATGACCTTGGAGGATCAGAGCGACCTAGTGATATAATGTCTGTTCCTACCTGGAAGTTTTTTTTTTTTTTATAATAATAAAAAGACTAATGCATGGGTGTCCAAGTCAATTTTATTGGAGCCGCATCAGCAATATGGTTGACCTCAACGAGTCACTTGTAGCTGGGTCACATTACATACGGTGTGCATGGTTCAAGGGAGTGCTACGTGCAGAGAGCAGAGGCACGCTACGTGCAGAGGCGTGCTACGTGTGGGGTCGCGCTACATGCAGAGAGCAGAGGCCCGCTACGTGCAGGGGCGTGCTACATGCGAAGGCGCGCTACATGCGGGGGCGCGCTACATGCGGAGAGCAGAGGCGCGCTACGTGCGGAGAGCAGAGGCGCGCTACGTGCGGAGAGCAGAGGCGCGCTACGTGCGGAGGGCAGAGGCGCGCTACGTGCGGAGGGCAGAGGCGCGCTACGTGCGGAGAGCAGAGGCGCGCTACGTGCAGGGGAGCGCTACGTGCGGAGAGCAGAGGCACGCTACGTGCAGGGGCGCGCTATGTGCGGAGAGCAGAGGCACGCTACGTGTGGGGGCGCGCTACGTGCAGACAGCAGAGGCACGCTACATGCGGGGGCGCGCTACCTGCAGCTACACTCACAAAGCTGCGCCGCTGGAGGGAATGAGGAGTTGAGAAAGCGGGAAATGATTACCCTTGTTGCCTAGGAGACTGACTAGCCGCGCATTCACTCAGCTCACACAAAGCCCAGCGCCGCTTGCAGGACTGAAGGGGTTAGAGTCCGAAATGTTTACTCTTGTTGCCTAGGAAACCTGGCGTGACAGCGGAAAGGACAGACAGCAGTGAGAACAGGAGGTGGCGGCCTGGCATGCCTGATTTGGCCATGGGCCTTGTGTTTGCCACCTGTGGACTAATGTTATAAACGTGAGCCCAGCCTATAAATGATGACACGCCCCCTAGTAGTAAATGTAAAATTGCTGGACCAAGGAGGAAGCCGGGGATGGAGTGTGGAGCAGGTAAGTAGGATATTTTGGGGTGAGCCAGGAGGATAAACAGGAGAAAACATTTACCTGGAGTTTTCCGTTCAGTCTTCGGAGAGGCGCTCTGGGTGGTGTTGGCACTGCTGGGGTTGGTTGGTGCGGAGTGCCCGCTTGCCTCCCTGCTGGATTCTCTCCTGGACTCCAGGGCGCCGTTGTGCACTTTCTCCGAACTATTAAGGAAATCGAAGAGCTGCTCATCATCCGGTTCAGACTTTTTCCGCCGTACAAAGTGGCTGGAGGTCCTGTGGGAGGGGGCGCTGTGGGAGGGGGCGATGGGGGTGCTGTGGGAGGAGGAGATAGGGGCGCTGCGGGAGGTCTCTGTAGTCATCCTGCTGACGGGCTTAACATTGGCCGTGCCGGCGAGAAGAGTCGCCTTCTGGTTCTTTATATTGCCGGCGGCGGAGGAGATGAAGGTGGACTTGGTGTAGCTGGGGTGCTTCTCCTTCGGTTTCTCCGGCGGGTCGTGTCCGATGTAGTCGGCGGCGCTGTCCAGGATGACCTCGCCCTCATTGCTCTTGCTTAGGGCAGTGGCCGCTCCCTGATCCACCAAATTCAGCAGATCCTCCGCCTTGACGGCCAAGTCTACCAACCAGGACATTGTGGGGGATCTCCGGGGTCAGCAGTCACTCACAGCGCCTCACTCATCACCTGTAATGAGGAACATAGAAGGGGAGTTACTGGAGTCATAGACTGAGATGCAGAATGATCAGGCTCTGCCCTGAATGATGAACTGACCAATCACTGCAAGACAGGAGCGGGGACACAATGATAACATTACTGAAATAGTCAGTATCAGGGCAGTGGGCAGCAGCCCCCTCCCCCCAGGAAAAGGGCAGTGGGCAGCCCCCCCCCCCCAGGATCAGGTAAGAGGGTCCTCCAGGATCAGGGCAGTGGGGAGCAGCGCCCCCTCCCCCAGGATCAGGGCAGTGGGGAGCAGCGCCCCCTCCCCCAGGATCACTACAGTGCGGAGCAGCGCCCCCCCAAGATCACTACAGTGCGGAGCAGCACCCCCCTCCCCCAAGATCACTACAGTGCGGAGCAGCGGCCCCCACCCCAGGATCAGGACAGTGGGGAGCAGCGGCCCCCACCCCAAGATCACTACAGTGCGGAGCAGCGCCCCCCCCAAGATCACTACAGTGTGCAGCAGCGACCCCCCCCCAAGATCAGGGCAGCGGGGAGCAGCGACCCCCCCCGGATCAGGGCAGCGGGGAGCAGCGACCCCCCCAGGATCAGGGCAGCGGGGAGCAGCGACCCCCCCAGGATCAGGGCAGCGGGGAGCAGCGACCCCCCCAGGATCAGGGCAGCGGGGAGCAGCGACCCCCCCAGGATCAGGGCAGCGGGGAGCAGCGACCCCCCCAGGATCAGGGCAGCGGGGAGCAGCCCCCCCCCAGGATCAGGGCAGCGGGGAGCAGCCCCCCCCCCAGGATCAGGACAGCGGGGAGCAGCCCCCACGCCCAGGATCAGGACAGCGGGGAGCAGCCCCCACGCCCAGGATCAGGACAGCGGGGAGCAGCCCCCCCCCCCAGGATCAAAACAGCGGGGAGCAGCCCCCCCCCCCCCAGGATCAGGACAGCGGGGAGCAGCCTCCCCCCCCCCCAGGATCAGGACAGCGGGGAGCAGCCTCCCCCCCCCCGGATCAGGACAGCGGGGAGCAGCCTCCCCCCCCCCCCCGCCGACATCAGGGACAGCGGGGAGCAGCCCCCGATCAGCAGCCCCCCCCCCCAGGATCCCAGGACCAGGCGGGGAGCAGCTCCCCCCCCCCCCAGGATCAGGACAGCGGGTGAGCAGGCCCCCCCCCCCAGGATCATCAGGGACATGGGGAGCAGCCCCCCCCCCGGATCCCAGGCTTCACAGGACAGCGGGGAGCAGCCCCCCCCCCCAGGATCAGGACAGCGGGGAGCAGCCTCCCCCCCGGGGGGAGCAGCCCCAGGATCAGGACAGCGGGGGAGCCTCCCCCCCCAGGATCAGGACAGCGGGGACAGCCTTCCCCCCCACCCAGGATCAGGACAGCGGGGAGCAGCCTCCCCCCCCCAGGATCAGGACAGCGGGGAGCAGCCCCCCCCAGGATCAGGACAGCGGGGAGCAGCCCCCCCCAGACAGCAGGGGAGCAGCCCCCCCCCCCAGGATCAGGACAGCGGGGAGCAGCCCCCCCCCCCAGGATTTCCGGGACAGCGGGGAGCAGCCCGCCCCCCCCCCCCAGGCACAGGACCAGCGGGGACAGCAGCCCCCCCCCCCCGGATCAGGACAGCGGGGAGCAGCCCCCCCCCCCAGGATCAGGACAGCGGGGAGCAGCCCCCCCCCCCAGGATCAGGACAGCGGGGAGCAGCCCCCCCCCCCAGGATCAGGACAGCGGGGAGCAGCCCCCCCCCCCCAGGATCAGGACAGTGGGGAGCAGCCCCCCCCCAGGACAGTGGGGAGCAGCCCCCCCCCCCCAGGATCAGGACAGTGGGGAGCAGCCCCCCCCCAGGATCAGGACAGTGGGGAGCAGCCCCCCCCCAGGACAGTGGGGAGCAGCCCCTCCCCCAGGATCAGGACAGTGGGGAGCAGCCCCCCCCCAGGATCAGGACAGTGGGGAGCAGCGCCCCCCCCCCCCAGGATCAGGACAGTGGGGAGCAGCCCCCCCCCCCCCAGGATCAGGACAGTGGGGAGCAGTCCCCCCCCCCAGGACAGTGGGGAGCAGCCACCCCTCCCCCAGGATCAGGACAGTGGGGAGCAGCCCCCCCCCCCAGGATCAGGACAGTGGGGAGCAGCCCCCCCCCCCCCCCAGGATCAGGACAGTGGGAGAGCAGCCCCCCCCCCAGCCCCCCAGGATCAGGACAGTGGGGAGCCGCCCAGCCCCCCCCCCCCAGGATCAGGAAACAGTGGGGAGTGCGCAGCCCCCCCCCCCCCAGGATCAGGACAGGACGGGGAGCAGCCCCCCCCCCCCCCAGGATCAGGACAGTGGGGAGCAGCCCCCCCCCCCCAGGATCAGGACAGTGGGGAGCAGCCCCCCCCCAGGACAGTGGGGAGCAGCCCCTCCCCCAGGATCAGGACAGTGGGGGGTCAGCAGCCCCCCCCCAGGATCAGCGGCAACAGTGGGGAGCAGCCCCCCCCCCCCCCCAGGATCAGGACAGTGGGGAGCAGCCCCCCCCCCGGACAGGACATGGGGAGCAGGCCCCCCCCCCTGGACAGTGGGGAGCAGCCCCCCCCCCAGGATCAGGACATGGGGGAGCAGGCCCCCCCCCACCAGGAAGCCAGGACAGTGGGGAGCAGCGCACCCCCCCCAGTGGATCAGGACAGTGGGGAGCAGCCCCCCCCCCCAGCCAGGATCAGGACAGTGGGGGAGCAGCGCGCCCCCCCCCAGGATCAGGACAGTGGGGAGCACAGCTCACCCCCCCCAGGATCAGGACAGTGTGGGGAGCAGCGCCCCCCCCAGGATCAGGACAGTGGGGAGCAGCCCCCCCCCCCCCCATTGGATCAGAGGATCAGGACAGTGGGGAGCAGCCCCCCCCCCCAAACCAGGATCAGGACAGTGGGGAGCAGCCCCCCCCCCAGGATCAGAGGACAGTGGGGAGCATGGTCCCGAGCAGCCCCCCCCAGGATCAGGACAGTGTGGGGAGCAGCCCCCCCCCCCAGGATCAGGACAGTGGGGAGCAGCCTTCCCCCAGGAACAGGACAGTGGGGAGCAGCGCCGCCCCCCCCCCAGGATCAGGACAGTGGGGAGCAGCGCCCCCCCAGGATCAGGACAGTGGGGAGCCCCTCCCAGAGGTGTACCCCACACAAGGCCCGCCCCAATGTCAGGAGTAGTGCGGTAGGTACCCCGGGGCCGTGCTCTCACCTCTCCCGGGCTGTACACAGGATGACACGGCTCTCCTTACACTCTGCGCTCCGTTCTCCCCTCCATCCTCTACCGGAGACGTGGACCCGGAACTGCCAACACACTGAAGGACCCAAAACAAGCTGTCTGTGGCGATGCCTGACCGCAACTCATCACCATAGAGTCCCGGAAGATAGAGCGGCCGGCCATAGATAGCAGCGAGATGACAGAGCGGCCTCCCATAGAGACGTCGTGGAGGGGTAGAGCGGCTCACAATAGCGACCGACCGATAGAGCGGCGTAGAGAGGAGGTTTCTGATAGTAATCACTGCGAAAATGAAAGCATAACTAGTTGCTATGGCAACAGCTCCATCATCATCATCATCGTCATCATTATTATTGTACAGGATTTATATGGTGCCAACAGTTTGTGCTGCGCTTCAAAAAAAAAACACTGACCTGCAAACTCGGTGACGTCACCGGGTAATCTTTGCTAGACATGTGCAATTAGTTTAATTCTGAATAATTTTTTTTAACGAATTTCGACAAATTCGTTCATCCAGATATATCCGAATTAACGAAAAACCAGTTTAAATAACTTTTCCTAAATATTCGTAAATTCGAAAATAAAAATGTAAATTCCCCAAAAAATCTGAAATTTAAAAGAAATCTGAACTTCGAAAAAAAAAAAGAAGGAAATTTGGAAATTCGTAAAACATCTGAAATTCTGAAATTAAAAAAAAAATCTGTAATTCAGAAATTAAAAAAAAAAACGGAAATTTGGAAATTAAAAAAATTAAAGCAGTTTCACCCTAACACTGTAGCTGCTGACATTTAATAAGGACACTTACCTGTCCTAGGCGCCCGGCGATCGCTCGGTCCTGGCGCCTCCATCCTGACTAAGGGAAACAGGCAGTAAAGCCTTGCGGCTTAACTGCCCGTTTCCTACTGCGTATGCGCGACTCACACGGCGCTTTGTGAATGGGCGGATGCCTCCTGGGATACACACCGTTCCCAGAAGGCAGCGCGCCCCATTCACAAGAAGACACCGTGACCGAAGAAGACGACTGCGTTGGAGGAAGAGGCAGAAGAGCTAATTTCGCATAGCAACAGCCCTTTCTGGTGAAATAGAATTTTTTTTTTCTATTTTTTTTTTCATTTTTATTTTAGGGGGAAAAAAACAGGTTGGAACTCCGCTACTAACTATTTTATTGTTATTATTTATTAGTTATGTTCCATTTGTTTAGAGCCGAGTGCGGAAATGATGGCCTCCCCACTCGGATCCGTAACATTGGATGACGGAAGCGACGTCAAATGTCACTTCCACCCAATGGTCTTAAAGGGGAAATTATTATTATAAATAATAAAAAAAAAAAAATTATTTTATTTTTTATTGCATTTAAGTCTAAATGTTAGATCTGAATTCTTTTTGACCCAGAACTCATATTTAACCACTTGCTTACTGGGCACATATACCCCCCTCCTGCCCAGGTGAAATTTCAGCTTCTGGCACTGCGTCGCTTTAACTGACAATTGTGCGGTCGTGCGACTTGGTTCCCAAACAAAATTGGCGTCCTTTTTTTCCCACAAATAGAGCTTTCTTTTGGTGGTATTTGATCACCTCTGCGGTTTTTATTTTTTGCGCTATAAACAAAAAAAAAATAGCGACAGTTTTGAAAAATTAATATTTTTCACTTGTTGCTATAATAAATAGCCCAATTTTTTTTTTATATATTTTTTTTTCAGTTTAGGCCGATACGTATTCTACATATTTTTTGGTAAAAAAAAAAAACCCAATTAGCGCCTACAAAATAGGGGACAGAATTATTATTTTTTATTTGATTCTTTTTACTAGTAATGGCGGCGATCTGCAATTTTTATTGGGACTGCGACATTATGGCGGACAACATCGGCCAATTTTGACACATTTATGGCACCATTCACATTTATACTGTGATCAGTGCTATAAATATGCACTAATTACTGTATAAATGTGACTGGCAGGGAAGGGGTTAACACTAGGGGGTGAGGAAGGGGTTAAATGTGTACCCTGCATTGTGTTCTAACTGTGGGAGGAGGGGGGTGACCGATCTGTGTCCCTATGTACAAGGGACACAGCATCGGTCTCCTCTCCCTGGCAGGACACAGATCCACGTCCTTGTCTCTGTAACCGCAGATCGCGAGTGCCTTCAAGAACGACATTGCGGCCGCCAGGCACGCGCATCGGCGCCTCAGTGATGCGGCGGGCACGCGCGCGCCCCCCCAGTGGCCCGGAGGAGCGGAAGCCGTAAAAAGACGGTGGCTCAGAGATTTAGAACCACCCTGCGGCCGTATATAGTCGTACAGCCGTCGGGAAGTGGTTAAAAGATTCCGGCAATGTGTTTTTTTTTTTTTTTACATTGTTTACATTCCGTGCAATAGGAATAAAAGTGACCCAAATTTTCTTTTTTCACCACTTGCCAACCGCCGCACGCACTTATACGTCGACAGAATGGCACTCCTGGGAAAAAAGGATGTACCTGTACGTCCCCTTTAAGGAAGCGGCATTGTGGACAAAGGCCCGCGGCGAGCTGCGTGAGCCCAACCGCAGGTCCCGCGGACCCGATTGCCACGGGGATACCCACGATCGTCTCAAGGTGAGGAAGAACGGGGAGATGCTGATGTAAACAAGCATTTCCCCGCTCTGCCTAATGACAATGACAGTGATCACAGCTCCCTGTAATTGGAAGCGATGATCATTGTCACACACAGCCCATCCCCCCTATAGTTAGAATCACTCCCTAGAACACACTTAACCCCTTCCTCGCCACCTAGAGGTTAACCCCTTTACTGCCAGTGCAATTTTTACAGTAATCAGTGGATTTTTATAGCACTGATCGTTGTAAAAATGACAAAGGTCCCAAAAATGTGTCAAAATTGTCCGAAGTGTGCGCCATAATGTGGCAGTCATAATAAAAATCGCTGATCGCCGCCATTACTAGTAAAAAAAAATATTAATAAAAATGCCATAAAACTATCCCCTATTTTGTAAACGCTATAACTTTTGCGCAAACCAATCAATAAACGCTTATTGCGATTTGTTTTACCAAAAATATGAAGAAGAATACGTATCGGCCTAAACCGAGGAAAACATTTTTTTTATTTATTATAGCAAAAAGTAAAAAATATTGATTTTTTTTTCAAAATTGTCGCTCTATTTTTGTTTATATCCCGAAAAATAAAAACCGCAGAGGTAATCAAATACCACCAAAAGAAAGCTCTATTTGTGGGAAAAAAAGGACTTCAATTTTGTTTGGGAGCCACGTCGCACGACCGCGTAATTGTCATTCAAAGCGTGACAGTGCTGAAGGCTGAAATTTCACCTGGGCAGTGGTTAATAAATTCGCATAATGGATACAAAAGTCACCATAAAGTCTGCGCCGGGGCGTTGACATTCCTGAATGTTGCAATCACTGGCCAGTGTGACCAGCCATGCTCTGAATAGGGACTCTGCACAGCTTTCAGATATAACCTATGACATCACATAATTTGGGTAAGTCACATTTTCTTCTGTTCTCTTGCAGTGGACCGAACGACCATGTTTTTGTCTACTTTGCTGATCACGGAGCTCCGGGTTTGCTGTCCTTTCCCAATGAATGTACCGAGTGTGACGTCATATCGTCGCTCCATTTGACTTCTTTAACATTTCAGCTGTCAATGGGGGAACCCCACTGACAGCTGAATGAGTCATTGGTTGTTAAGAACACGACAGCCCCGCTCCTTGACAACTGATAATTTCCAGCTTTTCGCTTTTTTTTTTTTTTTTTTACATTTCAGCTATCATCGGGGGGAATCCTGCTGAAAGCTGAAACTGAGCCTGAAAGTATCGGTTTCAGGTACCGGAGCATTTGCACAAGTACTGATCTGATACTCGTGCAAAGGCTTAACATCGGCTCCGATAATGGTTGTTATCATTGTACTGGTTGTATCATTGTACATTGTTCAGAGTCGGCAACCCTACTTTTAACATTATATTGTGGAACAAATGGACTTTCCCAAACAAAGACCACACACAGTACGCAGTTAGAAATCGTCTGAGAAAAAATTTCCAGCCTGCTCCTTTAAATTTCCTTGAAAATTAATACCAATTTGACCCCAATAACGATTAGAAATTAAAAAAACCTTCCAAAAACAAAAAAAATGAACAATATTCTACTATTTTATGCTTTTATGCAGATAAACAATATCCAGTCCTTGTGCATATATACAGTATTAACCAGGGATGGCCCTACCATGGGTCCAGCTGAGTCCATTGGACCCAGGCGGCACTTTAAAAGGGCCGGCAAATTGACACCCAAGATTTTTTTTTTTCAGTAGTTTTGTGTCATCCAGAGGCATACTGGGCCAGAGGGCAGGGTGACAACTGGCCCACTCAGCTGCCCTGTAAAAAGGCAGCCCTGCTGCCCTCAACATGCATACCCATATTTGCCGGGCATGAGGGTGCTCACTGCTCACGCAAGTCACCAGCTGTTAAACACCCAAGCACACACGAAGAGGTCAGGTGGGTGTGCGCTTCTGGGGGTGGGGTACCCACAGGAGACAAAGCAATGAAAGATCCCTTCCCCTCCGGCTCCACCAGCAGCCTATGTTCGGGCGCAGCTTGTGAGGCTTGCATTTCTATTGGGTAAAACTAGAGGAGGGGGTGCAGGGGTGCAGCACAGTGTCTTGGGCCAGCCCTGGTATTAACATTACACCCACAGCTGTGACTGCTGGGATGAGTCCTTTGACATCATTCATACAATGTGTCTTTGATTGTAGTAATCCTAATGCCGCGTACACACGGTCGTTTTTTGCGATGAAAAAAAACGACGTTTTCTGTGAAGTAAAAAACAACGTTTTTGAAACGTCACTTTTCAAAGACAATTTTGCATACACACCATCGTTTTTTCACAAAAAGCAAGGTTACGTTCACCACTCTTTTCCATTGAAGCTCGCTTCATAACTAGCTTCTGGGCATGCGCGGGTTGAAAAACGTCGTTTTGAACGACGTTTTTGCTACACACGGTGACTTTTTGTGAAACAAATAACGACGTTTTGAAAAACGACACAAAAAATTCAAGCATGTTGGAATTTTTTTTTGGTCGTTTTTTTTAAGACAAAAAACGACGTTTTGCCCACACACGATCAATTTAAATGACGTTTTAAAAAACGTCGTTTTTTTTTTCATCGCAAAAAACGACCGTGTGTACGCGGCATTAGACTTGTTTTTCTCCATTGCAGCTTCATGTTGAGGAACTGAACAAGACCATTCAGTACATGTATGACCACAAGATGTACAAAAAGGTAAGTGCCCGATGGTGTCCTGGGAAGTGGTCAGTTTTATGATATGCAATGGGGGAAATTTACTAGAACCAGAGAGCGAAGAATCTGGTGCAGCTGTGCCTGGGAGCCAATCAGCTTCTAACATCAGCTTGTTCAGTTAAGCTTTAATTTAAAAAAAATAGATTTGATTGGTTACTATGCAGAGCTGCACTAAATGTTGAATTCTCCGGGTTTAGTAAATTCCCCCCCAATGTATCGGTGTTCTGAGTCTTCTGTAGCAGAACCCATTGGAGTGATATGGAGATCTTTCTCTTGCAGATGGTTCTGTACATTGAGGCCTGTGAGTCTGGGTCCATGATGGATCACCTACCTAACATCAATGTGGTAAGTGCAGCTGGGACTTGTCTTGGTTTTCTCTGTAAGAGCAAATTCAACCAAAAATTACAAATGATATTACAGATTAGCTGTGGCGGCTGGTGCTTAAAATTTTTGGGGGGCGCAAACAAACTGAAAAATTTTGGAAAAAACATTGGTTGCAGCCACTGCCCATCAGAAGCAGCCACTGTGCCCATCAGAAGCAGTCACTGTGCCCATCAGAAGCAGCCACTGTGCCCATCAGAAGCAGTCACTGTGCCGATCAAAAGCAGCCACTGTGCCCCAAGTGCTGTGTGAGGGCTTACCTTGAGTGGAGTCCATTCTGCAGATTGTAAGCTCACCCTGGCAGGTACACACAGCCCACGGTAATAAGGTAAGACACTACCTGGGCTGTGAGTCCGTGCACGGAGGCTAGATAGGGAGTTGCCAAGGATAGTCAAAGTATAGCCGTGATCCAGGATTCCAGAATTCAGCGTAAGGTCAGAAGCCGGGGTCAGTCTTGTAGCTGAGCAGACGTGGTACACTGATGACAACAGAGGGCCAGGTAAATACCTACAGAAAGTTCAGGGTTCGCAAACAGGAACCAAAGACAAGTCCGGGGCACAAGCCGTGGGTCAAGGGCTGGAGATGGCAGAGGAAGTCCGAAGGTACAGGCCGGGGTCAAAGGACAGGAGACAGCAGCAATCCAAGGTACATAAGCCAAAGGTCAGAAGCCGGGTCAGTCTTGCAGCTGAAGATCACTACAGGAACCGTTGGTACAGACGATCAGGTAACAATGAACTGACAAGGCTCTCAGAGTGAGGCAGGGCTTTATACCCTGGTTAATTGGGTAACCTGCCTCAGCTGGACCAGGATAGTCAGATGCAGATTGCAATGAGAAGGCAATCAGCACATATTTCAGGACCAGGCTCCGACGGACAGCAAGCAGAATCTAAACTGAGAAGTGGCTCAGAGGGAAAAGACCCAGAGTAGCAACGGGGAGGTTCAATTCCACCCAGAGCCACCTGGGGTGTGACCACACCTCGCTGTCCGCTTGGCACGGCAGAGACCGTGACATGCTGCCACTGTGCCCCAAGTGCTGCCACTGTGCCCACGTCCTCTGCCCGGCATTTACCTTGTCTCGGGTGGGCAGCGGGTGGTGTCCGGTGTCCGTGTCCTCCATCTTCCCCGACCCTGATTGTTTCTCCGGCTCGCTCCTCCTCTCGTCCTGTGCTGTGATTGGATGCCCATCGTGCCTGTCGCATCAGTTCAAAGGGTCAACTGGGCATGGTATAAACCACTGTAGAAGCTGGATCCTCAGCTGCAGTTCCAACAAAACGTCTTACACACCGAACCAATGCAAAAAGGTATTCTGATAATAGGTGCTTATGGGTAATAACCCAGGAGATGCCGGTAAGTGGAACCAGATGATTGTAGAAAAAATTAGGAAAAAGAGAAGGGCACATAGCTTAATACTATATGATACAAGTATTTAATGTAGGTAGGAACACTTACATTGAAAAGTTAAAACAGCGCTTGTCAAAGTACTTAACGGCAACAGTGGAGTCACCCGACGCGTTTCGTGGCATGGTACATCGTCTGGGGTATCCCTCCACTGTTGCACTCCAGAAATGTATAGATGATATAACCCCCACAATGTAAATGATCACTTCCTGGTAAACAAAGATGGCGTCCCAGCGTGCGTTTCAAGCCTCCACATGGATCTAACTGTGGGTGTTATGATTAGCCGTGGGATGCCTAGGGGGTGTGGTTAATTGAGTTCTAATTCCATTGAAAAGGAGCATTGGAGACGCTGCCTCTGATGCAGCCCGTTGCACATCACGTGGAAATCACGTGCCGCATGTCAGGCTCAAACAGTGAGGGGACAGATGAACGTCCCATGTGTCAGACTCGGACAATAAGGGGGCAGATGCGTTTCAACCTCCGTATGTCTCTGGCGCGACACGTGACACAACACACGAGATGTCGTGTGCGCTCCAAGCCTCAATGACACATAGACCTAATACATTCCACCCAGTGAAATAAAAAACAGGAAGGAACAGGAAACTGGAACTGAAGAGGAAAAAATATATATAAGGGGGACAAGTATGTAGTGCTGCCACCCTTAAAATGCACAGCGCTAATAAAATCTAATAACTCAATATTATAACTCTAAAACTAAAATATTATATCAAAAGAGACCCACCAATAAAATATGAACATGTAAATAAAAAACATGTTCCATTATGGAATATGTCAATGACATCAATGGATAAAAAAAAAAACTAAAAATAATTTGGATATAAAAACCTTGGGCTAGATTCACGTAGCCCGCCGTATCTTTAGGCGGACGTAGCGTATCTTGTTTACACTACGCCACCGTAAATTAGCGAGGCAAATGCTGTATTCACCAAGCTAAGTTACGGCGGCGTAGCGTAAATGGGCCGGGTAATTCAAATGTGAATGAGGTGGGCGTGTTTTATGGTAATGTGTTGTGACCCCACATTTTTTACGTTTAATTTTAACTACGCATGCGCCGACCGTGGACGTATCCCAGTGCGCATGCTCCAAATTATGACGCTACGGAGCGGTCCCGACGTCCATACTTAACCACTTGCGGCCCCGCATATTGTCAATTGACGGCAGCTTAGTGGATCTGAATATCCAAGCTGCCGTCAATTGACGTCATCGTTTTCTCCCCGAGATGCCAATGCGCGTGCCTGGCAGTCGCGATGTCCGCCAGGTACCCGCTGATCGGCAGGTTCAGAGCAGGGACGTGGAACTCTGAGTGTAAACACAGAGCTCCACGTCCTGTCAGTGAGAGGAGACAGATGCTGTTTCTCTTGTACATAGGGAGACAGCATCGGTCACCTCCCCCAGTCACCCCCTCCCCCCACACAGTTAGAACACACCCAGGACTCACATTTAACCCCTTCCTCACCTCCTAGTGTTAACCCCTTCACTGCCAGTCACATTTATACAGTAATTAGTGCGTTTGTATAGCACTGATCGCTGTATAAATGTGAATGGTCCCAAAAATGTGTCAAAAGTGTCCGATGTGTCCGTCGCAATATCGCAGTCCTGACAAAATTCGCAGATAGCCCTATTACTAGTAAAAAAAAAAAAATTGTCAGAATTCTATCCCTTATTTCCTAGCCACTATAACCTTTGCGCAAACCAATTACTATACGCTTATTGCGATTGTTTTTTTTACCAAAAATATGTAGAATACATATCGGCCTAAACTGAGAAAAAAATATGTATTTTTTTTTAAAAATTGGATTTTTATTATAGCAAAAAGTAAAAAATATTCTGTGTTTTTTTTCAAAATTGTCGCTCTTTTTTGTTTATAGCGCAAAAAAAATAAAAAAACGCAGAGGCGATCAAATACCACCAAAAGAAAGCTCTATTTGTGGGGAAAAAAAGGACGTCAATTTTGTTTGTAAGGCACGACCACGCAATTTTAATTTAAAGCGACGCAGTGCTGAAAGCTGAAATTTCGCCTGGGCAGGAAGGGGGTATATGTGCCCAGTAAGCAAGTGGTTAACATAGGATGCGCCATCTTTTTGGTGGTTTATCTGTACACCGGAAAACTCCTTACATAAACGGCGTAAATTCACTGCATCGGCCGGGCGTACGTTCGTGAATAGGCGTATCTCGCTGATTTACATATTCTAGGCGTAAATGAGCGGGAACGCCCCTAGCGGCCATCTTAAAAATGCAGTTAAGATATGACGGCGTAATACAATTACGCCGCTCGTATCTTAGCTCAAACCTGGCGTATCTTGTTTTCTGAATACAGAAAAAAGATACGCCGGCGCTGTTTAGAAGTTACGCGGCGTATCTCGAGATACGCCGTCGTAACTAATGCTGAATCTGGCCCCTTGAGTGGAATTACCTTTAGGCACATATACAACCGATGTGTAGGTGAAAACCTCACACATACGGTTGTTCGTTAAATGGACCTCCCGTGGAATGAACACTCAAAAAGCGTCATTTACAACAAATTAATACATACAAACATCTATATAAATGATGCAATGTAGATAAAAAGAGTAAAATTCTAAAAGAGAAAAATATGTGCTATCATAAAAACAAGAAGAGAAAGCTAGAAGTGGCCACATTGGGTGAATAACAACTGGTATTTAGGATTTATTAATGGAGGAATTAATGTCCCACTCAACATTCATGCCTGAAGGTGTGTGGGACTATAATTCATAAATCCAATATGTCTCAAGTTGTGACACCCCCCTAGTTTTCGTGCCACCCCTCCATGGGGGGGATAAATTGATCAATGATCAGAAATTGCGTACCCGCAGGATTCCGATTGTGATGTAGCCTATAATGTCTAGGCACCGTATGATTGGTATCACCACTGAGGTTCAGAGCGACATGTTCTCCAACTCTCACAAAAAAGGTTCAAATGCTGCGACCCACATACTGTTTGCCACATGGACACGTTATAAGATAAACTACATATTTGGTGCAAAAACGACGTAATGCATGGACATTTTCATTCTGTATAACGGACTGTGACCTGCTGCATGTCTGAAATCTCTTCCCCGGGACAGATATTGTGTAGTATGGATCATTATCTATTCTATATTTACATTTTCACGTTATATTTTGTAGTTTATGCCACCACAGCCGCCAACCCTCATGAGTCCTCCTACACCTGTTATCAAGATGAGAAGCTAGAAACATTTCTTGTTGATTGTTACAGCGTCAACTGGATGGAGGATTCAGACATGGTGAGTTTTTTTTTCTGTACATGCATTAAAATGCCTCAATTTACACCACCAGCTCATAAAGTATCTGGAAGGTCCTACGACAAACAATCAGCTTCCGTGTTTCTAAAGACCATCAGGCATAGATCATAAATTCTGAATAAATACAGTGTAATCTAGACTATAATGGAATAACTGCTTACGTTTCTAATTGTTTATCAATCGAATCTACAAGACACCATGCCTACGGGACCATAGTCAGCTTGGCTGACAAGCCTCCCCCAGCTCAGCTCAGCACAGTTTGACTGACAGTGGCTCCTACCATGTTTCCCCAAAAATAAGCCCTACCCCGAAAATAAGCCCTAGTTAAAAATGCTTGTAAAATCCTATAATCCATACAATGTGTGTGTTTCTGTAAAATAATTGTGGGAAAGAGAGCTCCGACGGGTAACAGAAGCGCAGAGCAGGGCTATAACAAATGTATTTGGCACAATTATATTACAGAAACATACACATTGTACATTATATACTATTAGTAATAGAGTGGATTATAGGATTTTACAAGCATTTTTAACTCAGTTCACAATGGGGATTCCTGACAGTCAGGGAGGGAGAGAAGACAGCACATTACATGGTAAGACCTACTCTTAAAATAAGCCCTACTGTGTCTTTTGTTGCCAAAATTAATATAAGACCTGGACTTATTTTCAGGGAAACACGGTAGCAGGAGACTCCTAGGCTGTACTTAGTGAATGTAACCACTCCCCTGCACATGTTACCACACCCCCAGCTTGGTTTGATTGACATCAACATCTTTCAGTAAGCGCACTGTCATAACAGCAGCAGTGTCTAGTCCATGTAACCACACCCACTTCATGTGTTACCACACCCCCAGCTCAGTATGATTGATAGTGGCTTCGAGCTGGAGCTTTGCTGTCACAACAGGCACTGCCCCTGGTTAATTTAACCACGCCCCCTGCACATGTGACCACACCATCTGCACATGTGGCCACACCTCCTGCTTGGTTTGCATGCCAACTTCTCTCAGGAGACTTGCTGTCATAAAGGCAGCAGTGTCCAGTACATGTAACCACACCCACTCCACATGTAACCTCACCCCGAGCTCAGTATGATTGACAGTGGCTTCAAGCCATGCGGTCACAACAGGAGCTGCCCCTAGTTAATGTAACCACGCCCCCTGCACATGGAAGGAATGCCCATTGTTGTCACCTGACTCCTATACAAAACTGTCATTTATAATAAATCACCACCATTTATATGACTATTGCTTAGCGATGAGGCGATGCATTGTTTTCTATTTATATGATGGAGTGTTTTCTGTTCTATGACTTCACATAAGATGTATAATGTTTGTAATCTAGGAGGATCTGTCACAGGAGACATTACACGCACAGTATTTATTGGTCAAGCAACGCACCAATGGCAGTCATGTGATGCAGTACGGGAACCGGGTGAGTGACGGAGACGTTCATTGTTGGGTGGAGCTCTATAGACGTGTACACTGTCAGTACATTGTAGTCCTCAGAATCTCTTCTGTGATTTATCTTTACTGAATGTTTTACCATCAATGTTACTTTGTATACTTTAGTTGCACAAGGTGACAACAAATGCTGTCCAGTTACATGGGCGGGTTCTGCTTCCTCCTTAGTAATGCTGCACAGTGGTTGTGTGTTACAGATCCTCTAATTCAATGCAAATGTTTCATTCTTCTGATTGGTTGTAAAATAATACGCTTCGTGTGATTTTTTTTTTTAAATCTCAGCAATGATGTTGTTGTATATATCCAGGCATTACCCAGATTTATCCCAATACCTCCCCTTTCCCATCTAGATCCACTCCCGGCTTTATTTATTCTCTCCTCTTTCTGTAGCCAGATATCTCATGTATTCTTCTCTGCAATGTCTTTGTCAGGATTGTGAGATTCATACATGGGGGCTTTTAGGCCCCCAGTGCCCAACCTGCAGCCTGGGGGCCACATTCATTTGACACTTTTTGTGTGGCCCCCTGGGGCTCCTGTAAACACCGATCTGTATTTCCCTATTGCTCTGTTATATCAGTGATCTCCAGCAGTCTTGTGTGATGTCTTCATTCGGACTCTCATGAAGCATATGCTTACTTAGTCTCCAACAATGTGAATAGTCTCTGAATATCTCCTGTAATACGTCTGCAGTCTCTGACCATCTCCTGTAGTATGTCTGCAGTCTCTGACCATCTCCTGTAATAGGTCTGCAGTCTCTGACCATCTCCTGTAATAGGTCTGCAGTCTCTGACCATCTCCTATAATATGTCTGCAGTCTCTGACCATCTCCCGTAGCGTGTCTGAAGTCTCTCACCATCTTCTGTAGTATGTCTGAAGTCTCTGACCATCCTTCTTTTTTTTTCTTTTTTTTTTTTTTTTTTTACTCTTTAAGTGGTCGGTCCTATCAGAAACTAAGAACACTTAAAGGGGGACTTAAAAAGCCTATAAACCCAGTGAGACTTTGTTATTGATCTTCTGTATCTTGTTGCTTTTTCCCTATCAGACTATTTTTAAGATGAAGGTGAGCCAGTTCCAGAGCAGTGGTAAAACCGTGACCCCTCGTATGACCCTGGAGCCAATGCACAACCTGGACCAGACCCCCAGCCCAGAGGTTCCCATGGCCATCCTCAAGAGGAAGTTACTGGCTACCAATGATGCTACAGAGGCCCTGGATATACTGAGCAGAATAAAGGCCCTACAGGAGGTGAGAGGAGTCGAACGCTGATACAAAACAATAAATATAAGATTTCAATTTCCATTTTATAGATAAACTGGAGATATATAAGAAACACAAAAAATTAATTCAAGTCGTGTATTAACTGAAAAGCTTCTATGTTAGAATCGGTAGTTTATGCTAGAAAATTACTTGGATCCTCCAAACATTATACTTTTTCTAAAATCCGAGACCCTAGGGAATAAAATGGTGGCCTTTGCAATTTATGTTGCAGCATATTTGTGCAAACATTTATCAAACACGTATTTTCAGGAACAAGTGTGTTAAAATAAAATTGAGTATTTTTGAGGTGTGTGCAGTCCCAGAAGGTGTGTATAAGGGAGCCCTGGTCTGGGCAGCCTCTGAAACACAAGGGAGAGATTTCAGGATAGAATGAGTTAATTCTATCAGGGGTGAGGTACCATCTATGTTGAAGTTTTATAGCGGATTCCCTAATAGAGGCTGTTTTGGTGCATTTTCTTAGGTTATTTGCCATGCTGTCCCATTGTTCTGTGGAAAAGGATTCATTTAGATCTGACTCCCTAGAACAGATAACAGGTAGAAGATTAGAACTAACACCTAAATTATGTCTCCTTTTTTATCCTATCCCTGACATTCCTATAGCCCACACTAGGTTAATACACACCTTGCTCACATCAATACACTGGGCCATAGCTCTCAACTGGCGTTCCGCTACAGTGCCATGGTCCCAAATTATGGATCGTATGTTGTCCATCAAACTAGCAGAACGCATTCACCACACCTTATATGATACTATGGACATATACGATCAAAAATGGAAACCATGGGACCTAAGTCTGTTAATTCATTGAATAAAGTTGTGAGTCTATTATCTTCCCCCTTTTTTCTTTTTTCTCTCCTATTGGCCATTAAACTAATTCGTTAGACCATTTTGTCACTATATATTACTAGTGAATGACCTTTTATACTTAACAGGACCTATATCTTCTCCTCTTGATTTACTGCTATGTCTATGTTTCACAGATGCTTACTGCTGATATATATATATATAATAATGTACATATGTTTTATTTGTTTTTGTACCTCTTGCCACTGTACTTCATAACTGTATTGAGACCTATTTTTCAATAAACCGTTTGTAAACAAAAAAAATAAAAATAAAATTGAGTACACACACTATGGCCCATATTCACAGAGAGATGGGCGCACATTAAGCCGCCGTAGTGCAAACGCCGTACGCCACGCCAACGTAGCACGGAGAGGCAAGCATTGCATTCAGCAAGCTATTGCTCCCAACGCTGCGCCAGCATGGCGTAGGTTTCGAAGGCACACGTCGGAGTAGGTGGAAGTTGGCGTGACCCCATGCAAATGATGGTCCAAACATGGTGCAGTGTTTTACACCCTGCGTATCACGAGCTGCGCATGCGCCGTGACGTGAACGCATGCACAGCACCCTCCTGCCCATGCTCACAACCATGCCGGAACAACTTCCTAAGCTAAGCCGGATCACCACGTACGCCGTGAACACACGTCCAACGCACAATACGCTGGCTTGTGTTCCCTGGTGCAGACCTTTGCATGTCTTTACGCCGGACATACAACTTCGCATCTCGCGTTGCATGCGTCGGGTGCACGCACGTTCGTGAATCGCCGTATTTCTCTCATTTGCATGTTTGAATGCCTAATCAATGGGAGCAGCAACATGCCTCCAGCCCATATGTGCGCCCACACTACGCCTGTGTGTGCAAGATACGTCGGCGTAGGGTGGCCAGTTCTTGGGCGGATGTTGGTTTGTGGGTCTGGCGCACAGATACGCCGGCGCACATTTGCACTTACGTTGGCGTAAGTGGTTTGTGAATCTGGGCCTATAAGGCCTCGTACACACGAGTAAATAGATTTGTTCAAAACGGTCTGTCCGACCGATTTGAACAAATCTGTCTGCTGGCATTTTGGTTTGCTCGCGTGTACACACGAGCAAATCAAAATCCCCGCCAGCAGACAGCGCGCTGGCGTGTCGGTGACGTGGCGGTGACGTTGACGCCGCCACGTCACCGCACCAGGAAGTAAAACACTTCCGCGCATGCGTCGAAACCATTCGGCGCGTGTGCGAGAAGAAATGTCTGCTGGTTAGCGTACTAACCAGCAGACATGTCGGGCGGACGGGTTCCCAGCCGACAGATTTCAAAGCATGCTTTGAAATCTGTCGGGTGGCCAAATCCGTCTGTTTGCCCGTACACACGATCGAATCTGTCTGCTGAAACGGTCTAGCAGACCGTTTCCAGCAGACAGATTTGATCGTGTGTACGAGGCCTTATACCCAAATTCTTTGTAAAATTTTAAAGTATATAGATATCCAATATGTTAAGATTTAAAAACTTTCATAGGTGATGCTTTAAAAGTCCTTTTTATAGGTTGTCAGTTGGGATGCACCGATATATTTATATGTAAATTATATGTTTTAAAGGTGTAAAAATATCGGCAACCCAAAAAAATAGCTTTTAATTATTAATCGTTTATAAAATAGAAGTAAACAAAAAAATAGAAGTATAATGCCGCGTACACACGATCATTTTTTGCGATGAAAAAAAACGACATTTTCTGTGAAGTAAAAAACGACGTTTTTGAAACGTCACTTTTCAAAGACAATTTTGCATACACACCATCGTTTTTTCACAAAAAGCGAGGTTACGTTCACCACTCTTTTCCATTGAAGCTCGCTTCATAACTAGCTTCTGGGCATGCGCGGGTTGAAAAACGTCGTTTTGAACGACGTTTTTGCTACACACGGTGACTTTTTGTGAAACAAAAAACGACGTTTTGAAAAACGACACAAAAAATTCAAGCATAGTTTATCTGGGCAAATAAGAAACCGAGATTACCCCGAGCCCTGCTGTCTTTACCAAAGCTGGAGGGGGGGCTTGCAGTTCCTGATGTGAAGAAGTATTCGCAGGCTGTACACCTAGGCAGGATGGTGGATTGGTGCCGTCACTCCGATCTGAAACTGTGGACGCATCTTGAACAGTCTCAGACACAGGTACCCTTGCGAGGAGCTGTCTGGTGCTACGATAATCTGTCGGCGGATGCTAAACAGCATCCGCTTATAGGAACGACGCTCCGAGTAGGGACGAGGGCACTCTCTTCACAGAACTATCCCACATCTAAGTCTCCCCTATACCCTATCTCAGGGAACCCAAAATTCCCACCGGGGCTCTCCCCCCAGGCCAGGAATGTTTTTCAGGGCATACACTGCACGCAAGCAAGACACTTCATAGTGAATGACTGTTGGCCCTCACTGAGCATGCTGAGGGAAGAAGGAGGCGCTTTTCAATTGCCGTTTTGGACAGCGATCCAACTGAGACACTTCTTTGAGTCACTACCCGACCCCCGAGAGTTTACCAGGCCACTTACCCCCTTCGAGACCCTCTGTGCAGGTGAGGGGGTGATTCCAGGGACACTGTCCACCTTGTATGTCCTCATGATTTCCCCGATGGAACCCACACGTCCGACCCACATAACTAAATGGGAAAGAGACTTAAATTGCACATTTGACACCCCTCAGATCCAGCGTATTGTAACGTTCGCCCTGAAATCCTCCATATGTACGAGATTACAGGAGACCAACTACAAGCTGTTAACGAGGTGGTACCTCACTCCACACGCCCTGCATACCTTCTATCCGGACTCTTCCACGTTGTGCTGGAGATGTCAGGGAGACAGAGGTACGCTGCTACACATATTTTGGTCATGCCCGAAGCTAGCTCATTTCTGGTCAACAGTCAGGCTTATAGCTCAGAAATTTACTGAATACAATATACCCGATGACCCGGCCTTCTTTCTCTTACATGTCGATACAATGCCAGCTAAGCGTTACAAAAAATCCCTCATATGCCACCTGCTAAACGCCGCAAAGGCCTGCATTCCGCTACACTGGAAAAGCCCAGCGCCACCGACGGTGGCCAACTGGGTCCGCAGGGTAGAGGAAATTAAGGCAATGGAAGATCTAGTGTTGTCTGCGAGGCAACAGGAGGAAAAATTTAAGGATACGTGGGAGCTATGGAACCATTTTATTTACTCCTCAGACGGTGTTGCCCTTAGGGTTACCTGAGGAAGCCAGGGCCCCGTATACAGATTGCCTGGGGGGTCGTCCTGACTCAACCAGATTATCCCGATTGCCTTTTCGGGGTCTGGCCCTTCCCCCCAACCCCCTCCCCTCCCCTCCCTATCCGATCCCAACTATCTCTCCTTCCTCTGCTTTTCACTACCCCCCCCCTTCTTTTTCTCTCTCTTCTTTAGTTTTGGAGCCCCCCCTCCCCGTATGCCCTCCCTCTCCGCCTCCAGGCGGCTGGGAGGAGAGTGGGGTCTCGGGGTCTAGATTGAAACTATATAGAGGTCTCGCTATCGGAGGAGGCCTGCGGCCTCGAGATGTCATTTAAGTTGCTCTAGCCGGTAGATATGTTATATGATGTTTGTCATGGCACCCGTGCTGGACCCCGATCTTGACTCTACCTTCTGAAGGTCATGTTGAAGATACACCCCCCCCTCTTCCCCATCACTAATGTTACTGTTATTCTTTGAATGTATTACTGAATCTGTTTGTAATGCTTTGGCCCATGTTGGGCATTAATAATAAAAAATTTATATTTGAAAAAAAAAAAAAAAATTCAAGCATGTTGGAATTTTTTTTTGGTCGTTTTTTTGAAGACAAAAAACGACGTTTTGCCCACACACGATCAATTTAAATGACGTTTTTAAAAACGTCGGTTTTTTTCATCGCAAAAAACGACCGTGTGTACGCGGCATTAGAACCATCTTCTGAAATTCAAATTTTGAAATGGGATAAATCTGAATAGAATAAAACATAAAGAATAGAATAAAACAATTTCACTAAATTTAAATAGAATGGAATGGGGGGAAAAACCATCCTCTGGAATTAGAATTTTGAATTAGAATGGAATAGAAAATGTAAATAGAAAATATTAGAATAGAAAAAAACAATAGGATAGAAAGAATATAACCATATATTTTGAATAGAATATATTCGAATAGGATGGACTATAGTAAAAAAGAATAGAAATACAATAGAACATAATGGAATAAAAAGAATATAGCCATCTTACAAAATTCAAATTTTGGTTTCAATGGTGTTTATTAAAGAAATTTCAAGTATACAAAGTTATGTGTTACATTCACAATATTTGTTTAACAATATATCATTAGTCCTGCAGGAGCAGTATATTACGGCCCAAGTTGTACAAACAAACAGTGTTGAGCACAACCTCATGGTCAGGTCCAGCAATGAACAAACTTTGCAGGTCAAATCTGTGTCATCTGGGGACACATATTACCCGGGACAAGAGCTGCTCTCGCAGGAGGCCCCCCGACACTAGGCGGCTCCCGCCCACCCAGGTGAGTAGGGGGAGGGAGCCCATCCCCTAGGCCGAGCAGACCCCAAGTCCATCTGTCAAAGCCAACAACAAACCATTCAAATTATACTTAACATATAGAATGGTAAGAAAGGGAGTAAGTGGACAGGCAAGAAACAATAGAAAGTCAAGAAGAAGGTGATAGAATACCTGAGAGTAGGGGGGAGGCAAGGGGGGGGGGTCTCGGTCCTGCACCCGCAAGACTGACTAGAGACATTCTAAGGCGTGATCCTGTTAGGGTCATTAGCAAGGTATGAAATCCATGGATCCCACACTTTACTAAATAATTCCATCTTGTCTTGCGCCAACTCTGATAACCTTTCATTTAGCATCAACCAGGTAAGTTTCCGTTTGCACTGGTCAAATGGGAGAGCTGCAGTCTTCCAATTTCTGGCTATTGTTTTCCGCGCCGAAACAAACATGAAGGTAATAAGTTGTTTAGTGGATTTCGAGGCATCTGCACCTCTGCCCCCCAGTAGTGCTTGTTTTTCTGTTTTCTGCAAATTGATCTACGTGAGTGAGTAAATAAAGTTATAGATCTTAATTCAGAACCGTTTAACCTTGGAGCACGTCCACCAAATATGATGGGCAGTGCCTCTCTGGTCGCATCCCCTAAAGCACAGGGGGGATGCACAAGATACAAAGGTAGCCAGCCTAGTAGGCACCATACACCATCGGAAGAGGACTTTATAGTTTGCCTCTATTATGGAGGTATTGATGAGAGATCGAGATGCTGTTGTGGCCAATGAGTGCCATTCTGCAAGATCCAGGTCTATCTGCAGATCTGTCTCCCATTGGGTCATATAGGCCAGCTTCTTCAAATTAAATTCAATACTGATACGCCGTCGTAAGTCCAAATGTGCGCCGTCGTATCTATGCGCTGATTCTTTAAATCAGATACGCCTGAATGTTGCCAAGATACGACCGACGTAAGTCTCCTACGCCGTCGTATCTTGGGTGCATATTTACGCTGGACGCATTTGGCATTCCCATTATAAATATGCAAATGAGCAAGCTACGCCAATTCACGAACGTACGTACGCCCGACGCAGTAATCTACGATGTTTACGTAAGGCGTTTTTCCGGCGTAAAGATAAACCACCAAAAAGGTGGTCCATGCAAGGTATGGACGTCGGAACAGCTGTCGTTTACGTAAGTCGTACGTGAATGGGGCTGTCACGTTCACGTCGTAGGCAGTGTTCGACGTGTATCTTAGGCATTATATTTGACGTGATTCTGAGCATGCGCACGCATGCGCAGTTCGCTCTGCCGCTCATTTACATGGGGTCACGGTTAATTTAAATGAAGCACGCCCACTACCTGCCTACTTTGAATTAGGCGGGCTTACGCTGGCCTATTTACACTACGCCGGCGCAACGTATGGCGCGACTGCTTTGAGAATACTGTTTTGGGCTCCCTGTTTTACGTCGGCGTAGCGCATATGAGATGCACTACTCCAGCCAAAAAATACGCCGCTGTACTAGAATCTGGCACATAATAGTTAACTGATTCCTTTTAAAAATAGATAAAACTCAATCATATAATGTACCTGAAGTTTCCGTTTCGTTTTTCATCTAGTTTCATGTTTCTGTGAAGTACAGAGACACAGAGCCAATACAGGGCAGTGTTTGTTTTTAAAATGTAACTGATTGGTTCTGAGGGGTTTTAGACACACAGTAATCACACCTCCTTGATTAGAGACCACAGAGAGAAGCTCCCAGTACTTTTTTCATAAGAAAACAGAGAAGCAGGAAGTGAGCAGAACAGAGAAGGATTACAGCAAAAACGAACAATGAGGACGTGAAACCAGGACTGCATTAGGGTAAAGGAAGATAGGCTATATCCCAACTGGTATGTAATATCATCCCTCCTCATCTTCCCTCCAGGCCAAAACCTTGATCGAGGAATCGGTGAAGAAGATTGTTTCTTTGGTGACGGAATCTGATGAGATGACAGATGAGGTTCTCACAGATCGGCTGGATATTAACGATCGTTCCTGTTACCATGCAGCCGTCGAGCACTTCAAGAGTCAGTGCTTCAACTGGCACAACCCACTGGTAAGTCCCGGTCATTATCATTATCAGCCTCAATTTGCTGCTTCTCCTAGGAGGTGTCACAGGGGGCTCAAATTCACTAAAGAATATTTCATATAATTGAATCAGGTGACAATTTTTTTCCCAATTATCTCATGACCAGTGTCGGCCCGTAATGCAAGGCGTGCGGGTGCTGCCCACCTGTCCATGCAGGGCGCTGGATGCATGGATTCCAATTGTGTGTTTTTGGAATCATGGGATTAGAGCCTGAGGCTCTAATATGCTTCCAAAAAAGGGGTGGGCTTGGGGCGTGGTGCACTGTGCCCTTAGCCCACCCAGTTATGTGACAATGATTCTGATTCTGCTCCCGGGCAATTAGGAAGCGGGTCCTGTTTCCAGATTGGCCGAAAGAAGCGTTCCAATTGGCCTAGGAGGGAGACCACCGTGATGCTGAGGGGGAGATGCAGAAGAAGTCATGGCCCAGAGAGAAGAGCTGTTTGTGCTATAGTTTAGGCAAGTGCCAGGCTGGCAACCGTCCGACCAGGGGTAGGGTTTTTTTCGGATGACACGACTAGGTGTTGGGGGCTGCGGGGGACCCGATCCGTGTGGGTGCATCAATTCCCCCTGCCATCTCCCCACTGGCACACCAAGCAATAACGTGAATGGGATAATTGGGGTGTGCACAGTCACATCCAACACACCCTGTGCAATGCCTATGGTCAGACTTATAGACCTCTGATATCCAGGATATTCCTTTCATTTTGCAACATATTAATCCTAAATGGTTCTGTGTTGGCGGTGATATTAGACCTGACTGTGTATTTGTCATTGCAGGATGAATATTCCATGAGACAGCTGTACACTCTGGTGAACCTCTGTGAATCCGGATTTCCACTAGAGAGGTAAGCATCCCTGTCTAGTAATGTTAATTGTGGTCTATATATCTGCTCCGCATCCTTCACCCTGTGACTCTACTGAAAGAGCAGAAATGGGTGTTGATCTGTTGGCAATGAGCATAAAGGAAAGGTGCCCATGGGCAGGACAATCTACAGACCGGTACAAAGGGGTCCCCATTTTCTGCTGCCTTGTAAGGTAAAGTCTTGGCTCTCAGTGTGTTGCAATCATGCAATGTCTGTGTTCCTGGTATGTTGCCGTCAGACGGGATGCCCCTCCTCCCTCCATGGCCGCCCAATAACGCAGCTAGCAAGGAGACGGCTTTGCCAGATGGCACTTCTGTCTCCAAGCACTGACCCTTTAGGTTGCACTGTTGATGCTCTCATTGAGTAGAGTAGGACTACATGACGCCAAGGTGCTTTGCAGTTTCTACATATATTTGCTAAGAGGTATGTTTGTAAAATGGCAACAGATATGACCGGTCTTTGCTCATTGGAACATTTGTTGTGCTGCGTATAGAACCAGTTAGCAGTTACCAGTTGTGGGCTCAGATTGGTCTTTCTTTCTTTCTTTCTTTCTTTCTTTCTTTCTTTCTTTCTTTCTTTTTTTTCTCTCTTTCTCTCTCTCCTTTCTCTCTCTCCTTTCTCTTTCTTTCTTTTTCTTTCTTTCTTTCTCTCTCTTTCTTTCTTTCTCTCTCTTTCTCTTTCTCTCTCTTTTTCTCTCTTTCTCTCTCTCTTTTTCTATTTCTCTTTCTTTCTTTCTCTCTCCTTTATTTCTTTCTTTCTCTCTTTCTTTTTTGTATTTTTCTTTCTTTCTTCCTTCCTTTCTTTCTTTCTTTCTTTCTTTCTTTCTTTCTTTCTTTCTTTCTTTCTTTCTTTCTTTCTCTCCGTTCTCTCTCCTTTCTCTCTCCTTTATTTCTTTCTTTCTCTCTTTCTTTTTTGCTTTCTTTCTCTCTTTCTTTGTCTTTCTTTCTTTTTGTCTCTTTCTTTTTTCATTCTCTCTCTTTCTTTTTGTCCTTGCTTTTTTTCTTGCTTTTTTTCTTTCTTTGTCTCTTTCTTTCTTTCTCTCTTTCTTTCTCTCTTTCTTTCTCTCTTTCTTTTTTCTTTCTTTCTCGCTTTCTTTCTTTCTCTCTCTCTTTTTCTTTCTCTCTTTCTTTCTTTCTCTCTTTCTTTTTTCCTTCCTTCTCTCTCTCTCTCTCTCTTTCTTCCTTTCTTTCTTTCTTTCTTTCCCTGTTATGTAATATTTAATATTTGTGAGACACACTGACACTATTTTGTGTTTTACAGCATCACTTGTGCTATGGATAACGTCTATACATAAACCACTGAAGATCTGTCATAAAACAAAGTGCAAACTGTGCAACAAAGTGCAAATGCATATAAATAAGAATCCAATATATATATCAAATAAATATCAAATAATTCCATCCGTGGTGTTGCAGCTGATAAATAGGTGATTTCTTGAAAAAAGTGAGCTCACATTGCGCTTACCTTTATAAGGCAAGGAAAAAGCCTTAGAATATGTAGCACTTTGGTAGGTCTCCAATAGATGTCCCTCTAACCTCTCTGTGGGATGGTGTGGTGATCCTAGTTTTGGTCCAATATTCCAGAGTGTGTGGGTGGAGATTTGCCAGTGGTGCTCAAATAAAAAAGGATAGTGCCATAGTGAAGTATAAAAATACAGATTTAATAACGAAAAATAGCAACTTACATCGAAAATATAAACAAACGAGCGAACTAACGAGTTACACATCTACTTCCGGTTCCGGGTCTAAGTAGATGTGTAACTCGTTCGTTCGCTCGTTTGTTTATATTTTCGATGTAAGTTGCTATTTTTCGTTATTAAATCGGTATTTTTATACTTCACTATGGCACTATCCTTTTTTATTTGAGCACCACTGGCAAATCTCCACCCACACACTCTGGAATATTGGACCAAAACTAGGATCACCACACCATCCCACAGAGAGGTTAGAGGGACATCTATTGGAGACCTACCAAAGTGCTACATATTCTAAGGCTTTTTCCTTGCCTTATTAAGGTAAGCGCAATGTGAGCTCACTTTTTTTCAAGAAATCACCTATTTATCAGCTGCAACACCACGGATGGAATTATTTGATATTTATTTGATATTTATTTGATATATATTGGATTCTTATTTATATGCATTTGCACTTTGTTGCACAGTTTGCACTTTGTTTTATGACAGATCTTCAGTGGTTTATGTATATGCGCTTATCACTTTTTTAATCAATCACTATTGTTTTATCACATATCACAATCCAGATTGAGCAGCATCTACATTTTTTCACTTTATTTATTTATTTTGGTGGCGCAAGAGCCCTACAAACACATATGGATAATGTCTGCCAAGGTTTTCACTGACACGACTGCCAACATCGAGTCTTCCAGCAGAGGGCAGTAGAGGGTGCACTGAGTATGTGTGTGTGACCTCCACTCCCCTTTGAATGCACAGGGAGGGGGGTCAGGAACTGGCCCCTAGGAAGTCAAGGCCTGTCCCCTAGAGGCCACCAGACAATGTAGATCACAAGACTTGAAGAGTGATGACAATGATTGTGATGCTTGACCAAAGCGAAGGGTGGAAATTGACTCGCACTACCTGTGGCCAGTTTCAATGTCTGACTTAGGTTTGGTCACATTTGTGATTTTAGGGATATGACCATAAACTGAAAATGTAGCTTTTAACTTATTTAAATGCAGATTTTACATTTTTAATCACTAGATGTTTATTTGTTTGTTTAAATTGCAAAGAATGGTTTGGCGTTTATACCTCGAAGACTGAATCTCACCTGGGTAATAAATTATGAACGCACAGCTTTACTGTTACAGTGTGGGCATTAAGTGTTTGTTTTTTCCTTCCACCCTGTTATTGGAATACAAATAAATAAGTGCACCAATGAAGCTAGTGGAAGATTAACTGACTCTTAAAGGAACAGCCACCCATTCCCTCTTTTTCCCCACAAGTCCTTAGTACAGGACACACACCAGTTGAACTGTCCACTAGGGGGAGCCATACAGTTGGGAGTTTACGTGTTTCTCTTATATAACTGTTTGTATCGCATTGTGATTTTGCTGTTTTATGCGATACCTGGTGGATAGGTGTCCCAGTGCTGACAACATTGCATTGAGAGATTCCTCCACCATGCTCTCACTGAGATCAGGTTATTTGTGTCTGATTGCAGGGATATGCTGAACTAGCTGTATTACAGTGACAATTGCAGAGAGCTGTATGTAAAAAATTTTTTTAACAAGAAATTAGCTGTATGTAATTTGTTTTTTTTTTTTTTTTTTTTTTTTTTTTTTTTTTTTTTTTTTTTTTTTTTTTTTTTTTCCACATCAGTCTTGACCCAGGATAATACCGGTATGCCCAGCTCACAGATATTTCCGCCCTTAGCTTATCATTGTAGTCGTTGCATCATTTGTGGTTATATTTATCTTCATTCTATTTTAGTTCCTTTTTTTTTTTTTTTTTTTTTTTTTTTTTTTTTTTTTTTTCCATCATACCATTTTATTTTAACTTGTGGATTTCCCCCCCCCCCCTCCGACTCCCCCCCTCTTCTCCCTCCCTCTATCTCGTGGTTCCACAATCTCTCCCATCCAAGTGTACCCCCCGAAGTTAAATCCGTTTCCTTCTCTTTGTTCATGGTACTCTGAGATTTTGTGTATACCTCCAGGTTTTTTTAAAATCTCTCCAAATACCCCACTTCTTACGTATGTCCTCGCCGTCCCCTCCCAGTTTCATCTCCTCCCTCCTATAAGTTTCCTCCACCGAGTCAATCCATTCCCATATTTGTGGGCTGTTCTTCTCCCTCCATTTTTTTGGGATTAACCGTTTTGCTGCATTCAATAGGTGGGGAACCAATGATTTTTTATACTCCTTTAGGGGGACCCCTCCTCCATGGAATAGGACTTCCCAAGGATCTTCTTTTACAACTTTTTTGGTAATATCCTTAATTAGTGCCAGAATACTGTTCCAGAAACTTTTAATTTTGGGACATTTCCACCAAAGGTGGGCCATTGTCCCCGTTGTTAAGCAGCCTCTCCAGCATTCTCCTGTCTCCCCTTCTTTAAATTTACTAGTTTTGTCAGGGGTGGAGTACCATCGCGTAATCAGTTTGAAATTCATCTCGGCCGTTCTTACGTCTATTGCTGAAGAATGGGTTAGATTCAGTATTCTTTCTACCGAAGTTTTCCCCCTGGGGACCTCAAGATCCCTTTCCCATTTCAAAATATACCTAGGCGTCCCCAGCTCTTCCGCCCTCATCAGGATTTTGTATAGTTTTGAAATATTCCCTTTTGAGCTATCCACCAGGCTTAGTTGTTCTAAGGGTGTATAGTCCTTCTGCTCCCGGATGGGGCCTGGTAGGGTCCTGATGAAGGAGGATAGCTGTCTATATCGCCATTCATTCCACCCTGTGCATTCCTTCTTAGCTTTAATTTCGTGAAGTGTCATTATTTTTCCTTGCTGTGTTATATCTTTTATCCGGATCCGATTTTTAATCCAGTTCCCCCCCTCCTCTTTTAATCCTGGTGCAAACAGTATATTATCTTTTAAATCAATAAGTGGTGAGTTGTAAACTGTTCCTAACTGTTTGTGTGTTCTATCCCATATCTTTAATGCTGTCCGTGTCATTTCGTGAGTGGTTGTGTGTATCTTTCTATATTGTGGTGGATTCCATATCACTCTACCTAATTGTGTATTTGCTAATGCACACTCGATCTGAACCCATCTTTTATCATACTTTTCTTTGGCCCACTCTATTATACGGGATATTATTGAGGCAGTGTAATATTTTCTAATATCCGGCACTCCTAAACCTCCCAGTTTTTTCCCCTGTTTTAAAACTTGGAAGGAAATCCTGTGTTTTTTTTTATTCCATATAAAATTCAGTAGGAGGGAGTTAAGTATTCTGAAGTATCCTTGGGGTACATGGGTTGGGATCATCTGGAACCTATACAGGATTTTCGGGACTAATATCATTTTTACTATATTTACCCTTCCGAACCAGGAGATCGGTCGATTCTTTATTTTTCTAATTTCTCCTTTTATTTCCTCTAGTAGGGGGATATAATTTGACTTGTATATCCTTTTTAAGGATCTTGCTAGCTTTATTCCTAGGTATTTGATCTCTTTCTGCCAAATGAAATTGTATTCCTTTTTAAGGAATCTCACTTCATCTTTATTAATGTTTACGTTCAATATTTCTGTTTTGGCCATGTTCATCTTGAAATTAGAGATTTCTCCGTAGTGTTTGATTTTCGCTATTAAATGGGGGAGCGTATCCCTTGGATTTCTGACGAAGAACAGCACGTCGTCCGCAAAAGCTGCCAATATGTGTTCCTCGTCCCCTGCTCTAACCCCTTTTATATTGGGGTCGTTCCGTATCATGGCCAAGAGGGGCTCGAGTGCTATCACGAAAAGGAGGGGGGACAAAGGGCATCCCTGCCTAGTCCCATTCCCCATCTCGAAGGGAGGCGATAGAGACCCGTTGACCTTAACTCTTGCTCGAGGATGGCGATATAATGTTTGAATTCTTTCTCTCATCCTTGGGCCTATCCCTATATTTTCCAATGTTGATATCATGAACCCCCAGTCTACCCTATCAAACGCTTTCTCGGCGTCTACTGAGAGGAGTAGACTGGGGGCTCGATTTTCTTTAATTTGTTCTATGAGTAGGAGGGCTCTGGTACCATTATCCTTCCCCTCTCTTCCCGATATAAAGCCCACTTGGTCCGGATGGATCACACTAGTCATTATCTCCTTCATACGGTCTGCCAAGATTTTAGCATACATCTTTATATCGATATTCAGTAATGAAATGGGTCTATACCCCGAGCAAATCGTATTATCTTTACCCTCTTTTTCTATGACGGTAATATTTGCCATGCTAGCTTCTCTACTTAACTCATAGTCCCTCCCAATTCCATTATAGTACTGGCAGAGTCGCGGTATTAGTATAGTTCCGAACTTTTGTATATATCTGGTCGTAAAGCCATCGGGGCCGGGGCTTTTCCCTTTACTAGAGTTTTTTAACATTGTCCTTATTTCCTCCTCAGTTATAGGTTGATCTAATGTTTCAGCTACCTCGTTGTCTATTCTGGGGAGTTTGCCTTTTCTCAGTACCTCCTCAATATTAGCTTCTTTCTCTCCCGGTTTCCAGTTTTTTTGTTTTACATTATATAGACCCTCGTAATACCTTCGAAACTCTTCTGCAATATCACTGGTTTTATAAACTAGGTCCCCGTTATTTTTCCTTATTTTTTCTATATAGTTCCTGCCTTTTTTTTTTTGGACCATTCTGGCCAGGGCTTTACCGGGTTTATCTCCCCAGATATATCTCTCTCTTTCAATAATATTTAGTTCTTTCTTAGTTTCTTGTTCTAGTAACGCTCTATACTCATCCCTTTTCATTTTTACTTTGTGCCATGTTTCTATTTTTTGTCCTTTATTTTTATGTTCTTGTTCTAATAATGAGATCTCCTTCACTATTTCCTTTAGCTCTTTTGTTTTTTCTTTCTTTTTCCTAGCCCCCTCCATAATAAATATTCCTCTTATGTAGGCCTTGTGAGCCTCCCACAGTGTGCCCCTTGAGATCTCCCCCGTATCGTTTTCTCTAAAGTAGTTTTCTAGTTCTCCTTGCACTCTTTTTACAATTTCTTTATCCTCCAATAAGCTCTCATCTAATCTCCACTCTGGGGGATTCGTTCTCTGCTCTGATATATTAAGCTTCATAGTTATAGGTGTATGGTCGGAGATTGTCATTGCTTCAATACCGGTCTCTACTACTCTTTCCAGGAGTCTATGGTCGACCAAGGCATAATCGATCCTAGAGTACGTCCCGTGCACCGGGGAGTAAAACGTATAGTCTAATTTTTTAGGATGTTGCAGGCGCCAAATATCTACCAGCTGGGCCTGATGCAGTCTTTGTTTTACTAGTTTCAGCTGTACGTTTCTCGTCTCCTGTGCACGGGATGTACTGTCCATTACAGGGTCTAGACAAAAGTTAAGATCACCCATTATTATCAGATGCCCGGCCTTGAAATGCTCAAGTTTTAACAGGGCCCTCGTCAGATAGTTTGCTGAGTTATCATTTGGCGCGTATATATTTGCTAGAGTGTATTCCTCCCCTCTTAGTTTTCCTTTTAAAAAAAGGAATCTCCCTTCAGGGTCAGTTACTCTGTCTCCCAACTCGAAGCGTATGGAGCCTCCTATGCCAATTGCGACACCTCTGGCTCGTTTTGTAATTGTATCCCCATAGTACCATATAGGGTGGTATCGAGACCATAATCTTATTTTTGATTCCAGCGTTAGGTGTGTCTCCTGCAAAAAGACTATGTCTGCTTTATATAGTTGTAATTCCTTAAGGATTGTATGTCTCTTTGCAGGAGAGTTTAAGCCTTTAACGTTGTAGGATAATAATTTAATTTCTGTCATCTGTACTTATTACACTTTTGTTTACTTTGTTTACTTGTCTCGAACCAACCTCCCTTTCGTGGGGTCTTACTTGGATGACCAAGGTGGATCGGTGTGGAGACCACGAGATAACCCTCCCCCCCTTCCCCTCTACTCCCCCCCTCCCTCCCTCGCCCCCCCCTCCCCCTCCTCCCCCCCCCCAGCCCCCCCTCCCCCTCCCCCCATGGCCTATTAGAGGCCTGGAAGCCAATCTTGGACTCCTCCTCTCCCTTCCTTGGCTCCCTTCCCTGAGGTTGAGCCTAGGGAATGCTCCATGGCTGTCTATTTCTCCATTTATGATCTACCCCTCCCCCGTCCCCCCCCATCCTCTTCTTCCTTTAGATTATCCAATCTGGAAGATCCGGTACTGGGATATCCATTTTTTGGCAGAACCTTTCTAGCTCTTCCGGGAATCTTAATCGGGCGGAGGTCCCCCCCTTGAACCCAATCAGGCAGGCCGGGAAACCCCATTGATATTTGATATTTTTCGCACACATTAGGTCCAAAAGAGGTCTCAAATTTCTTCTTCTCTCTAAGGTTTCTCTTGATAGGTCCGGGAAGATTTGAATCTCCTTTTCTTTATATTTAATGGGGGCTATCCCCCTCAAGCTTCCCCAGATTGCGGCCTTGACCTCATAGTTCCGAAAGCGTACGATGATGTCTCTGGGTCCCCTTTTTTCTGCCTGTTTGGGGTTCCCTATCCGATGCACCCTCTCGATTTTAATATGTTTGTCTTCTCCTGATTTACCCAGCAAGGGTTTAAAAAGCGTGTTTATAATCTCTCTTAAATCCTCCCCCTGAGCTTCCTCTATTGCACGTATCCTAAGATTCTGTCGCCTGTTGCGATTTTCCTGATCTTCTAGCCTGTATGCCAGAATTTTTTGACTCTCTGTCAACGCCTGCACTTGTGATTTTAATTTAACCAGATCTTGGTCATGGTCTACTATTCTTTTTTCTGCCCCCTCCACTCTTTCAAATAGGCCCCCTAATTCGTTCTTTAAACTGTTGATCTCTGTTTTTATTAGGTTTTCCATCCTCAGGAGCATCACGTTCATCTCTGCTTTTGATGGGGGTAGTGTGTCTTGGCTCAGATCATCCATTCTACTTTGCTCAAGATCTCCTTCGAGGGTTGTCTCCCCTTTAGACCGATTTACCATATCTTCTCCTATTCTTTTCTTATCTGTTTTTTTTGTGGTTCCTGGGCTTTTAGCAGAGGGTTCCTGTGTCATATACTGCTGTATCGAGCTGTTGCCCACATTGCTTTTAGGGGGTTTTGGGGTAGTACCCCTTGTTGTCCTATTCATTTTAAATCTGTTGTTTGGTCTAATTCTTTTCCCCAGTTTATCGCCTTAAGAGCAACAAAAAAAAAAAAAAAAGAAAGGAGCTATCCCTTCGGATTCTAGAGGGTTCCTGTTCTTAAACTACGAGCGCTTCCCTCCGGGCCCGCGGATAGCTAGGAGAGAGATTGACCTCACTCACAGGAGTTGACTGAGGTTTCTGGCTCACAGTCGTGAGGTATTCCGCGCCGGCTTTCTGAACAT
The DNA here is from genome assembly GCA_029574335.1 of Rana kukunoris. Taxonomy (NCBI): domain Eukaryota; kingdom Metazoa; phylum Chordata; class Amphibia; order Anura; family Ranidae; genus Rana; species Rana kukunoris. The sequence goes on along the minus strand of CM056059.1, from coordinate 159,461,889 downwards.
TCAATCTCAAAATCGCATTTGGTCACATAATCAGCATTACAGGAGCCACCGTCTCTATATCACTCAGTCTTCTCACATCGAGTTCAAAAGATATTCAAAAGATATTCATAAGATATCTGCTTTTAAGGTTCCTCGGCTATCTTTCTCAGATTGCACTGATTTCTCAGATTTCTCAGATTGCACTGCCCTGAACCAACTTCATAGTCACATTTATCTCAATGTCTCGATGTTGTCAGTGTTGTCATTTGTTATGTCCCGGGCTCAAAACCAGAGTTCCCAGCCCTCCTGGTTTCACTGATTTTTAGACTCAAGATTCCAGATTCCCGATTGCAGTAATCACTTCCAAATAATGGTTGCCCCGAGCCCGTGCCCAGATTATAGTGCCCTCGGACTTTCACATCATAGGCAACCCAATTCGCAACCCAGTTCACCAAAGTTTCTCTCCTCCTTTGCCCAACCAAGCCAAGCATCATACAACATAGCCAAGCATCGTATGTTAAAACAGTGATATTGTGTCTAGAACTGCAGGCTATAATTCCTCCGCATTAGGGGGGGGATGGTTGCTCGGCTCCACAGAGCGCCTCACCCAATCCTTGTTTCGTCTCCCATTGGCGCTGTGTCCATGTTATACGGCGGTGGCGGCGGCGGCGGCGGCGTCTCTGGCTCTGCAGGAGGCTGCGGGCGCCTTTCCCTCGGCGCTGTCCCCAGCATACACTCCAAGCTCATCCAGGCCAGGTCGACGTCCGGGCGGGTCGCGGATCACGGGTCGCGGGTCGGGGCGGTCACTGTGCTTCCTGGTAAGTCTCTCCTCTTTGCCAGAGGCAGCCCATCCTCACACGCCGGGTAGTCACCTCGCGCCTCGCGGAGCCTCGGAGCTTCGGAGCTTCTCTGTCCCGCTCACAGCCACGGAGCATTCCAGCAGCCCCTCCCTCCTGCACGCGTCACGTCCGCATCACGTGCCTGTGTGGCAGTCAGCTGTATGTAATTTAATGTCTTTTGCATAACCATTGTTCTATTCCTTTTCCAAGTAAACATCTTAACACTGGTTGAGCCATATCTTGTGTGGGACTCTGTCTGTAGCAGCTGTGTGGCAGGTGAACAACACCAAGGTAACAATATTTGACTGCATTCATTGTTGTGTCGTATCATTGTGGATCCCTATAACCATTCGGGGTCCACAATTACATTATTGTCCATTTGTGCCAAGGGGGGATCAAGCCAAATTAGGAGGGGGTTGCAGGCCCAAATCCAAACCAGCAGCTCCTTCGTAGGTAGTGCTACAAACATTTAATATTTTTTTGCTGTAAATATTAAGGAATTTGTATATATATATATTTTTATAATATATTTGTTTTTTATTTTATTTTTTGTTTTTATTAAAGGGCCCAGAGGTCCCCAGGTGCCTGGAAGTCCCCAGGGCACCCGGGTGGCAACCGCCCCCCCCCCCCCCCCCTTGTTTGTATTTATTTTTTTATTAAAAAAAAAATATATTTATTTTTTATTTTTATTAAAGGGCCCAGATGTCCCCAGGTCCCCGGATAGCTAACACTTTTACACTTCTTTTTTTTTCTTTTTTTTTAATAAAATATATATATATATATATATATATATATATATATATATATATATTGCAGATCAAAGTGTGGTTAAAATTTCTGTGTAACAATCAACTGCACAGCAAATCTCTTCTTCTCAAGGAGCCTAAGCAGTGGCGGAATTTTCAGTGTTGCAGCAGTCGCCGTTGCGACTGGGCCCTGTAATTCCGCCAAGTACGGGGGCCCGCCACCCGCCCGTGTGAGGTGCCCAACCACCGCTGGTGCATGCTATTCGTTCCGGGTAGGGCCGATCCGCCCTATACGTGGACTAAACAGGCTATTAACACCGAGGAGAGCACAAGGGAGTATTAACTCGGGGCCCCGCGTCGCCGCTAGAGGTCCACGGCTGGCGGAGATAATGTCTCCGCCGGCCGCCATTTTCCTGAAGACCACAACGAGAAGGGAGCCCTGCCTGCTGTAATAGTGTTGCGGCACCTGCCGCCTGGTCTGCCGATGGGATCAGAGAGAACATGCAGCCCCCTGTAACCTGAATAGGAGGAGCGGTGGGGTGGCTGCATATAGAAGAATAATTCTCTCCATCGTCCTCCCACGGTCACTGAATGCCTGCTTCTGCTCCTCTCCCTCTCGCAGGCATTCAGGTACTGTGGGAAGAAGATGGAGAGAATGATTCTTCTATATGCAGCCACCCCACCGCTCCTAATCTGCTTATCTCTGCTGCCCCCACAGTGCTCTCTACCCCCCCCCCCCCACAGTGCTATCTAGCCCCCCCCCCCACAGTGCTCACCACCTCCCCCATGCTCTCCACTGCCCCCTGTGTCCTCCACTTCTCCCCCAGTGCTCTCCACCTCCCCCATGCTCTCCGCTGCCCCCTGTGCCCTCCACTTCTCCCCCAGTGCTATCCAGCCCCCCCCTGTGCTCTCCTCCTCCCTTCTGTGCTCTCCACCTTCCCCCATGCTCTAGGCTGCCCCCCAGTGCCCTCCACCTCTCCCTTTGTGCTTTTTACCTCCCCCTGTGCCCTCCACCTCCCTACATGCTCTACGGTCTCCCCCTGTGCTCTCCACCTCCCCCCATGCTCTACGCTGCCCCCCTGTGCCATCTGCCTCTCCCCCAGTGCTCTCCAGCCCCCCCCATTGATCTTCACCTACCCCCTGTGCTCTCCACCTCCTCCCATGCTCTCTGCTGCCACCCCCGTGCCCTTCGCCATCCCCCAGTGATCTCCACCTCCCCCAGTGCTCTACAGCCCCCCATGATCTCCGCCTCTCACCTGTGCTCTCCGCCCTGTGCTCTCTGTCCCCCCTGTGCTCTCCAGACCCCCATGCTTTCCAGCCCCCTTGTGCTCTCCTCTTCCTCCCTGTATTCTCTGCCTCCCCCGTGCTCTCACACCACCCCATGTTCTCAAGGTTCTTCCCTGTGCTCTCTGCTCCCCCTGCTCTTTCCCTGTCCCCTCGCCACCTGCACCTTTGCAGGGTTTCCCCCTCCGTCAGGATTGAGAGTGGAGAAGGGGCCGGTTAAGAAGTCATGGGCTGCTCATTCCAAAATGCCCGGGCCTATTTTTTGTCCCAGTCCGGGCCTGCCTGAGATGTAAGGAAGCACTCCGCTGGGGACACCTTAAATGTAAGGAGGCACTCCGCTGGGAAAACCTGAGATGTAAGGAGGCACTCCACTGGGGACACCTGAGATGTAAGGAGGCACTCCGCTGGGGACACCTGAGATGTAAGGAGGCACTCCGCTGGGGACACCTGAGATGTAAGGAGGCACTCCGCTGGGGACACCTGAGATGTAAGGAGGCACTCCGCTGGGGACAGTGACACCTGAGATGTAAGGAAGCACTCCGCTGACTGGGGACTCCTGAGATGTAAGGAAGCACTCCGCTGGCTGGGGACAGTGATATCAGGGCTCCCACTGATTCTGCATTATGGTGAGTTGAATAATTTCATTCTATATTACCATGTGATAATAGAAATAATGCGCTTCAATCATCCTGACACCATAACAACCATGGTGCCGGGATGATTGAGGTGCCAACACTAGAATTTTGGAGTATCTTTATCTACTGATTGTTTAGCACACCCCGGACTCTGTACGTAGCAGACCCCGGACTCTGTACGTAGCACACCCCGGACTCTGTACGTAGCACACCCCGGACTCTGTACGTAGCACACCCCGGACTCTGTACGTAGCACACCTTTAACCAGTGGCGGAATTATCAGTGTCGCAGCAGTCGTTATTTCGACTGGGTCCTGTAATTCAGCCAAGTCCGGGGGGCCTTCACCCGCTCCTGTGAGGTGCCCGACCACAGTGTGAGGGGTCCACCTGACTGTCATGTCACTGTGGAGGGGGGGCCCTTCATGATTTCCTGCACCGGGGCCCTGAAGTCTCTAGTTACGCCACTGTTTAATAATTTACGACGTTAAAGCTGAACTCCAGGAATAATTAGACAACCTCTACCCTTGCCGTGTCCCCCTCCCCCTTCTCTCTGAAGAGAAGGTCCATTCAGTTTGTCTAATGGAGAGGAGGTCAGCACTATGCAGCATCCTATACGAACAAACTAGACATTAGCCTTCAGCAAATCAGAGCTTTCCCACAGTGGAATGCCAATATGAGATCTGGTTGAAGGTCAATGTATATTTGTGCTGTGTTGCCTCTTGAAACAGATTCTGTTTTTTCTCCACGTCTGGAATCTCCATTCTCCTTATTACTGGGAAGGGTGGAGTTCTGTTATTGGCAACATATATCCTAAAAGAATAAATACAAATAAGGGGGATGTTGGCGCTGCTTTATATGAATCCACCTGACTGTTTGTGGAGGTGATAACAGTGGGTGTGGTTTATAAAAAAAAATATGTGTAAAAAACAGTGTGATAACTGTGACTAATAAATATAACAAATAAATGCAAAAACTGTGAAACAATGATTAACACAACCCAGGGAAATATCATATGACTTCTATGAGGAAAAACTCATATATATATATATATATATATATATATATATATATATATATATATATATAAAGAAGGCCAGTATGGTGGCCTGAGTTTATGGGAGGAGCCCGGAGGGTATTTAAGCAGCCCACTCACACATGCTCTTTGTCGGTTCAGTGTGCAGTACTACACGTCACTGGGCCGACTCTTCCCAGCTCACCTCATGTCCGTGAGTCTGCGCATTCAATCGCATTCGACATCGCAAGTGCATTACGGCTTCTCTGTTCATGGTCTTCGACGGCGGTTCCCGCTTACTGTCGCAGGTTGTATTCAAACCTTTTGTATCATGTGCAATCTTGCAATACGTTATGCTTCCTATTCTGCATTTCTTTTGTAAAAATCTGCCTCTGAGTTATTGTTGCTCATGTTCTAACATCTTAGTTACAAGCTTGGTACATTTGTAACTTCCTCCTGCCAAACAAACTATTTATTTGTATATTCATATTTGTGTCCATGCTTGCTGTCTCATTCATTTGGAGATTAGCATATATTCTTTGTATGGGTTCTTTGGCAGATTGAGGTGGTAATTGAACTCACCTGCTGCCTTGTCTGCACTTGATTAGCCTGGGGGGATGGGTGGCTGGTAGGTGTTCGGTTTCACAGCAAGGAGTAGCATACACTCGACAACCAATTCACAGCAGATTTGTTCAACACTCCTTACTTCCGATTCGTATCGGATTTGTTTCATGCATTTTACAACCGTTTTTGTATCAGTCATTTCTCTTTATAACCGTTTTGTATCAGATACATTGCATACTTTCCACCATTGCCGTTCTATGTTTCCCCCATGCCGTGCGTTTTAGTTTTCGCAGCGGAACTTACGAATTGTTTGTACACGGTTCTTCTCTTTCATTTATTTACCAAAGTTATTGCCTGTGCGTCATGCATGGCGCCACACCACACCACGCCACACTCTTCGGATGTGTTGCACATCCACTCCAGTCCAAGCAAACCCAGTTGCATGTTCACTGTCCCAGGTAGGATTCGTTAGCTTGTTTGTCATGTCAAAATTAGTGGCCACTCATGGTGTCACCCGCATCATATGTTCGGTTCCCACAGTGGAGCTTATAAAATATTCGTACGCACTTCTCGTGTTCTATTTTCTACACCAAACCTTGTTGTTTTGCCCCATGCATGGCATCACGCTACACCTTTCCTACATGTTTCACTCCAGCCACAGTCCGCCGCAAACTCACTCGCATGGCCCACTGTCGCAAGTAAAATTTGTTATTACATTCTTTATGTCAGGGGTGCCCAACCTTTTGAAGCACGAGGGCAACATAAGCGACTTGGTAACTGGTCGTGGGCCACAATCAGCAGAGGGGGCGGATGGCAGGTCCATGTCCACTCTGCATTTGCAGACTGGACACAGACACAGCTGGATCGAATTGGAGGTAGGACACAAGTCGGTTTACATCTGCCACTCCTTGGAGGTGAATGGAGGGTCCAATTCAGTCTGACTGATCGCGTGAAAGGGGCTCATGGCTGCTTTCACACTGATGCGCTGCAGTTTACCCACACTGTGGGTGCAATGCAGTGCACCTTTGGCTTTTCTGCACTTTGCAATAGACTTCTATTATTATATTCTGCAGGTTTGGTGCACTTTCAGAAAGCTCAAACTTGCAGGTAATAACAGAAGTCTATGCGCTGCTATACATCTGCGGATTAGTTTGAAAGCAGCCAGTAACCACTGCAGAACAGATATGCCCATATATACACTGTGATTTTTTATTGTTTTTTATCCAGAAAAAAAGTTTATTGAGACACAAGTAAAAAAGAGACATACATCGAGGTTTCAAATACAAAGATAAGATGTAAAACAATCAGTCACACAGTCTATTAAAGAAATACCTGCCCACTGCACCATCCGTATATACATTATTCGCAGAGCCCAACCATGCCCTCATCCACCTTCCACCGTATGCATCCCCCCAATCTCCCTAAAGAGGTCCTGTCCCACTGTACTCACCCAGGTTAGTTGACCAGGCCCAGCAGCCTGCCCATGTCCAGGTCCACCGGGGCCAGGCCCGGTACATCCAGCCATGCGCCCCACAGCTTCTCAAATTTCTGGGGGCACCCCCTGTGCTGGTATATCACCTTCTCCTTCCTGAGCATTTCCCCCATTATATTGATCCACTCTTTCAGACTGGGGGCCTCCTCCGATATCCAGTGAGACATTATTAGCTTACGGGCCGTGAATAGAGACCTAATTACCGCCACTCTAGTGCCCTCTTCCCATTCCAATTCTTCCAGTATGAGCAGCAGACAATGTTTTGGGTCAGTGGGCAGCAAGACCTGGAACACCCTATTCACGGTGTCCACCACTCCCTTCCAGTATGTGTGGAGCTTCGGGCATCTCCACATTGGGTGAATCAGGTCCCCGTGATCTCTCTTACACCTATTGCATAGTGGGGTGGGTCGTAACCCCATGGCAAACAATCTGTGAGGGGTGTAATACACCCTTAATAGTAAATACAGTTGCGACACTTTGTGAGACACATTCAGAGAGCAAATTGGTACAACCCGGAGTGCCTCCTCCCACTGCTCGCCGTCCATCGGGCCCACTTCCCCCTCCCACTTGGCCCTCACTCTCAGCGGGTGTTTGGTCAAAAAGCTATGCAGCAGCATATTGTAGCATTGTGATATAAACCCCTTGGTATTAGCTGCCCTTGCAATCAAGTTAAACAAAGGGGTAGGGGAGGGGGTCCACTCTGAGGCCCCACTCTGGGCCTTCACTGCATGTCTGAGTTGCATATAGTAGAACCTCATCGACTGTGGAAGACCGAAAGGGTCCTGCAAGGTCTCGAAGGAGAGCAGTTCCCCGTTACTAAATATCTGCCCCAGATAGACCACTCCATACCTCCTCCAAAGTGCCCCATGCTGCAGCCTAGCGAGTTCCGGGTATGAGTTATTGGACCAAATGGGACTATAGTCTGTGAATCCTGTCACCCCCTGTAGATACCTAGCCTTGTTCCAAACTTTTTGAATAAGGTTATATGTCGGGTATTGTTTATTCGGTTTCCCAAAAGCTAGTGATTCCAAAGCAGATGTCACCGACTCCCCCCCAACTTTGTGAAGCATCACCAGTTCTGAGGAGCCGCGTCCCTCCCCCTCCCTCCCCTGCCCAGTATGGACTGTACCTATCAAATGCTGTAGCTGAGCGGCTATATAGTACAGCCATGGGTTGGGTAGGGCGAGCCCTCCTTCATCCTTTGGGCACTGGAGATGCTCCAATTTGATCCTAGATGTGCGGTTTTTCCATATGAGCGAGCGAAACAGTGAGTTAACAATTCTGAATACTTTCAAGGTCACCACTATGGGGGCGTTATGCAGCACATAGAGCAACTGGGGCATGAGGATCATTTTGATCAGGTTCACCCTACCTGCAACTGACAGGCAGAGCGAATTCCACGTCTTAATGCGGTCACAAAAGTTTTGCAGCAGCGGGGACACATTCAGTCTTCCATATTCACATATCCTGGGCGTCACCTGGATACCCAGGTACTTGAATGAGGCAGTCAAAGGCACCGTGAGAGAGGCCGGTGGGACCCCCCCTTCATCAATAAGCATCAGTGAGGACTTTGTCCAGTTTATCTGTAGCCCTGAAAATCTACCAAACTCCCCTATAAAGCCATAGCCCCCTTCAGTGAGCCCTCTACGTCCCCAAGCAGAATCATAGTATCATCCGCATATAGCATTATTTTCTCTTGTCTGTCTCCGTACCTAAACCCCACTACCTCCGAGCTGGCTCTAATCTTAATTGCGAGGGGTTCTATCGCCAGGTCAAAAAGTAGAGGCGATAATGGGCATCCCTTCCGCGTGCCCCTCCCCAGAGAAAAAGTCTGCGACACCGCCCCAGACGACTGAATGGCAGCCTGTGGATTATAATATAACAGACGGACCCAGGAAATGTAGGTGTCACCGAACCCGAACCTCCCGAGGACCTCCCATAGGTATTCCCACTCGACGCTATCGAAGGCCTTCATAGCGTCCAGTGAGAGCAGAGCCCTTTGTCCCATATTGTCAGCCGGGGACTGCATATTAAGATACAGCCTTCGCAAGTTGACAGCCGTCGACTTGTTAGGCATGAAGCCAGCTTGGTCCAGGTGGACCAGGCTCGTGATGACCCCGTTCAGCCTAATCGCTAGCATTTTAGCTAATAGCTTATTATCGCTCTGTAGCAGCGATATCGGCCTGTAGGAGCCCGGGTCTAAAGAGTCCTTGTCGGGTTTCAGTATTAATACGATATTAGCCGTAGCCATAGAAGCAGGCAAAATCTGTCGCTCCCTTGCTGCATTAAAGACCGCTAAAAGTTTTGGGAGGAGGATATCCGCATAGTGCTTGTATACCTCCATGGGCAATCCATCTGCCCCCAGGGCTTTACAGTTGGGGAACTCGGCTAATGCCACCTGCAGCTCCTCCAAGGTAAAGGGGGCATCCAGGGCCTTCCGCTGTGCAGGTCCCAGTCGGGGAAAGTCAATGTCATGTAAGTAGGTCAATAGTTCTGTCCGGGTAAACTGCTCCGTGGGGTGGTACAACGTCTCATAGAATCGAGCTAGCTCTGCCAAAACCAGGTCTGGGGAGTTCACTATCTTGCCCTCTCTAGTTTTGATTGCCCCAATGCTGGGAGATCTTTGTTGGGAGTTGGCTATCCTAGCCAGCATGCGCCCTGTACTTTCGCCCTCCTCAAAGAAAGCCAGTCTGGAAAAAAATAACTTCCGTTCTGCCTTGGAGGACAGCAGCCGCTCATATGCTGATTGAGCGGACTGCCATGCCTCCCTGGCAGCCTCCGTCAGGGTTTGCATGAAAGCCTCCTCCAGGGCCGCTACCTGTTTTTCAAGGTCCTCTCTGAGCCCGGAAGAGTCTTTCTTCACCCTGGTAATTTCACGGATAAGTAACCCCCTCACATACGCCTTAAATGCATCCCACCGCTCAGCTGGGGATTCGGCAAACTCTCTACTATCAAGAAACTCCCGCATGCTCCGCTCCACCTCCTCGTGTGTCAGGAATAATTTCAGCCAAAAGGCGTTAAACTTCCATGGGGCCCTAGGAAGTGTAGAGGGTGGGGAGATAATCAGGGTAATCACTAAGTGCGAGTGATCCGAGACACTACGGGGCTTATAGACCACATCTGAGATGGATGGGAGCATTGCAGGGCTACTCACTGCCAGGTCTATCCTGGACAAAGTCCTGTGCGTTTTGGAGAAGCAGGAGAACTGCCTCTCCAGCGGGTACCTTAACCTCCACACATCAACCCACCCCACCTCATTGAGCAGTCTCAGCAACGGAGATTCCCTCGAAGTGACAGAGACCCCAGAACCAGGGTGTCTGTCCACGGAGGGACTCAGCCAGCAATTAAAATCCCCCACTATCAGTAGCGGCAGGTCCGGCCTGCTCTCCAAATAGGCCAGCAACATCCGGAGCACCGTCACCGTAAACGGCGGGGGTACATAAATACAGGCCAATATACAGTGCAGTTTACCCACCCGGCAATGCAGAAATACAAACCGACCCTCATCATCTACCCGCACATCTAGTTCTTGAAAGTCAATTGAGGCATGTATCATTAGACTCACACCCCTAGAGTACGAGGTGTGAGTAGAATGGTAGGCCTTGCCCACCCAAGCATATTTAAGGCAACATTGTGTTTCAGTGGTTAAATGCGTTTCTTGAATACACAGGATCATGGGATGATACTTCTTCAAACAAGTAGACACCATCATACGTTTCAGTGGGGAGCCTAGGCCCCTCACATTCCAAGAAATTATGGGCAGTTCAGCCATTGGAGAAAAAAAAACATGGGTTAAATGGCAAAGACATCCTGAGTGGGGGCAGCTCCCCCCCAAGGGATGGCAATTTCAAGTAGGTACTAAGAGTCCCGGGCATGATTAGGGATATACAGTCATAGTTCCATGGTGCAGTAGCAGTCAAACAGAGTTCTTGATGAAGATGGTAAATTTTCAAAGAACTAAAGGCCCGGGCCGACAACGGTTCAGACCCGTACTTCCGGCCTACAATCTGTAAACAGCACATTAGTCTGAAAAAAGAAAAGAAACGAGTCCAGGCCGCCAACCGGGCAGACCCCGCAGCTCCAACAGGGAGCGGACCCCCATAAGGCACATTTCCTCCACGTTTCCTGTGGAGAGATCGCATTTTCCTTGCAACTTTACAAGATGACTCACATCCTAATATACTTTCTCCCAGCATAACATTGCAGAAACACAGGTGAAATGAAAAAGATAGAAACTCACTTTTTGTGTGGAACTGTTAGGCCTCGTACACATGAGCGGACAGATTTGTTCAAATCTGTCCGTCCGACAGATTTGAACAAATCTGTCTGCTGGGATTTTGGTTTGCTCGCGTGTACACACGAGCAAACCAAAATCCCCGCCAGCAGACGGCGCGCTGACGTGTCGGTGACGTGGCGGTGACGTTGACCCTGCCACGTCACCGCACCAGGAAGTAAAACACTTCCGCACATGCGCCGAATCTATTCGGCGGCGGTGCGGGACGACATGTCTGCTGGTAAGTGTACTAACCAGCAGACATGTCGGGCGGACAGATTCCCACCCGATAGATTTCAAAGCATGCTTTGAAATCTGTCGGGTGGACAAATCTGTCCGCTAGCCCATACACACGATCGGAGATGTCTGCTGAAACGGTCCATCGGACCGTTTTCAGCGGACAAATTCGATCGTGTGTACGTGGCCTAAGGCAGACATCTCCGATCGTGTGTATGGGCTAGCGGACAGATTTGTCCACCCGACAGATTTCAAAGCATGCTTTGAAATCTATCGGGTGGGAATGTGTCCGCCCGACATGTCTGCTGGTTAGTACACTTACCAGCAGACATGTCGTCCCGCACCACCGCCGCGCCGCCGCCGAATGGATTCGGCGCATGCGCGGAAGTGTTTTACTTCCTGGTGCGGTGACGTGGCGGCGTCAACGTCACCGCCACGTCACCGCGCCGTCCGCCGGCGGGGAATTTGATCCGATGGTGTGTACACGCCATCGGACCAAACTCCAGATCGGACATATCCGATGGAAACGGTCCGCGGACCGTTTTCATCGGATATGTCCGATCGTGTGTACAAGGCCTTAGAGTGTAGGCAACACAGGGGCGTGGTCATCTTACCAACTCCTCCCCTTTACAAATGTTTCTATGGCAATGACTCAAACACAGAGATGCTCCTCTAAGAAGTATTTGTTGCCCTGGGATCCTCTCATGATCTTTTATCAATAAAGAAAATACTGGAAGAGCGTACACTAATGAGACCTGGAGGGGAACCTCTCTGATACTGTTAGAAAGTGTCCTAAAACATAGTACAGGAGATGGTCAGAGACTGTAGACATATTAAAGGAGACAGTCAGTGACTGGAGATATAATACAGGAGATGGTCAGAGACTGCAGACATATTACAGGAGACAGTCAGTGACTGGAGATATAATACAGGAGATGGTCAGAGACTGCAGACATATTACAGGAGATGGTCAGAGACTACAGTTCCTATTGGCATAAGTAGATAATGGCGGATCGGCTCTCACCTGACCCAGCGATACAGCAACAACGGTTCCTCTGATCAGGAGTCAGCTCACTCTGAATTGCCCATGGATACTCCGCTGGGTAGAGCCCAGATCTGTATTCTGGCAATGACTCCATTCCTTTCTCCGCCAGGGATGGCACTAGGCTGTGTGGCTTTCCCTCTGGTGGCGCACGGCAGGGGGGTTCTCTCTCTGATGGTAGCGCCCGCAGCTGCAGTGGCGTCACTAGGGTTGTTGTCACCCGTTGAGGTAAAACATGGTGTCACCCCCCTTCCTCCACCTATAGTTGCCCCTCAGTACAGACCCCCTCCGTCAGTGCAGACCCCCCAGGACAAACCACCCCCCATTAGTACAGACCCCCAGGACAAACCAATCTCCCTCCATTAAAAACTCCCCTTGACAGACCCCAAGGACAAACCCCCGATTAGTACAGACTCCCCCAAGGACAAACCCCCCCCCCCATTAGTACAGACTTCCCCAGGACAAACCCCCCCATTAGTATAGACTCCCCCCAGGACAACCCCCTCCATTAGTACAGACCTACCTCAGGACAACCCCCCCAGTAGTACAGACCCCCAGGACAAACCACCCCTCCATTAGTACAGACCCAACCAGGACAAACTCCTCATTAGAACAGACCCCAGAACAAACCCCCCATTATTACAGACCCCCAGGACAAACACCCCTATTAGTACCTATCCCCCAGGACAAGCCCCCCCATTAGTGCATACCCCCAGGACAAGCCCCCCCCCATTAGTACAGACCCCCCCAGGACAAACCACCCCATTAGTGCAGACCCCCCAGAACAAACCCCCCCATTAGTACAGACCCCCCAGGACAAACCCCCCTTAGTACCGACCCCCCAGGATAAACCCCCCCATTAGTGCATATCCCAAGGACAAGCCCCCCTATTAGTACAGACTGCCCCATTAGTACAGATCCCCCTCAGGACTAATCACCCCATTAGTGCAGACCCCCCAGGACAAACCCTCCCCATTAGTACAGACTCCCCCCCATTAGTACAGATCCCCCTCAGGACAAATCACCCCATTAGTGCAGACCCCCCAGGACAAACCTCCCCATTAGTACAGACCCCCAGGACAAACCAATCCCCCTCCATTAGTACAAACTCCCCTTGACAGACCCCCAGGACAACCCCCCTCCATTAGTACAGACCTACCTCAGGACAACCCCCCCAGTAGTACAGACCCCCAGGACAAACCACCCCTCCATTAGTACAGACCCAACCAGGACAAACCCCTCCATTAGTGCAGACCCCCCAGAACAAACCCCTCCATTAGTGAAGACCCCCCAGAACAAACCCTCCATTATTACAGACCCCCAGGACAAACACCCCTATTAGTACCTACCCCCCAGGACTAACACCCCTATTAGTACCTACCCCCAGGACAAGCCCCCCCATTAGTGCATACCCCCAGGACAAGCCCCCCATTAGTACAGACCCCCCAGGACAAACCACCCCATTAGTGCAGACCCCCCAGAACAAACCCCCCCATTAGTACAGACCCCCCAGGACAAACCCCCCTTAGTACCGACCCCCCAGGATAAACCCCCCCATTAGTGCATATCCCAAGGACAAGCCCCCCTATTAGTACAGACTGCCCCATTAGTACAGATCCCCCTCAGGACTAATCACCCCATTAGTGCAGACCCCCCAGGACAAACCCCCCCCATTAGTACAGACTCCCCCCCCATTAGTACAGATCCCCCTCAGGACAAATCACCCCATTAGTGCAGACCCCCCAGGACAAACCCCCCCATTAGTACAGACTCCCCCCCATTAGTACAGACCCCCCCAGGACAAACTACCCTATTAGTGCAGACCCACCCAGGACAAACCCCCACATTAGTACAGACCCCCAGGACAAACCCCTCCATTAGTACAAACCCCCCAGGACAACCCCTCCTCATTAGTGCAGACCCCAGGGATAACCCCCCCCATTAGTACATACTCCCCCCAGGAAAAAAAACACCCCCTACATTACTACAGACCCCCCCCCCCCCCTCCATTACTTGAAAAACACACGGTCCATCATGCCTGACACTGCTCCTCTCTGTGTGTGTCATAAGAGGACTCCTGTCTGCGGCGATCTGTGATCCACCCGGTCGGCAGCTGCAGACGAGGGGACAGTGTGCAGCCGCGCCGCCCGGGTGGATCACAGATCGCCGCAGACAGGAGTCCTCGTATGACACACACAGAGAGGAGCAGTGTCAGGCATGATGGACCGCCCACTCAGCGAGGTCACTGAGCAGCTAGCGTCTCTCCACACAGAGACAGCCGCTCCGATCTCCGGACTCCTCACTCCCTCTCTAACAGGAGGAGGAAGGGGGGACACGTCAAACACAGCAGCGGCGGCGGCGGGGAGAGCCGCGGCGCCGCTCGCGGCTCTACACAAACAAGGAGAGAGAGTGATTTGAGACAGGCACTCTGGCTCTTCAGCGCCCCCACCTCTGTGGCGCCTGGGTGCACTGCACCCTTTGCACCCCGGGTAGGATCGGCCCTGGGGGCATCCATCAATCCCACCATACGTGGGTGCGCAAACAATGCACCAAAAAGGCAGGACAGAGGTACCTGTTACAGCCTCTGCAGAATCAGTCTCCCTCCTCTTCTCTGTCTCGGTGACGCAGGGCCTGTTCATTACGATCCAGCCATACTGCAGCATCCTGGGCCGATTCAAAAAAGTGGGTCTGCCGGTCAGCGGTGACCCTCAGCTTAGCGGGGTAAAGCATAGCATAAGGTAGTTGTAGTGCACGTAGACGCCTTTTCAGATCTGAGAATTTGGCTCGCCGATGCTGTACCTCTGCTGAGAAGTCCGGGTAAAAGGACACCCGGACGTTGTCCTTCTCCCTGGCATGTCTCAGCACCGCCTCCCTGTCTCTATAGTGCAGTAAACGGGCCAGGATGGGTCTGGGGGGGGGGCCGCCAGGCTGTGGTGGGCGGCCAGGTGTGCGGTGCGCCCGTTCGACTGTAAAGAATGGGGAGAAGGCCTCCTTTTCAAATACTTCCACCAGCCAACTTTCAATAAAGGTGGTGGGGTCCCGGCCCTCCGTTTTCTCCGGCAACCCCACTATGCATACATTATTCCGGCGTAATCTGTTCTCGATGTCATCTGCTCTAGCATTAGTGTCTCTGGCTAGCTGGTGTTTGCCGCATGGGCCTCACGAGCAACTGGGGGCAGCTTATCCTCCACCTCACTCACCCTGCTCTCCACAGCCGTTGTGCGTTCCCGGATCTTTTGTAGATCTTGTCGCAGCAGGGACACATCTTCTCTGAGGCCCCCAAACTGTTCTTTAAGAGTATTCACTGACGCGGTGCAGACATGAACCGCTCTTCGTATCTCAGCCAGGGTCGGTTGCTCTTGCTCAGGGTCCCCAGTCTCCACATCAGCAGCAGCTGGGAATGACATAGATTGATCCCCAGCATCAGCCCGCTCAGCACTGCCCCAAGCCCCACCATCCAGCTGTCCCTGAGAGGCCTGCAGCATCGTAGAGGCTTGCTCCGCTCCCCCCCCATCATCCTGATCTGGGTGGCCCCCCAGTTTTTGGGTGTAATAGGTCATGTCCCTCGGGTACTCCTTACCATGTAACTTTGCAGCCTTTTTGCTGGTCCCTTCCTTGGGCTTGTCGGCGCCTTGTGGTGTGCGGAGAGCCAGGGCCGCGCCTGCGCCATCTTGGATTTCTAGCGCCGGCCAATCATCCTTTTTTTTCCCCGTCATTCCGCGGGTGCAGAGAGCCGGCGGGTGGACCGGGAGGGTGACCGGGTCGGTAGCCAGCGGGAGAGCCGTTTAAATCCGTCGGATCGCTGCTGGGAGAGGATCAATAGCAAGTGCTGCGGAGGAGCTGTGAGACACACGTCTTCTCACATGCCGGTCTCGGCCACGCCCCCATACACTGTGATTTTAATACTAAACTGACCTTTAATAACAGTATTCTATTCCATCCCAGAGCAGGAGGTCGCAGGCCACATTAAAGGGCTCCGTGGGCCACATGTGGCCCCTGGGCCACTGGTTGGGCACCCCTGCTTTATGTGCTATCAATTTTTTACTATTCGTTGTCTCCCATATCGTTCATTAGTGGCCCCTATGGAACCTACGATTTGAACAGGCGTTGTCCTTCTACCCTATACTGCTTGGTTAAGGTACAAACAAGCCAGGTGTTTCTATCCTTTCCCAGTAACCCACACTCATTGAGATCCTTGCAAGCACGCAAAATCATCCCAGCAGCCTGACACCCTTGTTAAGACCCTTGCAACACATTACCTTTACAAAACGCAAAATAAAATAAAAAATATATATAAAAACGCAAAAAAAAACGCAAAAGAAAAAAAAAAAAATTGCCACCACGCAATCTCGGCCCAGAAACCTGACACCTGTTGAGACCATTGCAACCACACAAAATCGTCTCAGCAGCCTGACACCCTTGTTGAGACCCTTGCTAATGCAATAATGTCTCAGCAGCCCCACACTCATTGAGACCCTTGCAACCTCCCACTCGATAATGACCTTTGTGACCACGCAGTCTCGCCCCAGCAACCTGGCATTCATTGAGATCCTTGCAGCCAGGCAAATTGTCTTAGGCCTCATGTACACTGCTGTTGTACGTTTAGGAACAGTTGGGTGTTTTTTCAGCCGCCCCCAATCTCTCCTCTGTTATCTTACCAGTACATCTACACAGGGTCCCCAATCTCTCCTCCGTGTTATCTTATTAGTACATCTACATAGGATCATTATAGTCATTTCTAGGCAGTTGAGTTAGAAACCTTCCTGAAAAAAAAAATGGGTTCAGTCGGATGTTCAGAGGCATTCGAAACACCAATGTCTGTAACAGCTTGTAAACACTGCCAGACGTGGTAACGAATGTTTACCAGCGTTTCATTCAGTCGTTTTCATAAAAAAATAAAAAAGGAATATTGTCTCCGCAACTTGACACTTATTTGAGACCCTTGCAAATGTAATATCATCTCGGCTACCTCACATTCGTCTAGACCTTTGCAACCACACAATCTCGTCTCAGCAACCTAATACCCGTTAAGACCTTTGCAGCCATACAAAGTCGTCTTAGCAAACTGACACTCATTTGACACCATTGCAAACGCAATATCTTCTCAGCAACCTGACACCCGTTCAGACCTTTGCAGCCATACATAGTCATCTCAGCAGCCCGACACTCACTTGAGACCATTGCAAACGCAACATCGTCTCAGCAACCCCTCACTTGTTGAGACCCGTGCAACCACACAAGGCCATCTCAAAACAACCTCATAATCATCGAGACCTTTGCAACCTTGCAATATCGTCTCAGCAAACCAGACTGAGACCCTTGCTACCACGCAATGCCATCTCAAAACAACCTCATAATCATCGAGACCTTTGCAACCACGCAACATTGTCTCAGCAAACCAGACTGACACCCTTGCAACCACGCAATGCCGTCTCAAAACAAACCTTCATACTCAAAGGCCCCTGCAACCACACAATATCATCCCAGCAACCTGACACTCACTGACACCCTTGCAACCACATTATATTGTCTGCAGTAGTATAAAACACTTTGCAGCGCGCACCATGTGCAAACCCGAATACAAACTAAACTTGCAAACACACCTCAGTGACAAACAATCAGCCACACAAACACACAGTGGCACCTAATTGGCCATTCATCTTTAGTGGTCATCATCAGTTAGTTCAGGTTTCCATCCAGCACCAGCGAGTGCACGTTGGTCTGCGAGTGCACGTTGGTCTGCGAGTGCACGTATGTCGTCTTGTTGAGCACCTGTGTATTGTCTTGATTTTCTCACACCAATGCAAGATCCAGTCCAAGTTCTCAAACTAGACCAAGCATCAGTAGCAGACTTAGCTATGTGGGACAACTTCTCCACCTGATAGAACAGCATTTCAATCTTCATCCCGGCAGTGTCAGCCGAGCCACCACAGGCTTTTGCGTGCATTTTTCGTCCGCCACTGGTTCTCCAAACCTTGGCCCCCAGAAATTCTCTTAAATTTCTGCTTCACCCAGTCTTCATCACGCCTCATGCTGTACCCCATTGTGGCAGCTGCCCAGGTCTGGGGCCACACTTGAACTGGACAGACAGTGTTCTTCACCACAGACAATCAGGCCACAGCCGACTTCATCAATTAACGTAGATCAAGCGGGATATAAAAAGCCGCGCCACACAAAAGTTGATAACACCAGTGTAAGTGATGGTAAAATTAATATAACACTAAAGTCCAATAACGTCCATAATGATTGAAATAATGATGAATCTCGGAAGCGATCCTCTGTGAAGTGTCACCAAACGCACACAGGTCGGAAAGGTGCACCCGCCACCACATGAAAAAGCAGCTTACCAGAGGTCAGATCTATGCTAGCGTCTGACTATAACCCAGTCAACGGCCTTTAGATCCTTGAAGTTCCCACGATCAACTCGAGTAGACCAGGAGAGGGATCAAGCCTCTCCCCATCACATCCTTCCTGCGCAGGCTCGCGCAGCTGTCACTCCGTCACCAGTTTAATATCTTCTGTAGACATATTCCAGGCAAATGCAAAATTGCAGCTGATGCTCTGTCCCATTCCAACCTTACTTTGTTTTTCCAGCAAGAGCCTGGAGCCGACCCAATAACTAGTGTTGATCAAGAATATTCGCATTGCGAATATTCGTTACGAATATTGCATATTCGAGTATTCGCGAATAACTCGAATATCGCGGTAAATATTCGCTATTGCGAATATTCGTATTTTTTCAAATTTATTTTTAAACCAGATCACATCCTAGTGACACTGATCTCCATCGACGTCTAAAAGCATTGCTGGTATGATTAGAGACCCTGGGCCAAGTAGCTGAGGCGATCCTTTTATGTTGCCGAATATTCGCAATGCGAATATTCGTATTACGAATATTCGCGAATACTTTCTCTGCCCTTCTTTTGCATCAGAGCCAATCAGAGTTCTCCTACCACAGTTGTCAGAGGTTAGCAACCTCCATAGCAACCAATAGGAACCTGCCTGCACGACCATGCGCATGCGCGGACGAGAATTTCGCAATCAATTTCGCATTCACATTAGCGAAATTTGGCAAAAAAAATTTTTTGGATAAAATATCACGAATATTCGATATTAACGAATATTTCACGAATATTCTTTTATATATTCGCGAAATATCACGAAATCGAATATGGCGTATTCCGCTCAACACTACCAATAACCATCCCTGTCCCACCCTGGTCATTGCTGACGATGGACTGAAGTAGCATCTCACCAACTCAACCCAGCTCATTAACCACTCCTTGGCACGCAACACACTGAAGGCCTATCGCACTGCTTGGAACACTAACCGCTAATTTTTGGCCACTTGCCTCGGAGCAGCAATAGGCAACGTCCTAGCCTTCATATCGTATTGCCACACGCAGCCTACCCTTTCTCACAATACTTTCACGCCATATCTAGATGGCGTCCAGCATTTCCTGTCCCTGCAGGACCCCAGTAAACTGTCAGTATTCTCGAGCCCATGCAGTTAAGTCCCTCCTACAGGGCATACAGAAGCACCAACCTGTAGTCAGTGGCAAGCTCCTACCTTTCAAGAGTGCCCTCTTTAGGGACATGTCTGAAATCCTTACTCGTTCCCCATTTAGGGCTTTGCCCAGCATAGTCACCCAAGAAGCCATCTACCAGGCCTTCTACGGTTCCCTATGACCTAGTAAATTTACAGTCGGTGGCTCCGGCAGTCAGACACTGCTCCGACGCCACCCGAGTCGCTTTTGAACTCCTACACTCTCAGTCTGCAAACGCAACAAACCAGCCCCGGGGGTTGACATCAACCTGTTACAGACTAACAATGCTTGACGCCCAGTGACGGTGCTCGACCGACTACTGCTCCATCTACCCAGCCAATCTGATGGTAGCTTGTTGCTACCCTTTCTAAACCAGCTCCCTGAGTGGCAGCCAGTTTGTCAAGCATGTCAGAATCCTAAGTAACTTGGGCTTCAAACCCCAGTCAGTTCTCTGGACATTCTTTCCGAATTAGAGAAGCCTCAACTGCCTCCCAACAGGGAGTACCAGACCACGTAATCAAGATACCAGGCTGATCTGCCACATACATCCCAAATCCTTAGGAAGAAATGGCACAAGCCTTTACCAAGCTGGCTCAATAAATACAAGAAATCAATATAAGCTATTTCCCTATCTGAGTCTTTTGCCCCCTTTTCTTGGCATACTGACCAGACCACCAAGGCACACTTCAGGTCTATTTATGTTGTAAGTCTTGTCACGTGTTTTATGTGATCCACATCACTCTCAGTCAGAGGGCCACAACCATAAATAAGAAGGTATGTATGGTGGCCTGAGTTTATGGGAGGGGCCCGGAGGGTATTTAAGCAGCCCACTCACACATGCTCTTTGTCGGTTCAGTGTGCGGTACTACACGTCACTGGGCTGACTCTTCCCAGCTCACCTCATGTCCGTGAGTCTGCACATTCAATCGCATTCGACACCCTCCCGCCCTTCCCGTTTTCAGGGCACTTCTCAGCATATCCTTCTTCAATTAACTACCCATTACTTACTTAGGGTATGCACCCTTTTCTTGGCATACTGACCAGACCACCAAGGCACACTTCAGGTCTATTTATGTTGTAAGTCTTGTCGCGTGTTTATGTGATCCACATCACTCTTGGTCAGAGGGCCACAGCCATAAATATATATATATATATCAGGGGCGGACTGACCATTCGGTTCGTCGGGCACGGACCGAGGGCCCCATGGCCACTAGGGGGCCCCATCAGGGTTGCCAGCCTTGGTAAAAGCAGGGACAGTTTGTTGAAATCAGTGTATTTTTACATCTATTAGTGAAATGGCCACTACCGACATTATTTTGATGTGCAAATCTCGAGATTGTAGCTGCCCCGCCTCTCCACTGACTTCTCAGCCAATGGGAGCACAGTGTACACGCCCCCTTCTCCAGCGCGGCTTTTTTGACATAAGAGCAGGAGATGCCGACTGCAGGAGAGGAGAGGGAGGAGGGGACAGCCTGCAGTGTGGGGTGGATTGCTGCCTGATAAAAGGTAAGCTGGCCAAGCTGGAAGAATTGTATTATCAGTGCTTACCTATCCTGGTGAGGAGGGGGAGGGGGGAGGCTGTGTAGCAGCCAGGCTCCTCTTGCTGTTAGATCGTTTTTCTGTGTGTAAGAGAAATCCCATGCTTCTGGGAGAAGGATGTGCTAAACTTCTCCAATCTCTGCTACATGTCCCTACTCATCACCTGCCCACCAGTACACAGGCACAGCCTCCTCTCCTGTATTACCACATGCTATGTCTGTAAGCTGCTGGGGCACTACAAGTACCAGCATTGCAGAAGGGGCAGCAGCAGTGTGTTCTATCAGGATGATTTATCTATATATACACACACCAGCACTTTTTTCCCCAAAAATCATCCTGATAGAACACACTGCTGCCCCTTCTGCCATGCTGGTACTTGTAGTGCCCCAGCAGCTTACAGACATAGCATGTGGTAATACAGGAGGAGGAGGCTGTGCCTGTGTACTGGTGGGCAGGTGATGAGTAGGGAGATGTAGCAGAGATTGGAGAAGTTTAGCACATCCTCCTCCCAAGAGCATGGCACTTCTCACTATATATATATATATATATACACACTGTGTATGTATACTGTGCGTGTGTATACCGGGGAGCGGTCCATCCATTAAGGGTACCACCCCCTCTATGTAGAATGTATAGATTCATGCTCGCCGCTGCCCGTCCCACATCTCACCGCCATCAATCCACTGCCTGACCTGCCACTAAGATGGCACAGTTGGCTGTATTTAATGGGGCACAGTTGGCTGCATTTGATGGGGCACAGTTGGCTGCATTTGATGGGGCACAGTTGGCTGCATTTGATGGGGCACAGTTGGCTGCATTTGATGGGGCACAGTTGGCTGCATTTGATGGGGCACAGTTGGCTGCATTTGATGGGGCACAGTTGGCTGCATTTGATGGGGCACAGTTGGCTGCATTTGATGGGGCACAGTTGGCTGCATTTGATGGGGCACAGTTGGCTGCATTTGATGGGGCACAGTTGGCTGCATTTGATGGGGCACAGTTGGCTGCATTTGATGGGGCACAGTTGGCTGCATTAGATGGGGCACAGTGGGCTGCATTAGATGGGGCACAGTGGGCTGCATTAGATGGGGCACAGTGGGCTGCATTAGATGGGGCACAGTGGGCTGCATTAGATGGGGCACAGTTGGCTGCATTTGATGGGGCACAGTTGGCTGCATTTGATGGGGCACAGTTGGCTGCATTTGATGGGGCACAGTTGGCTGCATTTGATGGGGCACAGTTGGCTGCATTTGATGGGGCACAGTTGGCTGCATTTGATGGGGCACAGTTGGCTGCATTAGATGGGGCACAGTTGGCTGCATTAGATGGGGCACAGTGGGCTGCATTAGATGGGGCACAGTGGGCTGCATTAGATGGGGCACAGTGGGCTGCATTAGATGGGACACAGTGGGCTGCATTTGATGGGACACAGTGGGCTGCATTTGATGGGACACAGTTGGCTGCATTTGATGGGACACAGTTGGCTGCATTTCATGGGGCACAGTGAGGCTGCAATTGTTTGCCCATGAGAGGCTTCTGGTGAATTTAGCGGGTCACCAGCTCTAAGCCACTCAGCATGTCACGGAGCTTGGTGCCTCTCCGCATGGGTTTGCCCACATTCATGTTGCATCAAAAAAAGATGGCGGCCATCTCTAAGCCTGGGGGCCCCATAATCTCCTATTGCCCGGGGGCCCCATGAGTTGTCAGTCCGCCCCTGATATATATATAAGTGTGTGTGTGTGTGTGTGTGTTTAGAGTTGTGTGTGTGTGTGTATATATATATGTATATACAGAGCTATTTTTCTCAAAAAATAGGTGCAGGAACTCAACCACGACCCCATTCAAATTTCACAAACAGTAGAAGGGTCTTAAAGGGGCATTAAATACCAGAATTGCATTACATACAGAGTGCAGAGTTCAGGGGGTTACACACAGAGTGCAGAGCTGTCACTTGTAAACACAGAAACCAGACTTCTGTGTTTACAAGTGATTGTGGTGAGCAGACACCAAAGGGTCTGAGCCAGAGGTGGTGGAACTCAGTTCCCCCAAGTTCCCCCAGAAAAAAAGCCCTGTATATATATATATATATATATATATATATATATATATATATATATATATATATATACACACAACTCTAAAAAAAACTGTCCAAGCATTCAATAGATCCCAAAAAAGTGACTTGTGCTGTATTGACGTCTTGTGCAAAAATCAAGCAAAGGTGACTCTTCCTTCATGTGCTCCCCCACTTATGATTACACTCACCAGATGATCGTACCCCTGCGGGGCTAGAAAGCGTATAATAGATTATGTCTCTCCACGGTAGTTAATTTAGGCGATCGGATGTCCGCGACAGGGCATACTCTATCCACCGATTATAGAAGTGTGATCTAACTCCTGAAGTTCCACTCCCCTGGATCCAGGGCCATCTTTAAGGCAGGGTAAAAGGTGCAGCTGCCCTGGGCCCTGTCATTGTTGTGGGGCCCAAAGCAGCTGCCTCATACTTGCCAACTATCCCAGTTGAAAATCCCTTGCCCCTTGAAGTTTTAGTCCTTTGCTGTGTCCTGCTATCTCAGTGTGAAGTGCTGCTACAAATTCTGCCCAGCTCTGCCCTATTATTGTGTACAGATGACTCACCTGCACACCCAGGGGTAGATTCACATAGAGATACGACGGTGTATCTACTGATACACCGTCGTATCTCTGAGATCCGACGATCGGATCTATGTGGCTGATTCATCGAATCAGGTTCCGCATAGATCTCCCTTAGAGCCAACAGGTGTAAGTGACTTACACTGTCGGATCTTAGGCTGCAATCTCCCGCCGGCCGCTAGGTGGCGCTTCCGTTTTTCTACGTGACGACTATGCAAATGAGAACCGCCGATTCAGAAACGAGTGCCCGGCCGTCCTCTTTTTTTTTTTTACGTCGTTTGCGTTCGTCTATTTTCGGCGGATAGTTACCCCTGCTATATGAGGGGTAAGTGCGGCGTATCCTATGTTAAGTATGGGCGTCGTTCTCGTGTCGAGTTTTGAAATTTTTACGTCGTTTACGTAAGTCGTTCGCGAATACGGCCATACGTAAATTGCGTTAACGTTGAAACCAATGACATCCTTGCGACGTCATTTGGAGCAATGCACGCTGGGAAATTTAGCCGGCTGCGCATGCGCAGTACGATCGGCGCGGGGACGTGCCTGATTTAAATAGTAAACTCCCCCTAGCCGCGGAATTTGCATTCCGCCGGGGGATTTACGATCCGCCAGGGCAACTTGAGGCAAGTGCTTTCTGAATACAGCACTTGGCTCAAAAACTGGCGCTGGCGGATCGTAAATAAGATAGATCACGCGGATCAAAAGATCCGCTGATCTATGTGAATCTCCCCCCCTGTGTTTTATATGTAAATAACCGTCATTCATATGTAAATAACTGATGCCAGCAACATCCATATGTAAATAAAGGCGGATAAGACAAACCCCATATTATATCATATTAGGGCACCAGTAAGGCCGTGTACACACGTACGAGAACCTCGTCGGGCTAAACTCATCGTTCCGCCCGACGAGGTTCCCGATGAGCGGTCGGAAAAGCTCGTCGAGCCAAAGTCTTCATTGACCAACGTGGAAAAAGAGAGCGTGCTCTCTTTTTTGGCTCGACGAGCTTCCCGACGGGACGCTCGTCGGAAGTGTACACACGACCGAGAACCTCGGCAAAATATGTCTCCCAGCGAGCTTCTCGCTGGATTCTGCCGAGAAGCTCGGTCGTGTGTACGCGGCTTAAGAAAGGAGCTGAGGTTCTAACACAGATCAACTCCAAGAGTGTCTGCCTTTGATATGTCTTCCCTCTGTGCTTGTGAATGATATACACACTTTAATGTAAGAGAGATCCTGTCCTGTATTCAACTATGATTTATTCTAAAAGAAAATTCAATAAAAATATAGAATGATAAAAGGAGAACGAAAAACATCAACCTGTTACTTCCCTTTCCCACTGTCTTTATGTTGTGTTTTTTTTTTTTTTCACAAAAAATAATGGAGGATCACAGCCATCTGAAGCATTTCTATCACACTATCCTCCCATCATGTCAGAGATCCCCACATTATATCCGATTCAGAATTGTTACTTAAAAATGAGAAACCTGAGCCTGGGATGATGCACACAACCACATTGAGGAAATTATCTTCACACCAGAGGTCCCCCCATCACATCAGAGGTCCCCCCATCACATCAGAGGTCCCCCCATCACATCAGAGGTCCCCCATCACATCAGAGGGGTTCCCCATCACATTATTGGTCCCCCTATCACATCAGAGGTTCACCCATCACATCAGAGGGGTTCCCCATCACATTATTGGTCCCCCTATGACATCAGAGGTCCCTTATCACATCAGAGGGGTTCCCCGTCACATTATTGGTCCCCCCATCGCATCAGAGGTCCCCCATCACATCAGAGGGGTTCCCCATCACATTATTGGTCTCTCTATCACATCAGAGGTCCTCCCATCACATCAGAGGGGTTCCCCATCACATTATTGGTCCCCCTATCACATCAGAGGTCCCCCATCACATTATTGGTCCCCCATCACATCAAAGGTCCCCCATCACATCAGAGATCCTCCCATCACATCAGAGGGGCTCCCCATCACATTATTGGTCCCCCTGTCACATCAGAGGTCCCTCATCACATCAAAGGGGTTCCCCATCACATTATTGGTCCTCCTATCACATCAGAGGTCCCCCATCACATCAGAGGGGTTCCTCATCACATTATTGGTCTCCCTATCACATCAGAGGTCCTCCCATCACATCAGAGGGGTTCCCCATCACATTATTGGTCCTCCTATCACATCAGAGGTCCTCCCATCACATCAGAGGGGTTTCCCATAACATTATTGGTCCCCGTATCACATCAGAGGTCCCCCATCACATTATTGGTTCCCCTATCACATCAGAGGTCCTCCCATCACATCAGAGGGGTTCCCCATCACATTATTGGTCTCCCTGTGACATCAGAGGTCCCCCATCGCATTATTGGTCCCCCATCACATCAGAGGTCCCCCCATCACATCAGAGGTCCCCCATCACATCAGAGGGGTTCCCCATCACATTATTGGTCCCCCTATCACATCAGAGGTTCACCCATCACATCAGAGGGGTTCCCCATCACATTATTGGTCCCCCTATGACATCAGAGGTCCCTTATCACATCAGAGGGGTTCCCCGTCACATTATTGGTCCCCCCATCGCATCAGAGGTCCCCCATCACATCAGAGGGGTTCCCCATCACATTATTGGTCTCTCTATCACATCAGAGGTCCTCCCATCACATCAGAGGGGTTCCCCGTCACATTATTGGTCCCCCTATCACATCAGAGGTCCTCCCATCACATCAGAGGGGTTCCCCATCACATTATTGGTCCCCCTATCACATCAGAGGTCCCCCATCACATTATTGGTCCCCCATCACATCAAAGGTCCCCCATCACATCAGAGATCCTCCCATCACACCAGAGGGGCTCCCCATCACATTATTGGTCCCCCTGTCACATCAGAGGTCCCTCATCACATCAAAGGGGTTCCCCATCACATTATTGGTCCTCCTATCACATCAGAGGTCCCCCATCACATCAGAGGGGTTCCTCATCACATTATTGGTCTCCCTATCACATCAGAGGTCCTCCCATCACATCAGAGGGGTTCCCCATCACATTATTGGTCCTCCTATCACATCAGAGGTCCTCCCATCACATCAGAGGGGTTTCCCATAACATTATTGGTCCCCGTATCACATCAGAGGTCCCCCATCACATTATTGGTTCCCCTATCACATCAGAGGTCCTCCCATCACATCAGAGGGGTTCCCCATCACATTATTGGTCTCCCTGTGACATCAGAGGTCCCCCATCGCATTATTGGTCTCCCTATAACATCAGAGGTCCCTCATCGCATTATTGGTCCCCCTATCACATCAGAGGTCGTCCCATCACATCAGAGGTCCCCACATTAAATAAGATGTCCCCCCCATCACATCAGAGGTCCCTTCATCACATCAGAGATCCCCAATCTATCAAAGGACTCCCCATCACATTATTGGTCCTACCAGCACATCTGAGGTTGTCCCATCAAATAAGACATTCTCCCATCACATCCAAGTTCCCCATATTAGATAAGACAGGCCCTAATGACATCAGAGGTGCTTCCCATCACATTACAGATCCCCATCACATCAGAGATTCCCCGTTATATTAGAGGTCCCCTCTATGAATGACTTGTATAGCGCTACACATGTGAACTGAATCGCCTGAATTGTCTTCCTGGCTGGTGCAGTCACCCCGTAGTATCTCGACACGCTTGGGACACACAGTCATACACACATATACTATATATACTGGGCCAATTTGGACAGGATCCAATTAACCTACCAGCATGTCTTTGGAGTGTGGGAGGAAACCAGACTACCCAGGGGAAAACCCACACAGATACTGGGAGAACATGCAAACTTCAGGCAGATGGTGTCGTGGTCCGGATTTGAACGAGCACTCCTTTTTGGGGCTTTTTTTTAGGGTGGACCTTCGCTTTAAGTCCTAACCTGTAAAGGCTTTTAAAAGCATTGCCTATGGATAGTAAAATTTAAAGGGATCACTAAAGGAAAAAACATTTTTTGCTGAAATGACTGTTTACAGCAGGGATCCTCAAACTACGGCCCTCCAGCTGTTACAGAACTACAAATCCCATGAGGCATTGCAACACTCTGACATTCACAGACATGACTAGGCATGATGGGAATTGTAGTTCCTGAACACCTGGAGGGCCATAGTTTGAAGACCCCTGGTTTACAGGGTATAGAGACATAAAAGTTAACTGAAAAAAGGGACAAACCTAATAGGTGGAGAGAGTTAGCTGCACACCCCGATATGATAAATAGAAAAATGGTCCCAATGGGGCTTTGAAACAGCTGGTGTGAAGTAAAGTAGCAATGCAACGTCTATGGTAAAAACGTTTTATTACAAAAGTAATTGAATGACACAAAATTTGGGGTATACAAGGAATGAGTTGCGGCAGAGTAACAAAAATTAAAATAACCATAACATTTCCAGGTAAACAATAAAATACATAGCCTGAATAGTGGCAGGCAGGTGTATAATCCTATGTATTTTATTGTTTACCTGGAAATGTTATGGTTATTTTAATTTTTGTTACTCTGCCGCAACTCATTCCTTGTATACCCCAAATTTTATGTCATTCAATTACTTTTGTAATAAAACGTTTTTACCATAGACGTTGCATTGCTACTTTACTTCACACCAGCTGTTTCAAAGCCCCATTGGGACCATTTTTCTATTTAAAAGTTAACTGATTCCTTTTCAAAATGATTAAAAATAGATAAAAATCAATCATATAATGTGCCTGCAGGTTAGTTTCACTTTTGAACTGGCTTCATGTTTCTGCAAAGTAGAAATAGACACACAGAACCAAAACAAACAAATCCAGGGCAGTGTTTTGTTTTTAAAATTAATCTGATTGGTTCTGGGAAGTTTTAGACACACAGTAATGACAGCTTAAACCAGGGATCCTCAAACTATGGCCCTCCAGCTGTTGCGGAACTACACATCCCATGAGGCATTGTAAAACTCTGACATTCACAGACATGACTAGGCATGATGGGAATTGTAGTTCTTAAACATCTGGAGGGCAATAGTTTGAAGACCCATGACTTAAACCATCGTGAGGAAGCTCCCAGTATGGTGGTTATAAGGAAACAGACAAGCAGGAAGTGTGGAGAACAGAGCAGGATTACAGCAACTTCAAAGCAAAAACGAACAATAAGGACATGAAACCAGTACTGCAGTAAGGTTAAGGAAGCTATTTAGCTAAAAAAAAAAAAAAATCCTTTAAGTCGCCGTTGAGCAGGTGTGCGCAATTTTAAAGCATGACATGTTTGGTATCTGTTTACTTGGCGTAACATTATCTTTTATATTTTCCCAAAAAGTTGGGTCGTTTTTTAAGTCGTTTTGCATTGAAATTTTAAAAAGTGTATTTTGTTTCTCCAAAAATTGCGTTCGAAAAATTGCTGCACAAATACCGTGTGGCATAAAAAAATTCAAAACCCGTCAGTTTATTCTCTAGGGCCTCTGCTTTAAATATATATATATATATATATATATATATATATATATATATATATATATATATATATATATATATATATATATATAATGTTTTGGTGTTCCAAGTTATTTTCTATCAAAAAAATAAATAGGTCGGTGTCTATTGTGTTTGGTGGTGATTTTTCTTTTGTCTCGGTGGAGTTACATGTTGCAGTTCAGACATTTTTTGGTGACTTTATCAGCTGATAAAAAATGTTCATACATCAGCGATTCTATAAGTGCAGAGTTTGCTACATTTCCTGCCCAGAACAACAACAACACCCGGGTCTCGAGGAATGTCAGGTGACACAAAAAGTGTGACACTTATTTACAGCGGTCATACACTAGACAATTTTGAAGCTTCTCATCAGACTTAAAATGCTGAGACCCTGCAGTCAGTGGCGACCGGTGCAAACAAACTGAAAAAATAAAAACATCAAATACAGCCACTGTACCATCAATTGCTGACACTGTGCCCATCAATTGCTGACACTGTGCCCATCAATTGCCGCTACTGTGCCCATCAACTGCTGCTACTATGCCCATCAAATGCTGCCAGCATGTCCATCAACTGCTGCTACTATGCTCATCAAATGCTGCCAGTGTGCCCATCAACTGCCGCTACTGTGCCCATAAACTGCTGACAGTGTGCCAATCAATTGCCGCTACTGTGCCCATCAACTGTCGCTACTGTACCCATCAATTGCCGCTACTGTGCCCATCAACTGCTGCTAGTGTGCCCATCAACTGCTGCTACTGTGCCCATCAACTGCTGCCAGTGTGCCCATCAACTGCCGCTACTGTGCCCATCAACTGCTGCCAGTGTGCTCATCATCTGCTGCTACATTGCCAATCAACTGCTACCAGTGTGCCCATCAATTGCCACTACTGTGTCCACCAATTGCTGCCAGTGTGCCCATCAATTGCTGCTACTGTGCCCATCAAATGCTGCCAGTGTGCAGTGTGACACTTTTTAACAGCGGTCATACACTAGACAATTTTGGAGCTTCTCATCTGACTGAAAATGCTGAGACCCTGCAGTCAGTGGTGGCTGGTGCTCAAAATTTTTGGGGGGGTGCAAACAAAATGAAAAAATCCCATATATTGCAGCCACTGTGCCATCAAACGCAGCTGCTGTACCCATCAATTGCTGACACTTGTCGTAGAATTTCTGGCTGTTTGCAGAGCAGACACACAGGTATCTTGTCTCTAATAGTTATCTATTTCGTTTTAGTGAAATAAGCCATCTTGTGCCCATCAAATGCTGCCAGTGTGCCCATCAGCTGCCACTATTGTGCCCATCAACTGCTGCCAGTGTGCCCATCAACTGCCGCTACTGTGCCCATCAACTGCTGCCAGTGTGCCCATCAACTGCCGTTACTGTGCCCATCAACTGCTGCCAGTGTGCCCATCAACTGCCGCTACTTTGCTAATCAACGGCTGCCAGTGTGCCCATCAATTGTCACTACTGTGCCCACCAATTGCTGCCAGTGTGCCCTACAAATGTCTGCCACTGTGCCCATCAAATGCTCCCAGTGTGGATCGCCCGACACTTACCTGTCTCGGTGGGGCTGCAGGTCACGGTCCTCCACACTCCTCGCTCCTCAATGTCTTCTCCCACCCTCTGCTATGATTTGACACCTGATAGGCCGTGTCCAATCACAGCGCCTGTCATTTCAGCCAATCAGGTGACAGGTAACAGACCCAAGCACCTGATTGGCTGAGAGGTTTCCTAACACAACGATGAGTAAACAGTGAACGCACAGCATAGTGCCCGCTGTTCACCTTTTTGGATGCCTATTAGGGCAAAGCATTAATCTATCTATTGGTGAGAAAGAGGTGGCAGGAGAGAGGGGGCGGCACCCATACACTCTTTATGGACACACCACCACTGCCTGTGGTGCCAGCGATGAGCCAATCTCAGACCTTCCACTACAATTCTAACCATTTGAAGACCCGGTCTTTTCTGACACTTTTTGTTTACAGGTAAAAATCCGTATTTTTTGCTAGAAAATTACGTAGAACCCCAAACATTACATTTTTTTTGGTAGAGACCCTAGGGCAGAGGTGGCAAACACAAGGCCCGCGGGCCGAATGCGGCCCTCCAGGCCATTTCATGCGGCCCTCGCACCTCTCCAGTCATCCTCCAGACCCTTACTTTCTGCTTTCAAGCAATGCATCCAACTTCTTCCCAGCAGCAGCATAAGGAAAAGGGGTGCACTGTGATGTAAGGGAGAGGGGGGGACTCAACTTCTGATGGTGGGAGGGCTCTTGACATCTAATGTAAGGGGAGGGGATGCGCTGGACATCTAATCTTACAGATACAACTGGCCCTTTTGAGGGCAACCATAATGCTGATGTGGCTCACGATGAAATTGAGTTCGACACCCCTGCCCTAGGGAATAAAATGACGGTTGTTGGAATTTTTTATGTCACATGGCATTTGCGCAGAATTTTATTGCAAAAAAATTATTATAATACCCAATTCTTTTGGGAAAATATCAAATATGATGTTACACCGAGTAAATAGATACCTAACATATCACGCTTTAAAATTGCGCACAATGGCGGCAAACTCCAATACATAAAAATCTCCATAGGTAATGCTTTAAAAACGTTTCCAGGTTACCTGTTTAGAGTTACAGAGAAGGTTTAGCGCTAAAATTATTGCTTTCACTCTAACGTTTGCCGCAAATCCTCACATGTGTGGTGCAAATACTGTTTACATATTCATGCACGACCTACGTATGTGTTCGCCTCTGCACGCGAGCATGGAGGGGCGCTTTAAAAATGTTTTAACAATTTTTTTATTTTTATTCACACTGTCCCTAAAAAAAATGTAATCACTTTTATTGCTATCACAAGAAATGTAAATGTCTCTTGTAACAACAAAAAAACATGACAGGTCCTCTTTATGAAGACATCTTGGGTCTTACATATACGTGCAAGACCTACATAAGTGTCTGCCTCTGCACACGAGCATGGGGGGGGCCTTTAAACATTTTTTTTTTCCTTTTTATTTACATTGTCCCCAAAATATATTTTTTTATTGCTATAACAAGAAATGTAAATGTCCCTTGTGATAACAATAAAACATGACAGGTCCTCTTTATGGAGACATCTGGGGTCTTACACATGTGTGCACTATCTACGTATGTGTTCGCCTCTGCACGCGAGCTTGGGGGGGAGGGGCGCTTTAACCACTTCCCGCCCGGTCAATGGTCAATTGATGTCCGGTAAAGGCCGCGTACACACGATCGAACATATCTGCTGAAACTGGTCCGCAGCCAGTTCCAGCGGACAGATTCGATCGTGTGTACGGGCTAGCAGACAGGTTTCCAGCAGACAAAAGTTTTAAAGCATGCTTTAAAACTTATCTGCTGGAAAGCTGTCTGTCGGATATGTCCGCTAGTTAGTACGCCTAACCAGCGGACCGAAATCTCCCGCATCGAATGGATTCGACGCATGCGTGGAAGCATTTTACTTCCTGGTTTGGTGACGTGGCGGTGTCAACGTCACCGCCACGTCACCGCGCTGTCTGTCCGCGGGGATTTTGGTGTGATCGTGTGTACACACATCAGACCAAAATCTCCCAGGACACATGTCCGATGAAAACGGTCCGTCGGACCGTTTTTATCGGATATATCTCCTCGTGTGTACGCGGCCTTAGGGGTTGTGAAATCCTGACCTGATGTCTATTGACGTCCTGCAAGATTTCATGCCGGCGCACGCACACGTGGGGGCGCGCAGCGCGGCGATCGGTGATGCAGGGTGTCCAATCTTCCTCACTTGCGTCTGCGGCTCCCCTGACAGTGGGGGTTCGCACTGATTGTTTATCAGCGCAGCCCCCCCCCCCTCGGATCCCCACACTGGACCTCCAGGGAGTGCTCCCCGGTGCTCAATAGAGCACAAATAGATTTAAAAAACATTAACATTAAAAAAAATGAATACAATCTATGCCAATCAGTGCCCACAAATGGGCACTGACTGGCAACATGGGCACGGACTGTAATGATGCCCAGCAATGCCATCAGAGCCACCCCTCAGTGTCACCCAGTGTCTATCAGTGCCACCCAGTGTCCATCAGTGCCACCTCTTAGTGCCCATCTATGCCCAGTGCCCACCTATCAGTGCCCATCTATGCCACCCATGAGTGCCCAGCAGTGCCACCTATAAGTGCTGCCCATGAGTGCCCATCAGTGCCGCATAGAAGTGCCCATCAGTGCCGCCTATGAGTGCCCATCAGTGCCGCCTATGAGTGCCCATCAGTGCTGCATACCAGCGCTGCCTATCAATGCCCATCAGTGCCGCCTATCAGTGCCCATCACTGCCACCTCATCGGTGCCCATCAGTGCCACCTCATCTGTGCCCATCAGTGCCGCCATATCAGTGCCCATAATTGAAGAAGAAAACTTACTTAGTTACAAAAAACAATAACAGAAACATTTTTTTTTTTTTTTTTTTTAGAAAATCTGTCTTTTTTAGTTGTTGCGCAAAAAAAAAAAAAATCGTAGAGGTGATCAAATACCACCAAAAGAAAGCTCTATTTGTGGAAAAAAAATGATAAAAATGTAATTTGGGTACAGTGTAGCATGACCGCGCAATTGTCATTCAAATTGTGACAGCGCTGAAAGCTGAAAATTGGCTTGGGCGGGAAGGTGCGTAAGTGCCTGGTATGGAAGTGATTAAACATTTATTTATTTTTTATTTACACACCCAATACTTTCCGATTCGAGCGCCGACCAAAAAAAAAGGGGGGATCCTGCACTATTTTGGTGCGGATGCGAAGCAAATTTTGGAAATCGATGCAGCGCCGCAAAGAGTCGGCGTCGCACAGATTGGGACAGTGCCGTTGCCAGCAATAGGCTGCGATTTGGCATGCAAAGTGACAATCCTCTCAAATCGCGTGTTACATCGATGTTTAAGGTAATTTCTAGCAAAAAAAAAAAAAGATTTTAACAAATGAAATCCAGTAATAATAAAAATCTGTCACTTCTTATAATGGATACAAAATTACACCATAGTTGTTGTTAGAATGTTGCAACTTTGTAACCGACAAACAGCCAATCAGCGACCAGCGTGATGAGTCAGGGTCATACACATTGGGGGCACGTGACAGCTGGGCGGAGATGACAGGAAGAGCCGTCCATGTGATTTGCTGTCGGGGGTAAAGGTCTGTGGTTGCCCCGCCTCCTTACTCAGCAGTGTGTGCAGGCTCCGGCGCTGGTGATTGGTGAGCGGAGCTGTCAGTCAGCGGTGACCCCGCCCTTGTTTTTGTGTCTATAGCTGGGAGGAAGGATACATTGTCACAATCTGCGGTCTCATCGCTGTGATAACACCCGCACCGCAGACCACTGGAGAGGAGAAGGTAATCAGATCATCTGTGCAGGGTTAGATTTATCTGTAAGGGGGTGGCCAGGACTGCAGTGGGGGGCTATAGATCTATCTTACTGGGGGCAGTGTGGGGGAGGGGGGCTGCTGGATAATGGAGAGGTCTATGTGTGTGTGTGTGTTGGGGGGAGGGCATCAGAAGAAAGAATAGGTCTGGGGGGGGAGTTCTATTGGGAGAACAGAGAGCTCAGACAGTGGAGTGATCGGACATATGGCCGTACACACACTACGAAAATCGCACGAAAAATACCGCGTTCAAAGCGATCGTATGATAATCTGATCGTTAGCGCACAGCTTTTGATGGCCGATCTCGAACGTCGATCTGATATTATGGCGCAAGCATGAAAGTTTTCCTCATACAATACCAGGTCGTATGATATTTGTTTAATCAGTACAGTTGTCATCCAAAAATACAATACGAATACACCACAACGCGTGACATCACTTCCGAATTTTTATTCTGTCGTGCAGAAAATTTGCGGAACTTTAGTGCCCACTTACGTTTTCCACTTGCGACCGGCGTGAGAAAAAAGTCAGCGATCGGTCATCGGATTTGTACGGGGCATAAGAGAAAATCGGGTGATGGGGAGATTTGATAATGGGAGGGGGGAGATCAGGAGATGGGGGGGGGGGGGGGGGAGAGCTGATGATGGGGAGGGCATCTGATGATGGGGGTCAGAGATCAGGATATGGGGGATCTGATGATGGGAGGGGGGAGATTTGATGATGGGAGATGGGGGGAGAGAGAACTGATGATGGGGGGAGATCAGGAGATGGGGGGGGTCTGATGATGAGGGTCAGAGATCAGGAGATGGGGAGATCTGATGATGGGAGGGGGAGATCTGATGATGGGAGGGGGAGATCTGATGATGGGAGGGGGGAGATCTGATGATGTCACGCGTTGTGGTGTATTCGTATTGTATTTTTGGATGACAACTGTACTGATTAAACAAATATCGTACGACCTGGTATTGTATGAGGAAAACTTTCATGCTTGCACCATAATATCAGATCGACGTTCGAGATCGGCCATCAAAAGCTGTGTGCTAACGATCAGATAATCATACGATCGCTTTGAACGCGGTATTTTTTGTACGATTTTCGTAGATGGGAGGGGGAGATCTGATGATGGGAGGGGGGGTCAGGAGATGGGAGGGGGGGGGGTCTGACGATGGGGTCAGAGATCAGGAGATGGGGGGTGAGGGATCAGGATATGGGGGGGGGATCTCATTATGGGAGGGGGGAGATCAGGAGTTTGGGGGGGAGATCAGGAGATGGGGGATCTGATGATTGGGGGAGAGGGGGACAGGAATCGGGAGATGATGAGATCTGATAATGGGGGGGGGGGGGGGGGGCGTAGTAATAACAATGCAGCAAACATTTATTTTATATAGTAAACGTTATTTTTCTGTACAATAATATTTTGGTAACATGATGTCTATTTATAGATGGATCAGGTCTGTCAGTGTAAATATAATTGGATCGGATCTGTTGCCCACACCAGCCATTCCTCCTTTTGCTGCAATAGAAAATATTCAGCTGGCCTCTGATTGGTTGCTGTAGGAAGCACACTCAGTTTACATTCTCCTCTCCTACAAGTTGATATTTCACTCACATGACTCAGTGCCCTTTGTACCCGTTCTCTGGCTATGAATGTGGAAGAACTTGTTCCTCCAGATGGTGGTGTTCTCCTTATCTGTCACACTGCTAATGTGTAAACATTGCCAGCTCTGGTATTGTCTGGGCAGCTGGTCATTCTGGGACTTGTAGTACCTCGTCTCCTTGAGCTGCATTATGGGGTTCACCTTAAAAGATAAAAATGAATTGGCCCTTCAAACATAAATTAACACAATGCAGTATTCAGCACCAGTCAGATTTCCCTGCAGTACATTTCTTCTACCACTAGATGTCCTCAGCCTGATGGCCAGCATCATTCATCCCACTTTCTCTGAGCCCAGGTTATCCTGTGACTGGGCAGTGAAAGAAGAAACTGCACACAATGATGAGCCGTTGTTCACTCTTCTTTCTGTTACTCTTCTCTCTCCTCCTATCCACATGCTTCTTGTTTGCATGAGCTGGTTGGCTCCTTGTGCTGCTTCTTCGTCTCACACTCCAGCCCTGCTGTACAGGACGTGCAAGAGACTGATGCCAGGTCACATTCGGGTAATAGCACTGCTTGTATTCATGATTATATTTGCCCAGAATTCAGCTTTGGGTGGAAGCGCATTAATCTCCGCCTTCTGTTCCAGGGACCCGCTGAGTAAATTTTAAATTTTTGGTGCAGCATGGAAGGAAACGCTTTCCTTTGTTTGTGACCCATCAGGGAGATTCCCCCTCACTTCTTATCTTGTAGACACTTCAGGAAGTGAGAGTTCATAGGGAGGGGAAATCCCCCAAAACTCCCCTCCCCCGCCGATCATGGCGCAGCATTATTTATTTATTTTTAAACTTTTTTCCTGGTAGTCAGAAGCAGATTGTATAACTCTGTGATGTCATTGTATAATGTTTTTGCAAATACCAGCTTCTGTAACGCATGCGTCCAGAAATCCATCTCCCGAGAGCCCCTTTCCTACACACAATAGGTTCCTTTAGGCTAGTGCATTGTTGGTTCACTTACCTTTTTCCTTCCATTTCCCTTCTAAATGTTTTTTTCCTTTGTTTGAATTTCTCACTTCCTGTTTCTCCTCAGTAAGCTTTCCCCCATCATCTGGCTGGGGGTTAGTCAGCCACAACAGCTTACCGAGGAGGAACAGGAAGTAAGAAATTCAGACAAGGGGGGGGGGGGGAACATTTAGAAGGAAAAAGGTAAGTGAACCAACAATGCACTAGCTTGAAGGAACCTATTTAGAAAATAAAAAATGAACATTTACAGCCCAACCACTTAAAGGGGTTTTCCAGTCATTTTTTAATGTTTATTAACCACTTGCATACTGGGCACATATACCCCCCTCCTGCCCAGGTGAAATTTCAGCTTCCGGCACTGCGTCACTTTAACTGACAATTGCGCAGTCGTGCGACGTGGCTCCCAAACAAAATTGACGTCCTTTTTTTTCCCCACCAGTAGAGCTTTCTTTTGGTGGTATTTGATCGCCTGTGCGGTTTTTATTTTTTGCGCTATAAACAAAAAAGATCGACAATTTTGAAGAAAAATACATAATTTTTTACTTGTTGCTATAATAAATATCCCAATTAAAAAAAACAAAACACATTTTTTTTCTCAGTTTAGGGCGATACGTATTCTTCTACATATTTTTGGTAAAAAAAAAAAAAAAAAATCGCAATAAGCGACTGGTTTGCGCAAAAGTTATAGCGCTTACAAAATAGGGGAGAGAATTATTTTTTATTTATTTATTTTTACTAGAAATGGCGTCGATTTGCGATTTTTATTGGCACTGCGACGTTATGGCGGACAAATCGGACACTTTTGACACATTTTTGGCACCATTCACATTTATACTGTGATCAGTGCTATAAATATGCACTAATTACAGTATAAATGTGACTGGCATTGAAGGGGTTAACACTAGGGGGTGAGGAAGGGGTTGAATGTGTATCCTAGGTGTGTTCTAACTGTGGGGGGGGGGGGGGGGGGTGACTGGGGGGGGTGACCGATCTGTGTCCCTATGTAGGAAGGAACACAGATCGGGCTCCTCCTCTCCAGAGACAGGACACTGTCTCTGTGTAAAACGGCAATAAGAGATGATCTATGAGATCTTCTCTCATTCGCCCACAGATCGCATCGCAAACGGCCACTCTGATTGGCTGTTCGCCGCGATCTGTGATTGGCCTTGTCCAAGGGACACGGACAACACAGGGCTTCCCCGCAGCGCGCTCTACAGCGCGCGCTGGGAACGCCCGAAGGAGATGCCGTCAAATGACGGCATGTTGGATATTCAGACCCGCGCTGTTGCCGTCATTCGACGGTAGCGCGGGTCTGAAGTGGTTAAAAGTCAGCAGCTACAAAATTGTAGCTGCTGGCTTTTAATAAACGGACACTTACCTGCTCCACGTTTCAGCGACGCGATGCGCCGGCTGGCGTCTTCATTCTAAGTGTGAGCATCCGGCCGTGACAGCTTTCGGCTTCACGGCCAAGCATCCACTGCGCATGTGCAAGCGGCGCTGCGCCATCTCATTGGACAGGCGATCGCCTACAAGGAGGGGCCGCCAAAAGGCGATATGATGTATCGCCTTGGCAGCCCCCAGGATGTCCCACTCCTACTAAAGCCCGCACTCCCCCCCCCCCCCCCACATGCACGAGGAGTGGATTAAGCGGAAGTTCCACTTTTGGGTGGAACTCCGCTTTAAGGACCAGCTCACGTGTGTGTGTGTGTATGTGTATATATTTCGGCACTTTTAAAGATGGATGTCTCGGTAACGGCAGCTGCTGCCACAACCGTGATATCCATCTTTTCCGTGGCTGGTCCAGTAAACGATAATGGTGGTCTCCGCGGCGCAAGATTACCGTTATTGGCAGAGGGAGAGGTTTAGGAGATATTCTTTATACCTACAGGTAAGCCTTATTATAGGCTTACCTGTAGGTTAAAGTGGTAGTACAGAATTTACTACCACTTTAAGTGTTTAAGCCTGGT
Source organism: Rana kukunoris (assembly GCA_029574335.1). Classification (NCBI taxonomy): domain Eukaryota; kingdom Metazoa; phylum Chordata; class Amphibia; order Anura; family Ranidae; genus Rana; species Rana kukunoris. The sequence continues at coordinate 159,422,579 of CM056059.1, read as the reverse complement.
ACACATGATCAGATTTTCAAGGCGTATGACTTTTGTCTGAAGGGCGTTGGCCAGGAACTTGTCCTGCATACACATGGCAAAAAATCGTCGACCAACAAACACAAAACTATGTGTTTTTTTTTATTTTTTTATAATTTTTTTTTTTTTTGAGCCAGCCTTTGGGAAACTTCTGCTAATGTTGTGAGCATTGCTTCTGAGCATGCGTGTTTATACTTGTTTTTGTACACACGATTGGAAAATCCGACAACACACATTTGTTGGCTGACAATTTTAAAGCATGCTATCCAACATTTGTTGGCGGAAAATCCGACAACAATCCGACAACAGTCAGATTTTCCGACAACCGCCTGTCATCGCACAATTCCCATTGGATAATCCGATTGTGTGTACGAGGCTTTAGTGTCATTGCCTACAGTGCAGGAGCAGCGGTCTTGTTTTGATGTAATTACTTGTATGATGGGTCCCCACAACCAGAATTTTTTATTTTTTTGCAGCGAGGGCAGAAGGTTTTCTGAAATTGCGTAAAAAATAAAATTGTTAATTAGTTTTGATGAGCGCTCTCCAGAAATGTCCTCCAGGTTAAGGAGCAGCACACCTTTCTTTGCCTCCAGATTGTATTGATGCTAAAAGAAGTGTGTCATGTGACTGTAACGGAGCCAATATCTTGTTTGTACATTCTGCAGATGAGGATGTGCGTTCCCAGAAAAGTAAAAAGGCAGATTTACCCCCCTCTCCCTAGACGTCATGCACAACACGGGATATTTTTACAGCGACTGTTTTTGGCTTCAGATGGTTTTTCTCTGCAGCCAGTAAACTCTCCAGCATGTTATCTTATGTGTCCATGCACACATTTTATCAGCAAGGGAGTTTTCTGGCTGGGAACCCCCCTCCCCCCTGAAACTAGTGAGAGTGATGAGGAGTTTTTCAGCTGTTAAAATGCTCTAACCCTGAAAAAAACTGAATAGCGCGGTCATTCTGTGTTTTTTGAGCGTTTTTTTGAGCCATATTCTTTTGTGGGAGTATAGTTTTGCTAAAAAAATGTAAATGCTTAAAAAAAACGCTGTCAAAATGCTAATGCAAAACGTGTGTGTGTGTGTGTGTCGGGCACCTACTCCATCGTGATGGGTAGCAGGCAGCGTGGTTCATCGGCTCGGCTCCTATGGGCCGGTCATTGAGCAGCCAATTCATCCGGGGCTAAAGTGATTAATCACTAAGGGCCAGATTCAGATACATTCAGGCAGGCGTAGCGTTTCTCATATACGATACGCCGCCGTAACTTTGAGGCGAGTATGGTATTTTGAAAGATTTTGCGGCCGAAGTTACGGGGGCGTAGCGTATATAGGCCGGCGTAAGCCCGCCTAATTCAAATGTGTTTGTGGGCGTGTTTTATGTAAATGAAGTTTTTTACTAATGGCGCATGCGCCGTCCATGGACGTATCCCAGTGCACATGCTCAAAATTACTCCTCATTGTTTTCGACGTGAACGTAATTTACACCCAGCCCCATTCACGGACGAGTTGCGCAAACGACGTAAAACGTGCAAAATTCGACGTGGTCCGGACATCCATACCCAACACTGGCTGCGCCATCTTTTTGGTGGTTTATCTTTACGCCTGAAAACGCCTTGCGTAAAAGGCGTATCTTTACTACGGCTGCGAGGGCCTGGCGTACGTTCGTGAATAGGCGTATCTTGCTGATTTACATATTCTAGGCGTAAATCAGCGTACACGCCCCTAGCGGCCAGCGTAAATAGGCAGCTAACGTAGACGGCGTAGACTTATGCCAGTCGTATCCGGGCAACATTTAAGCGTATCTCAGTTTGAGCATACGCTTAAAGTTGCGCCGGCTGATACGCCGTCGTAACTCTTAAAGTCTAAACCTTTTTCTGACACTTGTTGCTTACAAGTTATTTTTGCTAGACTATTACTTAGAACCCCCAAACATTATATATATTTTATTTCGCACCGTATTTGCACAGCGGTCTTTCAAAAGCATTTTTTTTTTTTTTTTTTTTAAATACAGTTTAATGAATAAAAAAGAAAAAATGAAACCGTAAAGTAAGCCCCCCTTTTTTTTTTTTTGTATAATATGAAAGATGTTACGCCACGAGAATCGTGATCTTTATTCTAAGCAAAAAAATCCTGATTCTCATTTTAGCCAGAATCATGACGCTCTAGTTGATCTATAGTAATATGTTCCTTGGTGGTAATATATCTATTGTCTGTCTTGGTGTTCAATCATGGACTCCAGTTGGGATATCCCTCATGCTCCGTGTCTATAATCACTCTTCATGTTGTCTCTTCAGGGATCGGATACTTATTTGAAGATGTTTCCAGTGGTGCTATTCCTCGGACTCGCTGTCCTGGCCACATCCATGCCAATCGATGACCCAGAAGATGGTGGGAAGCACTGGGTGGTCCTGGTGGCCGGCTCCAATGGTTGGTACAACTACAGACATCAGGTGAGAGCTCCCGATATCACCTTCTGTCATCAGTGACTTAAGATAACATCATTCATTTTCAGTGACATGATCTATCAATGACGGCTGATCACGTGATGTAAACAAAGCTCGGCAATCCTTTTTTTTTTTTTCTCTCCTCACGCCAACAGCGTGCCACTTCTCAGTGCCTCCTTATCGGTGAACATCAGTGCTGCAAAATGCAAGAAAAACTATGTATTTGCAAAATTTTAGAACAAAATAAAAAAATATATATATATATATATATATATATATATATATATATATATATTTATATTATATTATATTATATTATTTTTTTTTTATTTTTTTTTTTTCAGTCTTTTAAAAAAAAAAATTTTTTTAACCAAAAATAAAAATCGCAGAGGGTATCAAATGCCACCAAAAGAAAGCTCATTTGGGTACAGTGTTGCATGACCGCGCAATTGTCATTCAAGGTGCATCAGCGCAAGTGGTTAATAAAGCAGTTAACCCTTTTGTCCTCCCAGGGAAATTGAGTAGTCAGTTATGTGTAGGTGTAGGTGCCTCCTACCAACCCCTGGGGGTGGGTCTAGCGAATTTAGATTCACCATTGGGTTTACTTTTTTTGCCAAGAGTTCTCTCACCATATTTTGCTGCCCTTGATGACTAGGGATCGGTTATATCAGATAAGGGCCGATGGAAATGTAATCTGTGCTCCTTTGAGGTTACAAGGAGTACTTTCAGTCCATTAACCATGGAACAAGGGCTGCTTGTACAGTGTGGTAAGATGGTCACGTAGGCCTAGCTGAGTGTCTCTCAAGAGCTATTGAGTGTATTTATAGCAGGAACATAGCTGGGTGTGTTATTGTTTGAAATTATGTCACAGAGTTTAGTTGGAAAAAGCCGCATTTTAGAGGTCCTAGACCCAGGACAAGGGGTACCACAACCAGCAACTGGTCCCAGGTTTGGTCATCAATCTCAATAATGGAAACTGAAGATTTTTGTTAACTGGGTGTCTGTTCTAGACCCAAGGTGCACCACGACTAGGAACCAGTCCCAGGTTTGGTCACTTATCTCGCTCGCAGCCACTCTTCAAACTTTGCTGACTGGGTGTCTATCCTAGACGTGGGACAAGGAACACCATGACCAGGAATTGGTCCTAGATTTGGTGGCCCACCTCATGCACAACCATTTCTTAAAACTTGCTGATTGGGTATCTGTCATAGACCCCAGACAAGGTGCACTGATGTAGGTCACCACGCTCCTTGATGTTCTGAATTTCAGACAATTATTATTATTTTTTTTTGGAATTTCCAATCGTGTGTACGCGGCATTAGAAAGTAAATTCCCCCCCCACCCCCCCCCCAAGGGGGCCACAGACGGTAATAAGAACCTGACAGGGATGTACCGATACTGGTATCGGTGCGTTTCCCCGAGTACTTGTACTCAGGGGAATGCTCTGATGCTTCACCCTATCGATACCTGGGCAGTCAGGGGTGATCGGTGCAAAACTGATCTGCCCCCTTTTCTGCTGCTTTAGTTATACAGCGGTGATCAGTGCTTGTAACTACCCCCCCCCCCCCCCCTGACGCCGCACCGATCACCGCTGACTGTCCCTGTATCCCCCCCTCTGTGCTGCTCGTCTCCCTCCACCCCCTCGATCTGTCAGAATGGAGAGATAGATCCGGCTCCTACCTTTTCCGAACGTACAGAGTCGGTGATCGCTGACATTCACATAACTGAGCGTCGTAACCTGTTTACGTTGCTTCCGTTTTTATAAATGGAGAGGTTAGGGGTTAGGGTTTTCCATTGAAGAATAAGGCTAGGACTCAGGAATTGGAACAGGGACTTCCCCCCTAGAGGTCAGAGGCGGGTTCCCAGAGGTCAAGAAGGGTCATGGTGCGTGGCTGACCCACCCCCACCAAAGTGTACCGCCTACCCTAACTAAGTCGGGAATGAACAAATTGGGGAACGCGTCTTGCGCCAGCCCTCAACAGGGCTGATAAAATAAAAGGGGGGAAATTTTTGTTTGCAATAAAAATACATAAATATGAATTTAAAAAAATTATAAAAATTGTAAATAAACTCAATCTACAACGCCCCCCCCCCCCCCGAAAAAAAAGAAGCAAGCACTGTAAAAAACATAACACAAAATAATGGTAAAAAAAATACTGACACATGTGCCACTGTTGCATGACATTCAAGTATCGGTAATCTGTATCGGCGAGTATGGTACTTGGGGGGGAAGTATCGGTACTTGTACTAGGTCTTAAAAAAAAGTGGTATCGGGACAACCCTAATCCTAACCCTTCCCTACTCTATTCAAATCTAACACAAAATGTTGCCTTTAGCTAGAATTTAACTTTACGCAGAGTGGAAGTTCTGGCACTCCTTACTTGCTTGTAATGGGCAGGGTACATGGGCGTTCCCCTTTTATATACACTCACTTCCCTGGAAACTGATTGCTCAATTCTGGCAAATAACAGACGAGACAGCAAAAAATCTAAATCAGCTGTGAGTGAGATCAGTGACCAAACACAAGATTGGCTCTTGGCCATGGTGCACCTTGTCTAGCGTCTAGGACAGTCACCCAGTCAGCAGATTTGAGGAACGGCTGTGTGTGAGGAGGGCGACCAAACCCGGGACCGATTCCTGGTCATGGTGCTTCTCCTTCCAGGTTTAAGACGGACACCTAGTCAGCGAATAAGATAAATGATTGTGGCAGTGTGTCCATAGAGGGTGCCGGAGCGCCGTCCCCTCTCTCTCTCCTACACCGCCACTGAAATACAATACATAGATTCATGCAATTAATGGGCACAGTGGCTGCGTTTGGCAAGGCACAGTTGTTGGATTTGATAGTGTGGCGACAAGTAATGGCACAGTAGATGCGTTTGGGCACAGTAGATGCGTTTGATGGGCACAGTAAGACTGCAATTGGTGTGTGTGTTTTTTTGTTTTTTTTTAATTGCGCCCCCGCAAACATTTTGAGCACCAGCTGCCACTGGATTGTGCTATCAAAAGTGGAAAAGGAGAACTGCTGCACAAGAAAGTGACACAATTCAAAAGCATTTGAGAGTTAGTATGCAGCAGGGCTAGACTGGGACAAAAATGTGGCCCTGGACTTCATACAGACCGGTGCATTGCCATGAATTGAGATTTGCCATAGAATGAGATGGTCCGCCTCCATCCCATTCTATTGGCTCACTCATGTCACGTGACATATTTAAACGTCAAGTATTGACGCAAACATCAGTCACAGCTAGGCTATCATAGGGAGAGGATCTCCTCTCCCTGTGATAGCCCGATAGCGCTGTCAGCAGCGTGCCTCCCGCCAGCGCTAAGTACACCCCGCGCCCGCAGCTCTACACCCCGCAGCTCTTCCCCCGTCCTCCGCGCCCGCAGCTCTTCCCCCGTCCTCCGCGCCCGCAGCTCTTCCCCCGTCCTCCGCGCCCGCAGCTCTTCCCCCGTCCTCCGCGCCCGCAGCTCTTCCCCCGTCCTCCGCGCCCGCAGCTCTACTCCCCCGTTAAGAATCAGGGAACGGGGAGAGTCTACGCTATTAGCGTAGACCTAGCGTTGGCTACGTTAGTAGCGTAAACCTGCGCATGCGCAGTATTTACAACACCAGCCCACATAACCTGGAGCAGCTGCAGCTGCAGCCCGTTCCCTGATTCTTAACGGGGGAGTAGAGCTGCGGGCGCGTAGGACGGGGAAGAGCTGCGGGTGCGGGGTGCGGGGAGTAGAGCTGCGGGGTGCGGGGAGTAGAGCTGCGGGGTGCGGGGAGTAGAGCTGCGGGTGCGGGGTGTACTTGGCGCTGGCGGGAGATCCTCTCCCTATGATAGCCTAGCTGTGACTGATGTTTGCGTCAATACTTGACGTTTAAATATGTCACGTGACATGAGTGAGCCAATAGAATGGGATGGAGGCGGACCATCTCATTCTATGGCAAATCTCAATTCATGGCAATGCACCGGCCTGGGTCTGAGGAGCGCATGACCTGCTCCCACTGTCATTATACACAGCTGGAGCTGATCGCGGTTACCGCAGACTCTGTGTTTACCGGCATCCACCAATCATTGGGCAGAGAGCCAGAACTGCAATGGGAACAAGGCAGATTCTGTCAATAGGGAAGGTATTGATCCTGTGTTCCTGCAAAGCACTCCCCCCCCCCCCCCCCCCCCCCCCCCCCCCCCCCCCCCCCCCCCCCCCACACACACACACAGTACTCAAGCAATGGTTAAACACACGGTTAACCCTTTGATCGCCTCTGATATTTTTTAGCACTGATCACTGTATTAGATTCACTGGTCCCCAAAAAAGTGTCAGTAAGACACCTTTCACACTTGTACGACTTCAAAGTCGCACGATTTTACCGCGATTTATAATGAATGCCTGTGTAAGTGGCATCAAAATCGGACCAAAGTAGTGCAAGGACTACTTTGAATTAGGAATGGTGTTCATTGAAAATCATGGAGAATGACTTGTCATACGATTTTTGCATAGTCGTATAAGTGTGAAAGGGGACTTAGGTGTCCGATTATCTCTGCCGCAATATCACTGTCTCGCTATAAGTCGCTGATCACCGCCATTACTAGTAAAAAAATAATAATAAATAACTAAATATTTATATATAGTTTGTACTTTGTAGACGCTATATGCACCTATTGGGATTTCGTTTTCTACCAAAAATATGTAGTAGAATACGTATTGGCCTAAATTTTATGAAAAAAAAATTATATATATTTTATTTTTTATTATTGACTGTTTTATAGCAGAAAGTAAAAAAATATAGATTTGTTTTTTTTATTTTTTCAACATTGTCAGTCTCAGTCTTCTTCTTTTTTTGGTTTATAGCACAAAAATTAAAACTGCAGAGGTGATCAGATACCACCAAAAAGAAGCCTTATTTGTGGGGGGAAAAAAGGACATGCATTTTATTTGGGTACAGCGTTGCACGACTGCGCAATTGTCAGTTTAAAGTAATGCAGTGCTATATTGCAAAAAAAAATGGCTTGGTCTTTTAGGGGGGGGGGGGGCGTTTTTCTGGAGGTCAAGTGGTTAAATAAGATATTCAGGAATTTTTCAGATTTAAAAAAAAAAAATGTATGCTTTCTGTAAAATGCAATAATTATTTTTGAAGTGCTTCTAATGTAACATGTTGTTTTTATAAATGATTATTATATAAACATTTTTTTTTTTTTATATAAATTATTATATAATTTTTTTTTTTTTCATATATAATAATATTATATACTTATTATTTATTCTATTTTTTTTTTTTTTTTTTTTTTTTTTACTTGACTAATTATGTAACACTTTTTTTTTTTTTTTTTTTTTTTTTTTTTCCCAACTTGACTAATTATGTAACACTTTTGTGAAGCTTTTTTTTTTTTTTTTTTTTACATGAGTGCAGAAAATTTAAAAAATTGCCTCGGTAGGCGAGTGGTTAAACCCCAGAGGAAAGGGCAGATCTTTGTGCCCCAAAACATTTGTGTTAATTTTACTGAACGGATAAATCATTGGATCATTTGTTTGGCGCTCTTTTGAATGTGCACATGACATTTTCTTCTTACGATCTATTTCCAGGCTGACGTGTGCCACGCTTATCAGATCGTCAAAAAGAACGGCATTCCTGATGAGCAGATTGTGGTGATGATGTATGACGATATCGCGGATAATGAAGAGTAAGTGTTCTGTACAATAAAACATCCTGACTTGGTTCTGTGTCTAGAGTTCCACTTTAAGTCCAGAGAAGTGAATGTTGAGAATCTCATGCAGAGTTGCCCTTGCCTCTGTAATAGGACCGGCTACATGCATTGTGTTACATTGTATCACTATATAGAGCGGAAGATCTGTTTGCTGCCAAGTAGGAAAGCTATCCTCTCTACAGGGGCGGCTCTAGGCTTTGTGAGGCCTTAGGCAAAACTTGACATGGGGGGAGGGGGGCCCCACTCTCGCCCATAAAGGAGGAAAAATAATTCAAGGACAAGAGCCTCTTCCCCACAACCCTGACCGGTAGTTGTGGGGGTCTGCGGGCAGGGAACCACCCAGATCCTGCTTTTTAACCACTTCCATACCAGGCCTATTTTGGCACTTCTCTCCTACATGCATAAATTATATATTTTTTTTATTAGAAAATTACTCCGAACCCGCAAACACTATATATGTTTTTTTTAGCAGACACCCTAGGGCAGTGTTTTTCAACTCCAGTCCTCAAGGCGCACCAACAGGTCATGTTTTCAGGCTTACCATTATTTTGCACAGGTGATTTGATCAGTTTCACTGCCTTAGTAATCACCACAGCCATTTCATCTGAGAGAAATACCGAAAACTTGACCTGTTGGTGTGCCTTGAGGACTGGAGTTGAAAAACACTGCCCTAGGGAATAAAATGCCGGCCATTGCAACTTTTAATCTCGCACAGTATTTGCGCAATAATTTTTCAAACGCCTTTTTTGGGAATTAAAAAATAACAAAACAGTAAAGTTAGCCCAATTTTTTTGTATAATGTGAAAGATGAAGTTACGCCGAGTAAATAGATACCTAACATGTCACGCTTTAATATTGCACACACTCGTGGAATGGCGCCAAACTTCGGTACTTAAAAATCTCCATAGGCGTCGCTTATTTTTTTTTACAAGTTACATATTTGGAGTTACAGATCAATAAGGTCAATTACAGGTCAATAAGCCCCCACATCTCTCCTCCAGGCTGGAAAGCATTAGATCGTGAAAAAAATTCACAGACCTAATGCTTTTAGCCGCTATTGCGGCAGTGTTTACATTCCAGGACCCGGGTGTGACGTCATAACATCGTGCCCGGGCCTCCGACGATCATAGAGATGACTGACCATCTGGGGGAGGGGGGGACGTCCCCCTTCTATACTCGTCTCAAATCTGAACAAAATTAGAATTGCACATTGAAGTCCTAAAGAATTTAATGTGGTCATTCGGATTGGTTTCGGTATGTAAGGAGCACGCTAATAAAATAAAATTGTATTTTTGTGTCTAGGAATCCAACTAAAGGAATCATCATAAACCGGCCCAATGGGACAGACGTGTACGCCGGAGTACTGAAGGATTACACAAAGGAGGTGAGACTCCCATTTCTGATGCTGCACTTGAAGATGCGTTGCTTGCTTCCTCGACCTGCAGCTCCTGCTCAGGGCCAAGACTGGGCACTATCATAATAAAAAAAGTAAAGCACATGGCAAAAGATAAAGAAGGAATAGCAAAAAAATTATTCTGTCCTTCATTTTTTTATTTTATTTAAAAGGTAACTACACTTTTGTGGGAATATTTTTTGCAAATAAACAAAAATATTATATTCTGCCCCGCCTCTCCAGTACCTTTTTCAGTATGTATACTGTGTGGCCCCATAATCACTTAATGGCCCGGGGGCCCCCATAATCTCTTATTGGCCCCTGGGCGGCGTCCTTCCACCCTGACCCCCAATATTTGCAGTGGGACCACAGGTGCACTTTTATGTGATGTCATTGCCACTCTCTAGTTCTAGTTTTCTAGTGGAGAGCCAACACATCGGACCCCAGACAAGCTGTATGCGGCATTAGGAATCCTCCATTGCCATCCTTTTTGTACTTTGTAACAGATGTTTGGTAATAATTATGGAGGCTTGCCCAGCCCTGGAAGTGTTTTGCTCAACCACCCTTCATAACACTTCTTCGATTTTACTGCTAATATTCCAGCAAAGCTCAGAAAACCGGTTGGGTCACCATGAGAATATAAATATTCTATTGAAGGACCTTTTTATACCGTGTTGCTGATCACGTGACTGTTGTGTCTTTTTCTAGTTGGTCACTCCTGCCAACTTCCTGGCAGTCCTCCGCGGTGACACCGAGGCGGTGAAGGGGAAAGGATCCGGGAAGGTGATTAAGAGGTTTGTCAATTTTATTATTCTTCAGTCCTTTTGGATTGGGATGGCACATAGGTTGCTGCATTTGATCTGAAGAGGGGATTACCAGCTTCAGGTGTGTAGGGTGACTGGGTCATTTCTATCTAACAAAGGTGTTTATAAAGACCATAGATGAGGGAGTTTGGGGTGGAGGAACTAGACTGGATTGCACAGAGTCCTGACCTGAAACCGATAGAACACCTTTGGGATGAATTGGAGTGATGACTGCGAGCCAGGCCTTCTCATCCAACATCAGTGCCCGACCTTACAAATGCTCTTCTGGAAGAATGGTCAAACATTCCCATAGACACACTCCTAAACCTTGTGGACGGCCTTCCCAGAAGAGGTGAAGCTGCCTGGGACCAGATAGTCTGCCAGGCCGTCTCCGGGATCTCCTCTCCCAGAGCCTTTTCCCAGCGAAGCATGTAAGCATGCTTATCCTGAGTAGAGATGGAGTAGGAGTTGAGCAGCCGGTATATGTCCGAGATCAGACCTCGGCTTCCGAACCCTTCCAGTACAAGCCTCTCAAAGGGGGTCGGCGCTGAAAATTGGAGGTTCGGGGCAAAAGACTGTGCATAATGTCGTATTTGCAGGTACCCATAAAACACCTGGCGAGGCAAATCAAATTTTTGTTAGAGAGCAGAGAATGAGAGCATCTTGCGGGATATTGGGTCCACTAAGTGGCTGAAGTGGAAAACAAGTCCCGTGTCGCCCAAGGCGAGGACATCTGGTGGGTGATCCTGGGGTTATACAGACTTTTTTAATAACGGTTAAAACTACTTGCAACAAACTCATTCAACACCTTGGTGGGCGTGATGACATCACTGCTGTAGCCCCGCCTGACACGTTATGTCTAATAGAATGTCATCAAGGGGTGTTGCAGTATTTAATAGAAGGATTTTATATTTAAAGCAAACTTCCCCGTCCATCCATGTCTCTGCGCTTTTATCTTGTTGTGAACTCACTTTGGAAATACACCCTTTCTGGCTGAAGCCATCTTGAGTAAGGGCAGATGACTCACTTTTTTTTTTTCTCTTGCAGTGGACCCAATGACCATGTCTTTGTCTACTTCACTGATCATGGAGCTCCAGGTCTGCTGGCCTTTCCCAATGATGATGTAAGCACCACCCCACCACAGCCGCTTATCTCGTTTCCCCCATGTCCTCTTTCAGTTCTGCTGGGAGGAATACAGATAGGAAGCCGCATTTCAGAGATGAGACTCGGCTGCTGCTTCTCCTTAACCTTTCATATCCTCCCTTATATTACTTTCCATAGAAGATCATTGTCCAGTCCAACTAATAAAGAGGACTTTCGCTCAGAAAGTGAAGATTTGCTGTGTTATAGGGCAGTGGTTCTCGACCTCAGTCCTCAAGTAACCCCAACAGGCCATGTTTGCAGGCAGGGGCGGACTGACCATTGAGTTACTCGGGCACTGCCCGGGGGCCCCATGTCACTAGGGGGCCCCCATCAGGGTTGCCAGGCTCAGTAAAACCAGGGACAGTATGTAAAAATCTTCTTTTTTTTTTTTACATCTGTCCCTGATATGTCTGAGATTTTAGCTGCCTCTCCTCTGCATTGCTTCCTGGCGTGATGGCCATCTGTAAGCCCAGGGGCCCCATAGTCTTCTATTGCCTGGGGGCCCCATGAGTTGTCAGTCCGCCCCTGTTTGCAGGTTTTCCTTTATCAATGGTTTGGTATTTTGGACAGCTATGTTATCTAAGAAAAATTCCCAAAACATGGCCTGTTGGGGTTACTTGAGGACAAGGTTGAGAACCACAATTCATAGGGGATATCTAGCAATGTTAATCACTTCCGGACCGCCCGCCGTCATTAAACATCAGTACTTTGACTTTGAATATCATTGCTATTGCAGCAGTTGGCTTACATAACCCCCGGTATTTTTATAGATAAAAGTGTTCTTCGTGGCGGATTCACCACAAGATCACTTTTATCGATGGCGGGAGAAGTGCCCTTATCCCCTATTGGTAGCTGCAGGGATGATCTGGTCTGTCCCCCTCTGAGGCATGAATAGGAGTGAGGGACTGATGGCCCACACATGACTCCATACCATTGGATGATGGAAGAAATGTCAAACGTCGCTTCCACCCAAGGGGATATTTTTCCGCCCAAAGTGGAAAAAATATATTTAAAAATCATTTTTTTTTTTTATTTTTTATTTTTTTCAATAAATCATTTTAATAGCATAAATTGAATTAAAAATTTAAAAAAAATCTATTTAGAAGAAAAAATGTTAAAAGATAAATCCATATAAAATCATGTACAGTCTTGATATATGATTTGTCTTTTATCATTTTTTTTAATTTAAAAATGTATGCTATTAAAAAATCATTATTAATAATAATAAAAAAAATGATAAAAGACAAATCCATATAAAACGATTGTACAGTCTTGACATGGTTGTATATTCGTGTTTTTTTTAATATTTGTTTTTTCGAATAAAAGTGTGAATTTAATGACATGCTATTTAAAAAAAAAGATACATTTGTGCTTATATATAATATATATATATATATATATATATATATTTTATAAATGATTTTTAAATGGCATAAATGTCATTAAAAATTCATAATTTTATTAGAAAAAAATATCAAAAGACAAATCCATATACAACCATGTCAAGACTGTTAAATCTGGATTTGTCTTTTAACATTTTTATTTATTTTTTCTACTAAACTTATGAATTCTTTCCTGTAAAACATGTTTATGAAATGTATGCTATCTTGTATGAAGCACCAAAAAAATTCCAATATTTTCTTCTTTTTGGTTCTATTTGATTTAGTATGGGATGCAAGGCTTTATCTTGATGACGACTCGCCTACAATAATGAAAACTTGCAATATAATAAATGCTTTTGGGTTTTAATACCACTTTAATATTACACACACAGCTGTGACTGCTGGGATGAGTCCTTTGACATCATTCATACAATGTGTCTTTGATTGTAGTAATCCATTCCTTAGACTTGTTTTTCTCCATTGTAGCTCCATGTTGAGGAACTGAACAAGACCATTCAGTACATGTATGATAACAAGATGTTCAAAAAGGTAAGTGCCCGATGGTGTCCTGGGAAGTGTCCAGTTTTTATGATATGCCATGGTCAGATTTTCTAAAATTGAATGCAAAAATCTGGTGCAGCTGTGCATGGGAGCCAATCAGCTTCTAGCTTCAGCTTGTTCAGTTAGGATTTGATAATGAAACCTTGAAGCCGATTGGTTTCTATGCAGAGCTGCACCAGATTTAGAATTCTCCGGGTTTAGTAAATTCCCCCGATGTATCGGTGTGCTGAGTCTTCTGTAGCAGAACCCATTGGAGTGATATGGAGATATTTCTCTTGCAGATGGTTCTGTACATTGAGGCCTGTGAGTCCGGATCCATGATGAATCACCTACCTAACAACATTGATGGTAAGTACAGCTGGGATTTATTTTGGGTTTTCTCTGTAAAGAGCAAATTCAACAATACGGCATAGACGCTACATTTCAGATTCCTACTTGCAGAATAGTAAACTCCTTTACAGGAAAAGATGGGATTGCCACAGCAGGCAAGAGGGTGTCTATTATTAATAATAATCATATTAAAAAAAAAAAAAAATATATATATATATATATATATATATATAATATTATTTGAGTGTGTGTGTGTGTGTGTATATATATATATATATATATATATATATATATATATATATATATATATATATATATATATATATATATACACAAATAATAATATTTATTTTGCTCGTAATACAGTGTAACCTTGGATTACGAGCATAATCTGTTCCAGGAGAATGCTTGTAATCCAAAGAACTGGCATATCAAAGTGCATTTCCCCCATAGAAGTCAATGAAGATAATTTGTTCTATATTGACTTTTATGGCATGCAATACCACATTTGGCCAGAGGTGGGGGGTGCCTGAGAGACTCATAAATACTCTGAGACAGTTCAGCTGCACACGGAAAGGCTCCTAAACACTCGGGAACGGCCTTAAGTGTCACTGGCGCCCCTGCACCTTTGGCCAAATGCGGTACTGCACACTGCGGAGGCTTGAATCCTGTTTGTTTTACGAGACAAAACCGAGTCAGGATTTTCTTTTTAAAAAAGGTTGTATTACTCGCAATCCGAGCTTTTGCTGTACTGGTAAAATCGAAAAGAAGAAACTAACAATTGTATAGCTGTATAAACGATTCACCGCTTATTATTATTATTATTATTATTATTATATATATTTTTTTTATATTAATTTAGCAAAAAAACTTTTTTAGAGAAAATGCTTAAATAACCAAACAAAAAGAGACTGTTTTTTCAGGTCTCAGGCATCCTGATGACGATTACAGGAATTCTTTGGAAAAGTCATTTATTGTAATTTGCTGACAGAAATGTTCCTCTGCTGTCAGTGATCATTATGGGAATGACGAGCATGGAAGAGGGGTGTCTCTATCTTGCGGTTGATGGTGACTTCCTCAATTCTCCTCCTTTGTATTCTCACTACCTGCATTTGCATCTTGTGCTTTCACTTCCTTATATCATTATGCTTCCAAATTATTTTACAGATGTCTGTACATTTGCGCCCCCCCCAAACCCGGTACATTCATCAGCTGTGGTGTGCAGAGTCGCAATTTAAATTGCAGAACTGAGAACGGCTTTGTATCTCACATGATGCTTTGTAATAGTAGCTGTGTATTGTGCTGACAAATCACGTGATGGTCCATCGTCCAGGATCACGGGGTTACTTTAAAACGCTGACACATCACACATTACACTCTGTAGCTTTTATTAAAGTGAATCTGAAGCCAGGGGCGGACTGACCATTGAGGAACTCGGGCCCCATGCCACTAGGGGGCCCCATCAGAGTTGCCAGGCTCATTAAAACCAGGGACAGTATGTAAAAATCTGTGTGTGGTGTGTGTTTTTTTTTTTTTTTTTTTTACATCTGTCCCTGATATGTCCAAAACCTACATGCTTTTGATGTAAAAATCCCGAGATTTTAGCTCCCCCGCCTCTGTACTGCCTCCTGGCTTGGTGGCCATCTGTAAGCCTGGGGGCCCCATAATCTTCTATTGCCCGGGGGCCCCATGAGTTGTCAGTCCGCCTCTGTCTGAAGCCCAAACTTTTTTTTTTTGGAGTCTGTCATAATGTCTGAACAGGTTAGAATTTTTTGGGGTCGCCTATGGAAATTTTTGGGGTAAAAGTTTGTTGCCATTCCATGAGCGGGGCGCAATTTTGAAGTGTGACATGTTGGGTATCAATTTACTCGGCGTAACATTATCTTTCACAATATAAAAAAAATTAGGATAACTTTACTGTTGTCTTATGTATATATGTGTATACAGTGCAGAAAATAAGTATTTGAACACCCTGCTATTTTGCAAGTTCTCCCACTTGGAAATCATGGAGGGGTCTGAAATTGTTACCGTAGGTGCATGTCCACTGTGAGAGACATAATCAAAAAAATCCAGAAATCACAATGTATGATTTTTTTTAAACTATTTATTTGTATGATACAGCTGCAAAGAAGTATTTGAACACCTATCTATCAGCTAGAATTCTGACCCTCAAAGACCTGTTAGTCTGCCTTTAAAATGTCCACCTCCACTCCATTTATTATCCTAAATTAGATGCACCTGTTTGAGGTCATTAGCTGCATAAAGACACCTGTCCACCCCATACAATCAGTAAGAATCCAACTACTAACATGGCCAAGACCAAAGAGCTGTCCAAAGACACTAGAGACAAAATTGTACACCTCCACAAGGCTGGAAAGGGCTACGGGGAAATTGCCAAGCAGCTTGGTGAAAAAAGGTCCACTGTTGGAGCAATCATTAGAAAATGGAAGAAGCTAAACATGACTGTCAATCTCCCTCGGACTGGGGCTCCATGCAAAATCTCACCTCGTGGGGTCTCAATGATCCTAAGAAAGGTGAGAAATCAGCCCAGGACTACACAGGAGGAGCTGGTCAATGACCTGAAAAGAGCTGGGACCACCTATTCCAAGGTTACTGTTGGTAATACACTAAGACGTCATGGTTTGAAATCATGCATGGCATGGAAGGTTCCCTTGCTTAAACCAGCACATGTCAAGGCCCGTCTTAAGTTTGCCAATGACCATTTGGATGATCCAGAGGAGTCATGGGAGAAAGTCATGTGGTCAGATGAGACCAAAATAGAACTTTTTGGTCATAATTCCACTAACCGTGTTTGGAGGAAGAAGAATGATGAGTACCATCCCAAGAACACCATCCCTACTGTGAAGCATGGGGGTGGTAGCATCATACTTTGGGGGTGTTTTTCTGCACATGGGACAGGGCGACTGCACTGTATTAAGGAGAGGATGACCGGGGCCATGTATTGCGAGATTTTGGGCAACAACCTCCTTCCCTCAGTTAGAGCTTTGAAGATGGGTCGAGGCTGGGTCTTCCAACATGACAATGACCCGAAGCACACAGCCAGGATAACCAAGGAGTGGCTCTGTAAGAAGCATATCAAGGTTCTGGCGTGGCCTAGCCAGTCTCCAGACCTAAACCCAATAGAGAATCTTTGGAGGGAGCTCAAACTCCGTGTTTCTCAGCGACAGCCCAGAAACCTGACTGATCTAGAGAAGATCTGTGTGGAGGAGTGGGCCAAAATCCCTCCTCCAGTGTGTGCAAACCTGGTGAAAAACTACAAGAAACGTTTGACCTCTGTAATTGCAAACAAAGGCTACTGTACCAAATATTAACATTGATTTTCTCAGGTGTTCAAATACTTATTTGCAGCTGTATCATACAAATAAATAGTTTAAAAAAATCATACATTGTGATTTCTGGAATTTTTTTTTTTTTGATTATGTCTCTCACAGAGGACATGCACCTACGATGACAATTTCAGACCCCTCCATGATTTCCAAGTGGGAGAACTTGCAAAATAGCAGGGTGTTCAAATACTTATTTTCCGCACTGTATATATTATAATATAATTTTTTTTTTTTAAGGAAGTCTTTTAAGACTTCTGTGCAAATACAGTGTGACAAAAAGTATTGCAACGGCCACCAATTTATTCTCTAGGGTGTTATTTAAAAAATAAATAAAAATTGTGTATATATTATATATAATTCAAAAGAAAACGGTTTTTAACTTTGTAAACACCAAATCTCCGAAAGAGATTCGGTCCTTAGGTGGTTAATTGAACAAGCTGGAGTTGGAAGCGGATTGGTATCTATGCACAGCTGCGCCAGATTTTTCACTTTCCAGTTTTAGTAAATCCCTCCCCATAGATGTTGTACGGATCATTGTCTATTTTATATTTACATCCTTTATGTTTTTATGTTTTTTCAGTTTATGCCACCACCGCAGCCAACTCCCATGAGTCCTCTTATGCTTGTTATTATGATGAGAAGCGAGACACCTACCTCGGTGATCTGTACAGTGTCAGCTGGATGGAGGATTCCGACATGGTGAGTTTATTTTTTTATTTATTTTTTCCTGTATACTTTTCCACCTCCCCACTGCCACACAGAGTGACAATGCTAGTGTGTACTAGGTAATTATGGTGTGCCCAGGCACCAGTAGCGGCTGGTGCTCAACATTTTTGCAGCCTCACTGTGCCCTGCCATCAAACACAGTTTGCCCCCTCTGATAGGCACTTCCAAAAACCAACAAACTAATGTTATTCAGATGGGCGGAGCTCACCAGGGGGCCCGGCCACCTGAATAGTGGGCGGCAATGGCACCAATCTCAGTGCATGAATCTCTATGTGTTGTGTGACGGTGCATGGGGGAAAAGGGGGTGCTCCTGCGCCCACTATGGACGCACCGCCGCTGCCTGGCACACCCTGTGCACACACCTATGTGTTTAGTACATGTAACCACACCTCCTGTACATGTAACCCTCAGCTTGATTGACAGGGGCTTTGAGCAGGAGCCATGCCCCAGGAACTGCCCCAGTTGCTGTAACCACACCCCTTGCATATGTGACCACGCCCACCACATTTGCAAGGAATATTAAAAGGAATAGCCATGGCTGTCACCTGACCCCTAAATAAAAGTGCAATTTATTGTAAATTGCCACCATTTTTAGGACAATTGGTTAGCAATGATGCAATGCATTGTTATATACATGCACACAGTATGTGATGGGAGTGTTTTCTGTTCTATGACTTCATATCAGATATATTATATGTCTTCTAGGAGGATCTGTCCAAGGAAACATTACACAAACAGTTTTTACTGGTCAAGCAACACACCAACACCAGTCATGTGATGCAGTTTGGGAACCGGGTGAGTGATGGACCTGTTTGGTTTTTCTGCAGTCTCTGACCTTCTTCTCCTGTGGTGTGTCTGCAGTCTCTGACCATCTCCTGTATCATGCCACAAGCTTTTACTTTACTTGCACTGTTATATCGATGATCTCTAGCAGTCTTGTGAGTGAGTAACTTATAAAGCGCTAACAAATGCAAACTAAATCGCCTGTATCCAGAGTTGTCCTTCAGAAGAGGTGGGTCTTCAGTTTTTTTTTTTTTTCCTAAAGGTGTGATGGTTATCTTCCATGTGGATGATGGTTGGTAGTGCGTTCCACTGCTGTGGCCCTGGAGTGCAAATCTTGTGTGTTGTGTCTCCAGTCTATGACTCTCTTAAAACATATCCCCAGTCTCCAACAATGTGAATAGTCTGACCATCTCCTGTAGTGTGTCTGCAGTCCTCTGACCATCTCCTGTAGTGTGTCTGCAGTCCTCTGACCATCTCTTGTATCATACCACAGACTTTTACTTTACTTGCACTGTTATATCAGTGATCTCTAGCAGTCTTGTGTGTTGTGTCTCCAGTTCATGACCCTCTTGAAACATATCCCCAGTCTCCAACAATGTGAATAGTCTCTGACCATCTCCTGTAGTATGTCTGCAGTCTCTGACCATCTCCTGTACCATGTCTGCAGTCTCTGACCATCTCCTGTACCATGTCTGCAGTCTCTGACCATCTCCTGTACCATGTCTGCAGTCTCTGACCATCTCCTGTACCATGTCTGCAGTCTCTGACCATCTCCTGTACCATGTCTGCAGTCTCTGACCATCTCCTGTACCATGTCTGCAGTCCTCTGACCATCTCCTGTACCATGTCTGCAGTCCTCTGACCATCTCCTGTACCATGTCTGCAGTCCTCTGACCATCTCCTGTACCATGTCTGCAGTCCTCTGACCATCTCCTGTACCATGTCTGCAGTCCTCTGACCATCTCCTGTACCATGTCTGCAGTCCTCTGACCATCTCCTGTACCATGTCTGCAGTCCTCTGACCATCTCCTGTACCATGTCTGCAGTCCTCTGACCATCTCCTGTACCATGTCTGCAGTCCTCTGACCATCTCCTGTACCATGTCTGCAGTCCTCTGACCATCTCCTGTACCATGTCTGCAGTCCTCTGACCATCTCCTGTACCATGTCTGCAGTCCTCTGACCATCTCCTGTACCATGTCTGCAGTCCTCTGACCATCTCTTGTACCATGCATGTGGCCTCTTCCTATACATAGTCTGTGGACAGGCTTCTATAAGTCAAGGTAGCGGCATTGCTGGGACAGAAATCAATGAAGGGTGGGGGGAGCTCTGTAGTCCAGTAGGAAGAGCTGACAACACTGCTTGGGGAAATTGGAGGTACTGTGATGTCGGCTCAAACATGACGGTTTTAAAGGGGCAACACAGGGGAGTATGTGCATGAATAGCACAGATTTAGTGTGTGTGTGTGTGTGTGTGTGTGTGTGTGGTCGGTTCTGCAGTGGTCGGTTCTGCAGTGGTCGGTTTTGTCAAACTAATATCTTCTCCAAGGGAGGGGTTAAATCTTTAAATCCAGTGAGACTTTGTTATTGATCTTCTGTATCTTGTTGCTTTTTTCCTTATCAGACTATTTCTAAGATGAAGGTGAGCCAGTTCCAGGGTACTGGTAAAAAAGTGGCCCCTCGTATGACACTGGAGCCAATACACAACATGCACCTGACCCCCAGCCCAGAGGTGCCCATGGCCATCCTCAAGAGGAAGTTCCTGGCTTCCAATGATGCTGCCAAGGCCTTGGATGCACTGCATAGGATGAAGGCCTTACAGGAGGTGAGAGGAACCAGCCAATGATGTAAACAAATATAAGATTTTAGTTTGCCATTTATAGCTAAACTGCAGATATACAAGGAACAAAAAAATAAAATAAAATTTTTGCTAAAATATCCTTTATAACTCTGAAAATATTTTCTAAAAGCAGAGACTGGAGAATAAAATGGTGGGCGTTGCTTTTTTTTTTTTTTGATGTTGCAGAATATTTCTGCAGTCATTTTATCAAACATATTTTTAGAAACCAAATACATTTTTGTCATGCACACAAACACATACCCCCATTATTTGTTTTTGTAAAATTTTAAGAGGTTGCACCGAGTAAATGGCCACCCAACATGTCATCGCTCTCTAAATTTTTCATCGGTGACTCTGGCCCTAGAATTATTGCTCTCACTCCATACCATGTCAATTTGCATCTATATGTGCAGGGATGGGAGTGGGAGTGTTTTTTAAAAGAAAATAGAAATATAATCGATTAAAAATGAATACATGGCGTACATTTGATCTTTGCAAACTGATTAAGTCTCGCCGTCTTTCGCAATTTTTATGGCTTCTTCAGGAGAACTGTAGTATCAGGCACTGTATAAAAGATCACGTCTTATAGTATATACAGTGCCTGATATTGCAGTTCTCCTGAAGAAGCCATCGAAATGCCGAAATGTGTCAAAACTTAATCAGTTTGCACCTTCTGTGTGTGATATATATCTATCTCACACACGCACATACAGAAGGTGCAAACTGATTAAGTTTTGCCATTTCGATGGCTTCTTCAGGAGAACTGCAAGTGATCTTTTATACAGTGCCTGATACTACAGTTCTCCTGAAGAAGCCATCGAAATGACATATGTTAAAACGTAATCAGTTTGCGCCTTCTGTGTGTGTACACACACACACACACACACACACACACACACACACACACACACACACACACACACACACACACACACACACACACACACACACACACACACACACACACACACATACATATATATATATATATATATATATATATATATATATATATATATCTCTGCAAACTGATTACGTTTTGACACATTTCGATGGCTTCTTTAGGAGAACTATAATATAGTGTGTGTGTGTGTGTATATGTGTATATATATATATATATATATATATATTAAATGTACTCTATGAATTCATTTTAAATAAAAAAAAAAATTAATCTATTAAATTTCAATTTTTCTTTATATATTTTCTGCACCTTAAAAGTCCCAGAAAAATCTTTCTTCATGCTATAGTTAGTTATATCTTCTTAGTCCTCTTCATAAAATGATCAGAAATGTGTGCTTAAAGTAGAACTATAGACAACACTTCGCCCCCTTCTTCTTTTTTTTTTGGATAGAGTAAGGGAGGGTTACAGCCCCTGTCGGTTTATTTTTTACCATCCCTGTTCCATTGCAGAGATTTCCCTTCACTTCCTGTCCCATAGCCAAACAAGAAGTGAGAGGGAATCTATGCAAATGAAAGGAATCCATTGTCCCCCAAGGCCTTCAGAACAAGTGTCCCCACTCAAAAATTTCAGGGCGGGTCTTAATTGCTGTTTAAGACCCGCCCTGAAATTTTAGAGTGGGGACACTAGAGGGGACGTGTCCTTGCCCGGAAGGGGTGTGTCATATTTAAATTGGGGGGTGCACTAGTTTAGTCAGGCCAAGGGCAGCACAAATCCACCATTGGGTGCTCCATCATTGTCCAATAAAGATGGTGGGTCTGTAACCAAGCTGTGGTGTTTATCAACAATAGAAAAGTGTGGTCACTGAACGGGGTACCTCTCTAAGCTCCTCTGATTTTCTACCTCTGGTCCTTCTATCGAACCAAAATATCCTAGTCGGCTTTTATATTCATCCCTCCTCATCTTCTTCTTTCCAGGCCAAAGCCTTGATCAAAGAATCGGTGGAGAAGATTGTTTCTATGGTGACGGAATCCGTTGAGTTGACAGAAGAAATTCTTACCGATCAGACAGACATTAACGATCGCAAGTGTTACCGCGCCGCTGCTGAACATTTCAAGAGTCGGTGCTTTAACTGGCACAACCCTCTGGTAAGTCCCGGTCATTCTCATTATTACAGCCTCAATCTGCTCCTCCTTCAGGAAAATCTCATTTTGCCATGCTTCGTTTTCCCTCTTCACCAGTTTATGAAAGATTTCGAATTTACAGAGGAATATAAAAATGTTAATTCATAGAGCGTGGCCCATCAGTTCTACACCCCCTAATGTTGGGTTCTTCCTCCTCGCTCATCATTCTATTTAGACTTCCCACATGTAATCGGCATCAGCTGCCGTACGGTTATTTGGTTCTCACTCTACTGACCTACATCCAGATTAGATTATTTCCAATGTAGTAAATCTATAATGTGGCAATATCTCGCCAGGCCACCCCCTATATGCATTGGATAGATTCATGCATAACGTAAATCTATTCATGCGCCCAACCCCTTTCAGGAGGCACTAGAATAACAACGGCTGAGCGGATTTACTTCTATGCTTTGGGTTGTTGTCCGGTTGCAACACCCATCTTCTGTTGAGCTTCAGCTGGTGGACAGATGGTCTTAAGTTCTCCTGCAAAATGTCTTGATAAACTTGGGAATTTTTCCTTCGATGAAAGCAATCCGTCCAGGCCCTGATGTAGCAAAGCAGCCCCAAACCATGGTGCCTCCACCACCATTCTTCACAGTTGGGATGAGATTTTGATGTTGTATGCTGTGCCTCTTTTTCTCCACACATAGTGTTGTGTGTTTCTTCCAAACAACTCAACTTTGGTTTCT
Organism: Rana kukunoris; assembly: GCA_029574335.1. NCBI lineage: Eukaryota > Metazoa > Chordata > Amphibia > Anura > Ranidae > Rana > Rana kukunoris. The sequence goes on along the minus strand of CM056059.1, from coordinate 159,399,354 downwards.
TCTGTCCACATAATATTTTGCCAGTACTGCTGTGGAACATCCAGGTGCTCTTGTGAAAACTGTAAACGTGCAGCAGCAATGTGTTTTTTTTTTTTGGACAGCAGTGGCTTCCTCTGTGGTATCCTCCCATGAAATCCATTCTTGTTTAGTGTTTTACGTATTGTTGATTCACTAACAGGGATGTTGGCATATGCCAGAGACTTTTGTAAGTCTTTAGCTGACACTCCAGGATTCTTCTCTTGCAGTCATCTTTACAGGATGGCCACTCCTAGGGAGAGTAGCAGCAGTGCTGAACTTTCTCCATTTATAGACAATTTGTCTTACCATGGACTGATGAACAGCAAGTCGTTTGGAGATACTTTTATAACCCTTCCCAGCTTTATGCAAGTCAACAATTCTTAATCGTACGTCTTCTGAGAGCTCTTTTGTGCGAAGCATCAGGCAAAGCTTCTTGTGAAATTCAGAACTTTTTTTTTCCTTTTTGTATAGGGCAGGGCAGCTGTAACCAACACCTCCAATCTCATTGATTGGACTCCAGTTGGCTGACACCTCACTCCAATTCGCTCTTGTAGATATCATTAGTCTAGGGCAGGGGTGTCAAACTCAATTTCATCGAGGGCCGCATCAGCATTATGGTTGCGCTCAAAAGGGCCGGTTGTATCTGTAAGATTAGATGTCCAGCGCATCCCTTCCCCTTACATTAGACGACCATCAGAAGTTGAGTCCCCCCTCCTCTCCCTTACATCCCAGTGCACCCCCCTTTCTTTTTGCTGCTGCTGGGAAGAAGTTGGATGCATTGCTTGAAAGCAGAAAGTAAGGGTCTGGAGGATGACTGGAGAGGTGCGAGGGCCACATGAAATGGCCTGGAGGGCCGCATTCGGCCCGCGGGCCTTGTGTTTGCCACCTCTGGTCTAGGGGTTTGCATACTTTTTCCATCTGCACTGTGAATGTTTACATGGTGTGTTCAATAAAAACATGGTAACGGATATTCCTTTCATTGTGCAACATATTAATTCTAAATGGTTCTGTGTTGGCGGTGATATGAGACCTGACTGTGTATTTGTCATTGCAGTATGAATATTCCATGAGACAACTGTACACTCTGGTGAACCTCTGTGAATCCGGATTTCCATTAGAGAGGTAATCATCTCTGTATTTCCTTGTGGTAATGTGAATTGTCGTCTATATATCTGCTCCACATCCTTCACCCTGCGACTCTTCCGAAAAAAGCAACAATGGCAGCTGCTCTGATCTGTTTGAAATGAGCATAAAGGAAAGGTGCACATGGGCAGGACAATATACAGACTGGTACAAAGGGGTCCCCACCCAGGGCCTGATACAAATCGTGGGGCCCCGTACAGCCTACCTGACGGGGCCAGCTTTAGCTTCACCCCTGGTCCCTCCTTCAGCCCCACCCTTGGGCCCCCTGGCCCAGCGACTTGACAGTGGGACATGCCAGTGACCTAATGTACTGCAGAGACAGTGGCACCATTACTGCCAATGCCATAATGTACTGCAGACAGTGCCACCCATGCCAATGCCATATTGTGCTGCAGACAGTGCCACCCATAGCATAATGCCATTGGCAGCATGGCCGGCACTGTCTGCAGCAGATTGGCGGCACTGTCTGCGCAGGCAGCACATGTGTTATGGGCCATAATGCTATGCCGCAATGCATGTGCTACATGCCGCCAATGCTGTAATGTGCTGCAGACAGTGCCACCCATGCCGCCAATGCTGTAATGCATGTGCTACATGCCGCCAATGCTGTAATGTGCTGCAGACAGTGCCACCCATGGCATAATGCCATAGGCAGCATGGGTGGCACTGTCTGCAGCACATTACAGCATGGGTGGCACTGTCTGTGCAGGCAGCACATGTGTTATGGGCAGACAGAGCCACTCATGCCGATGCCAATCATGCCATAATGTATACACGCTGCTGCTGCTGCTGCTGCAGTAGTAGTAGGAGATTTTGAAGGCCCCCCCCCCCCCCCCCCCCCAAGCACACACACTTGTGACATTTTTAGCTCCCTGGTCCCAAGGAGTCATTTCTTCCCTGATGGCTGCTGCTGCCTGGACTTGAGGGTCAGTTAGATGGGAAGCCTCTGCTGCCGCTGCTCGCCTGAGTCGCCCCACTGTTACTTCTCAAGCGGAGAGACTCAGACAGGAAGGAAGAAGGAATCACTCTGCGCCGCCCGGAGGACGGCACTACACAGGCGACGTGCTGGCTGGGACTTGAGCCAGTATGAGGAGTGGCCACGGAAGAGGTATTCTTCCGCGCCCGAAATACAGAAAATAGTCCCTTCCCTGCCGCTACTTCATTTAATGATCATAAACAAAAAAAATGCTCCAACTACTCAAGGCTGCCCCAAACATGCCTCTGGTAAAATGGAGGAACTATCTCGGTACCCAAGGATTGGGCAAGAATTGTACTTAAAATAACATTTTATTCCTAGAGAGACATAATTTTTGTTTTTTACAAAAGACACTATGTGCAATCAAAAATTACCTTTAGGTGCCTCTATCATGCCGTCTTATGTTCCACTGGTTTCTTCGGAGCATCTGTTATGACCAATTTGATTATGAGGGATTATACTTATTTTGAAGATGACCATGGTTGACTCCTCCTGAGGAAGCGACTAAAGCTGTGAAACATGTATAGCACTGTGTCAAGATCTACATTTTGGTGCCTCCCCATGATCTCCGGGGTTCATCAATCTTTTGAAACCTCTTGTATGAACAATGCACAGTTTTGATTGTACATGGTGTGTTTTGTAAGATTGTTTTTCATTATGTACTTTCTATGAATAAAATTGTATTTTAATTACAATTCTTGCCTAATCCTTGGGTACCGAGATAGTCCTAGTTACTTCATTTTTACCAGATGCATTTTTTGGGGCATTCCCGGGTATTTCACCGTACTAAACCACTTTGGGTGATGGTACCCGCCACTACCTTTAGATCAATCGGATTGAGGCATTCCTTCATATCAAGGCATGCGATGATGAAGGAAGGGGTCATGTTCGGCTCCGAAACATCTTTTATTGTGATTGGATCACGCTTCGATAAAAACTGATTGGACTCAAATTGATGATACACAGTGTGCTGGCAAATACAGTGGAACCTCGGATTACAAGAAAAAAGTATTCGCATATCAAAGCGAATTTCCTCATTGAAGTCAATGGAAACGAAAATAATTAATTCTGCATTGACATCAATGGCCTGCAATACCGCATGTGGCCAGAGGTGGGAGGCAGCGGAGAGTCTCGGAATTGGCCGGATAGGTCCGAGGACACCTCGACTGACCTCAGCAAACCTCGGAAAGACTCTGGCGCCCCCCGCACCTCAGGCCAAACGTGGTACTGCACACCGCTTTGGCCTGAATTGTGCTTGTTTTGCAAACAGTTATGGTTTATAAAAAAAAAAAGTCGCTCATATTGTGAAACACTCGTTTACCGAGTTACTCGCAATTCGAGGTTCCACTGTATATTCATTGCGGCTTTCTAATCCAGTCTGCAGCTGGTGGTCGCTGCAGCACCCAAAACTCTAGCGCTTTCTCCAGGAACATGTGCGATGGGTATAGGCAGAATTACTCCAAACGATGGGACATTAAGGCTGGTGTCCTGGCATATTTTCTAACTCGTCATATTTTCCAACATCGGCTCCTGCGCATGCACGTCCACGCAAACATCAATCTGATTCACGTCATCTTTCCATCGTAATCTCCAATGTCACACTGTGCCTGCACGGCCTTTCATGAACACGCTAATCCTCTGAATAAATTAAATACATTAACACCACTCGCCGCTCTAGACGGAGTGAATCGGAGTGACATGCTCGCTTATGCGCAAGAGCTGATGTTGCAAAATCTGACGAGTTGGAAAATATTTCAGAACACCGGGTACACATATGCTGCGGTTCACAGCATGGGGGTCCGGTGCCTTCCGGTTCACCGATTCAGGTGCAAATCTGGTTCACATTTTTGCCTGAATTCACACCTGAATCGGAAACCAAAGACACACAGGACCCTTTTGAAATGCGGACGGTGAGCCACCCCGGAGCTTTGTGAACCGGATCCATTGAGAACCAGTAACAATCTCCTGTCATGCAAATTGGCTGAGGTGAATCTCGCATCTAATGTGCATATGTGTGAACCGAGCCTTAGCGGATTTGATTTTGTAATTCTCGAGCACACAGAATCTGGTGCAGCTCTCTGCATGGTAACCAATCCTCTTCTAGGCGTTATGCTCATTTCACACTTGTGTGACTTGGGATCCGAGTTGTGAGACCCGAGTCGCAGGATGTGTGAACAGGGCCGCCATCAGGGGGGTACAGGCAGTACACCTGCATGGGGCCTGGAGGTCCCCAGGGGTCCGGATGGCAACCCCCCCTTTTATATATAAAAAAATGTATTAAAGGGCCCAGAGATTATATAATATCTCTGGGCTCTTAAATAATATCTCTATCATATATCAGGGCTCGAAATTTCAAGCCCTGAGCTACTAGCCAGGCCTCAAGAGTTACTTGCCACCAGTTGCCCCACCTAACAGCCCATTCAAACATTGTAAACTCAAGTAAGGATATAAGACACTTACATAGAGCACACGGAGAAGAAAACTGCACAAACTGGAAGGCTGTTGCTCTCATGTCAGGGCAACTTTCAGTGAGCGCTGCACTGCCTACCTGGGACACCTGGAGTGGTCATTTTTGCAATCCTCCACCTCACTCATTACTTCCTGCTCTCCAGCTACATTGGTCAGGGGAGGGGGGTAGGATCAGAGAGATCATACTGTTAGGTCCCATGGCTTAATGAGAATTGTAAGGAGAGTACCTGTGTACTGCTCTGCCTGTGCACGGCTCACCAGACTTTTCCCGAGCATGCGCCTTTCCTCTTCGGCCGCCAATCGCATCGGGGTTCTAAGTGTAGGCACAGATGGGAGGGAGATTGGTCATGCAGCCCTGTCTGTCATCACTCGCCCCCAGCTGAAATCCACTTGCCAAATGCTAGCAGGCGAGTGTAAATTTGAGGGCTGTATATATAATACCAAATTTTGGACACACCTTCTCATTCAAAGAGTTTTCTTTATTTTCATGACTGAAAATTTGTAGGTTCACACTGAAGGCATCAAAACTGTGAATTAACACATGTGAAATTATATACATAACAAAAAAGTGTGAAACAACTGAAAATATGTCATATTCTAGGTCCTTTTGCTTTGATTACTGCTTTGCACACTCTTGGCATTCTCTTGATGAGCTTCAAGAGGTAGTCACCTGAAATGGTCTTCCAACAGTCTTGAAGGAGTTCCCAGAGATGCTTAGCACTTGTTGGCCCTTTTGCCTTCACTCTGCGGTCCAGCTCACCCCAAAACATCTCCATTGGGTTCAGGTCCGGTGACTGTGGAGCCCAGGTCATCTGGCGCAGCACCCCATTACTCTCCTTCTTGGTCAAATAGCCCTTACACAGCCTGGAGGTGTGTTTGGGGTCATTGTTCTGTTGAAAAATAAATGATGGTCCAACTAAACGCAAACCGGATGGAATAGCATGCCGCTGTAAGATGCTGTGGTAGCCATGCTGGTTCAGTATGCCTTCAATTTTGAATAAATCCCCAACAGTGTCACCAGCAAAGCACCCCCACACCATCACACCTCCTCCTCCATGCTTCACGGTGGGAACCAGGCATGTAGAGTCCATCCGTTTACCTTTTCTGTGTCGCACAAAGACACGGTGGTTGGAACCAAAGATCTCAAGTATGGACTCATCAGACCAAAGCACAGATTTCTACTGGTCTAATGTCCATTCCTTGTGTTCTTTAGCCCAAACAAGTCTCTTCTGCTTGTTGCCTTTCTTTAGCAGTGGTTTCCTAGCAGATATTCTACCATAAAGACCTGATTCACACAGTCTCCTCTTATCAGTTGTTCTAGAGATGTGTCTGCTGCAAAAGGTGGCTACTTTGAAGAACCTAGAATATGACATATATTTTCAGTTGTTTCACACTTTTTTGTTATGTATATAATTCCACATGTGTTAATTCATAGATTTGATGCCTCATAGTCATGAAAAAAAAGAAAACATTTTGAATGAGAAGGTGTGTCCAAACTTTTTGTCTGTACTGTGTGTATATGTATATATATATATATATATATATATATATATATATATATATATATATATATATATATATATATATATATATATATATATATAGATATATAGATATATTTAGTAAAATGTATTGCCAATCCTTCTTTTTTTTTTTTTTTTTTTTTTTATATATATATATATATATATATATATATATATATATATATATAAGGGGTCCAGAGGTCCCTAGGGCACCCCCCCCTCCCGCTTCTCAATTTGAGGCAGCAGCACCCCCCCCCCCCAGTTCTCTGCTCCAGGGGGCCCATGCCTGAAGCTTGGGGCCCCATAATGCCCTGCCTGTGAAATGCCATGTATCTCTGAGAGCCGTTCCAATTGACACTACTGAAGACTTTTACACTCTCTGGCATGGAAGTCATGTGTTAAAGTCAGACTTCAATGTTGCACTGAAAATTGGCCAACTTTGGAGTCGGCTAGTGTGAAAGGAGTCTTGGCACTCGTTAACATTGAATTCACAAATCATGCGACTTCATTGGTTAGCAGCTTTGTATTTTTTTTTTTCCTGCCTTGTCCTGTTATATAATATTTAGTATGCTGAGTTTTTTTTTTTTTTTACAGCATCACCCGTGCTATGGATAATGTCTGCCAAGGTCTGCACTGACACGGCTGGCAACTGAGTCTTCCAGCAGAGGGGGGCACTGGTGATGATTAACCCTCTTACCCATCTGAAGCTGCTGCCTCAAACCTAATCTCTACTATGACCGTTTTTTGCCTTCAAGATCACAAATCTTCTATACAAACTCCAATCTTCACTCATAAAGCCAAGTCTATGGAAGACTGTATTGGTTTTTGGACCTGCAAAGCTTGCGCAAGTCCCTGACCTGTACAACCAAAGCGAGGAGTGTGGGTGTGACCGCTCTGAATGGCCAGAGGGGCAGAAACCGCCCCCGAGGAAGCCAAGGCCTGCCCCCTAGAGGCCACCAAACATAGATCAAAAAGACTTGAAGAGTGATGACAATTCTTGAGATGCTGCTTGACCAAAGTGAAGGGTCGAAACGGACTTGTAATGTACCTGCCCAGTTTGAGTTTAATCAAATGTTTGATGTTTAGGGAAATGACCACAAGCAGAAAATGTAGCTTTTTAACTTCTTAGCATACAGATTTTCCTTTTTTTTTTTTTACGATGTTTTAATTGCAAAGAATGTTTTTTAGCATTGTTTCTCAAAGATTGAATCTATCACCCGGGTAATAAATTTTGGAAGTCGATATTCTTGTATTTCTTTCTGCTGCCTTATAGTTAAAATAACAGGCAATATTAAAGTACATGTAAACCCAGATACACCAATAAGATGGACCGCTCAAGGCGGGATTACCCACTTAAGGACTGTCTCATATACATCAGCACTTTAAAGATGAATATCTCGGTAACGGCAGCAGCCGCTGCCACAACTGATATATTTATCTTTTCTGTGGCCGGTCCTGTAAATAACGGCGGTCTCCGCCGCTTACCGGAGCCGTCGGCAGTGGTGGAGGCGATCGGGTCCTTCTCACAGCTCGCTGTGGATAAGAGTGAGGGCAAGATGGCCCCCACCCGTCTCCATAACATATCAGGGCGGAAGAGACGTCAAAACTTAACTTCCACCCATGCGTCTTAAAGGCACTTTTTTTTGTCATTTTTTTCAAACTTTTTTTTTTTTTTTTTTTATTGCATTTTAGTCTAAATGTGAGGTCTTTTTGACCCCAGATCTCATATTTAAGAGGACCTGTCATGCTTTTTTCTATTACAAGGGATGTTTACATTCCCTGTAAAAGGAATAAAATTGACCCATTTAAAAAAAATTAAAAAGGTGTAAAAAAAATTAAATCAATTTAAAATATAGAAAACAAACATTTTTTAAAGTGCCCTGTCCCGCCCAGCTCACGCGCAAAAGCAAACGCATACGTGAGTAGCGCCTGCATATGAAAACTGTTCAAACCGCACAAGTGAGGTATCGCTGCGATCGTTGGAGCGAGAGCAATATTTCTAGCCATATACCTCTCTAACTCAAAAGATGCAACCCGTAGAATTTTTTTTAAACGTCGCATATGGAAATTAAGGGTAAAAGTTCAACGCCATTCCACGAGCGGATGCAATTTTGACTGGCACCGAAGTGATTAAAATGTAACAGTGAAATAATGGAAGACATTAAAAATCACTGGGATACAAAAGTTACATTTATACATTTAGACCAAAATTGTTACATATATACAAAAAAATAAAAACATTTGTTATAGGTTTAAAGCCCTGTGTATGCAGAATATAGTATACAACATTCTTTGTACAGATAAATATAGGGTCACCATACACAGTACAATAGTCTTCCACTGTAATAAGATCACTACTTAATCTAACAAATCCACGTGTATCCAATCAGGAGAGTATTTTTTAAATACAACATTTTTGATAGATCCAAAAAGGAGATTGTACAATCAGATTAGATTGTAACCTGACTGGTTACCTTTACAGTACATTTCCAAAGCTATAGAGTTGTAGTCTGAATGTTATATGGGAGATAATAGACCCAGTGATGTCACAGTAGTGAGAAATTGTGGGGTCATGTGACTGTAAAGCATAAGCAGCTTGCGGCTGTAAATTATGCTTGCCATCTGGTAAGCTTACATCCCTTACGGTGATCTCTGTTGTTGGTGGTTTTTCTGCATATGAGTCACTGGGGAATACTCATTGCACCTTTATTAGGATTTCCTTGATCAATTGGACTTTTGATTGTTTACATGACCTTTTTTTTGTGATCCACTTCAATGGACAGTGTTTAATTACTTGTTAATTTTACATTTGTTATTAATTAGCGCAACTACATTTCTTTTCTTGTTCTTTTGGTGTGTGTATATCACTTAGTTGCAGCTTATTTAGGGCCTTTAGTGCGGTAATTTCCTTTGTTTGCATGTGACTGCGACCCGGCCAATGCTTCCGGGGAAGGACATGCATATTAAGAAGACAAAGTCCAAGTCTGATTACATTGTGTTTTTTTTTTTATAAAAGCCAAAGCCCCAACTTTGTTTAACTTATTAGAATTTGGACTAAGCATGGAAGAGTCACACGTTCTGTCTTTGGCCCCATTGGTGGGATTTCCTTCACTTCCTGTCCCTGCGACACTCCTATAAAGAAATCAGGGGGAGCGATAATCACTGGAACAGGAAGGCACAGCCATCCAACAAAAAAAAAATAAGTTGTTTCTGTTCCACAGTCTACTAAAAATGCACCCCCCCCCCCCATATCCCCTCCGGCCATGCAGCCTCCTATACCAACACAACAAACTAGACCTTAATCTTCCGAAGAATGCTAGTATAAGATCTGGTTGTAGGTCTGTTTCTAATTGCTGCCTCTTGAAACAGGTGTAGGTTGTTCTCCACAGCCAGAATCTTCCTTCGTATTTCTGAGGGTGGAGCAGCACCTATCCTAAAAGAACCGTTTACCCACACCAGAGCCGTCTTTAAGGCAGGGCAGCTGTCCTGGGCCCCGTCATTGTGGGCCCTAAAGCAGCTGCCCCATACTTGCCAACTATCCTAGTTTAAATTCCCTTATGCTTTGAATTTTTAGAACAGTGCTGTGTCCCGATATCGCAGTGTGAAGGTTTGTTACTAATGCTGCCCAGCTCTGCCCTATTGTGTACAGATTACTCACCTGCAGAGCCTGTGTTTATATTTAACCACTTCCTGACTGCCGTACGACCGCAGTGTGGATGCCAATTGCTGGGAGGCTATCTATATATGGCCTCCCGACACTGGGGGCAGCGCGCATGCCTGCCGCATCACTGAGATGCCAATGCGCGTGCCTGGCAGCCGCGATGTCTACCAGGCACCCACGATCGGCGGTTACAGAGACAAGGACCTGGACCTGTGTGTGTAAAACACACAAATCCAGGTCCCGTCGGGGAGACCGATCTGTGTCCCTTGTACATAGGGACACAGATCTGTCACCTCCCCCAGTCAGTCCCCTCCCCCCACAGTTAGAAACACTATGCAGGGTACACATTTAACCCCTTCCTCACCCCCTAGTGTTAACCCCTTCAATGCCAGTCACATTTATACAGTAAGTAGTGCATATTTATAGCACTGATCGCACTATAAATGTGAATGGTGACAAATGTCTCAAAAGTGTCCGCCATAATGTTGCAGTCCCAATAAATAAATAAAAAAAAAAAAATCACAGATCGCCGCCATTACTAATAAAATAAATAATTCTGTACCCCATTTTGTAGGCGCTATAACTTTTGTGCAAACCAGACGCTTTTTTTTTTTTTTACCAAAAACATGTAGAAGAATACGTATCGGACTAAACTAAGAAAAAAGGTTTAAAAAAAAAAATTGGGCAATTTATCATAGCAACAAGTAAAACATTTTTATTCAATTTTTTTCAAAATTGTCGCTCTATTTTTGTTTATAGCACAAAAAATTAAAACCGCAGAAGTGGTCAAATACCACCAAAAGAAAGCTCTATTTGTGGCGAAAAAAGGACGCCAATTTTGTTTGGGAGCCACGGCGCAGTTGTCAGTTAAAGTGCCGGGAGCTGAAATGTCACCTGGGCAGGAGGGGGTATATGTGCCCAGTAAGCAAGTGGTAAATACCAGCATTCATATGTAAATAATGGCGGAATGGCAGCATTCACATGTAAATACAGGCAGTATTCATATGTATATTCATGCCCCACTAAGGTTATATCCCCCCATCACCTATACGGAATTCTGCCTACTGGGGAGATAAAGGGGCATGCTAGAGATTAATCACACCCTTCCCTCCCCCCTCAGCACTGCCACTGATTCCTAGGAGTTTTCAGTCTATTAATGGTCCCCTCACCTACTCAGTCCATGGTGTGCAGGCAGCGAGGAGATGATGTGCTGTAACCTCTAGCAACCAATCCATGAGCAGTATTGATCTACAGTTATCTTCTCTAGCAACAAAATCGAGCATAAATCATGTGCTGAAACCTCTAGCAACTAATCAGGGAGCTGTAATATGTGCTGTAGCCTCTAGCAACCAGTTAGTGGTAATGATACACTGTAACCTCTGGCAACCAGACACAATCGCTGCCTGATCTGATTCAGTAAACTAATTTTGAGTCTAGCTGATATTTATTGTATGTCTCGAAGAAGGCAGAGAGAGCGAAACTGCATGGTCCAATCAACATTAAAGATGGCCCTGCTCTACACAATTAAGATGCTAACTGTCACCAAGCTGTAAACCTGGGATTGAAGGCTTAATGCTGTGGCACTCCAGTTGTTCAGGAATTACAATTCCCGTCATGTCTTTGAATATCAGAGTTTTGCAATGCCTCATGGGACTTGTAGCGACAATTTTGAAAAAAATGAATATTTTACTTTCTATAATATCCAAAAATATATAAAAAAATAAAAACTTTTTCCTCAGTTTAAGCCGATACATATTCTTCTACATATTTTTCTTAAAAAAAAAAAAAAAAAAAAAAAATCGCAATAGGCGTTTATTGATTGGTTTGCGCAAAAGTTATAGCCCCTACAAAATAGGGGTTCGTTTTATGTCATTTTTCTTAATTTTTTTTTTTTTTTTACTACTAATGGCGGCGATCAGTGCTTTTTATCGGTACTGCGACATTATGGCGGACACTTCGGACACATTTTTGGGATCATTTGCATTTTTATAGCGATCAGTGCTATAAATATGCATTGATTACTATAAAAATGCCACTGGCAGTGAAGGGGTTAATACTAGGGGCCATATAACTGTGGCGGCTGGTCGGCACGCAGTTAAACTAAATGGGTTTCACAAGGTTTACAATCACTTTAAAGCAGGAGGTTCACCCTGATAAAAAAACAAATTGCAGACTGTGCTTGTTACAAGTATAAGGAAGTTGGTCTGATAGAAATGTTATTAGGGTGAACCTCTGCTTTAAAGCTGCAGACCTGGAACCAGCAAGCTGCCATGCATCCCAATATTGACCTACACTGACATCACTTTACCTGCCCACAGGGCTTTTTTTCAGGGGGAACTCAGTTCCACCACCTCTGGCTCAGACCCTTTGGTACCTGCTCACTTGTAAACACAGAAGTCTGGTTTCTGTGTTTACAAGTGACAGCTCTGCACTCTGTATGTAATGCAATCCTGGTATTTAATGCCCCTTTTAGACCCTTCTACTGTTTGTGAAATCTGAACAGGGTTGTGGTTGAGTTTCTGCACCTATTTTTTGAGAAAAAAAGCTCTGCCTGCCCAAATAATATTTCACTTTCAAGATAAAAAAGTAACTTTATTAACAATTTAGGTTGCTTTCCCCGAACAACATCTCTTGATTTGCTTCTTTGACAGAGAAGTCCTTTTTAAAAAATTGGAAAGATCACCCAGCCCTCGTCTTCAATAATACATTTCTATGCAGTTTTAAACCCCGAAATTGCTTAAATTTTTACCAAATTGCCCCTTTGTTCCATAAAAATGGGCATTTTTGCGCTTTATTTGCCCATAGGGCGTTCAGGACTGGAATGCCCCAATAGAGACCAGCATACCAAGGCAAATACATGGCTTGGACCAGCCAGAACCATCTCATCCCTGGGTGTTGGGTACAATGTCTTGTATGCCCCACCTCATGGCGAAGGGGCTAGAGAAAGTCCAGGTCTTTCACCGGCGTGTCTTGCTCGCCCGCCGTCTTATACAGGAAGTGGAAGTCCAATTTTTCTTCGTTCTTCAACAGGCGAGATTTCACCTGCTGCGGCAAGGCGTCGGCGGCGAGGCGGTAATACTGTTCGTTGATGAGCACAAAGAGCCCGTATTTCTGTGGGTCGGACACCTCAAATTTTTCCACACATTGCTGCAGCACCTGGGCCACCCTCGTGTCTGGCTTGGTGGCCAAGGTCCTCGTGTTCACCTCCAGCTCTTCGAAGGAGATTGTGATGAAATCCTAGGAAGCGAAACGACATCTCGTCAATGATCTGGTCCATCTGAAGGACTGTGATTGGGGTTAGAGAATTTATATCTAGCAGTTATCAAACTATAAATCACTTACCTTTTCCTTCGATTTCACTTCCAAGGCCATGTGCACACAGCCGGAAATCCCGTCAGGTTTTCCTGATGGGATTCCTGGCAAGCTTGTGTTGCAAAGCCGTGTGTACAGACAACCATTCAAAAGAACCGCCGTTCTTTTGAATTTCAAGAACGTGGCGACGTCATCGACGACGCCTTTGCCGCCATCTTGCTACACCCCACACTAAACTTGTATGCTACCGCGCATTTGTCGAACTCTTATTGATGCATGCGCGGGTTTACCTGGGACAGGTAAGCATACAGATGACCCGACGAGAAAATGGAGAGCAGGGTTCTCCATTTTCCCATCAGGAAAACTGCTAGGGAGTATACACACGGCCGGGATTCCCGGCCAAATGCTCTCCTGGTAGTTTTCCTGGTAGTTTTCCTGCTGGGAAGACCAGTCGTGTGTACGAGGCTTAAATGTTTTTTTTCTTTGTTGTCTTTGTCTGAATTTATCACTTCCTGTTCCTCCTCAGTAAGCTGTTCTGGCTGACTAAACCGGCTCGAATGATGGGGGCAAGCTTACCGAGGAGGAACAGGAAGTGAGAAATTCAGACAAAAAACAAACATTTAGAAGGGGGGGGGGGGGGGGGGAGGGGAGGGAAGGGAAAAGGTAAGCGAACCAACAATGCACTAGCTTAAAGAGGAAGTAAACCCTGATGGGTGTTACTTCCCCTTTGTTTCCCTGCAAAGGTAAAGCATAATGGGCTACTATGCATCATTATGTGACAGTTACCTGCAGGAGAAGCCCACGATGTCCCCGTCTTCCTTGCTAGTAGCGAGCGTCCATTCTTCACTCCTCTTCCTTCAGGGGGCGCGAACTCTGGCTCTGTGACTGGCCGGAGGCGGGCGACGTCACTCCCGCGCATGCCTTTAACGGTGTGACCCGAGATAGAAACGGAACAGCGTGCCCTTTCTAAATCCGGCGCATGCGCAGAAGAAATCGCCCACGCCGATTTGTAAATATCTCCTAGGCCGAGCAGGTCTGGTAGATATTTCTTGCACGTAGAGATAAGCCTTAATCTAGGCTGACCTGTAGGTTACAGTGGTCTGTAAGGGTTTACAACCACTTTAAAGGGAACCGATTTAGAAAATAAAACCCCTTTTAAGGTCGAATCTGTCATTGAAGGCTTATGGTGTCCGAATGTTCTAAGAAGATTCGATTGAGCAGCCAAATTGTACGACGAGGCGATCACACATTTCCAGAGAAGGCTCGACATGACGGTAACAATAGCGATCTGTGTCTATCAAACCTGCGGTCGAATGTGCCTAACCCAACGCTATTAGTCCGAGATTATTCTACAGCAGGGTTCTTCAAACTACGGCCCTCCAGTTGTTCAGGAACTACAATTCCCATCATGCCTAGAAATGTCTGTGAATGTCAGAGTTTTACAATGCCTCATGGGATGTGTAGTTTTGCAACAGCTGGAGGGCCGTAGTTTGAGGATCCCTGTTCTACAGAGAGAGAAAAGATTTGACATTAAAGAGACATGAAGATTAAAGAGACATGAAGATTAAAGAGACATGAAGATTCGACAAAGTAGCTAAAAATATACGATCGCCACGAGCAGACATTTATGGTCAAATGCTCCGCCCACAAGCTATAGTAGAATTCTAATGTTGTACGACTAGTAATAATTATATTCATTTATTATTACTAGTCAACCAACATTAGAATTATTCTATAGCCTATGGGCGGAGCATTTGACCAGAAATGTCCGCTCGCGACGATCGTATGTTTTTAGCTGCTTCGTCGAATCTTCATGCCTCTAATGTCGAATCTTTTCTCTCTCTGTGTCGAATAATCTCGGACTAATAGCGTTAGGTTTGGCAAATTCGATCGCAGGTTCGATAGACACAGATTGCTATTGTCACGGTCATGTCAAATCTTCCATCTAAATCGAACTGTTGTCGAAACGAAAAATACAGTGGAACCTCGGATTGCGAGTAAAGCGTTTTGCAATACGAGCACTGTATTTAAAAAAAAAAAATCGTGACTCGGTTTGCAAGAGTTTTGTAAAACGAGCATGATTCAGGCCAAAGTGGTGTGCAGTACCGCTTTTGGCCTGAGGTGAGGGCACCGGAGCCGAGCAGAGCCGAACATCAGGAAATGCACAGAAAGGCCTGAGGACAGCACAAGTCTTTCCGAGGTTTGCCAAGGTCAGCCAAAGAGTCCTTGGGCCTTTTCGGCCGTTTCCGAGGCTCTCCGCGCCCCCCCCCCCCACCTCTTGCCACATGCGGTATTGCATCCCATTGAAGTCAATGCGGAACTATTTTAGTTTCCATTGACTTCAATGGGGAAACTCGCTTTGATATGCGAGTACTTAGGATTACAAGCATACTCCTGGAACGGACTATGCTCGTAATCCAAGGTTCCACTGTAAAGCATTTTTATGTTGATTCTTTTGGATTCTGCACATTCGTTATTGTTTGTTAAAACAAACGCGAATTTGCCTGAAATTCAGACGAAAACGAATGCACATGTCTATTATTCATTGCAAAGTGAAACGTCACCAAGTCCTGCAGTAAATTCCCTTACATATTAAACAGCCTATTCCCATTTAGCAAGTCAAACCCACTGTCTCAATTGGAAAAGTCCTGGAAGGTGCACATCTCTGCAAAACCCCCGGTAAGGTGGCGTATGACAGCCTTAGCCCCGGCGCCAACATGTTTAACTCCACCCATGGAGCTTAGGCATGGTGATCCCATGACTAAACCCCATGGATGGAGTGAAATGCATTGGAGGCGTGGCCTGTTTGGAGCCTGGGCTGAGGCCATCATACACCTTACGGCGTTTTGCAGAGATGTGCAACTTTCAGAACTATTCCCTTTTCCATTAGATGTCTAGAGCTGGGACAAGTTCTGGGCTCGTCTTTCCAAGTGGTTGCTAGATAAGAGGACCAGGGGAAGCCTCGAGCGGCACCTGTCAATTTAGTTTGGCCCACTGTCTCAAAGTTGGGTACATGTATGAAGATGGATGGTGCTCCCAGTGCAGATCCACCATTGAAAGAGTCACCAGTCCCGAGCAGGGACGGCCAAGTATTGCTGGTTTCCACAACGTGTCATTAAACCGCCTTTACATTTTTGGTGCCCGCTATAGGCATTAAGCAATAATGGGGGCACCAGTATACACGAGGTCCAGGAGTCTCTACGAATAGAACCCACCTGTATGGAGGAGCGAGACACCCTGGCTTTGTTGAGCGTTCGTCTTCTCTCCCATCGATGGATGGAGTCTTGGACCTCCAGGCTAAGCTGCCGGGTCACTGTGATCTTATCGTAGTTCTTTATGTGCTCCAGAGCCCCGTATGTGGTGGTCAGGTAATAGGAGCCTAAAAGAAACAAGGAAAATGTAAAAGTCATTGCCAAAAAAGATCTCCAGTGTTTTTCAGAGGCAGTCACATAGAAAAGCCTTTCTCAACCGTTTTACCCAGAGGAACC
Organism: Rana kukunoris; assembly: GCA_029574335.1. NCBI lineage: Eukaryota > Metazoa > Chordata > Amphibia > Anura > Ranidae > Rana > Rana kukunoris. The sequence goes on along the minus strand of CM056059.1, from coordinate 159,382,764 downwards.
CTTGAAATAATTTATTAGGTCTCTGGGGATTGCCTGCAAAAATTAACTTATTGGTGGTCAGAATTCCACCCTTAAAGAGAGCTAAAAGGGTCACTGGTGTCTTGGTTTGGCTCTGCCAAGTGGCATCGGACCCAGAGTTATGCACAGGGGCGGACTGACCATTGGGATTTTCAGGCACTGCCCGAGGGCCCCATGCCACTAGGGGGCCCCTTTAGGTTTGCCAGGCTCAATAAAACTAGGGACAGGATGTAAAAATCTGTGTTTTTTTTACATCTGTCCCTGCTATGTCTTAACCCGACATGCTTTTGATGTGAAAATCCTGAGATTTTAGCTGCCCTGCCTCTGTACTGCCTCCTGGCGTGGTGGCCATCTGTAAGCACAGGGGCCCCATAATCTTCTATTGCCCGGGGGCCCCATGAGTTGTCAGTCCGCCCCTGGTTATGCACATACCATCAGATGAAAAAAAAGTCAACAAATTACCTTCTCCCAGCTGCAGCGAAGGGTCCATCAGCTCCATCATATATTCCACATCCAGGAGAAGAGCCACAAGGTCACAGCGGGCCAAGACATACATCAGAACCGGGAGGAAGTCATCTGCTCCATGGGGCTTCCCTGCAGAAGGGACAGAATTCAATCACAAATCTGGTGCTGCAGAATTGCCACGACAGGGTCCCCCATAGCAAATATCCCCTGCCCCCCCCCCCCCGCAGGGTCCCCCACAGCAAATAGCGCCCACCTATTCATCCCACTGACACCGACAATGGGCCCCTATTCATCCCACTGTCACCGACAAAGGGCCCCTATTCATCCCACTGTCACCGACAAAGGGCCCCTATTCATCCCACTGTCACCGACAAAGGGCCCCTATTCATCCCACTGTCACCGACAAAGGGCCCCTATTCATCCCACTGTCACCGACAATGGGCCCCTATTCATCCCACTGTCACCGACAATGGGCCCCTATTCATCCCACTGTCACCAATGATGGGCCACTATTGCCCCCCCACTGACACCAATAATGGGCCACTATTGCCCCCCCCCACTGACACCAATGATGGGCCACTATTGCCCCCCCCACACTGACACCAATGATGGGCCACTATCCCCCCCCCACACTGACACCAACAATGGGGCATTATTCCACTCATTGAGACCAGAGATGGGGGATTTAATTCTCCCACTCTAATCAATAATACAACACTATTCCTCCCACTAACGGAGTACTATCCCTTCCACTGAGACCACAGATGGAGACAGGGCTGGACTGGCACAAAAATGTGGCCCTGGACTTCATCCAGACCGGCCCAGGGCACAACACATCAGGGCACGGTACAGAGCCGGGCACATCAGGGCCCATCACAGCACAGGGAACAAAGTACATCGGGGCACATTATACATCAGGACACGGGGCACATTTTTTACCAGCCAGCATGCAAAGTAGCGCAGAAAGTGTGTGTAATAAGTTCGCTCTCAAGTCACACTGCAGCTGCTCCCCGCCCCCCAGAGGACCCTCTTCTCTCTTCTCGTCCATCCCAGATGATGTCACAAGCAAATGGGGATGTACTAGAAGATAGTAGGGACTGCCGGGGGGGGTGGGGAGCAGCCGCAGCACGACTTGAAAGAGAACACGCGCTTCCTGCGCTACTCTGCATGCTGGCTTATCTTAATCTACCCGTCAGGCGCCAGCTGTCGGCGATTAATGGGTAGATCGCCACGGACCTCCGACCGGCCCACTGAGCCATCGGCCCATCGGGAATCTCCCAGTAGTCTTGATTGACAGTTCATCCCTGGATGGAGAACCAATTCTCCTACTGACACCAATGACGGAGCACCTTTACTCCCACTGAGCACTAAACCTATGGCATTTTCTACTCCCACTGGCCCCCCTAAATTGAGGGGCAGTAAACTGGCCCTTTTGTTTGAAGTTTGGCGACCCCTGTAATAGAATCAGAATTAAAACCAAAAATCTGCACTACCATCTCTTCACCTGCAGGGGTCATCGTTGTGTAATTTCATTACTAGTCATTGCATAAGGGGATCCAACACTCAAATATTACGTCAGCCGTTATTGTTTACAGAAATTGGTGTAAAGCAGCGGTTTGCGGTTGAGTTGTGGTGAAGAGGATGTGTGTGATGACGGGAACAGAAATATGCGCAACCAGAATTACATTCCCCCAGCTTTGATCTGGCAAGAGCCAAATGGGTGCCGATTGTGATCAAATCAAGAATAAAGGAGGATTGTTACCCTGAAAAATGGGACACAAACTGCCCAATATTGTCCTGTGTCCTGATATCTCAGTGTGAAGTGCTGCTACTAATGCTGCCCAGCTCTGCCCCATTGTTGTGTACAGATGACTCACCGCAGACCCTGTGTTTGCATGTAAATAACTAGCATTCATATGTAAACAACGGGAGCATTCATATGTAAATAAAGGCGGCCTTCATATGTATATCATGCCCCTCTGCAGTGAAGAGATGATGTGCTGTAACCTCTAGCAACCAATCAGTGAGCAGTATTACCAGGGCCGATCACTATGCAAGCCGCTTAGGGCCCCGCAAAGCTGCGAAGGGCCCCCCAAATTACTAGAGGCTTTGCCTGGTGAGAAGTTATTTTCGGTCCCTCACCCTGCTTCTCAACTTGCTGGCTGCATGAGAGAAGAGGTAAGATGTCAGTACCCCCAACTTTAATCTTGACATGTCACTGTCGGCAGCGCCCCCCCGCTTCTCAACTTTAATGTGACATGTAATTTTGCTTAGGGCCCCAGGGAGGTCAGGATCGGCACTGAGTATTACTGTACAGTAATCTCTAGCAACCAAAGAAAAAATCATGCGCTGTAACCTCTAGCAACCAGTCAGTAAGTGGTAATGATATGCTGTAACCTCTGGCAACCAATCTCAATCGCTGCCTGATCTATTATATGTCTCAGAGCAGGTGGAGAGCAAAATTGCTCGCTGCGGTGCACCCCCCCCCCCCCCCCCCAAGAAAATGTTTGCCCAGGGTCCAATCAACTTTAAAGACGGCCCTGCCGATTGGGCCCGAGCCCAGTACAGGAGGACTGACTGTACTACCTTATCAGGGCCCTGGGTGCAAGCCACGAAGGACAGATATAGTAAGAGAACCCTAAATACTTGTTTGCCCAGGACAGGCCACATACCTGGGTTCCCAGCGGCCATGGAGTCGTAGATGAGCTTGCATGCCTTCAGCAGGTAGGTGATCTTCTTCTCTGGAGAGTAGGTCTTGTGCATGGTCCCAAACTTCTGGATAATCTTCTCCATCAAGCCACTGTCTGGTACACTGGTGGTGACGCCCAGGTCGGTGGTGGTGGTGTCCTGGATGACCAGCTGGTTCTCGGTCAGAAGTCTCATTGAGTCGTCCTTCTCGTGGATCTCTCGGAGGTAACGCTCAACGGGGGCCTTGAGCGGCTTCAGGACGCACTTGCACAGAGCGGCCTCCACGATGGCGTCTGTGGTGGGAACATAGACGAGAGCAGTGGTTATTACCAGCGGAAAGTCGCATTACATGAGATCTGTACTTTCTTTAGTAGTCTTCCTTTGAGGAGCAGCCATTGTTAACTTTAAAACACCAGCGTTGTACCCGTCCGTACGTTGCAGTTATGCAGTAAAACCTTGGTTTGAGAGCGTTTTGCAAGGCTAGCTATTTTTTTTTTTTATAAATGTAACTTGATATACAAGCGATGTCTTGATATAAGAGTAATGCCATGTCACAAATGAGTATAAAAAGAGAAGAGAGGGGCCTGTAGCAATGTGGTTACATTTAATGAAGGTACAACATTTAGCAACTCACATGGTTGATGATTAAACAGGCACATCCTAGGATGCAGGGATCCGGGGTAAACATACCCACATAGACCATCCTTGACACCACCATTGAGGTCAGCCCTTCCACGAGCGGTTCAAGCCTCGCTTTCTACTGCAGGGTAGTCTTCCCGGTCATAACTGAAGACTGACAGCAGTGAAAGCCGGCGGTGAGGACGACGGTCTACGTGGATCACTTCACCCGGATCCCTGCAAACTTAGGCGGCGTACACACTACCGATTTTCTCGGCAGAATCAAGCAAGAACCTCGATGGGAGACGTATTCTGCCGAGGAAACCGGTCTTGTGTACACTTTTCGCCGAGCAACCCATCGAGGAACTCGTCGAGCCAAAAAGAGAGCAGGTTCTCCATTTCCTCGTTGTTCAATGGGACGAGTTTCTCGGTCGTGTGTACGCCGCCTCAGATGTGCCTCCTTTAATCATCAACCATGCGAGTTGCTAAATGTTGTACCTTCATTAAATGTAACCATATTGCTACACTTAGAGGCGCCTCTCTTCTCTTTTATACTCTGGAGCTCCTGCTGGATTTTGCTTCTAATCCCCATGCGGAGGCTTCCATTTGTGGATGGACATTTTATGGTTACACAACTTATCACATTGCTATAATCTTTTTATATGGACTATAAACTGAAGGATTTATAAATAAATGGTTGTGGAACGAATCATCTGAGTTTACATTATTTCCTATAGGGAAATTCGCTTTGGAATACAAGTGGTTGTAAACCCTTACAGACCAATTTAACCTACAGGTAAGCTTAGATTAATCACTTAAGACCCGGACCTTTAGGCAGCTAAAGGACCCGGACATTTTTTTGCGATTTTGCACTGCGTCGCTTTAACTGACAATTGCGCGGTCGTGCGACGTGGCTCCCAAATAAAATTGGCGTCCTTTTTTTTCCCACAAATAGAGCTTTCTTTTGGTGGTATTTGATCACCTCTGCGGTTTTTATTTTTTGCGCTATAAACAAAAATATATTACATTTTTTTTCCCTCAGTTTAGGCTGATACGTATTCTTGTACCCATTTTTTGCAAATAAGCGTTTATTGATTGGTTTGAACAAAATTTATAGCGTTTACAAAATAGGGGATAGTTTTATTGCATTTTTATAAAAAAAAAAAAAAATGTTTTACTACTAATGGCAGCGATTTTTTTTGTGACTGCGACATTATGGCGGACACTTTTGACACATTTTTGGGACCATTGTCATTTTCACAGCAAAAAATGCATTAAAAATGCACGGATTACTGTGAAAATTACAATTGCAGTTTGGGGGTTAACCACAAGGGGGCGCTGAAGGGGTTAAGTGTGACCTCATCTCTGTTTCTAACTGTAGGGGGGTGTGGCTGTAGGTTTGACGTTATTGATTGTGGTTCCCTATATAACGGAACACACAATCGATGGCGGCGCCACAGTGAAGAACAGGGAAGCTGTGTTTACACACAGCGCTCCCCGTTCTTCAGCTCTGGGGACCGATCGTGTGACTCCAGCGGTGATCGGTTTCCGGAGCTTCGGACCAGGACCCGCGGCTGGGCATTTAAAGAGGACGTACCTGTACGTTTTTGTGCCCAGCCGTGCCATTCTGCCAACCAGGGCCACCATCAGGGGGCTACAGGCAGTACACCTGTAAGGGGCCCGGATGGCAACCCCCTCTTTTTTTATTTTTTACAAAAAAATATATTTTAATATATTTTTATTTTATTTTTTTTTATTTTTTTTACGGGTCTGGAGTTCACCAGGGGCCCGGAGATCCCAGGGCCCCAGATGACAACCCCCCTTTTTTTATAATTTTTTTTTTATATATATTATATATTATATATATATATATATATATATATATATATATATATATATATATATATATATATATATATATATATATATATATATATATATATATATATATATATATATAAAATTAATAATAATAATAATAATAATAATAATAGTATTATTATTATAATAATAGGGCCCAGAGGTCCCCAGGGCCCCCGGATGACAACCCTCCTTTTTTTAATATAATATGATTTACATTTTTTTTTTAATATTAATTTATTTTTTATATATAGATATATTTTTATTAAAGGTCAAACCCCCTTTTTTATATATATTTTTTTATTTTTGTTTATATATATTTATTTATTTTTTTATTAAAGGGCCCAGAGGTCCCCAGGGCCCTGGAAGGCAACCCCTTTTTTTTTTTTATAAATGTTTTATATATATATATATATATATATATATATATATATATATATATATATATATATATATATATATATATATATATATATATATATATATATATATATATATATATATATAATCTTTTTTATTAAAGGGCCCAGAGGTCCCGGATGGAAAGCCCCCTTTTTTTGCAATTTCTTTTTATTAAAAAAAAATATGATTAAAGGGCCCAGAGGTCCCCAGATGGCAAATATATATTATATATTATATATATATATATATATATATATATATATATATATATATATATATATTTTCTCTCTCTCTCTCTCTTTTTTCTTCTTATTAAAGGGCCCAGGATGGCTACCCCCCTTTTTATATTTTTCTTTATTTCTTCACTTCTCAATTTCAGGCGGCGGCAGCACTCCCAGCCCCCCCCCCCCCCCCCCCCGCCGGTTCTCTGCTCCAGGGGGCCCATGCCTGAAGCTGTGTAAACGTATGTGTGCAGGAGGCGGTCCTTAAGTGGTTAAGGCCCCTTTCACATGTGCGGTGGAGGTATAGCGCTGCTATTTTTAGTGGCGCTATACCGTCAGAATTGCGGTAGTATACGGCCACTAGATGCTGCTTGCAGGTGCAACTACAAGTCCCATGAGGCATAGCAAGACTGACAGCCGCAAGCATGACACTCAGAGGCAGAGGCACGATGGGACTTGTAGTTTTGCAACAGCTGGAGGTCCGCTAATTGCATATTTCTGATTTAAACCAAACAAATATGTAACATATTGCAGCTTACCAGACCTTCGATGTGGTGGCTGCATTTGTTTTCATTTTCAGGCCTTCCTGCCCCCCCCCCCCGTTATTTCCACGTGGTGATCCTGCCAGGAACACACTTACTGTCCTAGCGTGACAACATTCAATCACTGTCCAGTGTCTATGAAAGAGCAGTTGTCACCCTAGGCTGCTCTCCTGATTCGAACTACAAACACCTCCCTCTCTCCTCATCTCCATAACATAGTGGGGAGGTGTTCTGTAGAAAACAGGGAAGCTACGAAAACGCTGGATTTATGACAGCATCATCAGGGGTTTCTTCTACTTGCAGGCATTGTACCGATAACATGCAACATTATATTTTTAGATAAAAGTAAAACGGAAGGCAAAGCTTTCTTATTAGTTTCGGATGAAGCACAGAGGGGGGTACAGCACCGGTCAGGATTTTATTGTGGTCCGTCACCCTATAATTTGTCGTGGTGGTCACTATCCTTAAATGTGAAAGGCAATGCCAAATGTTGGGTTGTCACCACAACAGGAATAGCGGGGAAACCTTACAATGGGGGCCACAGTTCTGGTGACAACCAGGAATTCCTTCAGTTTGAGGGGGGGGGGGGGATTTTCTTACTTACTGTTTTGACTATGGGAAGTGAAGGTAATTGAGGAAAGTGAAGGGAGGAATTTGGGGGGGGGGGGGGTTAGAGAGGATTTGTGCTAGGGAGAAGGAAATTCTCGAGTTGCATACAATTAATCTTAAAGCGGAGCTCCACCCAAAAGTGGAACCCACGCTGATCGGAACCCTCCCCCCCTCCAGTGTCACATTTGACACCTTTCAGGGGGGAGGGGGGTGCAGATACCTATCTAAAGACAGGTATTTGCACCCACTTCCGGCCCAGCATTCTCGGGCAGAATGCGGGCATGTCGCCACCTCCCGTCGCCCACCCCGTTGTGTGCTGGGAACACTCGGCTCCCAGCACATAGCGGGAGCCAATCGGCAGGCGCTGCGCGACTCGCGCATGCGCCGTAGGGAACCGGGCAGTGAAGCCGGAGCGCTTCACTTCCTGGTTCCCTCACCGTGGATGGCAGGGGGAGCAGCAGAGTGACGAGTGATCACTCTGCTGCGGACGCCGCTGGAATCCAGGACAGGTAAGTGTCCCAATATTAAAAGTCAGCAGCTGCAGTATTTGTAGCTGCTGGCTTTTAATATTTTTCTTTGTGCGGACATCCGCTTTAAGAGGAAAAATTTGGGGTGGGGCCCTATTTGTGTTAGGAAGAGGAATATGAACTAGGAGGAGCATTTGATAGGGAAGGAGGACTTGTACTAGTAGGGGCATTTGGGTTAGGAAGGGGGATTTGTGTTAGGAAAGGGGGGGGATTTGTACTAGGAGGGGCATTTGTGTTAGGGGGGGGGGGGGGGGGATTTGTACTAGGAAGGGCATTTGTACTAGGAGAGCATTTGTGTTAGGAAAAGGAGGGGGGGATTTGTACTAGGAGAGGCCTTTGTGTAAGGAAGAGGTATCTGTACAGGAGGGGCATTTGTGTTAGAAAGGGGGATTTGAACTAGGAGAGGCATTTGGCTTAGGAAGGGGGATTTAGGAAGGGGGATTTGATAGGGGAAGGCGACCTGTACTAGTAGGGGCATTTGGGTTAGGAAGGGGATTTGAGGGGGTGATTGGGACTAGGAAATTGATTTGTTTTAGGTGGGGGGGGGGGGATTTGTACTAGGTAGGGAAATGTGTAAAGGGGGGAGAAATTAATGCTCAGAGAGATTTGTTTTAGGTGGGGGGGGGGGGATTTGTATAGGTAGGGAAATTGTAAAGGGGGGGAAATTGTCAGAGAGGAAATTTTAGGGGGGGGGGGGGGATTTGTGCTAGAAAGGACGGTGGGTGAAAAGATTTGTGCCGGGTTGGAGATTTCAGCAGGGGGGGCACATGTTAGTTGTACTGGAGGAGTATTTTCTGTTTGGGGAGAATCTTGGCTTGCAAATGGAGTGCATGCTTGGTTGTAAAGCGTGCAGATTACTTTTTTTGGGGGGGGGGGGGGGTGGGGGTTGGCCACAGTTCTGGTGACAAACAGAAAATCCTTCAGTTTGGGGGGGGGGGGGGGGTGCTGAATGGTGTATTTTTGCTGACACACTATGCCAATATATTTGGCATTGTAGCCCTGGGCATTAGTTGACCTTGTCCGGCACTGGGTGGCATCCCCCAACCTTTACTCTATCCAAAATTAAATACGTTTTGCCTTCAGTTCTACTTGTAGACCAAGCTCTATAAAAAACAACCAGCTCTAAATGAATCACCCCTTACCTATTTTATCATCCGTGTAGAGATTATAATCCACCATGGACTTCAGCTCGGTGCTCTGAACCAGATAACTCTTCAGCTGGGTCATCATGAGCCGAATCTCCTGCAGCATCTCCGTGCTGGAGCTCTGCTTGGCCATCATCTCCAAACTGTAGGCTTTATAGTCCTGCACCAGATTCCCAAAGTACGAGTCTTTGTCGTGAGCCAGTTCCGTAATCTTCTTTTGCAGCTTCCGGTCTGCAGACATAAACGCCGAAAAGACGTTGGTGATGGCCACGATGGACAACCTGTTTTTGGCCCTGTCCAGCATAAACGAATGGGACTTTTTGAGGGACGCACCGGCGAGCCTGTCGCCGTCCTCATCGGCGCTGCTGGTAGAGTTGGAATCCATCTCCGGATTGGATGATGGGGTAGTTGGTCCACTCACCGGTGAATTCAAAGACGAATCTGAACCCTTCAGGTCTTGGGATGTCGAACTTTTTAGTGGTCCGTTTTTATCCCTGGTTTTGACACTCTGGTGGTTTTCAGATGTCTTGGAAGGTTGTTGGGGCTCAATGAGACTTTTTGGTTTCGGTTTTTGCTGACCAGCGGTGACAGAGGAATTCTTAGAAGATAATTTCTTCACTCGGGGTGGTGGGACGGGAGGAGGCATTTTCTTCCCGTCTGCCAATTTTTGTTGATGTACAGGAGAGTCTCCCTTCTTTTGTTTGAGGTTTTCATGGCTTCCTCTCTGAGCCTCAGCTGGCTTCATCATTGGCTTCGCTTTTGACACACTGTTCTTTTGCTCAGAAGATGGCGAACTTAGTTTTTCCTCAGGTTTTACTGAAAAAACTTTGGGTGGAGTCTCTGGAACTTTACCAGAAGGTCTCCTTTTCGGGACAGCAGGTGGCAGGCGAACAGGAGTCTTAATTGGAGATGCTCCTGGATGCACATCATTTACTGGAACGTCTTTCTTCTCTTCTGAATTGATGATCCTCATATCTGCAGAAGGCTTCTCAACTATATGATCATCGATGATGGAAGAACCTGGGATAGCCGAAGACCCTTGGATGGCCGAAGACCCCTTAGAGTTGTCTGCCTGGTTTAAGTTTGGAGGAGCCGATGAGGAAAGGGACACATCCGTCTTACATTCAAGACTAGAAGATTCAGCTGGTGGAGAATTAACAGAAGTAGGAGGGCATTCAGGTTCTAAGAGGTTAGGTTCAGAAGATGAGGGGTCACTAGAGCAACTTAAAGCGAGATGTTCCACTAAAGGAGCAACAGAAGAACAGGATGATGAAGCCAGAGACAGATCAGCTGGGGCGTCCAGAGCAGAATTCAGAGCAAGAGGTCCATCTGACTGTGCGTTAGTTGAGGAACATTGACCAACGGTCTCATCTGAAGGAGCGTCACCAGAAGGCGGCAGTGGTGGAGTCTCGGTTTGAGAAGGGGAGATCAAACTTTGGTCAGAGAAACTTGAAAGCGTAGGGGAGGAAATCTCAGGAGAACTCAACGTTAGCGAATGTGAATGTGGAAGTATATAATCTGGGGGAGGCGCAGAAGGAGGAAGAGACGGAAGGGGAGGCTTATGTAACGAAGGAGGCGGTGGTGGTGGAGGAGGAGGAGGAGGTCTCCTGTAAACAACTTTGGGGAGCTGAACTTCGGCTTTTGCAACACAGTTTGTAAGGGGAAGTTTATCACAGGCCTGTGTGTTGCCACACTCCTCGATAAAAATAGGATTCACAAACCACAGTCTGCCGCTTCCTGCCGTGAGCTCGATTTCACAGGCGCAGTCACTCGGTGCATCGACGGCGTCTCCGCTCCGCAAACGGCCGCAGGACGCCAATTTACCGGGATGAGGAATGAGCGAGCCTCTCTTGTCTTTTATGGAGGAGTCCCAGAATCCTGTACAAAAAAAAAAAAAAAAAAAAAGAAGAAGATTATCTTTTGAGATCACTGAGATTATTAAAACTGAAATACATTTTTGTTTGCACCGTGTATCAAAAAATTGCCATCTTGTTTTCCCTTTATTCATCTTTTGTTGCCGATCTCCTGCAGCCTCTTCATCTCTACATGCGCTCCAGTGATGGTTACATGACATATCTCAGGGTGGGTTTCCTGATGGCAACAACCATATATAAATAAAATATATATGTAGCGCTCACCCCTGAAGGAGCCGCTGGTTGTTGTTTGGGATCGGCGTATTAAGTTAACTTGTAGTGTGTCTAGGGGTAGTAGCAGTGAGCAGTAACAGCGAGCGAATGACCAGTCATCAAATGGGTTTTCAAATGCTTTATTTCAAGGCCCAACACGGCCAACATCAACAAAAAGGCAGGAAAAGGTTGATGAAGCAGTAGAGAACAGTGCGGTTTCAGGCCTGGATAACAAGGAAAGCACGCCTGCCTTCAACTATAGGTAGAACTTGTCGCCACTCCAGTCCGAGTGGGTGAAGTGCTCCCGTAAAGACTTCTGCCACAAGCCTGGCAGCCAAAATGTCACTTATAGATCGCTGAGAGGAACAGGCCTCTGCCACAGGCCTGGCTCAAGCCTCTGCCACAGGCCTAGTACTTCAGAGAACAAACTAGATCTTGAGCGAATCCTCCCAGTAAATGTAATGAATGGTCAAGGACTGACAGCTGGCATATACCTGTGATCCCTGATGGTGCGTTCAAGTCTTTTTGGACAACCTGCCTATGGGTTCTGCTCAAGCCGATCCCCCACCGAACGGTCCACAGCCTAGGATCTTTTAGTAAAGTTGGGGACCCAGCAAGTCACTGGGGCCCCATTCAGCATCTGAATGGATCTCCGTGGAGCATTCAGCTCCGGCCAGGTGGGCCATGCCGGCAGGGTCCGTGGATGCGCGCACCCTGAAGGTGGATGTCACACCTGGAATGTGGACCCCGCCCAGAATCATGACGTCTGTCACAGATATACCCCTCCCCAGCATGCCCAGCGAGGGAAAAACTCCCTTCAATTGGCTGCTGGGGAAAAGTGGCTCTGCCAGAACCCCTCTAGCGCCAACTGTTGCCCAGGGGTAAGATAGCACCCCTGGAATACAGACTGACCCACAGGACAGTTCTGGAAAAGCAACAAATCACGAATGGGAGCAAAGTAACTCTCCTATTCACCCATTAACTTTAGCGTTGTGCCCGCACTAAAAGTAAGGGGGCGCTACATTTATATATAAAAATAAATAAAAATAGTATAATATATATATATATATAAAAAAAAAAAAAAATAGTATATTATATATAAATATAAAATAAATGTATTCCGAGTGCCCTGAACTCGGAATAAAATACTACCGGGAGGCCCACACCTCTGTAGTAAATCTTTTTAGAGGCAGGGCTGTTGGGGGTGAAAGGTGTCCGCAGAGGATAAGTAACCGTAGTGGTTGAAAGTCAGTTGGGAGTCTGTAAGAATGATGGAGTAACAAGGACCAAGATCTGGGGTGTGAACTCCGAGACCTCCACGTGTCGTTTGATCAACATGTCATCAGCATAATTTGTAAAGAAGATCTTGAGATTGAGGTGTGCTGGCGACATACTCTTATGTTCTACAGAAGTTTGCTTGTGGTAAAGCTTTGGCACTTGTGATTATTGGGTTAATGTGTCATGTCCAAGCCATGTGCTGGAGAGCATGTCCTTCACGTGGTGGGGGAGCACATGCACTCGTTAACCTATGCTTGCCACAAGAGGTTGGTTGGCCCTCTTAGGCGGCGTACACACGAGGGGATATGTCCGCTGAAAACGGTCCGATGGACCGTTTCAGCAGACATCTCCGCTCGTGTGTATGGGCTAGCGGACAGATTTCTCCACCCGACAGATTTCAAAGCAAGCTTTGAAATCTATCCGGTGGAACCTGTCCGCCCGACATGTCTGCTGGTTAGTACACTTACCAGCAGACATGTCGGCCCCCACCGCCGCCGCGCCGCTGCCGAATGGATTCGGCGCATGCGCGGAAGTGTTTTACTTCCTGGTGCGGTGACGTGGCGGTGACGCGGCGGCGTCAACGTCACCGCCGCGTCACCGCGCCGTCCGGCGGCGGGGAATTTGATCCGATGGTGTGTACACGCCATCGGATCAAACTCCCGATCGGACATATCCGATGGAAATGGTCCGCGGACCGTTTTCATCGGATATGTCCGATCGTCTGTACGCCGCGCCTTAGGCTCACTAAAGGTGCCATCAATACGGAATCCTCCGCTGAGCACCAATACAGAAGCACTCTCACCTCCCCTAACCAGCATCATCCAATAGCCAGTTTCATAAGGTGACCAATTTTTTTTTTAATGAAATCTGGGGACATTTATGTACACACACACACAAACACACACTTTAGGAATACCTGCTGATCCTACCTTGGCACATCCTGTGAATTTAACTGATATTATAAAACAAGCAAATTTTCCTTCAAACCCATCATCAGTAAACGTCTAATTACTCTCCTGCATGAATCTATCCATTGTCGCCGCTGCCGTCCTCTATTCAGGTGTCTGGCCCCTTGTCGGGCACCGGGCATCTGAATTACAGCAGCCGGGGTGTTTTCAGAAGTGCCCGATTAGAGCCGTCAGCTCTAATAGGCATCCTTATTAGAGCCGTGGGCTCTAATATGGCTTCCAAATTGGTAAGCACCGGGCACACTGCTGTGCGTTCCCTGCTTACGTAGTGCTGTGTTAAGGAAACAACATATTTGTTTCCCTAACACTGACCCGCCTCTCAGCCGAAGGCTGAAGTGACAGGCGCTGTGATTGGATGCCCATCAGACGTCCATTCATAGCAGAAGAGGACGGGAGTAGACAATCGAGGACTTGGAGGGAGTGTGGAGGACAGTGCTGACCCGAGACAGGCAAGTGCTGGCTGGTTGCGGGGGGGGGGGGGGGGGGGCACGCATGGGGCACAGCGAGGCCGCAACGCATGGGGCACAGCGAGGCCGCAACGCATGGGGCACAGCAAGGCCGCAACGCATGGGGCACAGCAAGGCCGCAACGCATGGGGCACAGCAAGGCCGCAACGCATGGGGCACAGCAAGGCCGCAACGCATGGGGCACAGCAAGGCCGCAACGCATGGGGCACAGCAAGGCCGCAACGCATGGGGCACAGCAAGGCCGCAACGCATGGGGCACAGCAAGGCCGCAACGCATGGGGCACAGCAAGGCCGCAACGCATGGGGCACAGCAAGGCCGCAACGCATGGGGCACAGCAAGGCCGCAAGAGATTTTTTTTTTCAGCTTGCCCCCCCAAAAAATTTTGGAGCACCAGCCGCCACTGTTGTAGCGGGGTAACCACTCCATAGATACAATGCAATGAGTGAGCGTTGTCACCCTAGGGCCAGGACATTTTTGTTCTTGGGTTTAGATATTCTTTAATGAAAGAATGTGCCAGAATCCTCTGATCCTGGGAACCATCCAGTATCACCTATCATCAGCCATCAATCCATCAGATCTTCAATCCATCTATCCATCCAGCTTCCAAACATCATCCATCTTCAATTATCAATCCATGAAACTTCAGCCATCAATCTTCACCAATTTGGGAAGTCAGGAAGGAATCCCCCCCCCCCCCCTCTTTAAAAGGGGTTGGTAAAGGTTTGTTTTTTATTTTCTATACAGGTTCCTTTAAGCTAGTGCATTGTTGGTTCACTTACCTTTTCCTTCCATTTCCCTTCTAAATGTTTTTTTCCCTTTGTCTGAATTTCTCACTTCCTGTTCCTCCTCAGTAAGCTTGCCCCCATCATCTGAGCCGTTCTGGCTGGGGGTTAGCCAGCATGCTCGCCCCCTCCCTTGGGACTATATCCCTGCGGGGAGAGGCTGTAGTCCCAAGGGAGGTGGCAAGCACACCGACAGCGTCTTCCCACAGGGATGTAGTCCCAAGGGAGGGGACGAGCATGCTGACTAACCCCCAGCCAGAACGGCCCGGATGATGGGGGAAAGCTTACTGAGGAGGAACAGGAAGTGAGAAATTTAGACAAAGAAAAAAATTTTTTAGAAGGGAAATCGAAGGAAAAAAGTAAGCGAATCAACAATGCATTAGCTTAACCACTTGCTTACTGGGCACATACACCCCCCTCCTGCCCAGGTGAAATTTCAGCTTCCGGCACTGCGTCGCTTTAACGGACAATTGCGTGGTCATGCGACGTGGCTCCCAAACAAAATTGACGTCCTTTTTCCCCCCCACAAATAGACCTTTCTTTTGGTGGTATTTGATCACCTCTGCGGTTTTTATTTTTTGCGCTATAAATAAAAAAAGCAAAAATTTTGAAAAAAAATAAATCAATATTTTTTACTTGTTGCTATAATAAAATAGCCCAATTTAACCACTTGCTTACTGGGCACTTATACCCCCCTCCTGCCCAGGTGATTTCAGCTTCCGGCACTGCGTCGCTTTAACTGACAATTGCACGGTCGTGCGATATGGCTCCCAAACAAAATTTACGTCCTTTTTTCCCCACAAGTAGAGCTTTCTTTTGGTGGTATTTGGTCACCTCTGCGATTTTTATTTTTTGCGCTATAAACAAAAAAGAGCGAAAATTTTGAAAAAAAATACAATATTTTTTACTTGTTGCTATAATAAATATCCCAATTTAAAAAAAAAAACACTTTTTTTTTCTCAGTTTAGGGCGATACGTATTCTTCTACATATTTTTGGTAAAAAAAAAAAAAATAATCGCAATAAGCGCCTGGTTTGCGCAAAATGTATAGTGCCTACAAAATAGGGGACAGAATTATTTTTTTATTTATTTTTTTACTAGAAATGGCGGCGATCTGCGATTTTTTTATTGGGACTGCGACATTATGGCGGACACATCTGACACTTTTGACACATTTTTGGCGCCATTTACATTTATACAGCGATCAGTGCTATAAATATGCACTAATTACTGTATAAATGTGACTGGCATTGAAGAGGTTAACACTAGGGGTGAGGAAGGTGTTAAACGTGTACCCGAATTGTGTTCAAACTGTGGGGGGAGGGGGTGACTGGGGGAGGTGACCGATTGTGTCCCTATGTACAAGGGACACAGATCGGTCTCCTCTCTCCCCCTACAGGACGTGGAGTGCTGTGTTTACACACAGAGCTCTACATCCCTGGCTCTGTCATTGCCGATTGCGGGTACCTGGTGGACATCGCGACCGCCAGGCACGCACATCTGCATCTCGGGCACGCGTGCGCCCCCCAGTGGCCGGAGGAATCCAGGACGTCAATTGACGTCCAGTTGGATTTACAGAGCCACCGTGAGGCCGTCAGACAATGGCCCGGGGGTCAGGTGGTTAAAGGAACCTATTTAGAAAAAAAAAAAAAAAAAAAAAAAACACGTTTACAACCCCTTTAAACCAGGCTGATCACAGTCATCCTTTAGGTTTCATTCGAGCTTCCAGTAAACCAACTATTGCACCGTATAGTTCATAAATTAGTAGTCTGTTCACTTATGGGTTTACCTGAACCAAGGTTGGAAAGAGTTTCCAGGTCCTTCAAGGTTTGGGCTCTGGATATGACGTATGGAAGCCGCAGTGGAGACTGTAAAATATCTCTGGAAAAAAAAAAACTCATGAGAATTCGATTCATCAGTTGCACGTTCGCTCAGTTACGTCATGAATTAGGTAGAAAACATTGTACAAAAAAAAAGTCTTCTGCAGAGCTCACACAATGAAAACAGGAAGTGTCACAACGTGGCAAAGAAACATCAAAACCACAAGACTTCTGCACAAAAAGTAGAAGTCACAGATCTCACCATGGCCTAGCATAGGTAGATGTGACCGAGTGCCTCTCTGAGAAGAAAGGAAGCAGCCTCAAAAGGTAATTTAGGGTGTGTGGTTTGACTATATAGATATATCTATCTACACACACACACACACACACACACACACACACACACACACACACACGTGTGGAAACTTTGTGAATTGTGCCCAACAGGATTATTCATAAAGCTACTCACCAAGATCAATATCGTTATTTAAAAAAAAGTTAGATAGCCATTGTCAGTGGAGTCCAATGAAATTTACAGTCACATCGAAAAAATAAAATAAAAAAATAAATTAAAAAAAATAGCGTTAGGATGAAGTGAAAAATGTGAGTTGAGCTCAATATTTAACATATAAAAGCATTTAGGGGAAATTAACAAAAATTGGCGCACAAAGAAAAATGCGCCATTTATGCACTAGGGCAGTGGTCTCCAAACTGCGGCCCTTTGCTTGCCTTTATCCGGCCCTTGGGGCACTATCCCTCCCACTTATACGAGACCCTATGCTGCCATCTGGCACAGACAATGGAGCACCATGTCTCCCACTGACACCACTAATGGGACACTATTTCTCCCTCTGATACCAGCAATGGGGCACTATTCCTCACCTTAATACCAGATGCTTACTTCCACTGATGCCAAGAAAATTTTCACTCCAAGAGTCTGAAGGACAATAAACCGGCCCTTTGTTTAGAATGTTTGGAGACCCCTGCCCTAGGGGATGGTTAGCTCCAGGCAACGCTCCCAAGGACCCAGCCACTTGACAGTCCTTTAAATTTAGGGGTTTCCTTGACAAGGTTTATTAAAATAATAATATTATTATTAATAATAATAAAAAAAATAAAGAGTGTTACCCTCCTAGGGGTCTTCAGCATGTCTCTTCCATGTCAACACAGGGAAGTTGATTTACTAAAGCGAAATGTACCGTGCACTGCAAATGCATTTGTTCTAGAGGGGAAGCTCTGCTGATTTACATCATCCAATCAATTGCAAGCAACTTTTTTTTTCTTGCATGCGATTGAGTATTCTTTGCACAGTTACCCTATTTACTAAACTCTGGATAAACTGTACTTTCAGTGCACAGTATATTTGCCTTTAGTAAATCAACCCCAAAGGCTTAACTTCAGTCTATTGGCCATTTTCTTCTGCATAGACTTGCAGCCACAAGGACTGTTTGGGAAAGGCGGACCCCCTGAACTATTGCAAACCCCCAACTTATAAGGGCTGCACACACACACACACACACACACACCCCTGCCCATTCAGGAAAAACCTAGACCCAGATTGGAGAGGTTATCCCTCCCAAGTCTCTACAAAGCCTCCAGGGCCCATTACCAGGACTTACTACTGTTAAAGGACTCAGTACCAAAAAAAAAAAATAGATGAGAACCCTGGGTGCCACTTCAAGTTACTTGGCACGTTTTAATCTGTTGCATTATGATGGTGTGCTATCCATTTGTACACATCATCCCACCCTCTACCTCCTCACTGTCCACCCCTCCTCACTACCAGTGGTGCTCAATATTTTTTTTTTTTGGGGGGGGGGGGGCATTTAAAAAACCCCCCCCCCCCCCCCCTCATTCGCACATAACGCCACCACCTTCTAAAACTCCCTGCCCAATCGGGTCTCAAGACCTGCTTCCCGATTGGCCGGGAGAAGCAGAAAGACCTTGGCGAATATAAAATGTCATGCAATTGGGTGGGCTCAGGGCACAGTGCTCTGCGCCCCTAGCCCACCCTTTTATTTTAAGCCAATTGGAGCCTCAGGCTTAAAAAAAAAAAAAAAACACACACACACACACACACACACACACCTATTGAAATCCATGCGTCCAGCACCCTGCATGTAGATTAGGGGCCGGGGGCATGGATTAGGGGGTCCCTAATGGAATTGGCGCCACTGCTTACTACTGTGGTAATGGTCCACATTTACCAACTTTAAATTCTACGCTATAGCCAAAAGTCAGCTACTGAGCGACTCTCGTTCTGGGAGGGCACCCATGCACGTCCTCCCAGAACACGCCGGCCTACCGCACGTCCACTGGGGCGCATATCGGCTCACTTTAATCGCTGTACCCGTCGGACACAGATCGAGGTAAGGGGGCAACCATAGCAGCCCCTTACCATGTGATCAGCTGTGTCCAATCACAGCAGATCCCAAATAAAACAGACTTGCCGGTTATTGATAGTCTTGTCCTGCAAGGAAGGAATTGCCAAAAAGCAGCAAGCTTGTCAGTAGATCAGTGTAAACAATCAGGGCACCGAATATTAGTGCAGCCCCAATCAGTTCAAGTTACGTTTTATAGTTTAAGTAGGGATGGGTCCCATTTGTTTGAGTCAAATGCAAGCTTTAAGTGAACATCGGGTGTTTGCCGAATAGCGAACGTTATGGGGCGTTCGCAGCAAATCAGAGCACCGCGGAACGCTCTATACTGCACTGCAAAAAAAAAATAAAAAAATAAAATAAAATTAAAATCGCAGTTCATCTACGTCTGAGGATTGGCCAAAGCATGCGCCTGACCTGCATGCTTTGGCCAATCACAGCACGCTCATGCGAGCGCCATGACTGACCAAAGGCAGGGTTGCCTTTAGCCAATGATGGCTCAGGGGGCCAAGTCCATGCGCCACACTATATAAGGCTGCTTACACGGCGGCTGTAATTGGTGCTAGAATGTTATCTAGGAGGCAGGTTTGTATAAAATGTAGATTATATTTTTATTTATAAGCCGACTCAAAACACCCACACTACAAGTGCAATCGCTGTAGATCCGAGGGGGACATGCAAGGAAAAAAAAAATGCATTTTTGCTTCTACATGATTGGATGATAAAATCAGCAGAGCTTCCCCTCATTTCAGATTTTCCCCTCAGATTTACAGCGACTGCACTTCCAAGTGCACTTGTAGTGCAGAGTAAATCAACCCCTATATGTAATAAAATCGTGGAAACATAGTACAGCAAATAGGAAAGAATGTGAAGTCACAGAAAAACACCATCTAGCGTCACAACAACTCAACAGAAGGTTCTGTGGTCAAATATGAATCCTCATGTGACCGGTCATAGGACAGTTTTGGTTTGTGAAAACTGTCTACTTACTACTTACCGGCTGACACAATAGAATCCCACGAGCTTAAATATATCTTCGAAGATGAGGAAGGAGCCCTCCAAATACATCACTGTGGGGAAAAAGAAAAGACAAGGTGTATGCATTTCAGGAATTTAAAATGTATATATAAATATATTATTAATTCTTAAAATATATATATTATATATTTTAGTGTTGTCCGATACCGAGTATTTGTGGGAGTACTTGTACTCGCGCAAATGCTCCCGATGCTTCTGCCGATACTTTTTTTGTATTTATCAACATGTTCTGTGAAAATTCTTTGAGTTATTTACTACTGCGTGACAAGCAAATAAAACATTTTTATTCATTTTTTTCCTCATTTTTATTCTTTTATAATGTCTTGAGTTCTTCATAATTCTAAATAAAATATCCGTAGTCTGTATTGTGGTTTGAAAACTGTCACATGACATTTAAAAAAAAGTATCGGTATCGGCGAGTACATGAAAAAAAGTATCGGTACTTGTACTCGGTCCTAAAAAAAAGTGGTATTGGGACAACTAATATATACACACACACATACACCACATATAGACACACACACACACACACACACACACAATAATAATTGATTTTAATAAAAAAAAAATATATATATATATATTACATATTTCTATTATTAAAATCAATAATTATTTATATAGATTTAAATACGCTGTAACGGACTGAAAAGCATGAGGCTGAAAAGCGCGAATCGTCTCTCACCAAACTTCTAACACGACTGATATTTAACTTCCCTTTATAGTGTAGCGCCCCCTTACTTTCAGTATGGGCACTACGCTAAAGTTAGTGGGGAATGGGAGAGTTACTTTGCTCCCATTCGTGATTATGTCAAATTTTGGGCTGCTGCCATCCCGGAACTGTCCTGTGGGTCAGCTTGCGCTCAAGGGGTGTGATCTTACCCCTGGGCGATAGGTGGCTCCAGAGGGGTTCTGGCAGAACCACTTTTCCCCAGCAGCCAATCAGAGGAGATTTCTCCCTCGCTGGGCATGCTGGAGAGGGGTATATCTGGGGCAGACGCCATTTGTTCGGGGCCGGTCTGTCCGTTCCAGTCTACCGCTGCGCGGGGTCCATGTTCCAGGTGCGGCATCCACCTTCAGGGTGCGCGCATCCACCGGACCCCGCCAGCATGGCCCACCTGGCCAGAGCTGCACGCTGTGTGGAGCTCCATTCTGAAGTCAACAGGGGCCCCAGTCACTTACTGGGTCCCCAACTTTGTTAGAGAGGATCCCAAGCCGAGTGCTGAACGGTGGGGAATCGACTCAAGGAGAACCCGGAGGCAGGTTGTCCAGGAGGCTTGAGAGAACCATCGGGGATCGGGTCACCACCATTGTGACAGGTAGATGACAGCTGTCCATTGGTGATCCCTTTATTACATTTACTAGGAGGATCCAAAAAAAACACAATTCAGGGCTTGCATGTTACATCCTTCAGGAAAGCCTGGACTTAGGCTTTCAATTCAGACTGAATTACCTGCCAGTGTCAATATTGGATGTGAAATCTACAAAAACCTTCAAACCTTTTTGAGTCCAGGCTTTCCTGAAGGACATAAAACAACTAAACAATTCTGGACAATTCTCTGTTGGAGGGGTTACATTAATGCAGCCCGAGATTAATGTAGATATAGTTAGCTGATGGTTGCACGCCATGGTGTTAGGACATCATTGCAAAACATCATTAGTCTGTCTGGAGCAGCTGGCAGGCAATCACAGACAACAACAAAGTCAATGAGGAAACATTTTGTATTAGAACCTTCTCCTTTACACTGAAAAACATCCAATTAGGCGGTTGCCTTAGGCCTCGCCCCCACTGGGGCCTCGCGGCCGCCTAGTTTACCTAAAGAATTGGTTCGAGAAAATTCTATAGACTGTGAATTTATAGTTCATAGCATTTAAAAAACTCTTAATATATGCAATTTATACAGTTAATGTTTATTGCTTGAATTATTTTTTCCATTATGGATGTGAATGGGGCCTCATGTCTCAGATTTGCCCAAGGCCTCACAAAGCCTAGAGCCGCCTCAGAGCAGGAGAGAGTCTGACATCTGCGCTTAGAGGGGCGGTCAGATTTGGGTATGCAGATTTAGCTACCTCTTGGTGTATATAGGCAACTTAGGCTAGCCCATTCAGGAATGAAATGAGGAGGCAGCATTGATGGGTGACTACAGATATGGAGGGTGATCAGAAGGCATGTTCACCTACCCATTTAGGTATGTAGTGAGGAGGTATACCTTTAGAAAGAAAGGAGTCACCGCTCCAGGTGGAATCACTAAATGGTTACAGGTGGTGCAGGATACCGAGGGAACCATACTGGACTCATGTCCAGTGCGAAACGCGTCGGCTGTTCCTTGTTTCCACTGCTGTGACCCTATTTTTGTACATGCTGTCTATTGAATAATAGACCACCCATCAGGTTTTGGAGTGCGGCTATCCATTTTTCTTTGAGGTATACCTTTAGGTGGCCATCAGGAGGTGCTGTGTAAAAAGTGGAGGTGCCAAAATGGATGGGTATGTATACCTTTAGAGGGCCATCAAGAGGCGCTGTCACCTGTCATCCAGGTATAACATGAAGAGGGAACATGGATGGGTAAAACTACCTTGATGGGTCATCCAGAGGTGCTTTCATCTGTCATCCAGGTATAATGTGAGGAGGGAGCATGGATGAGTAAGTCGACTTTTGGGGGGCCCATCAGAAGGCGCAGTCACCTGTCATCCAGGTATAAAACGTGAGGAATGAACATAGATGGTCGAATATACCTTGATGTGCCATCAGGAGGAGCTTTGACATTTCCTACAATAAGCCAACTCACATTGTCCATTTAATATTTGGAATAAATTATAAAAAAGAGTACCAGTCTGGCGCCCACCAACTGGTGAAGAATGTGCTGCTCTCCAGTAACGCCAATTGAAGTTTTGTACCTTCCTCCCCCCCAGTAGCTATCAATCCACAGCCACTCCAAGTCCCTCCAATGTCTACACCACAATACTAGGACTAAACTAATGCTAGGATATTTTTTTTCATTCCTCTTGTTCTTGGGAAGAGAGGGAGAGAGGGAGAGAAAGGAAAGAAAGAAAAAAAAAAAAAAAAAAGACCCTTCACCACACCATCCAAAAAAAAATTGGCAAAGTTTGTAACTTATGATTGTAAGCTCTAACAAACAAGGCCCTCTGATTCCTCCTGTATTGTACCGTCTTCCCCGATGTTGCAAAGTGCTGCGCAAACTGTTGGTTCTATATAAATCTTGTATAATGATAATGAATACAATATGTCAGTTGACCACAGGTGACTAAACTATTTACAGTAACTGTATTTAGCAAAAAAAATTAAAAAAATCTGTAATTTTGCAAGACAAAATGCAACACTCATGACAGTTTTCTAGCGAACACAGTTCACTAGAAAACAAAGTCATTGTGAAAGAGAATTTCACTAGAGATCATCACAGGCGTTTCCCAAATGAACAAAATTTCCTGATGTCTGCACGCGCCTTTGTAGATCAAGCTGCAATACCAGCAAAGACCAGTTGGTGGTGCTCTAACCTGGGCACATCTAGGAGGCTCACTAGGCAGCGGAAGATATAAAAAAAAAAGTCCCCATTCTAATCTATATATTTATAGTAAAAAAGGGTAATTCCAGTTTACGTCCAGGGGCGGACTGAAAACGTATGGGGTCCTCGGGCACTAGGAGATTATGGGGCCCCCAGGCAATAGATTATGGGGCCACACAGTACTGTATACACAAACACAATACTAATACGTCACACTGGTTTTAAAACGGACAATGCAAAAAAGTGCCAGGACTACCACAATTTAAAGAAGAACCCTGCCTGAAAGTACATAGCCACTTTTGCTGCACCCCTCATTCTCAAGCTATTTAATTAGGTGCTACAGAAGTGAACAAAAAAAACGAAATGAAGCATTGAATAAAAAGAGGGTTTATTTTTCTTTCCGCTGAAAAGGGTTAATTAGAACTAAACATTTTATGGAAGAAAACACAAAACACACACACACACACACACACACACACAACCATCCAAAAAGTATTCACAATGCTTCACTTTTTCCACATTGTTATGTTCTAGGTCTTATTCCAAAAAATGGATTGAATTATTTTACTTTTACCACAGCTGCCAGTGTTTATTTTGTCGACTACAACCCCTTTAAGTTGGTCAACTAAAATGTTTTAAAGGTTCTGGCAATGACGGCCACCCCCCCCAGCCCCCCCGGTTTTACTTACCTAACCACCGAAACTTCGTGGGCAGTTTCCCCCAGCTTGAGTCGGCTCGTGATTGGATATTGAAAGCAGCGCAGCCATTGGCTCGCGCTGCTGTCAATCATATCAAATGAGGCCGGGCGACCCGGGGGGGTGGGGCTGAGTGATACAGTGAGCGGCTAAAGCCACTGGCTGTATCACGAGAGCGCGCCTGCAATAACTTTCCACCATGCAAGGGAGATCGCATGAAGGTGGAAAGTTCTTCTGGTGGTGGGGGAGCCGAGACAGCCACCGAGGGACCCCAGTAGACCAGCTTCGGGGGGCCTCTCTGTGCAAAATGAGTTGCACAGTGAAGGCAAGTATAACATTTTTGTTATTAAAAAAAAAAAATAATCTCTTTAGTGTTCTTTTAACCACTTAAGACCCGGACCATTATGCAGGTAAAAGGACCTTGCCCCTTTTTGCGATTCCGCACTGTGTCGCTATAACTGCCAATTGCGTGGTCGTGCAACGTGGCTCCCAAACAAAATTGGCGTATTTTTCCCCCCCCACAAAAATAGGGCTTTTTGGTGGTATTTGATCACCTCTGCAGTTTTTATTTACTGCGAATATATATATATATATATATATATATATATATATAATCAGTTTAGGCCGATACGTATCCTAAATATTTTTGGTAAAAAAAAAAAAAAAACGCAATAAGCGTTTGACTGGTTTGCGCAAAAGTTATAGCGTTTACAAAGTAGGGGATAGTTTTATGGCATTTTTATTAATACATTTTTTTTTTTACTAGTAATGGCGGCGATTAATGATTTTTTTCATGACTGCGACATTATGGCGGATACATCAGACACTTTTGACACATTTTTGAGACCATTGTCATTTTCACAGCGAAAAGTGCTATAAAAATGCACTGATTACTGTGAAAATTGCAGTGAAGGGGTTAACCATTAGGGGGCGCTGTAGAGGTTAAGTGTGCCCTAAGGGAGTGATTCTGACGTCGCTGATCGTCGTTCCCTATATCAGGGAACAGACGATCAGTGACAAGCCACACAGAAGAACAGGGAAGGTTTATTTACACTCACCTCTCCTCGTTCTTCAGCTCCTGTGACCCGATTGCGGGACACCGATGGCGATCGGGTCCCACGGGCGCGGTCACGGAGCTTCAGGCCCACGTCTGGGCCCTTAAAGGCAACGTACAGGTACGTGCCAGTGGCCAGCCATGCCATTCTGCTGACATATCGGCGTTAAGCGGTCCTTAAGTGGTTAATACTAGGGTTGTCCCGATACCACTTTTTTAGGACCGAGTACAAGTACCGATACTTTTTTTCATGTACTCGCCGATACCGATTACCGATACTTTTTTTAAATATCATGTGACAGTTTTCAAACCACAATACAGACTAAGAATATTTTCTTTAGAATTATGAAGAACTCTAACTCAAGACATTATAAAAGAATACAAATGAGTAAAAATGAATAAAAATGTTTTATTTGCTTGTCACGCAGTAGTAAAAAACTCAAAGAATTTTCACAGAACATGTTGATAAATACAAAAAAAGTATTCTATTCAGGCATCGGGAGCATTTGTGCGAGTAGAAGTACTCCCGCAAATACTCGGTATCGGTCCCGATACTAGTATCGGTATCTGGAATCTGGACAACCCTAGTTAATAATATTTTAGTCAACTAAAACAATTGAAATGACTAAAATACGACTAAAACTAAAAATGTCATTTTAGTCAAAAGACCAAAACTAAAAAGCAATTTGACATCAAAATGAACACTGGTCATGTTCATACATCAATACCATAAACATTCGATTTTTCACTATAGACTATAATAATAGGACTAAAATGCAATTTTTAGTCCCAAGACTAATGCCGCATTCACACGACCGGTATTCATGTCATGAAAAAAGTTTTTTGACGCGATTTGTCGCGATTCCTCTCAAGCCTGCCTTACATACACACGATCGTGAAAAAAAATGCTCTAGCAAAGCGCGGTGACATACAACACGTACGACGGCACTATAAAAAAGGGAAGTTCCATTCGAATGGCGCCACCCTCTGGACTGCTTTTGTCAATTTCCCCCGTCTCATAACTTGCTTCTGAGCATGTGCATTTCTCCCCCCCCCCCCCCCCTCGTTAAGCACACACACACACACACGACCATTTTTAACAATTTGAAAAACTAGAGCAGGTTCTAAAAAGAGAAAAAAAATTCTCATTGAGAAAAATGCTCTGGAGCCTACACATTACCATTTTTTCACAACCAATTTAAAAACGGTCATGAAAAAGGTCTTGTGTATGCGGCATAAGACTAAAATTAAATTTGCTGCCAAAATTAACACTGACAGCTGTAAAATCCCTAGCTGAACTGGGGGGGGGGGGGGGGGGAATGGACAGAAGAGGGAGCTAGAGAGCAGCAGGATCAACCAGGTTTTTTGCCGAATGCAGAAAACGAATCTCATAGTGACAGAGTATGAATAGCATTTATTAATCGATTTTTATGATAAGGGTTTAGTGACACTTTAAGTGCATGTAAATAGAGGAAACATGGGGAAGAAAAAAAAAAAAATCGGCATGCAATCTTATGCATGCAGGATGTGAGCGCAGACTACATTATAATCCCACAATGCATTGCACCTTCTTGTTGGCTTTCCATGCACACAAAGGGGCTGTGGAGGTCACCTACTTGTTTTCTCTTCCCGGATGTTGTAACGAAGGACATCAGCGGGGTTCTTGTGATCGGAGAAGTGGACCCAGAGGACCATACACTTGGCTTCCACATCGCGGGTGACTAGGAAGACCTGGAAGACATGGATTGCGTCAGACACAGACTTTTTCTGACATTTGTTGTTTACATGTAAAAACCTAGATTTTTTTGCTAGAAAATTACTTTGAACCCTCATACATCATGTCTTTTTTTATTGCAGCAGAGACCCTAGAGAATAAAAAAATTGTAGTTTTTTTGCACAGCAGATCGTTTTTCAAACACAAAAACACTTTAAACCACTTGCCTACAGGGCACTTACACCCCCTGCCTTCCCAGGCCATTTTTCAGCCTTCTGCGCTGTCGCACTTTGAATGACAATTGCGTGGTCATGCAACACTGTACCCAAACAATATTTTTATCATTTTCTTCACACAAATAGAGCTTTCTTTTGGTGGTATTTGATCACAGCTGT
The DNA here is from genome assembly GCA_029574335.1 of Rana kukunoris. Lineage (NCBI taxonomy): Eukaryota > Metazoa > Chordata > Amphibia > Anura > Ranidae > Rana > Rana kukunoris. Next base: position 159,355,429 of record CM056059.1, on the reverse strand, counting down.
TTTTTTTTTTAATAAAGACCAAAAATTCAAAAAAATTAAATAAAAGAAAGAGAAAGAAAGAGAAAAAGAGACGGTGGGCGGGTGGCAATGTTTGTGGCAATACACTGCTTACATATGTGAGCGCAACTTACTCATTTGATTGCTTCTGTGCACGAGGAGACAGGGGCGCTTTAAACATTTTTTTTATTATTTTGTTTTTACACTGTTCCTTTAGGTGTAAAATTATTGCTTTCACGCCAATGTTCGTGGCAATACCTCACACGTGTGGTGCGAACACAGTTTACACGGGTGGACTGAAAAAATTACACTTTGCTACAATGTTGTGTAGTGAGTGTACAGCTTGTATAACAGTGTAAATTTGCTGTGCCCCCAAAATAACTCAACACACAGCCATTAATGTCTAAACCGCTGGCAACAAAAGTGAGTATACCACTAATTGAAAATGTCCAAATTGGGCCCAATTAGCCATTTTCCCTCCCTGGTGGCATGTGACTTAGTGTCAGGTGTGAATGGGGAGAAGGGGTGTTAAATTTGGTGTTATCGCTCTCACTCTCTCATACTGGTCACTGGAAGTACAACATGGCACCTCATGGCAAAGAACTCCAAGGGCTTTTTCACACAGGGCGGATAAGTAATGATCCGCCCCGTGCACCTCCGTTTGCTCAGCAAGGATCGCTCTGTCTTTGCAGGGACACTGTGCAGGGACCGCCCTGTCTTTTCTCTGCTCTCCCCTATGGGGGGGATCGGATGAACACGGACCGTCTGTCCGTGTTCATCCGATTCGATCCACCAGACGGAAGGAAAAGTAGGTTTTTCGGATGTCAGCGGACATGTCTCCGCTGACATCCGTGGCTCCATAGAGGAGCACGGAGCATCCATTCAGGTCCGCAAAAAAAACTGGCAGGCGGATCTGAACGGACGCTCCGTGTGAAAGAGCCCTAAGGATCTGAAAAAAATAAAATTGTTGCTCTACATAGGCCTGTGATGGCGAACCTTGGCACCCCAGATGTTTTGGAACTACATTGCCCATGATGCTAATGCACTCTAAACTGTAGTGGAGCATCATGGGAAATGTAGTTCCAAAAGATCTGGGGTGCCAAGGTTCGCCATCACTGGCCTAGGCTATAAGAAGATTGCCAAGACCCTGAAACTGAGCTGCAGCACGGTGGCCAAGACCATACAGTGGTATAACAGGACAGGTTCCCCTCAGAACAGACCTCACCATGGTCCACCAAAGAAGTTGAGGTCACGTGCTCAGCGTCATATCCAGAGGTTGTCTTTGGAAAATAGACGTACGAGTGGCTGTCATGCCAGAAGGAGGCCTCTTCTAAAGATGATGCACAAGAAAGCCACAAACAGTTTGCTGAAGACAAGCAGACTAAGGACATGGACTACTGGAACCGTGTCCTGTGGTCTAATGAGACCAAGATAAACTTATTGGGTGTCAGACGATGACAAGCGTGTGTGGCGGCAACCAGGTGAGGAGAACAAAGACAAGTTTATCTCGTCTACAGTCAAGCATGGTGGTGGGAGTGTCATGGTCTGGGGCTGCATGAGTGCTGCCGGCACTGGGGAGCTACAGATCATTGAGAGAACCATGAATGCCAACATGTACTGTGACATACTGAAGCAGAGCATGGTCCCCTCCCTTCAGAGACTGGGCTGCAGGGCAGTATTCCAACATGATAACGACCACAAACATACCTCCAAGATGACCACTGCCTTGCTAAAGTAGCTGAGGGTAAAGGTGATGGACTGGCCAATCATGTCTCCAGACCTAAACCCTATTGAGCCTCTGTGGGGCATCCTCAAACAGAAGGTGGAGAAGCGCAAGGTCTCCAACATCCACCAGCTCCGTGATGTCATCATGGGGGAGGGGGAAGAGGACTCCGGTGACCTCCATGCCCAAGAGGGTTAAGGCAGTGCTGGAAAATAATGGCGGCCACACAAAATAGACACTTTGGGTCCAATTTGGACATTTTCACTTAGGGGTGTACTCACTTTTGATGCCAGCGGTTTAGACATTATTGGCTGTGTGTTGAGTTATTTTGAGGGGACAGCAAATTTACACTGTTATACAAGCTGTACACTCACTACACAACATTGTAGCAAAGTGTCATTTCTTCAGTGTTGTCACATGAAAATATAGCATCAAGATAATACAATTTTTAAAAAACAGTTTCATTACATTACTTATTTTAGACCCAATGATGTAATCACGAGATCTCTGAGCTTCTCTATGCAATGCAAGCAGATTGTGATTGGTGGGAGGGGCTGTACAGAGCTTTCTGAAAACATCCCAACTTCTGTCCTGAGTACTCCTCCAGTTCTCAGTCCTGATGCAAGCAGTGGGAGGAGTTATGGCAGGCTGCATCTGCCCTAGGCGACACCCACATGTGATGCTGGGCCTCCATGAGTGACAGGACTGAAATCCAATGAATGAACAGGGGCAGGCAAGGGCCAGTCAAGCTGGGGAGGAAAGCTTACAGGATGCTGGACGTCCTACAGTCAGGCGATTACATGGATTCTAATTTTTTTCTACAGCTTCCAATGTTCATAGCTCACAGTGTGTGGTGAAATTAAAGTAAGCCATTTCAGTCCAGGAGAGGAGCCGCTACAACTGTACAAGTCTGAAGAGGAGGATGAAGGGGGTCATATGTAATAAAAAAAGGATCTGCGCTGCCCACAGTGACCAGATTCCCCCTTTAGGTTTCCAGTAAGGCACTAAAATAAAGTGAAACTCCGCCTTCTGCCTGGACTCAGCACCCCCCCCCCCCCCAAATGACAGGACACATCTGGAAATGAAGGCGGTGGGTGGAAGACAATTCCTCACATTCCTTCCAAGGAAAACCTCATATTAGAGGAATTATGCGAGACAATGCCGGGACACAATTATTATTTTTTTTAAATATATATTATATATATAAAATGTTCTTACATTATGTATGGCCTGGGCATGAAGGGGGTGAAAGTGCCCAGCATAGGCATATGCAGGGGGAGTGCCTGGGCAAACACTAATCACCCTGTGCAGTGCTTACTACTACTGCTGGGCTCCCCCCCCCCCCATGTTGCCCTTCACGCAGTGCTGCTGGCTTCCCTCTTCCCTTGGCTGCTGTGGGGGATGTTTCAGGATGCAGGAAAGGGCTAGTCAATATGTAATTTACCAGCCCCTTCCTTTTCTAAATTAAACATACTCACTGGAGTTTATTCATAACTGAAGCATAGTAAAATGTGTTAACTATGCTTCAGTTTGTGAATGAACAGGAAGTCACTCCCATTCATTCCCTGTCCAGTGCAGCTGAGGCTGCAGAGAAAGGTGTGTGTGTGTGTGTTTGAGCTTTGGGGGTGCAGTGTGCACACCCTAATGTAATAGGCTGCCCCCACCTATGGTGCCCAGTAAGAAAGTGGTTAAGGAAGCCAAGAGATCAATCACATCCACCTACCCCGGGTGCCTCTTCAGCGAGTATGGACGATGCTTGCTTCGGGCTCATGCAGAGCTGCAGCCACACCGGGCAGGTTTTAATGAGTCGGTCCAAAATGCTGAGGCCGGATGATGGCGGACGGCCGTTCGGCACCGGATTGGAGCAACGCGGAACCTCAGGGACTCCGACATCTGTGGAGCTAAAAGAATGCGAGAATGAATTAAAAAAAAAGAAGAATCAGACTTCATTTCCAACAGATTACAATTCCCACCCAGGGGCGCTCTGCGGATTAAAATATTCACTAAAGTGTGCCAGAACATTTCCCTCATACACATTCCAGGCAGCAAGTGAAATCAGCCTACTGTTCATGAAAGAAAGAAAAAAAGAAAAAAAAAAAAAGAGGGACTACGGGCACTAGGCTAAAGTTAGTGGGCGAATGGGAGAGTTATTTTTGCTCCCATTCATAATTGGTCAAATTTCAGGTTGCTGCTATTTCAGAACTGTCTTTGGGTCAGTCTGCAGCACAGGGGTGCGATTACACCGCTGGGCAGCAGTTGGCGCTGGAGAGGTTCTGACGGAGCCACTTTTCCCCAGCAGCCAATTAGAGGAGTTCTTCCCTCGCTGGGCATGCTCGGAGGGGTTCAAGGTGGGTGGTCGGTTCTTTTTCTCTGCGCGAGGTCCACGTTCCAGGTGCGGCATCCACCCTCAGGGTGCGCGCATCCACGGACCCCGCTCACGTGGCCCACCTGGCCAGAACCACCTGTTCCATGGAGACCCATCCAGATGTTGATAGGGGCCCGAGTGACTTACTGGGTCCCTAACCTTACTGAGAAGAAGATCCCAAGCTGTATGCAGTTCGGTGGGGGATCGTCTTGAGGAGAACCCGGATGCAGGTTATCCAAGAGGGCCTGAACGAACCATCGGGGATCTGGTTACCGGAATTGACAGGTACATGTCAGCTGTCAAACGGTGACCCCTTTCATTGCATTTACTGGGAGGATTCCCTCAATCCGAATTGTTCTCTTGACTACTGAAGTACTAAGCCTGTGGCAGAGGCCCGAGCCAGGTCTGTCATAGAGACCTGTTCCTCCCAGCAACTTAAAAGTGACATTTCGGCTGCCAGGCTTATAACAAGGGTCTGTTCGGGAGCACTTCACCCACTCTGGCGAGAGTGGCGACGAACTGTATCTACTACTACTGAGAGCGAGACTGCTCTACTTCTTATCCAGGCCTGATACCGCACTGTTCTCTATTGCTTCATCAACCTGTCCTATCCTCTGTTGATGTTGGCTGTGTTGGGCCCTGGAATAAAGCATTTGAAAATCCATTTGGTGACTCGACACTCGCTCACTGGCACTGCTACTACCCCTAGACATACTACAAGGTAACTTAATACGCCGATCCCAAACAACAACCAGCGGCTCCTTCGGGGGTGAGCGCTACATACAGATTACAGAGCTGCATTACTTTGTGCCTGGAGTTTAGCGCTAAAACGTTCGTTTTGGTAGGAAAGGGTTATACCCTCCGTCAGGTTTTTATTGCCGTCTGTGGCCCTGATTTACAGAGGAGTCACCCTGTCTATTTGTTCAGATGATCATTGTCCAGTATCAAAAAAAAAAAAAAAAAAAAAGTTGAAAATGTTGGGTCGTCACCAAAAAAACAGGAAATGGTGGAGAAAACTTCCACTGGTTAATAGTAGATGCAACCTTACCAAGAAGAAAAAACACACACACACACACACACACACACACACACACACACACACACACACACACACATCCCTAGTGATCGTGCTAGGAGACTCCTTGTTTAGTAATTTCCTGTTATAGGGTGACAACACTGTCCCCGATTCCCAATGGTGCTCCTGTGGAGGTCACCTGGTCACATGCTGCAGTGGTGAAGAACATGTGCGGCCATAGAAGGGAGGGAGGTGTACAATGGACTGCATAGATGAGAAAAATAAAATCACCAGCAGTTTTTTTTTTTAAATACAATTTTGACACAATTAAAAAAAAAAAAAAAAAAAAAAAAAGAAGAAGGATAACCAACACATCTGTAATACATGTACAGCACAGAATGTCCTACATTATGCAGAGGATATTGAACACCTCCCCCCCTCTCCCCAGTCAGCGTAGGTTTACCCCGAGTGCTCAGATTTCTCACAGCCGGTCCAATCTTATCTGCATCCTGCAGACACAATGGAAGGTTCCGTCTCCTTCCCGAGGAACATTCCGCATCTCCCATTAAAAGGAAATTATGGAGAGGAAAATATTTGTTTCTCCTGGAAAAGGCAACGCAACTTCTTCATCAAAAAATGTTTATGATCCAAAATTTTGTGTTACAGAGAGCATGAACAAAAGAAAAAAGGAACGGGCGCCAGAGAGAAGAACAAAGAAGGAACGGGCGCCAGAGAGAAGAACGAAGAAGGAACAGGCGCCAGAGAGAAGAACGAAGAAGAAGAAGGAACGGGCGCCAGAGAGAAGAAGAAGAAGAAGAAGAAGAAGAAGAAGAAGAAGAAGAAACGGGCGCCAGTGAGAAGAAGAAGGAACGGGCGCCAGTGAGAAGAAGAAGGAACGGGCGCCAGTGAGAAGAAGGAACGGGCGCCAGAGAGAAGAAGGAACGGGCGCCAGAGAGAAGAAGGAACGGGCGCCAGAGAGAAGAAGGAACGGGCGCCAGTGAGAAGAAGAAGGAACGGGCGCCAGTGAGAAGAAAAAGGAACGGGCGCCAGAGAGAAGAAAAAGGAACGGGCGCCAGAGAGAAGAAGGAACGGGCGCCAGAGAGAAGAAGGAACGGGCGCCAGAGAGAAGAAGGAACGGGCGCCAGAGAGAAGAAGGAACGGGCGCCAGTGAGAAGAAGGAACGGGCGCCAGTGAGAAGAAGGAACGGGCGCCAGTGAGAAGAAGGAACGGGCGCCAGTGAGAAGAAGGAACGGGCGCCAGAGAGAAGAAGGAACGGGCGCCAGAGAGAAGAAGGAACGGGCGCCAGAGAGAAGAAGGAACGGGCGCCAGAGAGAAGAAGGAACGGGCACCAGAGAGAAGAAGGAACGGGCACCAGAGAGAAGGAACGGGCACCAGAGAGAAGAAGGAACGGGCACCAGAGAGAAGAAGGAACGGGCACCAGAGAGAAGAAGGAACGGGCACCAGAGAGAAGAAGGAACGGGCACCAGAGAGAAGAAGGAACGGGCACCAGAGAGAAGAAGGAACGGGCACCAGAGAGAAGAAGGAACGGGCGCCAGAGAGAAGAAGGAACGGGCGCCAGAGAGAAGAAGGAACGGGCGCCAGAGAGAAGAAGGAACGGGCGCCAGAGAGAAAAACGAACGGGCGCCAGAGAGCGCACACAAGAGAACATGCACCAGAGAGGGAGAGCACATGCACCAGGGGGAGAAAGAACGTGCAAGAGAGCATGCAAGGGAGAGCACACAAGAGAGCGAGAGAGCGCACAGGAGAAAACATAAGAGCATTCAAGAGAGCCCTCTCTTTAGAGCAAATGGGGACTACCTAGGGTCTGACAGGCTGGATGTTGATTGCCTGTCAGTCGCTAACTTGCAAAACTACCTGAAGGAGATCCGGGTGCTGAATCTACTTGGAGAGGATTCTGGACCACAATTGTCTCCATTCTTTTTGGAGGGTCTGTGGCAGAGACTTGATCCTAAGTTTGAGTGACACTCTGGCTGCCAGGCTGGTGAGAGAGGCCTGTCCAGGTGCGCTATACCCACTCTGGCTGGAGTGGCGAAGTAAAGTGTCGTTGGAAGCAGGACAGTTTCCCGTATGCAGTTACACCTGAATCTGCGGTCTCCTATTTGCCATCCCTTCACCTTCCTACTGTTTAATTGTTTTTACCCAACTGGGTAATAAAAGAACAGAAAAGACATTCCCTTGACTACAACTCATCAAGTACCCTAGACGGCGGAGAGACAGAGGTTAACGTCCCACCCAAAACAAACCAGCAGCTCCTTCGGGGGTAGTGCTACACATACAAGAGTGCGAGTGAAAGAAAAAGTGAGATTGTGCGTGTGCACAAGAGACAGAGCATTCGCGTGCCCCAGTGTCACTTCTGGCTCATTTATCTTTGTATGTATTCATCCCGCTTGCTAGACTATTCACCACATAGCACTAAGTGCTAGTTCACACAGGGGCAACATGACTTCCAGCGCGACTTTGCGAGATGACTTCAGGGTGACTTGGAGCGACTTACAATGCAGCTTCAAGTTGCCTCCAGGACAGGAATGTCTCATGTGGGGACCCCAAGTCACTTTAGTGTGAACCGGCACCAAGATGTCTTGGTTATTACCGCCTTACTGCAATTGTTTCACAACTTGGTGAAAAGAAAATGTAAAAACAGTTAAATATTTTCCTTCTAGTTCTGGGTGTCGGGTACAGACAGACCCTCTCCATTCCTTCACCCACATTCCCCTGGCCAGCACCAACACTGGTTATACAGAATACAGAGGGTGATGCAGGCAGGACACACACACACACACACACACACACACACACACACGTGGTGGTGCAGGCAGGGGGGACACACACAGAGGAGGTGGTGCAGGCAGGGACACACACACACACACACACACACACACACACACACACACACAGAGGAGGTGGTGCAGGCAGGGACACACACACACACACAGAGAGGAGGTGGTGCAGGCAGGGGACACACACACACACACACACACACACACACACACACACGGTGGTGCAGGCAGGGGACACACACAGAGGAGGTGGTGCAGGCAGGGACACACACACACACAGAGGAGGTGGTGCAGGCAGGGACACACACACACACACAGAGGAGGTGGTGCAGGCAGGGGACACAAACACACACAGTGTTGCAGGCAGGGGGGACACTACAAGCTGCAGATCTATATCACACAGTGATGGGCTGGCCAGAAACAGGATGATCTGACTTCCTCCTCGGTTTCCTGTTGCTAATGACAACACACATCACATCAACAATGTCCTCATTGCTGGCAGTCAGGACTGAGAAAAACTATCCGACATCCCGGCACACGGCCCAGAATTCCACACTGACCCCGGCTGGATTATTATTCCATGCCCAGTATGGGGAGATCAGCACTAAATCCTATATATATACACATTTGTAACAGAGTCACAACCAATCAGAGACCAGTTTGCATACAGATGTTACAGAGCACTATCCAATTCAATAGATATATTTTTTTGACATGCAGACCAAATTCTATAAATGTGGACTAAAGAAAAAGGGGGGGGGGGGGGGGATTCATACTGAACATGAACACAAATACTATACTTAGAGAGTAACTCCACCTTTGTTTAGAAATATACCGTACACCCGCCTCTGGGTGATCTCTGTATATTGCTGGGGATTGTACAAAACATTGTTGCCCTGAAGAAATAGCAATTTGCTTCCCCATGTCCTGTGTAGACTTGTTGTGAATGGGGAGGGGGGGGGGGGGGGTGCCTGGTTCTTTATAATCACCTGGTTGCATCCATTTAGAAGAATTTAACCCTTAGGCAGAACCCGGGACAAGGGGTGGGCAGGAGTAGGGGATGCTCTGGGCACTGTATGATCATGTGAGGTGGGGGGTGCCACAAGGAGATTGTGGGGAGGGGGGATTTGTGTCAGAAGGAGGAGTTTGGGGGGTGGCAGAGGGCAGGTATTGGTCTAGCAGTGGAATTTCGGGAGTAACTCACCAAAACTGAAATTCCTGTTGCTGAAGATGTCTAAAACTGACTTATCTTAGTGCAGACTTCTGGGGGAAAAAAAAAATCAATGAGCCAATCACAAGCAGAAAGCGATATTTCATGGGGCATTTTGTACACCAAAAATAGGTGGCTGAGCCATGTTTTTAGCACCCCACCCCCCAATCGCCCCCTTTATCTGCATTATAGCTGGATGAGGGTGTACACACGTCATGACCTCAGTGATCCCCGTAACATTCAGGGGGTGTCATCAGGGCCGATCCGCCCTATAGGCTCATTATGCAAGCCGCTTAATGCCCCTTAATTTAATGTAAGATGTCATTTCCGACAGCAGAACACCTCCTCCCCCCACTTCTCAACTTTAATCTTTAATGTGACAGGTCACTGTTGGCAGCGGGGAGGTCAGGATTGGCACTGGGTGTCATCACCTCCATAACACCTGTAAAATGCCTCTAAAAAAAGCAATCCACCTCACTTTTCAGAGGTTTGGAAATCATAGCTGCACATCTAAACCTAGTCTAGATATAAACCCACCACCCCTCTGAAGAGCGATTCAAGTTCAGATTACTTATCAGAGATCATTTATAGGCGGCGAGGAGGCAAAGTGATGCCTTCTGTCATCTTATTTTTGCCAAACAAATTCACCTCAATAGCATGCATTGTACACAGTTGTGTAGCACATGCAATGCTCACCACCCACCAAATCGCAAGTGAAGCATTCTAACCACAGCATTTAAACACCTCCATCTGCTGCCTGCCACCATCTGTTGGGTGGGGACACTACAAAACGTCCACCAATCGCATGTCCAAACCTAACTCCCAACTCTACGTCTGCTTTTAAAAAAGGTGAAAAAAAAGATACAAATTGGAGCTGTTCGAACAAAAAGAAACATTGTATATGTGAAGGGCGTAAACAAAAAGGAACATTGTATCTTTTTGTTTACAGTCTTCTCCCCTAGTATACATTGCATCTTTTTTGTTTAGTCTTTTCCTCTAGTACCAGGGGAGAAGACTGTAAACAAAAAGAAAACATTCTATACCAGGGGAGAAGAATAATGTATATCTTTGTTGAAAATGTTCTTATATGGTATACAAGCTATATTTTTGTTTACAGGTTTCTCCCCTGGTATACAATGTATCTTTTTGTTGACATTTTTCTCATCTGGTATACAAGCTATCTTTTTCTTTACAGTGTTCTCCTCTAGTACAGTGGTCCTCAAGTACCCCCCCAACAGGCCATGTTTTGGAAATTTCTCAGATAAAATAGCTGTCCAAAATACCAAGCCATTTACCGATTTAAAAAGCACCTGTGCAAGATAAAGACAACCCACAAACATGGCCTGTTGGAGGGGTACTTGGAGGACAGGGTTGAGAACCACTGCTCTAGTATACAAATGTTTTCGGTTTACAGTCTTCGCCTCTAGTATACAAGGTTTCTTTTTGTTTGTATACCAAGAGAGAAGACTGTAAACAAAAAGATAGCTTGTATACCAGATTAGAAAAAGGTCAACAAAAAGATTGCAATGTATCTTTTTGTTGACATTTTTCTCATCTGGTATACAAGCTATCTTTTTGTTTACAGTCTTCTCTCTTAGTATACAACCAAAAGGAAACATTGCATACCGGACGACGGAAATAAAAAAAAGATTCACCCTCTCCATTTGTCTTTTTTACCATTATCACTAGAATTGCACATTTTGGGTTGTGTCCAGAACAGGAAGAGAGGAGAAGTCTTCTAATGGGAACACTGGTTTTGGCAACAACCAGGGATTCCCTCACTTTGGAGGAATTTTCTCTCACTTCCTGTTGTGGCTATGGGACAGGAAGTGAAATCTCCCCATTTGCCTTTAGTTCTACTTTAAAAAAAGACCTTCATCCTTAACCACTTGCCTACCACTGTATAATAAAATGACGGCAGCAGGCACCCTTATTCCCTCCGGGTGGACGGCCTATGACGTTTTCCCCCAGCAGTCTGTCGAGGGCACGCGCCCTCACCGCATCACCGTGTACCTGATGCGCGAGTCCAGCGGCCACCGGGCACCTGCAATTGCTCATCATAGCAGGGATGTGGATCTGTGTGTGTAAACACACAGATCCAAGTCCTGTCAGAGCAGTGGAGAACTGATCATATGTTCCTTGTATATATTAGCAACACCGATCGGTCTCCTCCTCTCATCAGTGCCCTCCCCCCAGTTAGAATCACTCCCTAGGACACATTAACCCTTTGACCGTCCCCTAGTGTTAACCGCTTCCCTGTCAGTCACATTTATACAGTAACCAGTGCATTTTTTTAGTACTGATCGCTGTAAAAATGTAAATGGTCCCAAAATAGTGTCAAAAGTGTCCGATATGTCCGCCATAATATCAAATCACAATATAAAAAAAATATTGCAGATCGTCGCCATTAGTAGTAAATTATTAAAATGACAAATCTATCCCTTTTTTTGTAGACACTTTAACTGTTGCGCAAACCAATTAATATACGATTATTGAAGAATACATATTGGCCTAAACTGGAGGGGAAAAAAAAATTGTTTAAACAAAAAAAAAAAAAAAAAAGGAAAGCAATTCCAAAATTGTCATTTTTGTTTAGAACGCACAAAATAAAAATAAACAGATGTGGTCAAAATACCACTAAAAGAAAGCTCTATTTGTGTGTGTGTGTGTGTGTGTGTGTGTGTGTGTGGGGGGGGGGGGGGGGTAAGCTGAAATTGGCCTGGCCAGGAAGGGGATGAAAGTGCCCGGTATTGAAGGGGTTAATGTTCTGAATAGTCATCACAGATCAATGAACAGGCAGAAGAGGTAAAGAAACCCCCTCCACCCGACTATGACTACTAATAGATGACCGTAAACAGGATGTTATCTGGATTGTGGTGGACGATGGAATCTCCCGGAAAAAATAAAATAAAAATTGTAGTTTTACAGTCACAGAGAAAATCATCAGTAGAAAGGACAGAAGATATTTTTTCACTACAGCCCCACTGGTGACACAGAGTCTTCCTTAGTTTTATTTATCAAAAGGTTGTCACCTTTTCATAAAGAGGTACTCCTACACCAAGGAGACTGTTGCTGCTCCCGATTCCATCCTGCTAATGCTTGTTGCCTGGCTGCGTGCCAACCTGATCCCATGGCTTAAGTACCAATTCATCCATTCAGACAGCCAGGCAACCAGCAGGTTCTCTAGCAGCCTCTATTAAGCCACTTCCTGCATACATGTGCTCCAGTGACGGCTGCATGGCATTTCTTGGGGCGGGTTTCCTGACGGTGACAAAAGTGGACCAGGTCTGTAATGTGCATTGAAACAGCCGCTGTAGTCTATCAGAAGCCCATGTGACAACCCAATAGTACAATTTGAAAACAGGGACAGAGCGTTGTCACCCTATAACAGGATTCCCATGGCAGACTCACCAGGGATCATTTTAACCACTTGCTGACTACCCTATAACAGTTCTACTGCTACAGGGCAGCAGATGAGCGCTGAATACGCAATACTGCGTTTCTGCCTGCAGGGGGCACACACACGTTGCTTCTGTTGTGATAATTCACAGGATAAGTTGAGCTGTGGGTGCCGGGCAATTGATGTCGGCCAGCACCCGCCGATCGTTGGGCAGAAACTCAGAACGGCGCTCTTCCTATAAATACAAGGCAGAGTTCTGTTCTTACAAGGAGGTAAGGGATGGAGTTTGTGTTCCTGCAAAAACAGGGAATAAAAACCATCTCTTCCCCCAGTAAAAGCAGCACATATAGTAAAACACAAACACCAGCTAGGCTAAAAAATGTCCCCAAATTTTTGTTAACATAAAAGATATTACGCTGAGTAAATAGATACCCAAGATGTTACACTTTAACCACTTAAAAACCGCATGCCGTCATATGACGTCCAAAAAGGGGATCTCCCATCCTGGGTGGACGTCATATGACGTCCTGTACTTTGTGCGGGGATATCTGATTGATGCCTGCACCTAGAGGCATCATTCAGATATCATTTTCTTCCGGCGGTGATCCTGCGCACAATAAGAATGATCATAGCGCCTCTTGATCGTTCTTATAGGCGGCGGAAGGGGACACCCCCCCCCCCTCCCGCCGCCATCTGGTGCTTCTCTGGGCTCTCCTGTGCCATCGGGGGCCCGGAGCGATGATCGCCGTCTGCCGGATGTGAAGCATAGAGATGACGTCTCTATGAAGGTCGGAGGCCCGGGCGCGATGTGATGATGTAACACTTGGGTACCCGTAAGTAAACAAACCGCAATTGCGGCTAGTAAGAATGATATCTGTGAATTTTTTTTCACAATCTCATGCTTTCCAGCCTGGAGGAGAGATGTGAGGTCTTATTGACCCCGCATCTCTCCATAAATTGGACCTGTCACACACTATTCCTATTACAAGGGATGTTTACATTCCTTGTAATAGGAATAAAAGCGATCAAATTTTTTTTTAAATAAATTAGTAACATAAAACGCCCCTGTCCCCGGTAGCTCACGCTCAGAAGCAAACGCACACGCAAGTCCCGCCCACGTATGTAAACGTCGTTCAAACCACACATGTGAGGTGTCGCCGCGTGCGTTAGAGCGTGTGAAACAATTCTAGCACTAGATCTCCTCTGTAACTCTAAACTGGTAACCTGTAAAAAATTTAAAGCATTGCTTTTGGCGCCATTCCATGAGTGTGCACAATTTTAAAGCGTGACATGTTAGGTATCTACTCAGCATAACATCTTTCATATTTTACAAAAAAATTGGGCCAACCTTACTGTTTTGGTATTTTTTAAATCATGAAACCATTTTTTTTTTTTTACAAAAAAAATAAAAAAAAGGCGTTTGAAAAATGATTGCACAAATACTGTGCAAGATAAAAAGTTGCAATGACCGCCATTTTATTCCCTAGGGTGTCTGCTAAAAAAACAAAAAAAAAAAAAAAAACATATATAAATGTTTGGGGGTTCCGAGTAATTTTCTAGCAAAAGAATGACGATTTGTACATGTAGGAGAGAAGTGCAAAACATTTTTTGCTAGAAAATTACAATGAACCCCCAAACATACATTTTTTTCTACACCTAGAGAATAAAATGGCAGGCATTGTAATACTTTCTGTCACACCGTATTTGTGCAGCGGTTATACATAAAAAAAATAAAAAACACACACACACACGACAACAGTAAAAAGTTAACCCAATTAGTTTTTTATATTGTGAAAGATAATGTTACGCCCAGCAACGCTTCAAAATTGCGCCCGCTCGTGGAATGGCGACAAACTTTTACCCTTAAAAATCTCCATAGGTGATGTTTTTTCAAATGAAATAAAAAATAAATAAGAAAAAAATAAAATTCTACAGGTTACATTAAACACGAGTTACAGAGGAGGTCTATGGGTAGAATTATTGCCCTCTCTACCGATCGCGCCGATACCTCACGTGTGTGGTTTGAACACAGTTTTCATATGCCGACGATGCTCACGTATGCATTCGCTTCTGTGTACAAGCTTGTCGGGATGGGGCGCTTTAAGAATACATATTTTTTTATTATTTTATTAAAGAAAAAAAAAAGTACACTTTTTTAAACATCCCTTGTAATAAAAAAAAAATCCCTTGTAATAAAAAAAAAAAAAAAAAAATAAGGGAGCGTGACAGGCCCTCTTAAAAGGCGTTATAAAGAAATTTTTGTTCCCCCCTAAATGGCTTCCTTTACCTTAGTGCAGTCCTCCTTCACTTACCTCATCCTTCCATTTTGCTTTTAAATGTCCTTATTTCTTCTGAAAAATCCTCACTTCCTGTTCTTCTGTCTGTAACTCCACACAGTAATGCAAGGCTTTCTCACTGGTGTGGAGTGTCGTGCTTGCCCCCTCCCTTGGACTACAGGAGAGTCAGAACGCTCTCTACGTTGCAGATAGAGAAAGGAGCTGTGTGTTAGTGGGTGTCCTGACACTCCTGCTCGCCCTCTCAAGAGGCTTTCTCCACAGCAGGGAGAAAACCTTGCATTACGGTGTGTAGTTACAGACAGAAGAACAGGAAGTGAGGATTTCTCAGAGAAAATAAAAAGGACATTTAAAAGCAAAATGGAAGGATGGAGGTAAGTGAAGGAGGACTGCACTATTTAGGGGGGGGAAAACATTTTTTTCCTTTACAACCCCTTTAAACAGGGAGATCTGGGGTAAAAAAAAAAAAAAAAAAAAAAAAAAGCCCTTTGGTAAGCGGCGGAGGGCCCTCTCCTGCCTCCAATAAAACGGTGATCTTGCGGCGAATCCGCCACAGAGACCACCATTATCGTAAACCAGACTGGCCACTGAAGAGATGGATACCTGGGTTATGGCAGCTAGCTACTGCCATAACAGAGATGTCCATCTTTAAAGTGCCAATGAGAGAGATTATATATATATATATATATATATATATATATATATATACACAGTGCAGAAAATAAGTATTTGAACACCCTGCTATTTTGCAAGTTCTCCCACTTGGAAATCATGGAGGGGTCTGAAATTGTCATCGTAGGTGCATGTCCACTGTGAGAGACATAATCAAAAAAAAAATTCCAGAAATCACAATGTATGATTTTTTTAACTATTTATTTGTATGATACAGCTGCAAATAAGTATTTGAACACCTGAGAAAATTAATGTTAATATTTGGTACAGTAGCCTTTGTTTGCAATTACAGAGGTCAAACGTTTCTTGTAGTTTTTCACCAGGTTTGCACACACTGGAGGAGGGATTTTGGCCCACTCCTCCACACAGATCTTCTCTAGATCAGTCAGGTTTCTGGGCTGTCACTGAGAAACACGGAGTTTGAGCTCCCTCCAAAGATTCTCTATTGGGTTTAGGTCTGGAGACTGGCTAGGCCATGCCAGAACCTTGATATGCTTCTTACAGAGCCACTCCTTGGTTATCCTGGCTGTGTGCTTCGGGTCATTGTCATGTTGGAAGACCCAGCCTCGACCCATCTTCAAAGCTCTAACTGAGGGAAGGAGGTTGTTGCCCAAAATCTCGCAATACATGGCCCCGGTCATCCTCTCCTTAATACAGTGCAGTTGCCCTGTCCCATGTGCAGAAAAACACCCCCAAAGCATGATGCTACCACCCCCATGCTTCACAGTAGGGATGGTGTTCTTGGGATGGTACTCATCATTCTTCTTCCTCCAAACACGGTTAGTGGAATTATGACCAAAAAATTCTATTTTGGTCTCATCTGACCACATGACTTTCTCCCATGACTCCTCTGGATCATCCAAATGGTCATTGGCAAACTTAAGACGGGCCTTGACATGTGCTGGTTTAAGCAGGGGAACCTTCCGTGCCATGCATGCTTTCAAACCATGACGTCTTAGTGTATTACCAACAGTAACCTTGGAAACGGTGGTCCCAGCTCTTTTCAGGTCATTGACCAGCTCCTCCCATGTAGTCCTGGGCTGATTTCTCACCTTTCTTAGGATCATTGAGACCCCACGAGGTGAGATTTTGCATGGAGCCCCAGTCCGAGGGAGATTGACAGTCATGTTTAGCTTCTTCCATTTTCTAATGATTGCTCCAACAGTGGACCTTTTTTCACCAAGCTGCTTGGCAATTTCCCCGTAGCCCTTTCCAGCCTTGTGGAGGTGTACAATTTTGTCTCTAGTGTCTTTGGACAGCTCTTTGGTCTTGGCCATGTTAGTAGTTGGATTCTTACTGATTGTATGGGGTGGACAGGTGTCTTTATGCAGCTAATGACCTCAAACAGGTGCATCTAATTTAGGATAATAAATGGAGTGGAGGTGGACATTTTAAAGGCAGACTAACAGGTCTTTGAGGGTCAGAATTCTAGCTGATAGACAGGTGTTCAAATACTTCTTTACAGCTGTATCATACAAATAAATAGTTAAAAATTCATACATTGTGATTTCTGGAATTTTTTTTTTGATTATGTCTCTCACAGTGGACATGCACCTACGATGACAATTTCAGACCGCTCCATGATTTCCAAGTGGGAGAACTTGCAAAATAGCAGGGTGTTCAAATACTTATTTTCTGCACTGTATATACACACACACATACATACAGTGTATATTATATATATATATATATATATATACACACATATACACACACACACACACACACACTCTGGGTGGTCCGGAGGAAGTGGTTAAATTTGCGCACTCTCCCCAAACTAAAGTACTTCACCATAGGCAACGCCAATTAAACAATTTTACAGATTATCCTTTTAGAGTTACAAAGAAGGTCTAGCGCTAGAATTATTGCTTTCGCTATAAAACGTTAGAGGCGATACCTCACATGGTGTGGTGCGAACTCCGTTTACAATTGCGGGCATGACTTACGCATACATTTGCTTTTCTATCTATTTTTTTTGTTTCGTTTTTTACACTGTGCCTTTATTTTTAAATCACCTCAAATAAAAATAAAAAATAAACTTAAAAAAACATAATCCTATTACAAGCAATATTGCACACATTGACAGCCAACAGAAAAAGCACGATCTGCCTTTAGAAGAATTGTTCAGTGAGCAGCACGGTGGAGAGGACTGACCCAGGAAATTAGAATTTAAAAGCACACGGCGGTCATAAAAAAGTTATTTATAACTCTCTGCAAAGACGCTGAAGACCTCAAATGTGCTCTGCTCAGCTCTATCAGATGTATGGAACACAGATCTCAATCACTGATAATGCTGAGGAATGCAGCAACTGTATAGTATAACACCAAAAGTATTGGGACGCCAGTCCCATGAACTTTAATGGCATCCCAGTCTTAGTCCGTAGGGTTCAATATAGAGTTGGCACGCCCTTTGCAGCTGTAGCGCCCCCTTGCTTTTTGCATGGGCGCGGTGTTAAAACTATTTGGACTGGGAGAGCCAAGTTGCTCCTAGTTGTGATTTGTTTAGGTTGTTGACCTATGTCATTTCTGGAAAGGTTCACTGGCTTGGACTGCATTCTGGGGATGCGATTTCGTCTTTGGCTGGCAGTGGGAGCCAGCGGGATTTCTGGCGGATAGAGTCTTCTTCAGCAGCCAATTGGAGAGTTTCTCCTCGCTGGGCATGCTGGGGAGGGGTATATCTGGAACCGAGGTCGGCTCTTCGAGGTTCTTCCTCTTCACGTGCGCCGGGTCCCGGACTCGGGGTGCGGCATCCACCTTCAGGGTGTGCGCATCCACGGACCCCACCAGCGCGGCCCGCCTGGCCAGGTTCCTGGGCCTTGCTGAGTCTCAGCCAGAGACGAGAATCAAGGGATCTCAGTGACTTACTGGGTTCCAAAGCTCAAGAGAATCCCAATCGGGAATTCGGTGACCAGGATGCTGGCAAGTACGCTTTAACATGTGACCTATGCTGAGAAATTACTGGGAGGATTTGCTCTGTTCGCACATTTAGTCTATCCAAATTAACTGGCCTGTGGCAGAGGCCTAGAGCCGGGCCTGTGAGAGGGACCCGTTCCTCCCAGCTAAGATTCAAGGTGGCGCCTCGGCTACCAGGTCTGTGTGAGAGACACCTGTCCGGGGACACCTTACCCACTCAGTCTCATAGGAGTGGCGACGTGTGAATTGCTATTGTAGCTATACCCCCGAAGGAGCCGCTGGATTGTTTTGGGATCGGCAAAAAGTTGTAAAACGGAGGTCCACACAGTCAAAGATTTTCTCAATGCTTTAATTCCAGGCCAACATTAGCCAACATCAACTTTGGTGAAGGAAGAATAGGTTGATGAGAGAAAAGAAACTTTCGATGTCAGGCCTGGATATACGCAAGGCAGATCGGCCTTCAGCAATATATAAATTCACACGTCGCCACTCCTACAAGACCGAGTGGGTGAGGTGCCCTCGGACAGGTGTCTCTCACACAGACCTGGCAGCCAAGACGCCACCTTGAATTTTGACTGGGAGGAACGGGTCTCTCTCACAGGCCCGGCTCTAGGCCTCTGCCACAGGCCAGTTAATTTGGATAGACTAAATGTGCGAACAGAGCGAATCCTCCCAGTAATTTCTCAGCATAGGTCACCGGGTGACAGCAAAGCATACCTGCCAGCATCCCAGTCACTGAATCCCCGACTAGGATTCTCTTAAGCTTCAGGAACCCAGTAAGTCACTGGGGTCCCTTGATTGTCTCCGACTGAGACTCAGAAACCTGGCCAGACGGGCCGCGCCAGCTGGGGGCCATGGATGCGCACACCCTGAAGGGTGGATGCCACACCCCGAGTCCGGGATCCCGCACACGTGAAGGAGAAGACGACCCTAACACATGACCTCGGTCCCAGATATATCCCCCCCTAGCATGCTCAGCGAGGAAAAAAAAAAAAAAAAAACTCTCCAATTGGCTGCTGAGGAAGACTCCATCCGCCAGAAATTCCGCTAGCTCCCACTGCCGGCCAAGGATGAAATCACATCCCCAGAATGCAGTCCGAGCCAATGGATCTTTCCAGAATGACATAGGTCAATAACCTATACAAAGCAAGGGGGCGCTACACTATATTGCTGAAGGCTGATCTGCCTTGTTAATATCCAGGCCTGACATCGAAAGTTTCTCTTCCCTCATAAACCTATTCTTCCTTCAGGCTGGGTTCACACTTGTGCTGTGCATATTTCAGCTCTCTTATCTCTGCCAATAGATAAGGGAAGTGTTCAGCAGATTAGCTCAGTTTTTGCTGAGAATTTGGAGACCTGGGAGAAGTTCCGGGTGAGAGGAGAGTGGGGGAGAAGTGTATTGAGCTGAAATTCCTGAAGAGAACTGAACACATCTGCGTATCAGCTGCGTACCCATAGAAGATAATGGGACTGAATTCGCACCTGAGCTGCACCGCAAGGCATAGGGACTTGAAGGGTAGAGGAGTGATTTGGGGGGGGGGGGGGGATTTGTGCTGGGAGGAGGGGGAATTTATGCTTAGGAGGGAAAGCATG
Source organism: Rana kukunoris (assembly GCA_029574335.1). NCBI lineage: Eukaryota > Metazoa > Chordata > Amphibia > Anura > Ranidae > Rana > Rana kukunoris. The sequence goes on along the minus strand of CM056059.1, from coordinate 159,335,449 downwards.
CAGATCGGTGCCAAGTTTGCGGACACATTAATGCCTATCCATTTTTTTGGGGGAGGGGAAATCGCTATTCGAATTGAGCTCTAGGTGACCTTGTCCCAGCACTGATAGGAGGCACCCCCGGCATCCTTCCTTGGCAATTGCTCCTTAGCTAGCAGTTGGCTGCCGGTGATCAGCTGGGGGCATAGGCATGTGCACAGGGTTTACCAGATGTGCCCAGGCATACCCCAATCAGTCTGTGCAGCACAGATTCCCCCTACTGCCCTAGCTCCCATCTTTCTCCCCTTCAGCGCTGCCAGCTTTCCTCCCCTCCTATCGGCTGTTGCTGCTGGAATGTTTTAGGAGTGGGGAAGGGGCCAGTAAATATGTAATCTAAATGAACATCACGAGTGATCGGTAGTGTGTGTTTGGGCTTTGGGGTGCACACCCCAATGCAATAGGCTGCGCACGCCTATGGCTAGGGGGGGGGGGGGGGGTAAGGTGGTGGTGGTACATCAGAAGGGAATCTGGGGATGCAGCATTTTACAAAAATGGCAAAAGGTTTTCTGGGGGAGGTCACTCTTCACAATACACCAGAAAATGGTCACAGTCTTCTCCAGTTTTGCTCAGTTCTCCAAACTTTACTAAAAGGAACCGAAAATGCAAAAAACATGTCTGGGCTTTGTAACTGCAGTTATATTTTAAAGAAGTAGTGGTCAACTTTCTTAATGTAGGGGACACCTCAAGTGTGGCTCCCCACATTACCAATGTATAGTATTTAGTGAATGTAATGCTACAGGAGACGGTCAGAGACTGAAGACATACTGAATGCCCATCAGAGGGTGGCAGGAACAGCCTTCAGTGTGAAATTGCCCTTAGGGGCTTTTAATACCTAAAAAAAAAAAATCAAAAAACCCCCCAAAAAAATTCCAGCTCTGCTTATATATAGGGTCGGGTAATCAACCGAGATTCACATTTTTTTAATTTTTATTATTGACATTTCTAAAGCAGAGATTGTAAATAATGTTTATGTGTGTGGATCTCCTGAACCGCACCCAGAATAATTTGTTCTCTATATATAGAATCATTATTTCAGATCTCTATTCCCATACACATGTCATGGGGATGTCACTTCCTGTGTAAAATTTATAGTCTGAAAGAACCGGCCCTGCGTATTATTTCGGAACGCACCAATTGCCAACTTTTATAGCAACTGCGGTGGAAGTTTTTTAGTCTTGTAACTTTGCAGCGCCGGGGTCCTGGACTGGATTCCCACTGAGAAGATCTTGCATGGAGTCTTTTCTTTCTCCCTATACATTTCTGTATCTCCCCTCCCCCAACTTCAGAAAACTTTCTTACCTGAAGTCGTCTTTCACTGGTGTGGTTTTCTACTGAGCTTTACAGAAAATAAGCGATCGTATACATTAGGTGAGGGAGGTCCATTTTTTAATTTGTTTGATAAAGAAATAGAAGAACAAGAAGAAGAAGAAAAAAAAAAAAAAAAAAGCGCAATCTGTAATACAATAAGTCATCAACCACAAACCCTATGGGTAGCCTGGCATCAATGGCCGATGCCACCTCCTGGCTGCAGGTAGCCTGACTCACTCTACTTCCTGTCTATGGGTAGTCTCAGTATATTAGAAAAATTAACAAGTCCAGAGAGATGGGTAACAAACAGTGAAAGGTCTGAGAGATAAAATATCAGAAAAAATTAATAAAAATAAATTCTTTCACGCATTAGTGTTTGATAAAAAATGGCTTCAGCCAATCAGCTGTGTTTACCGTTTAAATCATAAGCACAATATAAAGCTACCCAAATGACCCCGATCAAAGGTTTACGTACCTCAGTTCTTAATACTGTGTATTGTCCCCTTTAACATCGACAGCTTGAAGTCTTTTGTGGTATTTGTGGATGAGGCTCTTTATCTTCTCAGATGGTAAAGCTGCCCATTCCTCTTGGTAAAAAGCCTTCAGTTCCTGTAAATTCTTGGGCTGTCTCGCATGAACTGAGGTCAGGAGACTGAGGTGGCCACTCCAGAACCTTCACTTTATTCTACTGTCGCCAATGACAGGTGGACTTGGCCTTGTGTTTTGGATCATTATCATGTTGGAATGCCCAAGTACGTCCCATGCGCAGCTTCCTGGCTGATGAATGAAATCTTCCTTCAGTATTTTTTGATAACATAAAGCATTCATCTTGCCATCAATGTTGACCAAATTTCCTGTACCTTTGTAGCTCACACATCTCTAAAACATCAGGGACCCACCTCCGTGTTTCACAGTAGGGATGGTGGACCTTTCATCATAGGCCTTGGTGACTCCTCTCCAAATGTAGTTAGTTAGTCAGGTTGAAAAAAGACACAAGTCCATCCAGTGTTTATGGTTGTGGCTAAAAAGCTAAATTTTGGTCTCATCACTTCAAATGACTGTGGAAGAAGATTTGAGGTTGGTCTCTGTGCTATTTTGCAAGCGGGATACTTTGTGGCATTTGTGTAGTAATGACTTTCTTCCGATGACTCGACCATGCAGCTCATCTTTATTCAAGTGCCTCCTTATTGTGCATCTTGAAACAGCCACACCACATGTTTTTAGAGAGTCCTGTATTACACCTGAAGATATTTGTGGGTTTTTCTGTGCATCCCGTACAATTTTCCTGGCAGTTGTGGCTGAAATTTTAGTTGGGCTACCTGACCGTGGTTTGGCTTCAACAGAACCCCTAATTTTTCACTTCTTGATTAGAATACTGCTGGTTGGCATTCTCTGTTCCTTGGATACAGTGGCGGCTGGGGCTCAAATTTTTTTTTGGGGGGGGGGGCGCAAAACAAACAAAACCACGATTTCAGCGCCACTGTGCCCAAACTCAACCACTGTAGCATGCCATTAATTGTCGCCACTGTGCCATGCCAACGCAGTGACTGTGCCCATCAATTGTCACCACTGTGCCCTGTAAAATGCTGCCAGATTGCCTCCACCACTTACCTTTCTGGGGTTAGCCTTGTTCCTTCCACCGTTCCTCGATGACGCTTCAGCCAATCAGTTTACCAGTAACCAGAACCGGTGAACCTGATTGGCTGAGACGCTTGTCAGTGTTAACCAGGGAACTCACACCCCCTGCGTCCCCTGGTTAACTATTTGGAAGCCGATTACAGCCCTCAGGCTGTAGTTGGAAAGCCTATCAGAGCGGCTGGTTCTGATAGGCACTTCCAAAGCCAACCAGCTGCCTTTATTCAGATGGCCAGCACTCACCAGGGGGCCGACCATCTGAATAGTGGGTGGCAGCGACAATACATAAAATTCATGCAATGCATGAATCTGTGTATTGCATTTAGTGGCGGTGCAGGAGAGAGGGGGCGGCGCAGGAGAGGGGGGCGGCGCTCCTTTATGGATGCACCGCCACTGCTTGGATATCTTTTTATAGCCATTACCTGTTTTATACAGTTCAACTACCTTTTCCCCGCAGATCCTTTGACAATTCTTTTGCTTTCCCCATGACTCAGAATCCAGAAACGTCAGTGCAGCACTGGATAAAAGATGCAAGGGTCTGTAGGAGTCCAGAAACTCACTGACATTGATATATATATATATATATATCACACACACACACACACACACACACTAATTACAAGAAAACAGATCACAGATGAGGGTGGTTACCTTTACTAGCTATTCAAACCCCTTTGTGCATGTTAACAGGCCAAAATCACCAGGGTATGTAAACTTTTGATCAGAATAATTTGGGTAGTTTCTGATGTGATTAGGATATAAAAAATAAAAAAAAAAGAATAAACACAGTTGATTGATAAGAAATGGATTCAGCCAAACACCAACCATGAGTGAAAAATGTTTTTGTGTCTTATTCATATTCTCTGAAAAATGACCAAGAAATCATAAAATTCTGCCAGGGTATGTAAACTTATGAGCACAACACACACACACACCAGGGCCACCAAGGGCGGCTTCACACTGCCCCTCTAAAATGCAGCCAACCACAGTTTTCATGCAGGGAATCTGTGTTTTCCCATAGACTTCTATGAGGTTGAGCAGTTTCAGAAAGCACACCAAAACTCCTGCATGCTGCATCTTTGATGCCATGTCTAAAAATCGCACCGAAAGCATGAGATCTCATAGAAGTCAGCGGGGAAAGTGCAGCTAACCCACAAGTTAGCTTCACTTTGCAGCTGTAGGTGAGCCCGGCGACAATGCTGAACGCAGCAGCTGCGACTGATCCGAGGTCACATTTGCAGGATCTGCACTGCACAGCCAATGACGCAGCCAGGTACGGTACCTTCTGTAGACCCTGTCAGACGTCCTGCGGGCGCGGCCCGACGCACCTCTCCCCCTTCGAGCGTTCCTGTCCGCCATAAACTAGAATCTCCGGTGGATGGGCGAAGCAGCAGGGCAGGCTGGGATGTGTCATGTCAGGGTGGAGTGGGTGTGTGCAAGTGTGAACATTCCTCCACTGCCGAGAATTCCACACTTATCACTCCCCGACCACAACCTCTAACACTGCAGACCTGTCCCTGCAGGGGCATTCCCGGGGGACACCGCAGCCCCCCCCCCCCCCCTCCCCGCAAGGTGCGTGTAGAAAAAAAAAAACACCTTCCCTTGTAGTTTTGGATAGAGCAGAAGGATTTAAACCCGAGACAGTTTATTTCTTTCCTGCCCTTTTTTGTACCTCTGGGAAGATTTCCCTTCACTTCCTGTCAACACAACAAGAAGTGAAAAGAAATATCTACAAATTTGAGAGAACATGTTACCAGAACTAGGGGGACCACATTTCCAAACTAAAATTCAGGGACACCAACCCCTTCCCAAAAATCAGCTTGTGCTGCAACGAATCACAGCACAGTGATTGGACACAGGAGGCGGGATTTATGATTTCTCCAATCACAAGCAGGGGGTGGGATTGTGCTCCTCCAGGCATTCCCGGCCAGGACAAGTACTGTCAGTGTGTAAAGCAGTGATGTGACAGCCATTTTTTGGGGGACATCCGATTGGCCGGGGGGGGGGGGGTGTCTGTGTCAGTTTCATTCCGGGACACTGTATTGTCCTGGAATGAAGGTGCCCAGGACAGACCTGCAAAATACGGGACTGTCCTGGTCAATACGGAGACACCTGGCCACCCTAACCAGAACTGGTGTCTACTGGGAGATTTCTCACCACTTCCTGTCCTGTAGACACAACTACTTAAAAGGGGTTGTAAAGGTTTGTTTTTTATTTTGTAAATAGGCTCCTTTAAGCAAGTGTATTGTTGGTTCACTTACCTTTTTCCTTTTAAATGTTTCCCCCCCCCCCCCTTTGAATTTCTCACTTCCAGTTCCTCCTCAGTAAGCTTGCCCAATCATCCACGCCGTTCTGTCTGGGGGTTAGTCAGCCAGAACAGCTTACCGAGGAGGAACAGGAAGTGATACATTTTGTTTTCTTTGTCAAAATGTCTCACTTCCTCCTCGGTAAGCTATTCTGGCTGACTAACCCCCAGACAGAACGGCTCGGATGATGGGGGCAAGCTTACTGAGGAGGAACTGGAAGTGAGAAATTCAAAGGAAAAAAAAAAAAAAACATTTAAAAAGGGAAATGGAAGGAAAAGGTAAGTGAACCAACAATGCACTAGCTTAAAGAAACCTATTTAGAAGGAACAAAAAACACCCTTTACAACCCCTTTAAGATGAAATCTCCACAAATTGAGAGGAATTCCCTCTTAGACAGTTTTCACCAGAACAATTGTCCCCACTAGAAAATTTCCCTTCACTTCCTCTTTTGGAAGTGCAGCAGGAAATAAAGTATTTCTCTACAAATTGAGGATCCCCCTCTCCAGAAAGGGTGTCCCCATTGAAAGTTTCCTGCTCTTCCTGTCCTGGAGGCACAACAAGCAATGAAAGGAAATCTCTACATTTTAAGGGGAATTCTCCTCTTCGATAGTGGTCACCAGAACAAGTGCCCCCATTGAAAGATTGCCCTTCACTTCCTGTCCTACATTTGCAACAAGAAATAAAAGGAAAGGTCTACACATGGAGGGGAATTCTCTTCCTAAGAAGCTGTCACCAGAATAGGTGTCCTCAATAGGATTCCCCTTCACTTGCAACAAAAAAGGAACTCTCTACAATTTGAGGGAACTTGTCACCAGAACTGATGTCTCCATTGGGAGATTTCCCCTTTACTTCCTGTCCTGGAGACACAACAAGCAATGGAAGGAAATCTCTACAAATTGAGATTATATCCCCCTCATACAGCGTTGTCACCAGAGCCAGAAGTGTCCCCGTTGGAAGATTTTCCTTCACTTCCTGTTTGAGACACAAGGAGTCACCCATGAATCTGGGCTGCACCACCTAGTGCTTTAGAAGTCTGGCTCAGGGCCAGAACAAGGGGTGAGGGGGAGGAGGTCACTGTCTTTTTTTTTTGTTGCTGATCCGAAAAATGATCCGAGGAACGATCCGAACCGTGAGTTTCTTGATCCGTTGCACCCCTACTCACTACCCAGATCTTCATTGTTCCCCCGTGCCCCACTACCCAGATCTTCATTTGCCCCTCACTACCCAGATATTCATTGTTCCCCCCGTGCCCCACTACCCAGATCTTCATTGATCCCCTGTCCCCCACTACCCAGATCCTCATTCTACCTGGCCGCTACCACCTAGATCTTCATTGTACCTGTCCCCAGAGGTGGCTCTTTAATTAGCGAAATTAGACGGTCGCCTAAGGCCTCACACTCACAGGGGCCTCGCGGCCGCCTAACTTGCCCAATGTATTACCCTAGTTTTGAGGGTCAGGATACCTTAACGCTGCTGTGCTCAGCCCTGAGTCAGGAGCGGGGGCGCCAGTGTCCATAATAACCAGTGAATATTGGTGACACCATCCCTTGTGACGTCAATGACCCAGCATGCCCTCAGTCCAATGCTGTATCCTGGCCTAGGTCAACAAGGCCCAGACCTAGGGGAGCACTTTGCAGGGGGGGGGAAGCACGGACAGTGTCCCCGCCGGCTTGTGCCACACTGTTAGGCAAATTAGTCTAGCGCCCCCATAAATCTGCCGCACTGCTTCCAGTATGTGGACGGTTGGCCGGTTCTGCAACTGTGGGGGGGGGGGGGGGTCGCTTCTAATTTTTACCATCCCTGTCCCATTCCAGAGATTTCCCTTCACTTCCTGTCCCATAGCTAAACAGGAAGTGAGAGGAAATCTATGCAAATTAAGGGAATCCATTGCCCCCCCCCCAGGCCATCAGAACTAGTGTCCCCACTTGAAAATTTTAGGGTGGGTAGTAAACCGCAAGGGGTGGGTCATATTTAAATTAGGGGTCCACGTGTTTAGTCCTAGGCCTAGGGCAGCACAAAGCCTAAATAGACCTCTGCCTCAGCCAATGACGTCACATGACGTTATTTATTAAAGAGCAGGATCTGGGGGCTGCCTTGTTAAAGGGGCCTTCCCGATTAGGATAAGCCCCCTGCCCGCAGATCCCCACAAACACCGGCCAGGGTTGTGGGGAAGAGGCTCTTGTCCTTGAATTATTTTTCCCCATTATGGGCGTGAGTGGGGCTCCATGTCAAGCTTTGCCTAAGGCCTCACAAAGCCTAGAGCCGCCTCTGCCTGTCCCCTACTTCCCGGATCTTCTGGCGGACCAGACCTGGCTCCAGTACAGAGACCAAGCATTAAAACTCTGCAGCCTAAAATTCCCGAGCAGCTGCAAGTGTGAGATCTGCCATTCTGGGAGGAACCAGAATACAGAGGATCCTGTGTGCTACCAAACAGCCACAGGCATCAGCCACACACACACACACACACACACACACACACACACACACACACCAGCCATCACAACGCATCAGCTATCAACACACCAATCAGACATCACCACACAGGCATCAACCATCACCACACATCCACACTGGCATCAGGTGTCAACACACACACCCTCATCTATCAAATAGAATATATGTTAGAGAAAGCAACCAGAGTTAAAAAGGAGAACTAGGAGTATTTTTTTTTTTTTTACTTAAGTAAAATCAAAAAAAAAAAAAAAAAAAAGTGTGCGCGCTCGTGCTAGTTATGTTACAGCCTTATTGCAAAATGGATTAAATTCATTCTTTTGCTAATAATTCTACAAACCATCCCCCATAATGACAACGTAAAAGAAGTTTGTTTGAAATCTTTGCTTTATTAATAAAAAAAATACGAAAAATAAAAACCCCATGTACATAAGTATCACACCCTTTGCCATGACATTTAGGCCCCATGCACACGAGACGCTGGTAAACTCGAGTTCAGAGGCGTTTGGGCATTTTTTTCAACTGCCCCTGAACCCATTTAATGTTATCCTATGTGTCCATGCACACAATCACGTTTTTTGGCGGTTAAAAGCAGTTGGGTTTAGGGCCGTTTTTTCAAACGCAAAATTTTGGGTTCAGAAGCGTTTGCTTTTGCGTTTTAAATGCTAAATGCCGCTAAACGCGGCACCCGCGTTTATAAGCGTTTTTAAAGGAACCCTTTTTTTAACATAATAAAATAGGGAAATATCATTAAAAAATGTTTAAAAAAATTATTTAAATCGTTTTAAATTATGTCTATCATTCAGATAATTCAAAGATGATATATATTCATTCAATAATTCAATACACCACCAGCATTGCACTTTCCAAAATTTTCCTTTTGAATTTAAACCTATATGTTGTACTTTCAACAACATCTGTCCACCTGCATTTCCATTCAGCCCAACTAATCTAATCAGCGTCTAATTTGCATATGAATGCCTGGCATGCTGTCTAGCCAGCAGACAACCCCAAGACATGTGTTTTTCCTGACCTTTGTCCACAAGCCACCTCCCAAAATCTTCATTTTTAGTTAGAAGTAGAAGAGGTGACATCTCCAAAAATGACTTCTGATGTTACTTTAGTACAACTTATAGAGGCAGTCCAGGTTTATCCCCAAATATGGGACAAGTCCCATGAACTATATTCAGACAGGACAGCCAAGCAAAGGACTTGGCAAGAAATTGGAAAAGAATTGACATCCAACTGGAACCAGTTGAAGAAAAAAGAGGTAAGATTAATACAGCTTTGGGCTTGGTTGGGATGTAAACTAGTTAAAATTTCTGACATTCTTATTTTTCCTTGTACAGTGAAAGATTTTCAGAAGAGATGGAAGTCTGTATCAGACAGAGTCAAAAAAGACTTATTGGAAAATTCAAATTTTTCAAGATTCAAATTTTTCAAGATTCGAAAATTCCAATTTTCGAAAATTCCAATTTTCGAAAATTCCAATTTTCGAAAATTCCAATTTTCGAAAATTCCAATTTTCGAAAATTCCAATTTTCGAAAATTCGAAATTTCGAAATTTCGAAATGTAAAATACCCAACTGAAAATCTCTGTGCCATCAACGGATGGGTCCAATAGCGACGACGAGCTCTGCGAACGGGTCGTCCACGTAGTTTGCGACGGCGTTGAAGCCTCATCAAGAGCAAAGTAAGGACAATTTCTTGGCATATATTCATTATGGGATCCATTTCACAAAGGAGAATAATGAATGTATGCAAGTGCTCTCTCTGCTGCTGCTGCTCTCTCTGTTGAAAATTGCAGAATTGGTTAAATATATAAGCTTTGGGAGGGTCTACAATTCAGTGGTTCTGAACGCTGATAGCCGCAATCGCGGTAAAACGCCGCTAAACGAGGCAAAACGCCGCGAAATTCGCGGCAAAAACGGGCGTTTTGAACGCCGGTTTTTGCGTTTGAAAACTTGAGTTTAGAAGTGTTTGCTTTTGCTTCTCGTGTGCATGGGGCCTTAGAATTGAGCTCAGGTGCCTCCCGTTTCCACCGATCATCCTGAGAGGTTTCTACATTTTGATTGGAGTCCACCTGTGTGGTAAATTCAGTTAATTGGACATGATTTGGAAAGGCACACGCCTGTCTATAGAAGGTCCCACAGTTATCAGTGCATTTCAGAGCACAAACCAAGCCATGAAGTCCAAGGGATTGTCTGACCTTCGAGACAACATTATATGGAGGCACAGATCGGGGGAAGGGTACAGAAAAATGTCTGCATCATTGAAGGTCCTAATATGCACAGTGGCCTCCATCTGTAAATGGAAGAAGTTTGGAACCACCAGGACTCTTCATAGAGCGGGCCGCCCAGTCAAACTGAGCGATATGGGAGTCAGGGAAGGGACCAAGAACCCGATTGTCACTCTGACAGAGCTCCAGCATTTCTTTGTGGAGAGAGGAGAACAACCAGTGGCGTCTATAGAGGGCGCTGGAGCGCCGCCCCCTCTGGCTCTCGCACCGCCACCGATTGCATTGCATGAATCTATGTTATTGTTGCCGGCCGCTGGTCTATTCAGATGGCCGGACCTTGAGCGCCAGCCACCTGAATAATGGCAGCTGGTTGGCTGTGCGGAAGTGCCTATCAGAGCCACCGGCTCTAATAGGCTTTCCGAGTACAGCCCTCAGCCTTCCGGATGCTTAGCGAGGGGACGTACGTGGGGGGTGCGTTCCTTGGATAACACTGACAGGCGTCTCAGCCAATCAGGTTCACCAGTTCTGGTTACCGGTAACCTGATTGGCTGAGGCGTCAAAGGCGGGAGAAGACATCGAGGGACGTGGAAGGAGGATGGCTGACTCCCAGAAAGGTAAGTGCCAGGCGGGGGGGGGGGGTAAGGGGCATTTTACAGGGCACAGCGGTGACAATTGACACAGTGGTGACAATAGGTACAGTGGTGACAATTAATGGGCACAGTGGCTGCATTTGATGGGCACAGTGAGGCTGCAATTTTTTTTCTTTATGCCCCCCCCCCCCAAAAAAAAATAAAAAATGTGAGCACCAGCCGCCACTGAAAACAACCATCTCTGCAGCACTCCACCAATCAGGCCTGTATGGGGGAGTGGTCAGACGGAAACCACTCCTCAGTAAAAAAAGGCACATGACAGCCCACCTGGAGTTTGTCAAAAGGCACCTGAAGGACTCTCAGACCATGAGAAACAATTCTCTGGTCTGATGAAACACAGATTGAACTATTTGGCCTGAATGGCAAACGTCATGTCTGGAGGAAAGCAGGCACTGCTCATCACCTGGCCAATACCATCCCTACAGTGAAGCATGGTGGTGGCAGCATAATGCTGTGGGGATGTTTTTTAGCAGCAGGAACTAGGAGACTAGTCAGGATTGAGGAAAAGATGAATGCAGCAATGTACAGAGACATCCTTGATGAAAACCTGCTTCAGAGCGCTCTGGATCTCAGACTGGGGAGAAGGTTCATCTTCCAACAAGAAAAAAAAAGGACCCTAAGCTCACAGCCAAGATAACAAAGGAGTGGCTATGGGACAACTCTGTGAATGTCCTTGAGTGGCCCAGCCAGAGCCCAGACTTGAACCCGATTGAACATCTCTGGAGAGATCTGAAAATGGCTGTGCACCCACAGGGCAGCTGTTAGAAATCACGAGGCCCCATGCAGCCTGACTGGGCCCCCTTCCCCTGGTTAAAAGTGACTGAGGTCATAGATTTATTAGTCCCTTTCTCTGTAGCCTCAGCTGCATAGATAAATGAATAGGAAGCCCTCTGAAGCTTCCTCCTGCTCATTCATAAACTGAAGCATAATAGACACAGTTTACTATGTGTCAGTGATGAATGGACACATGAGTGATTGGTACCGATCGCTCACTGTGTTCATTCAGGAACGGAAGGGGCCAATAAAAAAAAAAAGTGTTTACCAGCCCTCCCCCCCCCTGTCCATCCTGAATTATCCCCTGTGTGCCAGTAGCAACTATCAGACAGAAGCCAAGAGCACTGCAGCAGATAGGGGCACACACAAGGGGGGGGGGGGTCCGGACAGCAGATGGAAGGGGCCCCATGTGCTAGAAGCAATCCCCCTGCAGTGCATCCAGGAGGGAGAAAGTATTGAGCAAAGGCTGCGATACTTCTGTACATGGGATGTCCTAGAACAATTCTTACCTCCTGCGACCAGAAAATCCCCTCCCAACACAAACCCCCCCCCCCCCCCCCCCACATGATACCAAGATGCCAAGGGCAGCCATCCCTCCTGCCCATCCTTTGTCCCGGCTTCTCCCACAATGCTTTGGGAGGGTCTCACAGTCTCCCCCATGGGAGGGGGAATTTGGCACCCTTAACATTTTACCAGTTTTTTCCGGGCGTCATGTCCCGCATATTCTTTGAAGGGAGAACATATACATACAAAAAGTTACATGGTTAGTTGGGTTGGACACATGGGTGATTGGACTGACCATTGGGACTCTCTCTCAGGCACTGCCCGAGGTCCCCATGCCCCCCCCCCCCCATCAGGGTTGCCAGGCTCAATATAACCAGGGATGGCATGTAAAAATCTGTGGTTTTCTTCTTACATCTGGCCCTGATATGTCCAAAATTGACATGCTTTTGATGTTAAAATTCTGAGATTTTAGCTGCCCTGCCTCTGCACTGCCTCCTGGCGTGGTGGCCAACTGTAAGCCTGGGGGCCCCATAATCTATTGCCCGGGGGCCCCATGAGTTGTCAGTCCACCCCTTGGTTGGACACACACACACGTCTAGTTAAAAAAAAAAAAAAAGTTACAATCCTATATACAGAAACATGAAGGCCCCATTTATAGTACTGTATGTGATCCTCCATTACTCTTGGGGGGGGTTACTCATTCTTCAGAAATGGGAATCACGTGTAGCCAGGACAGAGTTAACACCCCCCTCCCCCAATAACACTGAGTCCTTGTTCTTCTGTATATTATTCAAAACTTTCCCCCTGGAGATGAAAAGAAAAATTCATCTCATGTCACCGAGACCCGGAGAAAAGATTTCCTGTGCAGAAGAAAGGAGGATTCCATCTCAGAAGGTTCAAAAACACTCAGAGGGAGACAAAAATACACACAAAGCTGAACGCTCAAAAAGTACACACCGCAAAAATAAATAGAAAAACCACAACATACAAAAGAGGCACACACATGGAAATCCGACAAAGAGTTCAGTTTTCCAGTGCCACTTCTTTACAACCAATCAGAATGTGTCTTTCCAGGCAGAAAAGTAAATTCAGATTGGCTCTTTATTTAAAGTGGACCCGTCAGCCAGATCAATTATTAGCTCAGCAATGTATCAGTGCAAATTAAAAATGGATGTACTTGCACACTGCCATGTTGTGCTATTGAGCAGTGGGGGGGGGGGGGGGGCACCTCAAACCCCCAGGCAGTGGGCATCTCCATCTTGGCGGCCATGCATCTCCTCCCTTCCTCCTAGGTGTCCAACAGGATCACATGTCCTTTCAGCTAATCAGGTGACGGGTCTCAAAACCCGCTTCCTGATTGGCCAGGAGGTTCAGTGTTACAACAGTGAATATTCTTTACTTCCATGAGAAAACAGGGATCTGTCCGTTTACATTAACAAATCCCTCATCTGGCTCTCTGTGGAGCGATCGCGGGTTGCCGACGAACATGTAGCACATGTAGCACTGACCCCCAAAGGAGCTGCTGGTTTGATTTGTGCCTGCACTCTACCAATAAACCCCACATACTTGGCTCCATCCCCTTGGCACAACTGTAATGCAATGCAATACAATGTAAGACAGTACAGAATACCTGTATTGTCACCCCAGGATCCACTGACTGCACCTGGTGGGAGAAAACAATACAGCCACAACTGGATACTTAACCAGAGCTGGGCCAATCGCTCCGTTCAGCTCCACTGGGTGGATCCCGTCCTCCGATGCTGGGATGAATGTCTCTGGGTCTCTGCAATCTGGCCACCGTCTCGCCACAGGTCCTCTCAGGCTAGGGTGACCAGACATCCCCAGTTTCAGGGGACAGTCCCCTGATTGAGGACACTGTCCCCGGACCAAGTCTGTCCCTGGTTTTGTCCCCAAGTTGGATTTAATGGGGGCAGGGGCAATTTAAAAGACAATCAGTGCAGAATAAAAAAAAAAAAATAGAATTGCACACCCCCGCTCCACTGTGTATTTTTCCCAGTATCTGTGCCCCTTTCTGATGATCTTGTGCTGGTCGGAGTGGAGGGAATATTTCTTCAGTTTCAGGCGCATTCCCATTCAGCTTCAATCGCATGTTCTTCTACATTGGCTTAAATTCTGGCCAGCCACCTGCCCATCTCCTTGCCTTCCCTGGCAGAGTGATCTTCCTCCACTCCCCATCCAGTAGTAGCCAGGGCCCGAAGAGTAAGTCTTGTGAGGCGGGTGGTGGCGGGTAGAGACTCGCTGATTGTTGCCATTACTAGTAAAGAAAAAATATGTCCCCGGATTTAATGTTAAAAATCTGGTCACCTTATCTCAGGCAGGCCATACGATTCCAAGAGACCAAAATGGCTGCTCCGGCTCCTTTTATCTCCTACCCAGCATGCACTGCTCAAGAAGGTGTTCATGGGTAGGTCACCAAACCTCCTGGCTGAAAAAGGTCAGCCTCCTCCTCCCAAAACAACAGTCAATTCCTGTCTAGTCTTTTGTGCTTCTTTCAGGAAAAACATATCTGCACTACCAGTATTTGGTCACAAGATGGCTCTAAATACTCAAACATAGCAATGTCCATAGACGTTTTATTAAAGTATGCAAACACACATCAACATGGGAGAATATCAGCGCTATATATATATATATATATATATATATATATATATATATATATATATATATATATATATACTGTTACTGATCAACATTTTTGTGTTCGATCGTCTTGCTTTTTTTAATCGATTCATTTCAATTATAACACACATACAGATCCAACTACTTTAAGCTGATCTCCTTGCAGGCTGATTCCCAGTGCAGCTACCAACCACTGGAAAAAATGGATACAAAAAATAAAAAACACACAAAGGCAACGCTCCATGGGAAGAGCATTAAAACTGTTATAGTCTTCAAGTAGGTAACCAAATAAATATTGCACTGGAGATAAAATCGGTGTAGCTACATAAACTGTAAAAATGGTGCGAGTAATACCAAACGGTACCAAAAGCAGTCATAAAAACATGTAGCCAAGTATGATACTGGTATAAAAATGTGTACAACGATACCACTGCTAAATCCAGATGAGGAGGGGTTAACATCAGTCCGTCGGCATGTAGATGTCCCGTGAAGGAAACGATCACAACTCCCAGTGGATGGTTGTAGAATCCCAGGTTGATAGAGGGAAGTGATAGAGGGAAGTGTAACAGCCGGAGCCCTTCAGATGGACACGGCAAGCCCCGCCAGTGTCCGTGACGTCACTGGATCTCTGACGGAACTCACTGAAGGCCCAGAAGCCGGCGGAGAGGTGAGTACAAATCAAAAGAATTTAAAAAAAAAAAAAAAAAAAAAAAAAGATCAAAAATATTTTGGTCGATCAAAAAAAAAATCAATCAATTAATTAAAAGTTAATTTGCATAGCTAGAGTATATATATATATATATATATATATACACACACATATATATATATATATATACATATACATATACACACACACACACACACACACACACACAAAGAATATAAAAAAACAAACACAAAACACAGTTGTCTTTGCCCCTCCCACAAGGCATGGTGAAGGTGTCACTCGCACAGCTCTTAGAGGGGTGACACCAACGCTTGAATGTTAAACATCTGCTGCAGTCGAGTGAAGCTCAGAATTCTGAGCCAGATGGCCATCAACATCCGACATCTTGTAGGTAAAAAATCTACTTTAACTCTTAAAGAACAAATCTGAATTTAGATCGAGTGCCAAAAGGAACGGGAACCGGATTGCTGGTCCCCAGCTTACAATCAACACACATAGAAACTCACATTAGCTTTTGATCCAATTTGGCAGCAGAGCTAACAATCTACTAGTCGGCAGACCCTGTACTGTAATCCCAGGGGAATGGATGTCGGTGCCGCCATGTCTGAAGACTCCTGTAGAAGAATGGCGGTGTGTGTTTTGTACATTACTCTCGCCTCTTTGGCTCTGCGGACAGTTTTTATAGGATGAACTCCTGCGCTGCAGAACACATTTGGGGCCTGGCTGGCTAAACATTGCCAATATTTTCATAGAGCGATTATATTGCTTGTGGCGTTTCTAAAGAAGCAATGATTGCACCACCTTATAATACGCAGTATTTGCAGAAAAGAGAGTTGTGTGCGAGGAGTCCAGCCTGCCCTGCAATTATTATGGAGGTCTCAGATAACATCGACCTCAACAGCTTACCATCGGTATGGTGTAATTTTGTGGGTTTCCAGATTGCTTTGCTCTCGTGTTCAACTCTGAAGAGACAAATTCCGATCTGCCTATTGCTGATCACTGTGCAGCTGTTGGGAGGTATGGGTATTTTGCGATTTGAGGTCCCCAACAGGCCCGGACTGGGACAAAAAATATGCCCAGGCATTTTAGAATGAGCAGCCCGGGTAAGGGTGACCACGTGTCCCGGATTGCCCGTGACAGTCCCACATTTTGCAGGTCTGTCCCCAGCACCTTCATTCCAGGACAATACAGTGTCCCAGAATGAAACTGACACAGCCACCCCACAGGCCAATCTGATACCCCCAAAAAAAGATTGCTACATCACTGCTTTACTCACTGACAGTACTTGTCCTAGCCTAGAATGCCTGGGGGAGCACAATCCCGCCCCCTGCTTGTGATTGGAAAAATCATAAAAATCGCACCTCGTGTCCAATCACTGTGCCGTGATTTGTTACAGCACAAGCTGATATTTGGTATAGGAGGGTGTCCCTGAATGGTGGTTTGGAAATGCACTTCTGGACCATGCACCTCTGGACCCTATTAAATTACAAAGACCACCTCACAGTTTGTTACACAGACACCCCTACAGTACAGACTCCCTCCCTACAGTACAAACCCCCCCCCCTTCAATACAGAAACCCCCCTTCAGACCCATAATGTACCTTAGATCAGCGCGGGACTGTATGTCGGGTCCCCGTCCCCTGTGTAGACATAAAGGAGAGGGGGGGGGGAGGCGGCTTCACTCTGCTCGGCTGTGTGAGACAGCCAAGCCTGATCAGATCATCAGAGCCACAGCCATCATGCCAGGGAGAAGGGGATCGTTGCGGGTCCCGGCCCCCTGATGTGCCGATGGGTGTCACTCGAGTGCGGCTCCGACTCGCAGCTGAGAGTGCACTGGGACGGGGGGTGAGACGTGACATGCAGCCCACCAGGCATATGCCCGGTATGCGAGAAAGAAAGCTTATTTTTTTTTTTTTACCACTACTATTCCTTTATATATCTATGTACCTCTGCTGGAGCTGGAGTTGTACTGCTCCAATCTCCGCCATCTCTAATCTCCATGCCCTGCTTGCAGCTCTACAGATCCCACACACATAGGCAGTGCCAAGGTTGGCCTGTGCATTAAGACGACCCTGGGCCAGAGGAGACAGCCGGCCAGAGGGGAGGAGGCGTTCTATTCACAGAGCTCAAGTCACTTCCGGTTTCAATCACGGGTATCGGTGCATTTTCACAAGTACCTATACAAAAATTGCCTAGTATCGGCACAACCCTACCTGGCAATCAAGGTCTTATAACTGGGACTGCGAAATTGCAGGGGGCAATCTGACACCAACATAACCATTGACACTAAAAATACTATACGCCGTCACTGTACTAATGACACTGACTGGGAAGGGGTTAAACATATAGGGTGACCAAAGGGTAAAAAGTGTGCCTAACCAGTGTTCATGCGTGTACAGTGTGGTGCTTTCACCAAGGCGATTTGAATTCCCGGGAAAAAAAAAAAAAGCCACAATTTTGTGCTTGATTCCAGACTACCATACACTGTCACTGTACTAATGACACTGGAAAGGGGTTAAATATGTGCCCAACAATATGTAAAACGCATGTATTATGTGCAGCTTTTACCAACTGATCTCCAAGTTTCACATCCCTGCTTCCCAGGGATGAGAGAAACAGAGATTGTTCCCGGTGTACAGAACTCTTTGTTGAATGGATTGTGTTTGTACCCAGCTGATCAGTATGTCCCGGCCGTGACTCATTGGGCAGGACTTGCTGACAGGCTCCTATTGTGGACAACCACAGCAGAAGCCGGGCGGGGGGGCATGCATGCCCTTAACCCAGAAGAAGGCAGAGACATTTGGGTACGTCGCTTTGCCTACAGGAGGCTGCTCATTCACAGTACCTTGTGGGTGGACAGTCACTTAGAGTTAAAATAGAAATAAAAAATATATAACGTTTAAAGATATGAAGATCCATGATAAAATACCCCCCCCCCCAAAAAAAAATATATAAAATAAAAAAGTAATCACAATTCCATCTGCTCTCAGCTGCATAAAAGCTGGGGAAAGGAGAAACAGCAGGACACCGAGCTTCCCAGTGAATGGCTGTGCATGGGATGGGTGTGCCAGGACAAGTCTGATCACCAGAGGAAAGCAGGCCGAGTTCCCAGCATAGCTAGAGGACTGACAATGGTGTGGTTTCCTGCTTAGTGTGGTCAGTTTATATTAGGAAAGCAGGAGGGACTGGCAGGAATACCAGGGATTTCACATAAAGGAAGCAATACAAAGAGAACAGGAGACTTCCTCATACAAGTACACGGTGCAGCAGCCACATATCAGGAATATGAAGTGTTGGGTGTACAAAGTCTCAATTATTATATTATTTTAAACATTCTTGCACTCACAAGGGTGGCAGAGGGGACCGTAGGTTGATCTGTACATTTACAGCCCTCTGAACGCCCTCCCCAAAATGAACATGGCAGCCTTTCCAGTGAGAACACATTGCTGTGGTCAGAATGTCTCACTTGGCGGTATGGCACTTGTAATCCGGCATGCCAAGGTGAAAACTCATCCACTCAAGTCAATAAGACCATACAGCAACCACGAGCCAAATGCTTGGATTACCATTACGGTACAGCATTTCCTCCCAAAACTCCCCTTCAGCTAGAGAAAAAAAAAAAAAAAACACAAGTGGCAGTATTGCCTTCTAATTGCCTGCAATGGCCTCTGAATAGTGATCCCCTGCAGATTGCTTTCCAGAGGGGTGGTAGGGTGAAGGAGGTCTAATGCCAAATACAAACATTTTCACAGCTTTAGGTTTTGGGGCACATCGAAAGCATACTATAGACAACACCCCACAATCCTTCATGTGATCGGTCAATTATCTAATGGAGAGCGGTGGAATTATTGGCTGTGCAATCTTCGCGGCAGACTAACAACCCCAGATCAGCGACTCTATGGTGTGTTTATTTATTTTTATCCATTTTATTATTATTTTTTATAACCACTATAGCAGATTTACTGCTACAGGGTGGCCGTTCTGTGTAGAAATATTATATATATATATATATATATATATATATATATTATACACACACACTTTCTGGTAGGGGGCACGCATGCACTGCTTCTGCTGTGACAAGTCACGGTAAAAGCAGATCGGTGGGTGCCGGCCAATGGATGTCCACTGTCACCCTCTGATCGACCAGGAGACAGACTTGACAGAGCTCTGTCTATGTTAACAAGGCAGAGCGCTCTCCTCTCAGCAGGGGATGTGCTGGATTTTGTTTCCCTGTAAAGCACTTTGCTTTAACCCTTTAGCACATTTAACCCTTTGACCGCCCCTGATGTTAAAGCGGTCAAAAAAAGTGCAAAAATTTAAAAGCAAGCAGCTACACATACTGCAGCTGCTGGCCTTTAATAACTGGACACTTACCTGTAATGAAGTAAAGCAATGTCGGCCATCAGGGGGGTACAGGCAGTACACATGTAAGGGGCCCAAACATCCCCAGAAGCCGGTCGGGGACATTCGGGCCCCTTACACGACACTTTCAGTTTATTTGGTTATTTGGTCAGCAGTCCCCCCACCCCCCAGTTATCAGAGTGCGGCTGGAGAGGGGAGAGAAGGTAGGCTGGCATGACACTTGCAGTTTCCTTTTATTTTCGGCAGCTTCCCTCGTTCCCTGCCTGAAGCCGTGTAAGGGGCCCCAAAATATCTGATGGCAGCCCTGGATGTCGGCATCGCAGCCCGTGTTTCCATCAGCTGTATGTAGCCGCCATTGCGAGTAAGGGAACCCGGCAGTGTAGCCTTTTGCGCGAGGCTCCACTTCTCTTGTCTACTGGCCGGGAAAAGGAGGTAGCCGGGCGGTGATGTCAATACCCACGGCTGAGGCACCGGAGGGGGGGGGGGGGGGGGGGGGCGGAAAGAGTAAACCAAGCGGAAGTTCCACTTTTGAGTGGAACTCCACTTTAACCACCTTCACAGCCAGTGTCAGCCAGTGTCATCATTAGTACAGTGACAGTGTACATTTTTAGCACTGATTACTGTATTAGCGTGACTGATCGATCAAAATCTTTTGATTGGTACTCACCTCTCCGCCAGTTTCTGGGCCTTCAGGGAGTTCCGCCAGAGATCCGGTAATGTCACGGCCACCAGCGGGGCTTGCCGTGTCCATCTGAAGGGCTCCTTTGCTGTGTCTTCATATCTGCATGCCGGCGGGACCTTACTATCTGCCACACACAAGGGCTGTTACCCTTCCCTCTATCAACCTGGGACTCTACAACCACCCACTGGGAGTTGATAGTTCCCTTCATGGGACATCTACATGCCGACAGACTGATGTTAACCTCTCATCTGGATTCAGCAGTGGTATCGTTGTACACATTTTTATACCAGTATCACACTTGGCTACATGTTTTTATGACTGCTTTTGGTACCATTTGGTATTACTCGCACCATTTTTACAGTCTATGGGCCAGATTCAGGTAGATGAGAGCATCTTTGCTCCAGAGTAACGCTTCTCATTTACGTTACTCTGACGACCCTTTCAGCGCAAGTACTGTTATTCACATAGCAGTTGCGCGTAAACTTGCGCCAGAGTAACGATAATACGCTGGCGTAACCCGACGCAAGGGGAAGTGGGTGTGATCATATGTAAATGATGGGCGGAGCCCAGCGCAGAGGCTTACGTTCAGCGCATCAACCACGGAGCATGCGCAGTGAGTGAGGCTCCACTCGCCCCCTTTGTGCGCATTCTCACAACTTCCGCCGGCACCACTTCACGGGAAACGTCAGCGCAATGCCTTCCGTTGGGCGTTTAAATGCGCCCGTAGAAGCGCCATTCCGGCACTAAAGTATATCCTGCTCCCCCTCCCCGCAGTGATGTTACTTTTGTTCTGAGATGGCTGCTCCCGTTCCCCGCAAACGCACAGGAGAAAGCTGAACTTTAATGGCCAGGAGCTGTCAGCCGTCATCTCGGCTATGGAGACCTATGATGTCTTCCTCCATGGCTGTAAAATTTGACAGACAAGCATGGACAGAGGTGTTGTCCTGCAAGTGGGGGTGCTCAGCTAGCTCTTATCGTCGGTAACGCTGCTGTAGCTGCTCTCCTGCTGACCTGTGGCCGTCTGGAGTAAAGATAAAGCAGCTATTTGTAGAAATAACTTTGCGCCGGACGGACGAGATACGCGCGGCGCATGTAGCCAGCGTATGGTGCTAATCCGTTCGTGAATTGGGAAAAATCCCTCATTTGCATATTTGCAGGGGAAATCAATAGGCGCGACTGATGCTCCAAACGAAATTAAGCGCTGACGATACTCTGGCGTCGGAACGTTCCACCGGTCGCAAATGGCCCGTTATTGGGCGCATCTAGTTTGGTGGGTACGGGCACATAGAAACGACGGCGCATCTTCACAGTTACGCGGCGCATATCGAAATACTCCAGCGCAAGTGTTGCTGAATCTGGCCCTATGTAGCTACATCGATTTTTATCTCCAGTGCAATATTTATTTTGTTATCTACTTGAAGACTATGAAAGTGGTTGGGAGCTGCACTGGGAATCAACCTGTAGGGAGATCAGCTAAAAGTAGTTGGATCTGTATGTGCGTTATAATTAATCGAAATTAGTCGATTAATAAAAAAAAAACATTAATCGAACACAAAAATTTTGATCAGTAACAAATATATATATATATATATATTATATTATATATCACACATACACACACACTCCCTATAAAACTTTTATGCAAACCAATCAAAAAAGATACAGTTATTGGGATTTTTTAAATTTTTCTTACTAAAAATTTGATGGCAGAATACATTTTGACCTAAACTTATGAAGATTTTTTTTTTATTATTATTATTGGATGGGTTTTATAGCAGAATAAAAAATAAAATAAAATTATTATTTTTACAAAGTTGTTGGTGTTTTTTTTGTTTATAGCACAAAAATGTTTTTTTTTGGTACAGTTGTCAGCTAAAGCAAATATTGCAAAAAAAAATGCCTGGTCAGAAGGGGGGTGTAAATCTTCCAGAGAGCAAGTTAATGAAGAATTAAATGGAAGAATTTGGGAATATCAACCCTTTTATGCAGAACACACTTGCTGCAAATAATACAAATGGATGTTTTGGATTTTCTAAGAAACAATTTTGTTTAATATTTGTAAACTTTTGTAACTAGATTGAAATATTTGTAGCAAATATATAGTTTTTTGGGGCATGTTTCTGACAATTTGTAGCAATATGCGGGCCTTTATAGCGACTATGTGGCTCGTTGTAGCGACTATGTGGCTCGTTGTAGCGACTATCAAAATATTTGTAGCAATATCTGGATTTTTGTAGCATAAATTCAGATATTGCTACAAATATTTTAACCTTAGCGCTGGTTGTGTACATTAATATTATATTTAATCACAGCAGCTTTTCAGATTAGAATGGTTTATAAAAAATAAAAAAAAGTTTGGATGCACGGTTATTGGGAATATATTATTTTGCACGCTTGCATTTCCTCGCAAAGCTTGGTTTCGCCATTGAAGCATCGACAACATTTTTTTGGCAAATGTCCCCTTTATCCATAGGCAGCCTGTAACATTATACAAAAAAAAAATCAAAGCTTTTAACAGTCAAGAAATTGAACGCAAATCTAGACGCCGCCTTGCGTCTACGAACGCCTCGCTGGGAAGTTCCATTCTCACGGTGACAAAAATAAAAGAAGAAAAGACAAAAAACACCTTTGATCTCATCCACTACATACGTCTCTAGATGCATTCAAGGGTTAACCGCAGATCCAGCTGTACTGCAAACCGTGCGCTTTAAAAGTCGCCCCCAGCCTGTCAATATTTGTCGTTGGGTTGAGCAGGGTGGGGGAGACTTTTAAAAGCGGAGTCAGGAAAGGGTTAAAAACTTTGCCCTACAGCTGTTAAAAGTTTTTAAAGTAAAAAAATAAATAAAAGTTTCTTACTCAGAATCTTGGTGAGCGCCCTCCATCCCCACGGTGGCTCCAGCCCTCACTGGCGATGGCGGTGGGCTAATATGGGGCTCCTGACCTGCAGCAATTGAGGGCCCCCGGCCATGGTTGTGTTATTAGCCTGGGAGGTGGCTGGCTGGGCTGCTGAGAGCTGCAAAAGTCTGACTTGTGCAGAACTTCCTGTGCTGAGGGTGATGGGGGGGATTCAGGAAGAGGTAGTGCTAGAGCTGCTCAGGTTATTTCAAGCCATTTGTGGCTGCAGAGCTGCAGGAGGCAGGGGAAGCCCTTTAACTCCTTCACTGCCGCTCTAAGAGTCACTGTCACTCCCACCCCCTCCAGGCTGGTTCCCAGCCCACCCACATGGGTACAGAACAACAAAAAAAGCAATGCAAAAAAAAAACATGAACACTGAGATTTAAAGGCAGAGTCCACTTTAAAAAAAAAAAAATTGAAATCACATTAACCACTTCAGCTCTGGAAGATTTACCCAAAAGGAGATTGGCACACAAGCCTGCATATTGCTACAAACATTAAACAATGTTGCAATTGTTTTTAAAAAAAATCCAAAACATCCATTGTATTATTGGTAGCAGCAAGATTTGCCCCCGCCTTCCATGACCGGCCATTTTTTGCGTCACTTTCACACTGAAAGCGCCTGGCGCTAGTTTTAGTGGCGCTTTACCATCGCTTTATCAGCTCCTTTAAAGGGTTAAAAGCACCCATGTTGCGGCGTTGCCAGAGCACCTTGCAGGCCCTTCGGCAGCGCTGCCCATTCATTTCAATGGGCATGGTGTTTTGGGAACGGTGTGAGTATTATGTCTGCAGTCTCTGACCATCTCCTGTAGTCTGTCTGCAGTCTCTGACCATCTCCTGTAGTAGGTCTGCAGTCTCTGACCATCTCCTGTAGTGTGTCTGCAGTCTCTGACCATCCCCTGTATTATGTCTGCAGTCTCTGACCATCTGCTGTATTATGTCTGCAGTCTCTGACCATCTGCTGTATTATGTCTGCAGTCTCTGACCATCTCCTGTAGTGTGTCTGCAGTCTCTGACCATTGCCTGTATTATGTCTGCAGTCTCTGACCACCTGCTGTATTATGTCTGCAGTCTCTGACCATCTCCTGTAGTGTGTCTGCAGTCTCTGACCATCACCTGTATTATGTCTGCAGTCTTTGACCATCTCCTGTAATATGTCTGCAGTCTCTGACCATCTCCTGTAGTAGGTCTGCAGTCTCTGACCATTGCCTGTATTATGTCTGCAGTCTCTGACCACCTGCTGTATTATGTCTGCAGTCTTTGACCATCTCCTGTAGTGTGTCTGCAGTCTCTGACCATCACCTGTATTATGTCTGCAGTCTTTGACCATCTCCTGTAATATGTCTGCAGTCTCTGACCATCTCCTGTAGTAGGTCTGCAGTCTCTGACCATCTCCTGTAGTGTGTCTGCAATCTCTGACCATCTCCTGTAGTAGGTCTGCAGTCTCTGACCATCCCCTGTATTATGGCTGCACTCTCTGACCATCGCCTGTAGTGTGTCTGCAGTCTCTGACCACCTGCTGTATTATGTCTGCAGTCTCTGACCATCTCCTGTAGTGTGTCTGCAATCTCTGACCATCTGCTGTATAATGTCTGCAGTCTCTGACCACCTCCTGTAGTGTGTCTGCAGTCTCTGACCATCTCATGTAGCATGTCTGCACCCCCTATGACAAAAAGTTGACCCCCACCACACTAACCCTTCCCTGCTCTATCCAAAACAAAGAAAAACTTGAGCCTGAAGTTTGGCTGTAAAGTAATATTAAGGTCTTGTTTTTTTTTTCTTCTTTAAAAATAACAAACATGTTATACATACCTCCTCTGTGTAATGGTTTTGCACAGAGCAGCCCAGCTCCTCCTCTTCTCGGGTCCCTTGCCAGTGCTCTGGCCCCTCCCTCCTTCTGAGTGCCCCCAGAGCAAGCAGCCTGCTATGGGGCCACCCGAGCTTCTGCTCTGTGTGTCCATTCAGACACAGAGCCTCAGCTTGGCCCCACCCCCTCTCCTCATTGGCTCACTGACTTTGATTGACAGCAGCGGGAACCAATGGCGCCCACTGCTGTCTCAGCCAATGAGGAGAGAGAGTCCCAGACAGTTGATTCTCTTGTGCAACATTGTTGGATTGAGATGGGACTCGGGTAAGTATAAAGGGGGGGCTGGGGAAGGGAGGGGAGGGCTGCTGCACACAGAAGGGTTTTTACCTTAATGCATAGGATGCAAATCCAGAAATGGAGAAATGAAATCCAGATTCTGCTTTGCTTCCTGTGAAAGTTGTGAAATACAGAAGATTCACGGGAGGCCATTCTTACAGGAGGAGAGAATAATACATGCAGTGTTGCCAACCATCTTTATTTTGACGGACAGTCCGTAAAAACAGGCACTTTTTTCCCTCTGTTCGTAAATGTCCGTGGTTGCGGTAATGTGCTAGTAAAAATAGCCGAGATTGGTTCAGCTTGAAACTGCGCATGGAGATTGGAGGCAGAGGGTGATGGTGGCTGTGGTGGCACCGCAGAGGGGGGTGGAGGCAGTTGGAGAGTGAAGGCAGAGGGAGATTGGAGGCAGGGGGAGAGTGAAGGCAGGGGGTGATTGGAGGCAGGGGATGTTGGTGGCACCGCAGAGGGTGGGTGATGGAGACAGGGTTTTTGGTGGCACCGCAGAGGGGGATGGAGGCAGGGGACGATGGAGGCAGGGGGTGGTTGGAGGCAGGGGGCCTGGGGGAGATTAGAGGCAGGGGATGATTGGAGGCAGGGGGTGTTGGTGGCACCACAGAGGGTGTTGGTGGCACCGCAGAGGGTGTTGGTGGCACCGCAGAGGGTGGGGGATGAAGACAGGGGTTGTTGGTGGCACTGCAGAGGGGGGTGGAGGCAGGGGACAATGGAGGCAGGGGGCCTGGGGGAGATTGGAGGCAGGGGGAGATTGTGGCACCGCATGGGGGGGGGGGTGAAGGCAGGGGGTGTTGGTGGCAGGGGGAGATTGGAGGCAGGGGAGATTGGAAGCAGGGGGAGATTGGAGGCAGGGGGAGATTGGAAGCAGGGGGAGATTGGAGGCAGGGGGAGATTGGAGGCAGGGGAGATTGGAAGCAGGGGGAGATTGGAAGCAGGGGGAGATTGGAGGCAGGGGGAGATTGGAGGCAGGGGGAGATTGGAAGCAGGGGGAGATTGGAGGCAGGGGGAGATTGGATGCAGGGGGAGATTGGATGCAGGGGGAGATTGGAGGCAGGGGGAGATTGGAAGCAGGGGGAGATTGGAGGCAGGGGGAGATTGGAAGCAGGGGGAGATTGGAGGCAGGGGAGATTGGAAGCAGGGGGAGATTGGAGGCAGGGGGAGATTGTGGCACCACAGAGGGGAGTGAATGCAGGGGGTGTTGGTGGCACTGCAGAGGGGGGTGGAGGCAGGGGGAGAGTGAAGGCAGGGGGTGATTGGAGGCAGGGGATGTTGGTGGCACCGCTGTGGGTGTTGGTGGCACCGCAGAGGGTGGGGGATGGAGACAGGGGTTGTTGGTGGCACCATGGAGGGGGATGGAGGCAGGAGACGATGGAGGCAGGGGATGATGGAGGCAGGGGGCCTGGGGGAGATTGGAGGCAGGGGGTGGTGGTGGCTGTGGTGGCACCGCAAAGGGAGATGGGGGCAGAGGGAGATTGGAGGCAGGGGGAGAGTGAAGGCAGGGGGTGATTGGAGGCAGGGGATGTTGGTGGCACCGCAGAGGGTGGGGGATGGAGACAGGGGTTTTTGGTGGCACCGCAGAGGGGGATGGAGGCAGGGGACGATGGAGGCAGGGGGAGGTTGGAGGCAGGGGGCCTGGGGGAGATTGGAGGCAGGGGATGATTGGAGGCAGGGGGTGTTGGTGGCACCACAGAGGGTGTTGGTGGCACCGCAGGGGGTGTTGGTGGCACCGCAGAGGGTGGGGGATGAAGACAGAGGTTGTTGGTGGCACTGCAGAGGGGGGTGGAGGCAGGGGACAATGGAGGCAGGGGGCCTGGGGGAGATTGGAGGCAGGGGGAGATTGTGGCACCGCATGGGGGGGGGGGTGAAGGCAGGGGGTGTTGGTGGCAGGGGGAGATTGGAGGCAGGGGAGATTGGAAGCAGGGGGAGATTGGAAGCAGGGGGAGATTGGAAGCAGGGGGAGATTGGAGGCAGGGGGAGATTGGAAGCAGGGGGAGATTGGAGGCAGGGGGAGATTGGAGGCAGGGGGAGATTGGAGGCAGGGGGAGATTGGAGGCAGGGGGAGATTGGAGGCAGGGGGAGATTGGAGGCAGGGGGAGATTGGAAGCAGGGGGAGATTGGAGGCAGGGGGAGATTGTGGCACCACAGAGGGGAGTGAATGCAGGGGGTGTTGGTGGCACTGCAGAGGGGGGTGGAGGCAGGGGGAGAGTGAAGGCAGGGGGTGATTGGAGGCAGGGGATGTTGGTGGCACCGCAGAGGGTGTTGGTGGCACCGCAGAGGGTGGGGGATGGAGACAGGGGTTGTTGGTGGCACCATGGAGGGGGATGGAGGCAGGAGACGATGGAGGCAGGGGATGATGGAGGCAGGGGGCCTGGGGGAGATTGGAGGCAGGGGGTGGTGGTGGCTGTGGTGGCACCGCAAAGGGAGAAGGGGGCAGAGGGAGATTGGAGGCAGGGGGAGAGTGAAGGCAGGGGGTGATTGGAGGCAGGGGATGTTGGTGGCACCGCAGAGGGTGGGGGATGGAGACAGGGGTTTTTGGTGGCACCGCAGAGGGGGATGGAGGCAGGAGACGATGGAGGCAGGGGGAGGTTGGAGGCAGGGGGCCTGGGGGAGATTGGAGGCAGGGGATGATTGGAGGCAGGGGGTGTTGGTGGCACCACAGAGGGTGTTGGTGGCACCGCAGGGGGTGTTGGTGGCACCGCAGAGGGTGGGGGATGAAGACAGGGGTTGTTGGTGGCACTGCAGAGGGGGGTGGAGGCAGGGGACAATGGAGGCAGGGGGCCTGGGGGAGATTGGAGGCAGGGGGAGATTGTGGCACCGCATGGGGGGGGGGGGTGAAGGCAGGGGGTGTTGGTGGCAGGGGGAGATTGGAGGCAGGGGAGATTGGAAGCAGGGGGAGATTGGAGGCAGGGGGAGATTGGAAGCAGGGGGAGATTGGAAGCAGGGGGAGATTGGAGGCAGGGGGGATTGGAGGCAGGGGGAGATTGGAAGCAGGGGGAGATTGGAGGCAGGGGAGATTGGAGGCAGGGGGAGATTGGAAGCAGGGGGAGATTGGAAGCAGGGGGAGATTGGAGGCAGGGGAGATTGGAGGCGGGGGAGATTGGAGGCAGGGGAGATTGGAAGCAGGGGGAGATTGGAGGCAGGGGGAGATTGTGGCACCACAGAGGGGAGTGAATGCAGGGGGTGTTGGTGGCACTGCAGAGGGGGGTGGAGGCAGGGGGAGAGTGAAGGCAGGGGGTGATTGGAAGCAGGGGATGTTGTTGGCACCGCATAGGGTGTTGGTGGCACCGCAGAGGGTGGGGGATGGAGACAGGGGTTGTTGGTGGCACCGTGGAGGGGGATGGAGGCAGGAGACGATGGAGGCAGGGGATGATGGAGGCAGGGGGCCTGGGGTAGATTGGAGGCAGGGGGTGGTGGTGGCTGTGGTGGCACCGCAAAGGGAGATGGGGGCAGAGGGAGATTGGAGGCAGGGGGAGAGTGAAGGCAGGGGGTGATTGGAGGCAGGGGATGTTGGTGGCACCGCAGAGGGTGGGGGATGGAGACGGTGTTTTTGGTGGCACAGCAGAGGGGGATGGAGGCAGGGGACGATGGAGGCAGGGGGTGGTTGGAGGCAGGGGGCCTGGGGGAGATTGGAGGCAGGGGATTATTGGAGGCAGGGGGTGTTGGTGGCACCACAGAGGGTGTTGGTGGCACCGCAGAGGGTGGGGGATGAAGACAGGGGTTGTTGGTGGCACTGCAGAGGGGGGTGGAGGCAGGGGACAATGGAGGCAGGGGGCCTGGGGGGGAGATTGGAGGCAGGGGGAGATTGTGGCACCGCATGGGGGGGGGGGTGAAGGCAGGGGGTGTTGGTGGCAGGGGGAGATTGGAGGCAGGGAAGATTGGAAGCAGGGGGAGATTGGAGGCAAGGGGAGATTGGAGGCAAGGGGAGATTGGAAACAGGGGGAGATTGGAAGCAGGGGGAGATTGGAGGCAGGGGGAGATTGGAGGCAGGGGAGATTGGAAGCAGGGGAGATTGGAAGCAGGGGGAGATTGGAAGCAGGGGGAGATTGGAAGCAGGGGGAGATTGGAGGCAGGGGAGATTGGAAGCAGGGGGAGATTGGAGGCAGGGGGAGATTGTGGCACCACAGAGGGGAGTGAATGCAGGGGGTGTTGGTGGCACTGCAGAGGGGGGTGGAGGCAGGGGGAGAGTGAAGGCAGGGGATATTGGTGGCACCGCAGAGGGTGTTGGTGGCACCGCAGAGGGTGGGGGATGGAGACAGGGGTTGTTGGTGGCACCATGGAGGGGGATGGAGGCAGGAGACGATGGAGGCAGGGGGAGGTTGGAGGCAGGGGGCCTGGGGGAGATTGGAGGCAGGAGATGATTGGAGGCAGGGGGTGTTGGTGGCACCACAGAGGGTGTTGGTGGCACCGCAGGGGGTGTTGGTGGCACCGCAGAGGGTGAGGGATGAAGACAGGGGTTGTTGGTGGCACTGCAGAGGGGGGTGGAGGCAGGGGACAATGGAGGCAGGGGGCCTGGGGGAGATTGGAGGCAGGGGGAGATTGTGGCACCGCATGGGGGGGGTGAAGGCAGGGGGTGTTGGTGGCATGGGGAGATTGGAGGCAGGGGAGATTGGAAGCAGGGGGAGATTGGAGGCAGGGGAGATTGGAGGCAGGGGAGATTGGAAGCAGGGGGAGATTGGAGGCAGGGGGAGATTGGAAGCCGGGGGAGATTGGAAGCAGGGGGAGATTGGAGGCAGGGGGAGATTGTGGCACCACAGAGGGGAGTGAATGCAGGGGGTGTCGGTGGCACTGCAGAGGGGGGTGGAGGCAGGGGACAATGGAGGCAGGGGGCCTGGGGGAGATTGGAGGCAGGGGGAGATTGTGGCACCGCATGGGGGGGGGGGTGAAGGCAGGGGGTCTTGGTGGCAGAGGGGATGGAGGCAGGGGGTGTTGATGGCAGGTGGAGATTGTGGCACCACAGAGGGGGATGGAGGCAGGGGGTGTTGGTGGCAGAGGGGGGTGAAGGCAGGGGGTGATGTAACTAAATAATTTGCCCTTATTATATCGAAAATAACAAAAAAATGTTTTTTTTACCTTAATATCTACCTTAAATCACATTGCTATTTGTACTTGTTTGTAGCCTAAATACTGAAATTTACACCTAAAAATGTAATTTAGTAACTTTTGTGAAATGCCAGTAAAAACGTGCCTGCGCCAGTACATTTCGGGTGTTGTGCCAGTCAATTTCAATCTGGTAGGTTGGCAACACTGAATATATGAAGTATTTGTTAATCTTCCGTCCAATGAGCGGAGTTCCTACCCCGGGGGGAAGTTCCTCTTTCTGATCTGCGAATGTTCCAATGTCATTAGATAAAAGGATTCATTTCTATCAATGAAATTCTTCAACATGCAGGAAACGATTGGCTACAAAAGTTCTGCAATATATAAATATGTAGCATCTGGTCACAAACACCCTTCGAGGAAATTCTTTTGGAAGCTCCTAATTGGTGGCACTGAGCGGAAATAAAGTCCATTCATTCGGTGCCCAGACCGGGGGGTTTATGTAAAACAAATAAATAAAATGAAAGTCATATTAACCTCTTGCTTACCGGGCACTTTCACTCCCTCCCTGCCCAGGCAAATTTTCAGCTTTCAGCGCCGTCACACTTTGAATGACAATTGCGCGGTCATGCTACACTGTACTCATATGACATTGTTGTCATTTTTCCCCCACAAATAGAGCTTTTTTTTGATGGTATTTTATCACTGCTGGGTTTTTAATTTTTTGCTAGAAAAAAACGAAAAAGATAAAAAAAAAAACAGTTTTATATTTTGTTGCACTGCACACATTTTATATTTTGTAGGCTGCACTGATGAGGCTGCACTGATGGGCAATGATGAAGCTACACTGATGAGGCTGAACTGATGGACTATCATAGGCTGCACTGATGCGGTTGCACTGATGAGGCGGCACTGGTGGACACTGATAGGTGGCACTGATGATGTGGCACTGGTGGGCACTGATGAGGCAGCACTGGGTGGCACTGATGGGTGGCACTAATAGATGGCACTGATGGGTAGCACAGATGGGTGGCACTGATGTGCACAAATGGAAGGGCATTGTGAGGTGCCACTAAAGGGCACTGATGGGCTCTGATGAGGAGGCACTGATATGCAGAACTGATGGGCACTGATAGGCGGTACTGATGAACACCGATGGGCACTGATAGGTGGCACTGATGGGCACTCAGACGGCACTAATGGACACTGACAAGTGGCTGTGATGGGCACTGACAGGCAGCTGTGATAGGCACTGACAGGCAGCTGTGATGGGCACTGGTAGGTGGTACTGATTGGCACTGACAGGTGGCAATGATGGGCAGTCCTGACGATGAGGTACTGATGAGGTTCTGACAGGTGTTCCTTTAGAGAATTGATTGGCGCAATGTGATGGGCACTGACTGACACTGTGGTGGGCACTGATTGGCACTTTATTGGACACTGACAGGCGATCCTTAGGGGGCACTGACTTGCAGCTGATGGGCGCCTTTTTGGCAGCTGTGGTTGCACATCTGAAGGGTCTGTGCTGATAATCAATGTGCTGATTATCAGCACAGACCCCCCCCCCCCCCCCCCCCGACAGGGAGAGCCGCCGATCGGCTGTCCCTGTCAGCGCGAACCGAGGAATGCCGTTTACCGGCACTTTCTGGTTCACACAATGATCAGCTGTGATTGGTCACAGCTGATCATGTGGTAAGCTTCTTACCACCATCGGAGATGCGGTTTATCATACTGACACGCCACACGATCGCCGGGCAGGTGCTGGCATGTTATCCTGCCGGACCTGATTTAATTATACAACAAAAGAGATTAGGTAATCCACAAGTGTTTTTTTTATACCTTTACTATTCCTTTACTGGCTTTTATAATTTACAGATGCAGCAATTTAGAAAATGGATGAAAGGTTTAGCGCTGGAAACACTTATAACACTTATGTACTTATAAATAATCCAGCACCGGCCCCCGGGGACAATTGGGAGTTAAGTTTACAAGCACCCTAAATGTGAGCTTGTGGAATTGTAGCTGCTGTGTTCCCAGCCCCTCCCATGGTGACACAGAATCATGTATCCAGGGCCTGCAGTCCCGCACAGAGGCACAGTGAAGGACCTGCTGAACCCGGCTGCAGTGTGTTATATAAATCTCAGGTAGAGGTGGGCAGGCCTTCTGACTTCAGACAAGTTCAGCACAGGGGCTCAGTGGTTAACATTTCTGTCTGGCAGTGCCAAGTGTGGCTTCCTCTGGGTGATGTGGTTTCCTCCCACACCTCAAAGAGGGAGGTTACTTGGCTCCTGCATGTGTATGTATGAATGTGTGTTTGGGACCTTAGATTGTAAGCTCCTTGGGGGCAGGGACTCATGTGAATGTACAATGTGTATGGAAAAGGACTGCGTAGAAGAAAGCCCACAACCGGCGTGTGTTAAAGGGACATCGTCATTGATTATCAGTGTAGTTCCAACAATGCCCACCAGTGCTGCCAATCAGTGCTTCCTCATCAGTGTCACCTATTAGTGCCACCTACCAGTACTCATCAGTGCTACCAATCAGTGCTTCCTCATCAGAGTCACCTACCAGTGCCGCCTACCAATGCTCATCAGTGCTGCCAATCAGTGCTTCCTCATCAGTGTCACCTATTAGTGCCACCTACCAATACTCATCAGTGCTACCAATCAGTGCTTCCTCATCAGTGTCACCTATCAGTGCCACCTACCTATGCCCATTAGTGCTGCCAATCAGTGCTTCCTCATCAGTGTTACCTGTCAGTGCTGCCTACCAGTGCCCATCAGTGCTTCCTCATCAGTGTTACCTGTCACTGCTGCCTACCAGTGCCCACTGCCCATCAGTGCTTCCTCAACAGTGTCACCTGTCAGTGCCGCCTATCAGTGCCACCTACCAGTGCCCACCAGTGCTGCCAATCAGTTTCCTCATTAGTGTCACCTGTCAGTGCCGCCTGCCAGTCCCCATCAATGCCACCTGCCAGTGCCCATCAGTGCTGCCAATCAGTGTCACCAGTCAGTGCCACCTATCAGTGCCCATCAGTGCTGCCAATCAGTGCTTCCTCATCAGTGTCACCTATTAGTGCCACCTACCAGTACTCATCAGTGCTACCAATTAGTGCTTCCTCATCAGAGTCACCTGCCAGTGCCGCCTACCAATGCTCATCAGTGCTACCAATCAGTGCTTCCTCATCAGTGTCACCTATCAGTGCCACCTACCTATGCCCATTAGTGCTGCCAATCAGTGCTTCCTCATCAGTGTTACCTGTCAGTGCTGCCTACCAGTGCCCATCAGTGCTTCCTCATCAGTGTTACCTGTCACTGCTGCCTACCAGTGCCCACTGCCCATCAGTGCTTCCTCAACAGTGTCACCTGTCAGTGCCGCCTATCAGTGCCACCTACCAGTGCCCACCAGTGCTGCCAATCAGTTTCCTCATTAGTGTCACCTGTCAGTGCCGCCTGCCAGTCCCCATCAATGCCACCTGCCAGTGCCCATCAGTGCTGCCAATCAGTGTCACCAGTCAGTGCCACCTATCAGTGCCCATCAGTGCTTCCTCATCAGTGTCACCTATTAGTGCCACCTACCAGTACTCATCAGTGCTACCAATTAGTGCTTCCTCATCAGAGTCACCTGCCAGTGCCGCCTACCAATGCTCATCAGTGCTACCAATCAGTGCTTCCTCATCAGTGTCACCTATCAGTGCCACCTACCTATGCCCATTAGTGCTGCCAATCAGTGCTTCCTCATCAGTGTTACCTGTCAGTGCTGCCTACCAGTGCCCATCAGTGCTTCCTCATCAGTGTTACCTGTCACTGCTGCCTACCAGTGCCCACTGCCCATCAGTGCTTCCTCAACAGTGTCACCTGTCAGTGCCGCCTATCAGTGCCACCTACCAGTGCCCACCAGTGCTGCCAATCAGTTTCCTCATTAGTGTCACCTGTCAGTGCCGCCTGCCAGTCCCCATCAATGCCACCTGCCAGTGCCCATCAGTGCTGCCAATCAGTGTCACCAGTCAGTGCCACCTATCAGTGCCCATCAGTGCTGCCAATCAGTGCTTCCTTATCAGTGTCACCTGTCAGTGCCCATAAGTGCCGCCTACCAGTGCCCATCACTGCTGCCAATCAATGCTTCCTTATCATTATCGCCTATCAGTGCCACCTACCAGTGCTGCCAATCAGTGTTTCCTCATTAGTGTCACCTGTCAGTGCTGCCTTTCAGTGCCACCTACCAGTGCCCATCAGTGCTGCCAATCAGTGTTTCCTCATTAGTGTCACCTGTCAGTGCCTCCTATCAGTGCCACCTGCCAGTGCCCATCAGTGCTGCCAATCAGTTCTTTCTCAGTGTTGTGACGAACGCGAGTGTCAGATCCCCGCCCTCCGCGCTAACTTGCGACGAAGGATAGGCCGACCTCACACCACGCAGTCACTTCCGTAACAATGCCACTCTCAGCTGCGTCCAGCACAAGATTTTCCAGCTTGCGGGACAACAATCTACGTGCTGGTAGCCTGAGAGCGATTGTCACTGGGCTAATGACACAATTAACCCTTTAACTGCCACCACCAACAGTGATAAAGGAGCGTTGGTACTCCTGTCAATTAGCAATACCAATTATGATTTTGGAATAAGCAGAGGCGTCGTTAGACCCTGGCTAGGGGGGCTGGAGCCCCGAATGGGTCCCCGAAAAGCCCCGAGTCCCAGGCATTGAAGACTCCATTATTAGCCCCGAGTGGCGAGCGCCGGGACGATCTGATCCCGACCCTTGCCAAATGTGGTCGAGTCCTGCCGAATCTACGAGTTCCCACACTCTGGAAAACTTCCGCACTGTCCTAGCTTTGCAACAGCACGGACAGTTCATGGCCGAATCTACGGAGGTGTGCTGTACCCGGCCCGCCCCCCAGGAAACACCTATCAGGATGAAACATGTGCCTGGGCAGTGTTGCTAAACTTCAGTAAGAAGAAGCTGTCGGGGCAGGGCGGGACGGGATGGACGGACAGGCTGGCTGCACCTGTGAGTGTTCATTTCCCCACAAGACAAGCCAGCACACTCCCCCTTTTTGCAAAGACTGGACAGGAGAGAGATATTGATTTGCTCATCCTCCTCCCGCCCCTCTCCTCTGTGTCTGCCCCACCCACACTCCAAACCATGGCTAGTACTGTGCACGAGAAAGTGGTGCTGTGGGCGGGAAAATGTAAGCAATGGAGGAGACAGATCCACCTGAGTATATGATTGCTATATCCACTGTCGGAGACTGCAGAGACCAGCCTTGGGGTAAGTGAGTTTTACAATACTACTGGCCTCTCCCCAGGGAGTGAATTTATGGGAGGGGTGGAAGGCTGCAGTCTCCTCATGCTGTGTAGAGGACTGGTGACAGCCCACTATGCTGGGACCTGTAGTACACTAGACTAGAGGGGACTGAAGAATGCATTCCCACTATGCTGGGACTTGTAGTGCCCTCTGTGGGGGGACTGAGGAATCTTCAGTACCCTCTAGTCTAGTGCACTACAGGTCCCAGCATAGTGGGAATGCATTCTTCAGTCCCATGTAGACTAGGGCACTACAAGTCCCAGCATAGTGGGAATGCATTCTCCAGTCCCCTCTAGTCTAGTGTACTACAGGTCCCAGCATAGTGGGAATGCATTCTCCAGTCCTCTCTAGTCTAGTGCACTACAGGTCCCAGCATAGTGGGAATGCATTATTCAGTCCCCTCTAGTCTAGTCTGCACTACAAGTCCCAGCATAGTGGGAATGCATTCTTCAGTCCCCTCTAGTCTAGTCTGCACTACAAGTCCCAGCATAGTGGGAATGCATTCTCCAGTCCCCTCTAGTCTAGTGCACTACAGGTCCCAGCATAGTGGGAATGCATTATTCAGTCCCCTCTAGTCTAGTCTGCACTACAGGTCCCAGCATAGTGGGAATGCATTATTCAGTCCCCTCTAGTCTAGTCTGCACTACAGGTCCCAGCATAGTGGGAATGCATTATTCAGTCCCCTCTAGTCTAGTCTGCACTACAGGTCCCAGCATAGTGGGAATGCATTCTCCAGTCCCCTTTAGTCTAGTGCACTACAGGTCCCAGCATAGTGGGAATGCATTCTCCAGTCCCCTCTAGTCTAGTGCACTACAGGTCCCAGCATAGTGGGAATGCATTATTCAGTCCCCTCTAGTCTAGTCTGCACTACAGGTCCCAGCATAGTGGGAATGCATTATTCAGTCCCCTCTAGTCTAGTGCACTACAGGTCCCAGCATAGTGGGAATGCATTCTCCAGTCCCCTCTAGTCTAGTGCACTACAGGTCCCAGCATAGTGGGAATGCATTATTCAGTCCCCTCTAGTCTAGTCTGCACTACAGGTCCCAGCATAGTGGGAATGCATTATTCAGTCCCCTCTAGTCTAGTCTGCACTACAGGTCCCAGCATAGTGGGAATGCATTATTCAGTCCCCTCTAGTCTAGTCTGCACTACAGGTCCCAGCATAGTGGGAATGCATTCTCCAGTCCCCTTTAGTCTAGTGCACTACAGGTCCCAGCATAGTGGGAATGCATTCTCCAGTCCCCTCTAGTCTAGTGCACTACAGGTCCCAGCATAGTGGGAATGCATTATTCAGTCCCCTCTAGTCTAGTCTGCACTACAGGTCCCAGCATAGTGGGAATGCATTCTCCAGTCCCCTCTAGTCTAGTCTGCACTACAGGTCCCAGCATAGTGGGAATGCATTCTCCAGTCCCCTCTAGTCTAGTGCACTACAGGTCCCAGCATAGTGGGAATGCATTATTCAGTCCCCTCTAGTCTAGTCTGCACTACAGGTCCCAGCATAGTGGGAATGCATTATTCAGTCCCCTCTAGTCTAGTGCACTACAGGTCCCAGCATAGTGGGAATGCATTCTCCAGTCCCCTCTAGTCTAGTGTACTACAGGTCCCAGCATAGTGGGAATGATGCATTCTTCAGTCCCCTCTAGTCTAGTGCACTACAGGTCCCAGCATAGTGGGAATGCATTCTCCAGTCCCCTCTAGTCTAGTGTACTACAGGTCCCAGCATAGTGGGAATGATGCATTCTTCAGTCCCCTCTAGTCTAGGGCACTACAAGTCCCAGCATAGTGGGAATGCATTCTCCAGTTCCCTCTAGTCTAGTGTACTACAGGTCTCAGCATAGTGGGAATGCATTCTTCAGTCCCCTAGTAGTCTAGGGCACTACAGGTCCCAGCATAGCAGGCTGCTCTGACAGAACAGAAGGAGCTTGAGAAGATGATTGTCGCCGCTCTGTGTGATCCAGGGGCACTGCTAGGCTACACTTAGTGGGCACTGGTAGGCTGCATTTGAGGCATTGGTCTCTTGTATCATGTCTGCAGTCTCTGAATATCTCTTGTAAGGTGAATGAATGAGGAAAGTTTGTGATAATGGTTTGAGTGAATGAGTAAGCTATGTCTGCTGTATGTCTGGGGGCTCTTTCTAACAGCTCTCTCTGTGTCTGTTAGAGAGACCCCCCCCCCTCCAATTCCAATTTGAGCACTCTCTTCCTGTATGTTGTTTATTGTTAAGGGATCATAGGAGGATCCCAGGGTATCAAAGACTCCTCAGGGCAGAATCTCTGTGTTTAATTTGTTGCCATAGAAACATTTATAAAGGGGAGGAGTTAGTATAATGAACACACCCATGCAAGGGCGCCAGAAATATTTTTGCGCCTGTGACCCTATGATGGATGCTGCAGACTCCAGAAGGCGGGAATTATTACAATGTGGCCGCCGAGCCACATTGGCGCTCAGCCCAAACCCCCCCCCCCCCCCCCCCCCCCCCCCCCCCCGCTTCTGGCCTTCGACCTTGGGCTGAAGCCCCTGGTCTTTTTGCCATCTAGCAACGCCCCTGGGAATAAGCGTCTGTAGCACACACTGTCACCACAGGCAGGTCTGCTCAGAGGCCTCACTCCACACAGTAGCGCTCTTCCAGAGGCAGGTTCGTTTATAGCTTGCATTAAGAGTTTTAGAGACAAAGTTACTTCAAAAGGTTTATTATAAGAAGAGCAAACTTGGTGCAATAAAGTGTTACAGAAAAATATGTTTAAAGAGAGAATGACAATATACAGCAACACAGTAATAAAGGTAGAATTGAAGAAGAAGAATACTTGCAATTAATGTCCAGGGTTGATCAAAGTTCCATTGATGAACTGGGTAGTTGGTTCCCAAACTTGGCAGGTGCTCCTGCTTGGATGGTAAAACGGAGCCTCTCTCATCACTGAGCATCTCTCTTTTCTGTCAGATCACAAGGGGCGTTGACCACGATCAGTGACCAATTGTCTGGGCATCTCAGTTAGGGGTTGGTTACTGGGAGGGGTCCACATTCATGCCCACATTCCAGGTCACCTTGTGATACATATTCATATCTCTGCAGCTCAACTGTTTACAGACTAACAATATACATTTTATTGTTCAGCATGATATTTGCTTTTAGAAAAGTCCAAACATTAAATGCCTGCGATCGTTATTCTACCTAGGACGAACAAATGGTGCCAGGGGCCTTCCGTATGATTGATCGTATTCATGTTTGGGCTTGAAACATTACAAATTCTGTGAGGAAGCTGAATATGTCCGTTATGTGGCGGTGCTACGCGTTACCTGGAAGTTATGAAACTTCCATAACTTCTTCCCCAGTTAAGGCTTAATGAGAAGTAAGGCTTTTATTATCGGGTCTGTGGATTCTCTGAGGTGAAAGGGCGACAGTTTTACGACAGGCTAGGAAACCTGGCATTAAGAAATCTACTTCGGATCTGTTTCCTCAGAGATAACCATTCCTTTGAAGTAGAAGCCTAGGAATTCCTGAGCACGAGGGAGGGGGAGGTCGAGTTCATTTCTAGGGCTGCAAGGCTTTTGCACAACATGGCTGCTGGGTGGTTTCACACACAAAATGGAGCGCTGTGTGCAATATCGTCACAAGTGTCACCTGTCAGTGCCCTTCAGTGCCACCTACCAGTGCCCATCAGTGCTGCCAACCAATGCTTCCTCATCAGTGTCGCCTATCAGTGCTGCTTACCAGAGGCTATCAGTGCCTCCTACCAGTGCCCATCATTGCCACCTATTAGTGCCACCTATCAGTGCTGCCTATCAGTGCCAGCTTTCAGTGCCCTTACAGAATACAGAATACTTTATTAATCCCAACACAAATTGGAAAATTGTTATGACACACTTAACAAAGACAACACAAGAACACAACAATAGGCTGAACAAGATGCAAAAACACAACAACATTACCAATAACAGCCATTAACAAATAACAACCACACTCCAAATAAAACAGCCATGCAATTAAAATACAATAAATAACACAGAATAAAATAACAAACTCTCAAATACAAACAATACACCATTTTCTCTAACACCACCCCGGATAATAACCAACACAATACCAACATACTATAAAAACAACACAAAATCCCGATCATAAACAACCAGAATTATATCTTCACCTCCGGCCCTCACACAAAAGAATTATATATCTTGATCGCCACAGGCAAAAATGATTTCCTCTGTCCCTCTGTGGTGCATTGTGGGTGGCAATAAGTCACTGATGGTATCTCCTTCAGTGCCGCCTATCAGTGGCACCTCTCAGTGCCCTTCAGTTCCACCTATCATTGCCCATCAGTTTCACCTATCATTGCCCGTCTGTGCCACCTATCATTGCCCATCAGTGCAGCCTCATCATTGCCCATC
Source organism: Rana kukunoris (assembly GCA_029574335.1). Taxonomy (NCBI): domain Eukaryota; kingdom Metazoa; phylum Chordata; class Amphibia; order Anura; family Ranidae; genus Rana; species Rana kukunoris. The sequence goes on along the minus strand of CM056059.1, from coordinate 159,295,411 downwards.
AGTGCAGCCTCATTAGTGCCCGTCAGTGAAGGAGAAAAATTACCTATTTGAAAAATTTGATAGAAAACTTTTTTCAGTTTGTTTAGCAAAAAACAAATACCCCAGTGATGATTAACCACTTAAGACCCGGACCATTATGCAGGTAAAGGACCTGGCCAGTTTTTGCGATTCGGCACTGCGTCGCTTTAACTGACAATTGCGCGGTCGTGCGACATGGCTCCCAAACAAAATTGATGTCCTTTTTTCCCCCACAAATAGAGGTTTCTTTTGGTGGTATTTGATCACCTCTGCGTTTTTTATTTTTTGCGCTATAAACAAAAATAGAGCAACAATTTTGCAATGCAAATTTGCAATATTTTTTACTTTTTGCTATAATTAATATCCTCAAAAAAAAATAATGTTTTCCTCAGTTTAGGCCGATACGTATTCTTCTACATATCTTTGGTAAAAAAAATCGCAATAAGCGTTTATTGATTGGTTTGCGCAAAAGTTATAGCGTTTACAAAATAGGGGATAGTTTTATGGCAGGGGTGTCAAACTGGCGGCCCTCCAGCTGTTCCGAAACTACAAGTCCCATCATGCCTCTGCCTGTGGGAGTCATGCTTGTAACTGTTAGCCTTGCAATGCCTCATGGGACTTGTAGTTTTGCAACAGCTGGAGGGCCGCCAGTTTGACACCCCTGTTTTATGGGATTTATATTAATAATTTATTTTTTTCTAGTAATGGCGGCGATCAGGGTTTTTTTTCCATGACTGCGACATTTTGGCGGACACATCGGACACTTTTGACACATTTTTGGGACCATTGTCATTTTCACAGCGAAAAGTGCTATAAAAATGCACTGATTACTGTGAAAATGACAATGGCAGTGAAGGGGTTAACCACTAGGGGGCGCTGAAGGGGTTAAGTGTGCCCTGATTTTTCATTCTTACTGTAGGGGGGCGTGGTTGGACTTGTGACGTCAGTGATCGTCATTCCCTATAACAGAGAACAGGCGATCAGTGACACTGCCACAGAGAAGAACAGGGAAGGTGTGTTTACACTCACCGGAAGTGTCCGGTAGGCAAGTGGTTAATTCACTGATTTCATTGGTTGGGTATTCAGAAGCCGAGCGTCCCTGGAAATTAGTTCTTGGTGTTGGCAAATCTTCATTGTGGCAAAGTTTGTGCAATAATTGTGGTAAGCCTGTGATGTCATCCGGCAGACTCGGAGGAAAGGAACGCAGACTAACATTTTCACATTGTAAAGTGGATCTAAACCTATTTTTTTTGTCAAGTTTGACATTATTGGGTTGATTTACTAAAACTGGAGAGTGCAAAATCTGGGGCAGTTCTGCATACAAACCAATCAGCTTCCAGGTTTTATTGTCAAAGCCTAACCACTGGACCTCCGGAAGATTTACCCCCTTCATGATCAGGCCATCTGTTGCGATACCGCACTGTGTTGCTTTAACTGACAATTGCGCAGTCGTGTGACGTTGTACCCAAATTAAATTTCTGTCCTTTTTTTCCCACAAATAGAGCTTTTTTTTGGTGGTATTTGATCACCTCTGCGGTTTTTATTTTTTGCGCTATAAACAAAAATGTGACAATTTTGAAAAAAAACACATTTTTTTTTACTTTTTGCTATAATAAATATACAATAAAAAAAATTAAAATTTTTTTTTTCTCAGTTTAGTCTGATACGTATTCTTCTACATATTTTAGATAAAAATAAAAATCGCAATAAGCGTATAGTGATTGGTTTGCGCAAACTTTATAGCGCCTACAAAATAGGGGATAGAATTTACATTTTTTTTTTTATTATTTTTTCTTTTACTAGTAATGACAGCGATCTGCAAATTTTGTCAGGACTGCGATATTGCGGCGGACACATCAGACACTTTTGACACTATTTTGGGACCATGCACATTTATACAGCGAAGAATGATATAAATATGCACTGATTACTGTATAAATGTGACTGGCAGGGCAGGGGTTAACACTAGGGGGCGAGGAAGGGGTAAATGTATTCCCTAATTAGTGATTCTTACTGTGGGGGGAGGGGAGTGACTGGAGGTGACCAATGGTTGTCTCTATGTACAAGGGACACACCATCGGTCTCCTCTCCCTGACAGGACGTGAAGCTCTCTGTTTACACACAGAGCTCCATGTCCCTGTCTCCGTGACCGCCGTTCGCAGGTGCCAGGCGGACATCGCGGCCGCCAGGCACGCGCAACGGCAACTGACTGATGCGGCGGGTGTGTGTGCGCGCCCCCCAGTGGCCTGGAGGCCAGACGAGCTGAGCAACCACACTTGCAGGACAACACATCTGTACGCCAACATGCCAGGGGCAGCCATGGTCATAGCACTACTGCGTCAACATCCACGGAGAAGTTCTTCTTGCGCTTCTCCTTCTCACTTTAATTGTCTGACATGTTGTCTGTACCAGGGAACACAAGCCAGCGTACTGTGCGTTGGACGTGCATCTCGCTGGGTGTACGTTATGTTCACGGCGTACACAGTGATCCGGCGTAGCTTAAGCGGTTGTGCCGGCGTGGTTGTGCGCAAGCGCAGGGGGGTGCTGTGCATGCGTTTACATCACAGCGCATGTGCAGTTCCGCGTGAAACGCTGCGCCACGCCGACGTACCTGTCTGGCGCTCGGGGCCAGCATTTGCATGGGGTCACGCCCACTTACACCTACACCGGCGTGCGCCTTCGAGCCCGCGCCACGCTGGAGCAGCGTTAGGTGCACTGGCTTGATGAATGCAATGCTTGCCTTCACCACACTATGTTGGCGTGCCGTACGGTGTGTGTGCTATGGCGGCTTAGCGTGCGCATTGCTCTCTGTGAATCTGGGCCATAGTGTCTACAATCTATGGCCTATTTTTATTTATCTTTTTTTACTAGTAATCCTGCCCACGATACCACAATTGCTGCAAATCGCGGGGGGCGTGTTTGTGATGCCATTATTTCTAAATGACACCCCAAACGCGGAGCGATTTTGCTGCGATTGTGGGGTGACCAATCGCGGCAAAATTGCTCAAACAAGATCTCGGGATGCGTGAAGTTCTGGAACTTCTTTTGGGAGACATGCATCCGGAGAGTTTTTTTTCCGCCCGCGATTCGAATCGCCTAGGTGTGAAAGAAGCTTTATTCTTGATAAGGGTCTAGTATGGGTTTTGAGGGTGACCACAGAAAAAAAAAAAAACTAAAATAATAGTGTGAGCTTCACCCAAAATCCATACTAGACCCCTATCCAGGCATGCAGGCTGGTTGACCAGGAGCAACCGGATTGGCCAGTAGGAAAAGCAGTGGGGAAGAAGCCAAAGCCGCCTGGGAAGCTGCCGAGGAGGAGAAGCAGCAGGGAAGCCGCCAAAACGACCCACAACCTGGATGGGGTAAGTAGTGCAGGATGATTGATTGATCGGTCAATCGTGGGGGGGGGGGGTGTGGGGCTGTGTGAGATTAACTAGTTGATAGTTGGCATGAACCCGAAGCTTATCCCCAGAAACAGTGACGGTGTGTCCTTTAGGGTGCGCAGGAGCGCCGCCCCCTCTCTCCTGCACCGTCACTCAACAATACATAGATTCATGCATTGCGTGGATCTATGTATTGTCACCGCTGCTGCCCACTATTCAGGTAGCTGGCCCCCTGTTTAGCACCAGCCTTCTAAATGACAGCGGTGGGTGTATTTTGGAAGTGTCTATCAGAGCCGGCGGCCCTGTTAGGCTTCCCAATTACAGCCTGTGGGCTCAAATCGGCTTCCAAATGGTTAACCAGAGGGTGCACAGGGTGTGCGTTCCCTGGTTAACACTGACACGCATCTCAGCCAATCAGGTTCACCGGGTCTGGTTACCAGTCACCTGATTGGCTGAAGCAAGATTGAGGGATCGTGGAGGAAGATGGCTGACCCGAGAAAGGTAAGTGCCGGGCGGGGGATCAATCTGGCGGCATTTTAAGGGGCAATCTGGTGGCATTTTAAGGGGAAAACTGCAGTCAGCAACCCTGCTGGGAAGTCATAGTCCAGTCTGAATAATGTGTCCCGGTTTCAGGCAGTTTGAAACCCGGACATATGATTCCAAACCCGGACTGTCCGGGTGAATCCCGGACAGGTGGCAACCCTACTGGGAAGTGCACTCCCCTATCAGAAGTTCAGGGAAGGAACACAGAGACCTAGAAAGGGAAATGGACGAACTTGATCCATAATGATAAAAGTCTTCTTTCAGCGGTGGTTGTGGTTGGTCATGAGGGTATGATGCCACCACCATTCTCTGCACAATTCAGGCCAGTGTGATGATGTGCCCCGGGATTGCCGCCAGTGTTCCCCCTATCAATTGCTGCCAGCGTGCCCCATCAATTGCCGCCAGTGTTCCCCCTATCAATTGCTGCCAGTGTGCTCCATCAATTGCCGCCAGATATTCAGATATCACCGCCTTAAAAGCGTCCAATCACAGCGCCTGTCGCTTCAGCCAATCAGGTGAAAGGGTAACCAGACCCGGTGCACCAGACTGGCTGAGAGGCGGGTCAGTGTTAGGAAAGCATCTCTAACACAACACTGTGTAAACAGCGAACACACAGCAATACCATACAATAGAGCCAACGGGTCGAATCAAGCGCTTCCAAAAACACGCCCGCCGCTGTAATTTCGATGCCCGGTGCCCGACAAGGGGCCAGACACCTGAATAGGGGGCAGCAGCGGCGACAATAGATAGATTCTCTCTGGGGACTCGCAGAATTTTGAAAAAAAACACACTGAGGGTTACTTACAAAAGGCAAATCCACTTTGCACTACAAGTGCAAATTACAAGTGCAAAGTTCACTTGGAAGTGCAGTCGCTTTAGATCTGAAATGAGGGCAAGCTTTGCTGATTTTATCATCCAATCATGTACAAGCAAAAATGCTGTTTTTTTATTTTCCTTGTGTAGCGGGGCATCACCTTCTATGTGACCTAAAGACTACTATCTGCTGATCGAGAAGGATCTCAGCTCCCTCCGGTGGTCAAGTTGTGATATAGCCACCTTCCATTTACTTTGCATTGTTACAACAAGGAATGTTGAGAAATTGAGTACAGGGAGAAAGATACTCCATTGCCCTGGTTTAGTTATAGACTACAATACCCAGAGAGCAACTGTACAACCCCAGCATGCTTTGCTCCCCACACAGACTTCTGGGGGAGGTAATTTTAGGCAGAGGATGTGTTTGGCGTGCTCTATCTGGACCGCCTCTTCAACCCAGGAGGACACCTGTGTAAGGTGTCTGCCCGGAAATCTAGGCGAGAGTTTGAGGCCTATCCACGCCCGAGCGGATCAGCATCCAGAGACAGAGAGAGCATTCCTGACGGGGGGAGATCGGACGGTGTCCCAGCTCAACGGTGACTGGTGGGAGAACCGGAGACTGTCATCCTGAAGGACGGTGTGTTGGAGTTCGTAGACGGAGTGTTCCAGAAGGACAAGGCCTGATCTGATTGGGTGAGACGGGCACCTGCCCGAGCATACTAACTGCATTGCAGGAGGTTGCATTGTTTGCACTCACTACTGTGATTATACTATTCAGGCATCTTCCGCCAGTCTGCTTATTCCCTTTTCGGATTACAAATTACTTTTGTGCGCATGCCACCGCAGAAGTGCACCAACTGTTGTGTTAATTTGTATTGAGGTTTGGTCTGATCAACCAAACCACAATAGTGAGTCACATTATTTAAAGAATGCCTATTCAGTTATAGCAACTGTTGGTATCTATTTATCTATTCTGTAACTGGGTAATCAGTCCCATTGGACTGTATAGCACTGTTATTAGAGGAAGAGAGCTGAGTGAGGCTTGGCAGGGAGGTGCTTCAGTGTGATGTCTTACTGAAGAAACCCCATTTTGCTGTGTGCTTACACAGGTCTGTGTATTTATCAGGATCTAATTTGTACTTATCTCATATCTCTAATTCTGACTCTTGCAGGGCTCTGCAAGAAGTCTATTATTGTTTTACCTTTGTTGCTTTTGTCTCTACCTTATTAACCACTTGTCCACAGGAGGACGTCACCGTCTTCAGCCGCCGATTCTGTGCACGATAAGATTGACCCCACATCTCTCCATAAAGAGGACCTGTCACACTGATTCCTATTACAAGGGATGTTTACATTCCTTGTAATAGGAATAAAAGTGATCAAAAAAATAAAATGTAAAAAAAAGTGTAAAAATAAAATAAAATTAAGTAAAATAAAAAAATAAAAATAAAAAAAATGTTTAAAAACACCCCTGTCCCCGTTATTTTGTGCGCAGAAGCGAACACGCATTCAAGTCCCACCCACATATGTAAACGCCATTCAAACCCCACATGTGAGGTATCGCCGCGTGCGTTAGAGCGTGAAACTCGTAGGCTGTTATTCCCGTTCTCTGCTTGTTTTGTAGTGCTATTTTTCCATTTTATTATATTTAAGACAACCTTATGGTTTTTTGGAGTGCGGCTGTCCATCCCTTTTTTCTTCTATCAATTAAATCCCATCACAATGGAGGTCCTCCTCATTACATCAGTGGTTCTCCCATCACATCAGAGGTCCTTCTCATCACATCAGAGGTCCCCCCATAACATCAAAAGGTCCTCCTATCACATCAGAAGTCCCCCTCCCCCTCATCACATCAAAGATTCCTCCATCACATCAGAGATCCCCCCTCCCCCCCATCACATGAAAATTTCTCCCCTACACATCAGAGGTTCCCCGCCATCACATTAGGGTTTCTCCCATCACATCAGAGGTTCCCCCATCACATTAGAGGTCCCACCCCCCCATCACATTAAAGGTCCTCCCATCACATCAGAGGTCCCCCCATCACATCAAAGGCCCCCATCCCCATCACATTAGAGGTCCCACCCACCATCACATGAGAATTTCTCCCCTACACATCAGAGGTCCCCCATCACATTAGGGGTTCCCCCATCACATCAGAGGTCCCCCCCATCACATTAGGGGTTCCCCCATCACATCAGAGGTCCCCCCCATCACATCAGAGGTCCCCCCATCACATCAGAGGTCCCCCCATAACATCAGAGGTCCCCCCTACCCATCACAACAGAGGTTTTGGTAGCAAAAGGGTAAGGAAGTTCTATTGTGTATTCATCCAGAATGAATGAACATTAAAAAGTGGGGTTCCGCTATAAAGAGACCCCCCTGTTTTTTTTTTTTAGAACCACGCCACTCACAAAATGACACAATGCAGACTATTCTTTTTAAATACATACACATTTTATATTATATTGTGCATTGAAATAAACATTCCTTTTTTATATAGATATATCCTTATGAAATATTCTTTTTTTTTATACAATCACAGATACAAATAAACTTCTTTGAAATAAATCTTTGTAGTCTTTGCATTCCTGAATGTGCATTCCATTGCAGCTCCCGAAAGGGGCGATATAGTTTCAGTAAAGTTCTATAAAAGAAAAAAAAAAAAAGAGCTTTGTACTTTATGACCTCAGAGCGCCGAATACGATTAATGAGCATCGTCCAAATCCCATTTCATATCAGCCACTTTATAAACCGTCTTTAAAAAAATAAGTGTCCACTCGACTTTCTAGATTATAGAAACAAATTTGCTTTAAAAAAAAAAAAAAAATGTTTTCATCCAACTGTGCTTTCTCAAGTTTACAGGCTCCAAGACTCCTCTAAAAGATGGATCATCTTGCATTGTGCTCTATAGTTTTCGAATAAAGTTCCTTTTTGACCCATAAAAAGTCAGTGTTCCATAGCAATGCAGTCATAAAGATTTCACCTGTACAGGTATATATCACTATAGTTGTATTAAATGTTTTTTTTTTGTTTTTGTTTTTTTCTGTACATTATGGTACGGCAAAATGAAACCTCTTTTTCAAGTGGCCATCTAGAATAATTCGGAAGTTTCGGTAAAGACGTTTCTTTTTTTTTTCCTGTATATTTTGGAATACCTGTATGAAAGTTTTACACTATACAAAATAAAGCAGCATCACTCGACACCTCTCCGGAAGACGCTAAACCTCGACCGTACGTTTTTTTCAGGTAGCCTATGACCTGGCGCTGGGTTCCCACGGCAAAAGTAAGATTTAAGCATCCTTTTACATTCGGATAAGAAGTGAGGCTCGCCAGGCTCGTGCAGCGGGTCAGGACGGTGTCGGTTTTCCCTCAGAGTCTCAGGAACGGTTCGCCTCGCTAGTGGACAACGAAGGTTTTATCTGGTTCTACGAGCTACGGGGAGCACCGGTCAAAAGTCGTCCTGACACATTGGCAAGTTGACGAAGGTGAAGACGTTGTATTCGATGAGGACGGAGAAACACAGGAAGATGACATACAAGATGAGCGTGTAGCATCCCAGCCTCTTGTCCAGTTTCCAGTTGTTGACGTGCACGCCGATGACCTGAAACGGGATGGAGAAACAATTGTAATGGCGGATATTTAACATTTTGTTAGCCCACCCCCAACCAACTGATACACCCACACCACTCCATCTGTACAAGCCCTTGGAAATATCCTGTGCTTTCCAGTATGGGGGAGCATGGCACTATCTTCCTGGTATAGGGAGCAGGGCTGCTGATAGGGGGGGACCACCAGTCCTCCTGTAGGGGGCCCGGGTGTGGTTTGGCAAAGGGCAATTACAGAAGGATGCCCTGTGCAGTTCTCTGCAGCAACTGAAAGCCAGTTTTTACCCCTCCTGCCAGCTTTCAGCTGCTGCAGGGAGAGTCACAGACACAGGGCATCATTCCTGTAATTGCTTCCCCAACACTGATTCTCCTCCCTGTTCTACCTGCTTCTGATCCCCCCCAACCCCCCACCCCCGTGTGCCCCCTTGTCGCTGTGAGTATATATATTTTACATGTACAAAAAGAATAAAAAATTGATAATTCACACAGGTTTTTTGTTATGTTTGTGTCCACTAATATCCTTCTTTCCAGTATGGAGGAACATGTGACTGGTATTGGTATGCATGTGACCTTCTTTCCAGTATGAAGGAGCATGCGACTGGTATTGGTGAGCATGTGACCTTCTTCCAAGTGTGGGGGAGCATGTGACATTCTTTCCCGGCAAAATGAGGGGGCATGTGATCGGCATGGGGGAGAATATGACCTCTTTGCAGATATGGGGAAGCATATCACCAGTATGAGGGAGCATGTGACCTCCTTCCCGATATGGGGGAGCATGTGACCTCCTTCCCAGTATGAGGGAGCATGTGACCTCCTTCCCAGTATGGGGGAGCATGTGAGCTCCTTCCCGGTATGGGGCAGCATGTGAACAGTATGGGGAAGCATGTGACTAGTGTGGGGGTGTATGTGACCTCCCTCCTGGTATGGGGGAGCATGTGACCAGTATGGGGAGAATGTGACCTCCTTCCTGGTATAGGGGAGCATGTGACCAGTTTGAAGGATCACGTGACCTCCTTTCCGGTATGGGGGAGCATGTGACCTCCTTTCTGGTATAGGGGAGCACGTGAACAGTATGGGGAAGCATGTGACCAGTGTGGGGGTGCATGTGACCTCCCTCCTGGTATGGGGGAGCATGTGGCCTCATTCCTAGTATGGGGGACCATGCGACCAGTATGGGGGAGCATGTAACCTTCTTCCCAGTATGGGTGAAAATGTGACCTCCTTCCATGTATGGGGAAGCATATCACTGGTATGAGGGAGCTTGTGACCTCCCTCCCGGTATGGGGGAGATAAAAGTGTGTATAAGGGAGCTCTGAGTACCAGACCAAGCAGATATCAGTCTATGTAGAAATAGAAGAGGGTCTTCCCGGTATGGGGGAGCATGTGACCAATATGGAGGACCATGTGACCTCCTTCCTGGTATGGGGGAGCATGTGACCTGTATGGACAGAATGTGACCTCCTTCATGGTACAGGGGAACATGTGACCAATATGGGGGAGCATGTGAACAGTATGGGAGAGCATGTGACCTCCTTCCCAGTATTGGGGAGCATGTGACCTCCTCCCTGGTATGGGGGAGCATCTGACCAGTATGGGGAGTATGTGACCTTCTTGGTATAGGGGAACATGTGACCAATATGGGGGAGCATGTGACCAGTATGGGGAAGCATGTGACCAGTATGGGGAAGCATGTGACCTTCTCCCTGGTATGGGGGAGCATGTGACCTCCTCCCTGGTATGGGGGAGCATCTGACTAGTATGGGGGAGAATGTAACCTCCTTCCTGGTATTAGGGAATATGTGACCAGTATGGGGGACCGCACTAACATCATAAGGAACGGGGAGAAGCTCAACCCTGTGTAAGCTCTGACACAGACCAACACAAATCTTAATGAGGGGTTAGACCCAGGGCACCAACAGACAAAAGAGGGGAGCCAGGGGAGTGTGGCAAAGGTGTGTATCACTGAGAGAGGGAGGGGCTAATAGAGAGCCTGTCAACTTATTCTGGTAGGTTACAGTGAATATGACTGATCCTATTCTGAGCTTCAACTTGGGTAAAGTTGACTAAGCGACTCCTTTGCTATACTTTTCTGCAAAACTCCACCCATATCAACGTTCATTTTAGGTGTCAACCGATATTGCTTTTTTTAGGGCCAATACCCATTTTTGGGCTGCCTTTCAGGCAGAAAACCAATATTCTATAGATTTAAAGTTTTTATTTTTACATTGTCCTTTTAAAAAAAGTTATCCCTTTTATTGCCGTCACAAGGAATGTAAACATCACTTGTGACAGTAAAAAGTATCTGGGGTCTGGGGGATCTGGGGCCTTTAAGATACTAAACCCCTCCTCTGCACTTAAAAGTATTCAAAACGCCAACATCGTAATTTTAAATACTTTCTATTTTTTTTTAACGGGCAGCTATAGGATGCCAGTAATTCGGGAGTGATGCTAGACATCGCTTCTGGGTTACTAGATCCGAGACCCAAACAAATCCAATTTCAACTTTGTTCGGGTCTCCAGCCAGCCGGCGGACGTGCCGACTGGTCACCCGGGCCTCTCAGTGCGACGGGAGACCCGGGCAGAGCAGCGCAAGGTGGGGGAGGGGAAGGTGTCCCCTCCTGCTGCTTGTAATAATAGCCGAGTACAACCCGGTACAACCTCTTTAAACAAGTTTGTGACCGATAACGATTCCTCAAGAAAGTTGAATATTGGCCGCACCTATAACTCATCAAAATGGAAAGCTGCCATTCAAATAGAGAAGATCGTCTGTAAAACAGAACAAAAATTTGCCAAATTCTACAAGATATTGCACTTCATTTACCAGGTTTTCTGATGGCCACTCTGGTTATTAAAATTAAGCATTGCGCAATATACTATCAACCCAGCAGGTGGTGCTCTAGTCTTCTTTACACATATTCAGCCGTTTCAACTTTTAGCTGTGCTGAAAGAAGCTCCTTGTTTACAGAACTCATTGATTCATCATAGCAATGACTCTTTCCTTATCACATGGAGCTTTCAGTCAAACAAAGGGAGCTGCAAAGAAAGCTACACTGCTGGGCTGCCTCTTTAGTTAACCCTTTCACGCCGACAGGACGCAGATATGCGTCCTCGGGTTTCAGGGGTTATACCGGGATGATGCCCGCAGCTGCAGGCATCATCCCGGTACCGTTGTTTAGAGCCGGCGATTGGCTTTCCAAACATAACAACCGATGCGGCTAAAAGCCGCTCGGTTGTTATGCCGGAGGAGCGGGAGGGGACATCCCCCCCCCTCCCGCCGCCTCTCGCCGCTCTGACCGGGCCTCCCGTCCCACCGGGAGACCCGATCCTCGATCCGACGTGTCCTGTGTCCGGGCGCAGACTGAATGAAAGCCGTACGCGGCTTTGATTCAGTCTGCAATGTGTAAACGCGGAAGCGACGTCATGACGTCACTTCCGGGTTTCTCGAATGTCAACGGCGCCGGATTTAAAAAAGTAAACAGTATTCAGAATCGCCGTTTTCGGCGATCTGAATACTTTGAAGTGTAAAGGAGGGACTGGGGGTCTTTTAGACTCCCGATCCCTCCATAAAGAGTACCTGTCACCACCCATTACTGTCACAAGGGATGTTTACATTCCTTGTGACAGCAATAAAAGTGATCAAAATGTAAAAAAAAAAAAAAACACAATTTAATATTATAAAAATAAATAAGAAAAAAAAAAAAAAAATGTTTAAAGCGCCCCCCTCCCCGCGAGCTTGCGCAACAAAGAAAACGCATACGGAAGTCGCGCCCGCGTATGAAAACGGTGTTCAAATCACACATGTGAGGTATCGCCGCGATCGTGAGAGCGAGAGCAATAATTCTAGCACTAGACCTCCTCTGTTCCGATAACCTGGTAACTGTAAAAAAAATGTAAAGCGTCGCCTATGGAGATTTTTAGGTACCGTAGTTTGACGCCATTCCACGAGTGCGTGCAATTATAAAGCGTGACATGCTTGGTATCTATTTACTCGGCGCAACTTCATCTTTCACATTATGCAAAAAAAATGGGCTAACTTTACTTTTTCATTTTTTTAAAATTCATTAAAGTAAATTTTTCCCAAAAAGTTGCGTTTAAAACACCGCCGCACAAATACCGCGTGACATAAAATATTACAACAATCGTCATTTTATTCTCTAGATTCTCTGCTAAAAAAATATATATAATGTTTGGGGGTTCTAGGTAATTTTCTAGCAAAAAATACAGATTTAAACTTGTAAACACCAAATGTCATACATAGGCTTAGTCATGAAAGGGTTAAAGCGGTGGTAAACGTTTTTTTTTTTTTTAAACCTCCTCTTCTGGGTTCCCCCCCCCCCCCAGCGCTGTATGCTCCCCCTCGTCGGTGTCTCTCCCATAGCAATCCACTAAGGCACGGCTGGGACATCACCTGCACGGCTTGGCACCTGCCACCTGCCTCCTCACAGGATTTGATTGAAAGCAGCAGGTGCCAATGACTCCCACTGCTGCCTCTGTGTTCTGTGAAGAGAGGAACACAGACCAAAGCCACTGCAAATGGGCACAATGCTGGATCGTGATAAGGGCTCAGGTAAGTACTGATTACAGGGTTGGCAGCAGGTGATTGGTAGATTACATGACCAATTCCATCTGACATTTGATAATGAAGGTAAACCCAGGAAAATCACCATATGAGTTAGTAATAGCCAATACTCACCGTAAGGGCCACAGATCCCAGCAAGAGTATTACTGAGTAGACAAGCCCTTTGCTGTTTATCTTTACCTGTAACAAAGAAGCCACATGTGAAATTTCACTGATAAGCTTGATCTGGAGGGGCTAGGTTTGGTTTGAGAGTTGGGGGAAGGACTAGGTTATAATTTCGGTGTGGGCTAGGTTTGGCTTGGAGCAGGGGACAGGGCAACATTTGGCTTGGAGCAGGAGACAGGGCTAGGTTTGGCTTGGAGCAGGAGACAGGGCTAGGTTTGGCTTGGAGCAGGAGACAGGGCTAGGTTTGGCTTGGAGCAGGAGACAGGGCTAGGTTTGGCTTGGAGCAGGAGACAGGGCTAGGTTTGGCTTGGAGCAGGAGACAGGGCTAGGTTTGGCTTGGAGCAGGAGACAGGGCTACGTTTGGCTTGGAGCAGGAGACAGGGCTACGTTTGGCTTGGAGCAGGAGACAGGGCTACGTTTGGCTTGGAGCAGGAGACAGGGCTACGTTTGGCTTGGAGCAGGAGACAGGGCTACGTTTGGCTTGGAGCAGGAGACAGGGCTACGTTTGGCTTGGAGCAGGAGACAGGGCTACGTTTGGCTTGGAGCAGGAGACAGGGCTACGTTTGGCTTGGAGCAGGAGACAGGGCTACGTTTGGCTTGGAGCAGGAGACAGGGCTACGTTTGGCTTGGAGCAGGAGACAGGGCTACGTTTGGCTTGGAGCAGGAGACAGGGCTACGTTTGGCTTGGAGCAGGAGACAGGGCTACGTTTGGCTTGGAGCAGGAGACAGGGCTACGTTTGGCTTGGAGCAGGAGACAGGGCTACGTTTGGCTTGGAGCAGGAGACAGGGCTACGTTTGGCTTGGAGCAGGAGACAGGGCTACGTTTGGCTTGGAGCAGGAGACAGGGCTACGTTTGGCTTGGAGCAGGAGACAGGGCTACGTTTGGCTTGGAGCAGGAGACAGGGCTACGTTTGGCTTGGAGCAGGAGACAGGGCTACGTTTGGCTTGGAGCAGGAGACAGGGCTACGTTTGGCTTGGAGCAGGAGACAGGGCTACGTTTGGCTTGGAGCAGGAGACAGGGCTACGTTTGGCTTGGAGCAGGAGACAGGGCTACGTTTGGCTTGGAGCAGGAGACAGGGCTACGTTTGGCTTGGAGCAGGAGACAGGGCTACGTTTGGCTTGGAGCAGGAGACAGGGCTACGTTTGGCTTGGAGCAGGAGACAGGGCTACGTTTGGCTTGGAGCAGGAGACAGGGCTACGTTTGGCTTGGAGCAGGAGACAGGGCTACGTTTGGCTTGGAGCAGGAGACAGGGCTACGTTTGGCTTGGAGCAGGAGACAGGGCTACGTTTGGCTTGGAGCAGGAGACAGGGCTACGTTTGGCTTAGAGCAGGAGACAGGGCTACGTTTGGCTTGGAGCAGGAGACAGGGCTACGTTTGGCTTGGAGCAGGAGACAGGGCTACGTTTGGCTTGGAGCAGGAGACAGGGCTAGGTTTGGCTTGGAGCAGGAGACAGGGCTAGGTTTGGCTTGGAGCAGGGGACAGGGCTAGGTTTGGCTTGGAGCAGGGGACAGGGCTAGGTTTGGCTTGGAGCAGGGGACAGGGCTAGGTTTGGCTTGGAGCAGGGGACAGGGCTAGGTTTGGCTTGGAGCAGGGGACAGGGCTACATTTGGTTTGGGGTGAAGGCAGGGCAACATTTGTTTTGGGGTGGAGGCAGGGCTACATTTGTTTTGGGAAAGAGGGCTAGGTTTGGTATACCGAAGACGACAAGACTTTATCTGTGAATCCATGGGAAAAAAAGAAATGTCTGGCAACCCAAGGCTTCTACTTATAGAAATATATTCAGGCACAATAGCAGTGTACAATCCACATGATCCGAACGCGTTACAGCTGTAACCTTACTCATGCTATAAGGAAGGCTATAACTGAAAAGCGTTAGAATCATGTGGTTTGAGAGTGGGATCAGGGTTGACAAGGGGGAAGGGTAGAGCCAGTAATTTGGAGGGGGGGCGGCAGTGCAACGTTCGTTTAGGGCAGGGCCAGGGCAAGGTATGGGTGAGGGGGGCAAGGCTTGGAACTACACTGCTATTGTGCCTAAATATATTTCTATAAGTAGAAGCTTTGGGATGGCAGTGATTTTTTTTTACCATGGATTCACAGTGAACTACACAGCCAGTGCACTGACTCCGCTCATCAACATCAATATAGCAGTAGAGCTTGGGTAAGTGTCTTTCTTGTAAGGCTATATCCGGTTCGGGGTGGGGGCAGGGCTACATTTGGTTTGGAAAAGAGGGCTAGGTTTTGATTAGGGGAGAAGACAAGACTATATTTGGTTTGGGATGGTGCAGGGCTACATTTGGTTTGGGAGAGGGAGCTAGGTTTGCAATAGGGAAGTATTAGACAAGGCTATATTTGGTTTGGGTGGGGGCAGGGCTAAATTTGGTTGGGAAAAGAGGGCTAGGTTTGGAATAGGGGAGAAGACAATGCTATATTTGGTTTGGGGTGGGGCCAGGGCTACATTTGGCTACATTTGGTTGGGGAAAGAGGGTTAGGTTTGGAATAGGGGAGAAGACAACGCTATATTTGGTTTGGGGTGGAGGCAAGGCTACATTTTGTTTGGGGTGGAGGTAGGGCTACATTTTGTTTGGGGTGGAGGTAGGGCTACATTTTGTTTGGGGTGGAGGTAGGGCTACATTTTGTTTGGGGTGGAGGTAGGGCTACATTTGGTTTGGGAAAGTGGGCTAGGTTTGGAATAGGAGAGAGGACAGGACTGGTTTAGTGGTCAGGGCAGGACTAGGTTTAGTTTGGATGAGCAGTGAAGCAAGGTTCAGTTTGAAGGATGGGTTACGCTAGGTTCAGGTTGGGAATAGGGGTAGAGCTAAGCTTGGTTTAGTCTAGGGGACATATCTAGGTTTCGTTTTGAGAAGACAGGACTAGGGTCAATTCAGGGATAGGGTTGGCTAGGTGTGGTTTGGGTTAAAACAAAGGTAGGTTTGGGGAAGGGGACAAGTCTAAATTAACCACTTAAGCCCCGGACCAATATGCTGCTAAATGCCCAAGGGTGTTTTTACATTTTGGCACTGCGCTGCTTTAACTGGTAATTGCGCGGTCATGCAATGTTGTACCGAAACGAAATTTGCGTCCTTTTCCTTCCACAAATAGAGCTTTCTTTTGATGGTATTTGATTGCTTCTGCGATTTTAATTTTTTGCGATATAAACGGAAAAAGTACGAAAATTTTGAAAAAAAATGATATTTCTACTTTTTGTTATAAGAAAAATCGAATAAACTAAATTTTAGTCAAACATTTAGGCCAAAATGTATTCAGTCACATGTCTTTAGTAAAAAAAAATTGCAATATCAAAAAAAAAACTAGCTACCTAGCGGCAACAGTGACACTATTACAGCGATCAGAAAACTGATCGCTTAGTGACACTGGCAATAGGGGGTGAAAGGGTTAACTAGGGCGGTGATCAAGGGGTTAAACCTTTATTAGGGGGGTAGGGGGCTACCCTGGACCTAACACTAACTGCCTGTCACACTAACTGTCACACTGACACTAAATGCAGTGATCAGTTAATATATGATCACTGCAATCAGTGACACTGTGACAGGGGGCTGGGGGGCGATCTGAAGAGGTTAAGTGTGCCTATGTGTACTTGTGTCAGTGTGCTGTTGTGCAACTTACTTGTGATGTCTTCTCTCCTCTCGCCGGAACGAAAATACCACAGAGAGGAGAGGTGACATCACTTCCTCTGCCTGTGTTTACATTACACAGGCAGAGGGCGGGCAGAGGGGGGGAAAGCGGATTCACTGGGAGCGATCGCGAGCGGGGGCGGACAGAAACGAACAGCCGCCCCCTCATCCCGGATCGCTCGGAGGCTTACCAAATGCCGCATGTAGAGGGGGGGGGGGGGGTCCCGATCGGACCCCGGACCCGCGGGAAGGCAGGGACGTGCCAGCACGTTCATCTGCCTGTACGTGCCATTCTGTGGACGTACATTTACATGCGGCGGTTGTTAAGCGGTTAATGGGATAGGGCCAAAGTTTGGTTTGAGAGTGGGATCAGGGTTGACAAGGGGGAAAGGTAGAGCCAGGTGTAATTTGGAGGGGGGGCAGTGCGAGGTTCGGTTTAGGGCAGGGCCAGGGTGAGGTATGGGTGAGGGGGGCAAGGCTTGGGACTTTGTGAAGCATTAAAAGAAGAATGAAGTAAAGTAGAAGAAGCAGGACAAAGAGAGTGATGAAAAAGAGAACAGGAAGATGAAGGAGAAGGACAAGGAGAAGAGTGAAGAAGAGGACAAAGAAGAATGAGGAGGAAAAATAAGAGAATGATAAGGAGAAGGACAAATAGAAAGTTAAGGAGAAGGACAAAAGGAAGGAGAAGGAGAACAAGGAGAAGCATAAGGAGGAGGACATAGGGAAGGATGAGGAGGAAGAGGACACTACCCCGAAATCCCCCCCCCCCCCCCCCCGTGTATTGACGATCATGGCACGTAGGCAATATTCTGCCGAAACCATTTGGAGTTTGAGGCAATGCGCCGCAATACTGCCAGCCATCACCAAAAAGGCCCTAAGAACTGAGCGACTATTGAGAATCGATCATAGATCGACGGTCAGTCATCTCAGCCATTTACCCCAGCTCAAGCACATGTCATGTGCTCTGATCAACACAAGATCGGCAGTAAAACACCGACTTGAAATCCGCGACTTCATTCAACAAAAAGATCTAGATTGTCTTTTTATTACAGAGAGCTGGCTCACAGCCGACTGTAACACCATTCTAGGAGAACTGGTGCCAGAAAATTACCGTATCATAACGGAAAACAGAATAGGGCAAAGAGGAGGCGGCCTGGCGGTGATCCACAAGACTCATCTTACGATCACCAAACCAGTCCGCCAAAACCCTCTTCCATTCATGGAAACCCTTACCCTGCAACTGCAAGCAAGTTCAAAGGAGACCGTCCACATTTTGCTCTGCTATAGGCCGCCCGGCCCAAAATCGCAGCTGCTATCATCATGGACGGATTTCTTCTCCACTTATACCCTCAACAGCAAACATCTTTTGCTGCTCGGGGATTTCAATCTCTGGGCCAACTCCTCACAGGACCCCATTGCCGACGCCTGTATTGACCACCTGGAAGGATTAGGGTTGCAGCAACTAGTATGTGGGCCCACACATGCTTCAGGTCACACACTTGATCTTATTTTCAGACAAGCTCTGGAAATAAAAATTTGGGAAAATGAAAAATTGCCATGGACAGACCACCATGCAATTAGATTCAGTATTTCCACCATCCCCCCTGCAACAAAAACATCAAATCCAGTGACAACACACTGGACTAGATGTCAGAAGAAGCTCCACTCGGAACTCTTCAAAACCACCTTAAGGAAAAAAATAGAAACAACTCTGCCGCATCAAACTAGAAAATAGAAACAACTCTGCCGCATTCCAAGCTAAGAAAAAGTATTTTTCGGAGGCTATCAACGGCGCCCTAAACCGCCCCCGCGAACTCTTCAAGATGGTCACCCAGACCATGAAGCCAGGATGCATTGAAACCCCCAGCTCGGACACACAAGAATTTTGCAATGAACTATCGGATTACTTCATTAATAAAATCGAGGTAATCCGTGAAAGCATTCAGCAAAACAATTCCCCCCTCAGCCCCCCCTGCAGCCTCTCACACAACACCCATAGTAATTCTTCTATATCAGGTAAGTTCGCCCTGGAACCCATCTCCATCGAGACCACTAAGAATGTCATTTGTACTCTGCGTAATGGCACAGCGCCAAATGACATTATCCCCACTAAACTGCTGAAGGAATGCGCCGACATTCTGGCTCCTCCCATCACGCAGCTTATCAACCAGTCTTTCTTGGAAGGCATAGTGCCCTCACAGTTGAAAGAGGGTATAATCCAACCCATCATGAAGAAACCCTCCCTGGACCCCAAGGATCCACTCCACCGCCGCCCCATAACAAGCCTCAACGTACTCTCAAAGATAATGGAAAAAGTAGTGGTACAACAGCTGCAACAGCATCTAGATACCTACAAGCTACTTGACCCATTGCAATCAGGCTTCCATCCCGGACACGGGACGGAAACAGCATTGCTGAAAGTATGGGACGATGTTCTCAAGGCCGCAGACGAAGGAGAATCTTGTCTTCTAGTTCTGTTGGACCTAAGTGCCGCTTTCGACACTGTAGACCACAATCTGTTACTGACTCGGCTTGCTGAAGTAGCCAGAGTCGCAGAAGGCGATCTATCTTGGTTCTCCTCTTTTCTGGAAAACCGATCGCAAACAGTGAAGTTAGGACCTTTCACGTCTGACAAACGCACAGTAACATGCGGAGTCCCTCAAGGATCGCCTCTGTCACCAGTGCTGTTTAACATATATCTTCGTCCTCTCTTTGAGATTATTAGCAGCCAAAAACTGCTTTACCACTCATATGCAGATGATACGCAACTGTATTTCCGCATCTGCAACAGACAGGATCACCGCCTCAATCTAGAGACATGCCTCTCTTTGATAGAGGACTGGATGACAAAGAGTTATCTTAAACTCAATGGAGCAAAAACAGAACTTCTCCTGTTTCATGCCAAGCGCAGGAATCAACTTTCAACAGCGTGGACCCCCCCCGCCCATTCTGGGCAAGCTCATCACCCCTAGCGCCAAAGTCAAAAGCCTAGGGGTCATTTTTGACTCCTTTATGACAATGGACGCTCAAATAGGATCAGTAGTTAGTGGATCTCACCATCTACTGCGCCTACTATGCAGACTCACTCCGTTTATCCCTAAAGAAGATTTAGCGGTCGTGGTGGGAGCAATTGTAAACTCCAGGCTGGATTATGCAAATGCCCTTTACCTCGGCCTCCCCAAGTACCAAATCGCCCGTCTACAAGTCGTTCAGAATACGGCCGCCAGACTTGTGACTGGGAAAAAACCCTGGGAATCCATCTCACCATCACTGAGGGCACTTCATTGGCTGCCAGTCAAAGACAGAATTGCTTTTAAAGCTCTCTGTCTTACTCATAGATGTGTCCATGGGAATGCCCCACTTTATTTATGCGAAATAATAAAAGCGCATAATCCCAATCGCGTTTTGCGATCCACGAATCGGAACCTACTCCAGGTTCCGAAAGCCAACTTCAAGTCCAAAGGAGAAAGGAGATTCGCGATCCAAGGCCCCAGACTATGGAATGCTTTACCAACCAGCATTCGGTTGGAGGAGAACCACCTAGCATTTAGAAAAAAGGTCAAGACTTTTCTCTTTTGATATCAAAGGAGACAGGAACAACAAGCGCCCAGAGGCGATTCAGTTCGCATGTGTCGCGCTATACAAGTTTTCATTCATTCATTCAGAGTTAAAGAGGAGAACAAAGGGAAGGAGAAGGAGAACAAGGAGAAGGAGAAGGAGGAGGACATAGGGAAGGATGAGCAGGAAAAGGACAGGAAGAGAGTTGAAGAGAACAAAAGGAAGGAGAAGGAGGACAATGAGAAGGATAAGGAGGTGGACATAGGGAAGGATGAGGAGGAGGACAGGGAGGGATTTGAGGAGAACAAAAGGAAGGAGAAGGAGGACAAGGAGAAGGACATAGGGAAGGATGAGGAGGATGAGGTCAAGGAGAGAGTTAAGGAGGAGAACAAAAGGAAGGAGGAGGACAAGGAAAAGGATAAAGGAGGAGGACATAGGGAAGGATGAGGAGGAGGACAGGGAGAGAGTTAAAGTGGATGTCACAATGTAGAGTATAAGATTACCTATCATCTGTGCCCAGTCTTGCCACACAGAGTTAATCCAGCGCTGAGTAATCCTCTTTTAAAGTTCAGTGCAAATTAACAGAATTCCAGATAAAAACCTGCCAAATTATAAAGTCAGTTTCTCTATTATTGCTTTCAGTAACAGGTTATTTACATATCTAGCTTGGACATGTTTATCATAACAAGAGGTGATCCAAAGTTCATTGTATATTACTAGGATGTGTTATGATGTTATATCACCCCATGTTATGATAAACAAAACATAACATAAGATAAACATGTCCTAGCTAGATATGTAAATAACCTCTCACTCAAAGCAAGAAGAGAGAAAACGGACTTTTGAATTTAGGCAGGGTTTTATCTGGAAGGCTGTTCATTTTCACTGAACATAAAAGAGGATTTCTCAGATCTGGATTAACTCTGTGTGGCAAGACTGGGCACAGATGATAGGAAATCTTATACTCTACATCAGAGATCCTCAAACTACGGCCCTCCAGCTGTGGTAGAACTACACATCCCATGAGGCATTGTAACACACTGACATTCACAGACATGACTAGGCATGATGGGAATTGTAGTTCCTGAACAACTGGAGGGCCGTAGTTTGAAGACCCATGCTCTACATTGTGACATCAAAAAAAAAAAATTTTTTTTTGGGGTTTACATCCACTTTAAGGAGGAGAACAAAAGGAAGGAGAAGGAGGACAAGGAGAAGGAGGACAAGGAGAAGGAGGAGGACATAGGGAAGGAGGAGGAGGACAGGGAGAGAGTTAAGGAGGAGAACAAAAGGAAGGAGAAAGAGGACAAGGAGAAGGATAAGGAGGAGGACATAGGGAAGGATGAGGAGGAAGAGGACAGGGAGAGAGTTAAGGAGGAGAACAAAAAGGAAGGACGAGAGGGATAAGGAGGAGGACAAAAAGGAAGGAGGAGGGGATAAGGAGGAGGACAAAGAGACGAATGAGAAAAGAGACAAGGGAAAAATTGAGGAATGAAGAAAACAACAAGGGGAATGATATGGAGAACAAACAAAAGATGACGTAAGGGACTAGAAGAAAGATGAGGAACAAAACAAAGTGAAGGATGAGGAGGACAAGAAAAAATAAAGAAGAAGACAAGGAGAAGGATGAGGATCAGATTGAGGAGGAAACAAGAGGATCAGGAGGAGGATAGAGGGAAAAGTATGAGAAAGAGGATGAGGAATATGATTCAGCTGACACATTAAAACCCAAACCTTTATAATAATCACATAAAAATTTAATGACTTTTGTAACAGGACTTACCGTGGATCCGGAGTTGATCACCATAGTCTGCAGACCCCAAGGCACCCCAAGTCCAACCAGAATGTCAAAGACGTTGCTTCCTATTGTATTGGACACAGCCATATCTCCAAGACCTGAAAAGAGCCCATACAAGTCACTCCATACTGCACATGCATACAGCCACACAGAGATACCTGCAAGCCTGCAACACATTTTACAATGCAATATTTTTAACAAACTGTATAAAAAAAAATATATTTAAAAAAATACAATCTTATCTGTGAAATAACTCAATCTAGACCTATGTCAGGACATTTCTGATCCTCTGCATGTCCCAGGTCTGGACCAAAAATAAAAACTCTGCCCCCAACTCTATTAACCACTTCAATGTCAGGCAGAAGGAGCACAGGGGAGGGGACAGACAGCTGACTCAACAGCTATGGCCTGGGAGTTTCTCACTTCTGCCCAATCGTGTCCCATGGGGGGGGGAGGGGGGGGCGAACTGATTCTTTCCCCCGGGTTAAATAATGTCTAGCTTCCCCACTGGTACGGCCTATAAGAGTACCAGTACCAGCCATTCTACTCTAATAAAGTAGAATGGCTAGTGACTAGTAAAGGGGGAGAGGGGGCTTGGGTGGCAGGAGTTGATCCGGCCCCTATAGGAGAGACCTGTCAAAGTGGGCCAGTCTGGATGAAGGCCAAATTTTTGTCCCAGTCCACCCCTGGACCTAATATCAAGACTAAAGACCTAAAATGGCAATCAGCATATCCAAGAGGCAAAAGATCTTTCAGTAAACGAGCAACTCTACCTTGTCTGGCCACGATCAGACTGGCCATACAGTCTGGGACACTAGTGCCCGCCGCCAGGAAAGTAATACCCATGATGACATCCGGTATGCCCAAGGTGTACCCGATAACCGTCACCTGAATGGAGAGAAATCAGAGGAGTACCATTCACATTTCCTTCAGAAGTCACCCAATTAGTAAATAGAGTCCATCTGTGTGTCATTTAATCTCAGTATAAATACAGCTGTTCTGTAAAGCCCTCAGAAGTTTGTTAGAGAACCTTAGTGAACAAACAGCATCATGGAGGCCAAGGAACACACCAGACAGGTCTTAGATAAGGTTGTGGAGAAGTATAAAGCAGGGTTAGGTTGTATAAAGATATCCCAAGCTTTGAACATCTCACAGAGCACTGTTCGATCCATGATCTGAAAATGGAAAGAGTATGGCACAACTGCAAACCTACCAAGACATGGCCGTCCACCTAAACTGACCGGGCCGGGCAAGGAGAGCATTCATCAGAGAAGCAACCAAGAGGTACATGGTAACTCTGGAGGAGCTGCAGAGATCCACAGCTCAGGTGGGAAAATCTGTCTACAGGACAACTATTAGTCGTGCTCTCCACAAATCTGCCCTTTAAGGAAAAGTGTCAAGAAGAAAGCCATTGTTGAAAGAAGTCTAATTTGTGGTTTGTAAGGAGCCATGTGGGGACACACCAACTATGTGGAAGAAGGTGCTCTGGTCAGATGAGACTAAAATTTAATTTCTTGGCCTAAAAGCAAAACACTGTGTGTGGTGGAAAACTAACACTAAAAACTAAAACTAAACTAAACCAAACCTAAAACTCGGAACACACCATCCCCACCGTGAAACATGGTGGTGGCAGCATCATGTTGTGGGAATGCTTTTCTTCAGCAGGGACAGGATTGATGGGAAGATGGATGGAGCCAAATACAGGGGAGTCTTAGAAGAAAACCTACGAGTTTGCAAAAGACTTTAGATTGGGGCGGAGGTTCACCTTCCAGCAGGACAACGACCCTAAACATACAGCCAGAGCTACAATGGAATGGTTTAGATCAGGGGTCTCCAAACTTTTCAAACAAAGGGCCAGTTCACTGTCCTTCAGACTTTAGAAAGGGCCAGATTGTGGCTAGCGGGGCTAGAAATGTATGCATCAGTAAGAATAAATATGGCCTCAGGGTTGGTGGTCAATAGGAGGAGTAGTGCCCCTCTTAGTAGGAGGTAAAGTATCCCATCATAGGCATCAGTGGAAGAAATAGTGCCCTATTGTTGGTGTCAGTGGGAGGAACAGCGCCCAAGGGCCAGATAAAGGCTAGCAAAGGGACACATCTGGCCCTTGGGTCACAGTTTGGAGACCCCTGGTTTAGATAAAGGCATATTCATGTGTTAGAATGGCCCAGTCAAAGTCCAGACCTAAATCCAGCTGAGAATCTGTGGCAAGACTTGAAAATTGCTCATCACAGACGCTCTCCATCCAATGTGACAGAGCTTAAGATATTTTGTAAGGAAGAATGGGCAGAAATGTCCCTCTCTAGATGTGCAAAGCTGGTAGAGACATCCCCAAAAATACAGTAATTTCAGAGAAAGGGGGTTCCACAAAGTATTGACTCCGGGGGGCACCATATAAATGTACCCCACACTTTTCAAATATTTATTTGTAAAATGTTTTGAAAACCATTTATCATTTTCCTTCCACTTCACAATTATGTGCCACTTTGTGTTGGTCTATTACATAAAATCCCAATAAAATACATTTACGTTTTTGGTTGTAACGTGACAAAACGTGGGAAATTTTAAGGGGTATTTAATACTTTTTCAATACACTGTATCTGCTATTACAAAGAGAGAGAGATCAAATACTAAAAACTCACCATCCAGACCATAAGGTAAGAGAAGATGGCAATCCATACTGTGGAAAGAATGAATGTCACCATGAAGAAGTTCTCCCAGCGTGGTCTGCTGCAGTTCGGGATGGTGAAGTACAAGATGCAGATTAATGGCCAGGAAAACGCCCACTTGAACTTGTTCACACAGCCACCTAACAAACATAAAGCATAGATTGTCAGCTCTTCTGTTTAGAGCAGGGGTCCTCAAACTACAGCCCGCGGGCCGCATCTGGCTCGCCAGTGTGATTTATTTCGGCCTGCGGACTGCCCCTTTAACATTGCAGCAATCCCCCTCCCCTCTGCTACCTTTATCACACAACATGAGACACATGACAGGTCTGGACAAAGGGCAGGACATTTTGAGTTAAAAAGCGGGTGATTGGTTACTAGGCAGCGGGACCGTCCCAGCAATCAATCACTTGCTTTTCACTTGCAAAGTCCCGCCCTTTGTTCGGACCTGCCCTGCTTCACGTCTTCTGTGATTAAGGTAGCAGCGGAGAGGGGGGTTGCTGTGATATTATAGAAGGGGCAGCAGTGTAATATCAATGGGGGATCTGTTATGGGGGAGCCTGTGATGGGCAAGTCTGTTATGGGGGGATCTATTATGGGTGAAGTCTGTGATGGGGGAGTCTGTGATGGGGGGGATCTGTTATGGGGGAGTTTGTTATAGGGGGATCTGTGATGGGAGTATCTGTTATCGGTAAATCTGTTATGGGGGGGGATCTGTGATTGGGGGGAGACTGTGAAGGGGGAATCTTATCGGGGGAGGGGGATCTGTGATGGGGGAGGGAGATCTGTGATGAGGGGAGTCTGTGAAATACTAATAAGTTCATGTTGATGAAAGTAGTTTTTTATTTTAAATATTAAATCGTTTTTTCCTGTTTTTTTGCACTACAAATAAGATGTGTGCATAGGAATTTGTTCATATTATTTTAAAACTATAGTCCAGCCCCCCAACAGTCTGTGATATTATAGAAGTGGTGGCAGTGTAATATCGATGGGGAGATCTGTGAAAGGGGGATCTGTTATGGGGGAGTCTGTTATGGGGGAGATCTATTATGGGTGAAGTCTGTGATGGGGGAGTCTGTTATGTTATGGGGGAGTCTGTGATAGGGGGATCTGTGATGGGGGGGATCTGTGATGGGGGGGGATCTGTGATGGGGGGGGGATCTGTGATGGGGGGGGGATCTGTGATGGGTGATCTATAATTGGGGGGAGACTGTGATGGGGGAGTCTGTGAGGGGGAATCTTATAGTGGGAGGGGGAGGGGGATCTGCGATGGGGGATCTGTGATGAGGGGAGTCTGTGAAATACTAATAAGTTTATGTTGATTAAAATAGTTTTTTATTTTAAATATTAAGTCGTTTTTTTTCTGTTTTTTTGCACTACAAATAAGATGTGTGCATAGGAATTTGTTCATATTTTTTTTTAAACTATAGCCTGGCCCCCCAACAGTCCGAGGGACTGAGTGCGAACTAGACCCCTGTTTAAAAAGTTTGAAGGCCCCTGGTTTAGAGGGACACACTCCTTCCCTCTCTTCTAGCAAAGACAGGACCATCTGGTATCACGGGTTTTACCAAGGCTACCAACAAGCACACAGGCAACGCAGGGCTTTCTTTTTAATAGTAGTAAAATAGGTTGTCCTCATAAGTATCCCACCCTGAATTTTCTGCCAGCGAAATCTATCAAATCTACTTCTCTCGCTGCTTTCCAATTCTACCAGTAGAGTTGTGATCTGATTTATGCCTAGTAACAATTAAGCCCTGACTCCCCAACCTTTCAATTACATAGTCAGGTTGAAAAAAGACACAAGTTCAACCATAAAAATAATAATAATAAAAATAAAAAAAATCACACAATCCCATATACCCAATTCTATACCCATAGTTGATCCATGGGAAGGTGAAAAACTCCAGCAGAGCCATGATCCAATTTTCTACAGCTGGGGAAAAAAATCCTTCCTGATCCCCGAGAGGCAATCGGATGTTCCCCAGATCAACTTTACCTATAAATGTCAGTACCCAGTTATATTCTGTACATTTAGGAAAGTATCCAGACCATTCTTAAAGCAATCTACTGAGCTGGTCGGAACCACCTCTGGAAGGAGTCTATTCCACATTTTCAAATTTTTTATGCGGTGTACACACGATCGGAAATTCCGACAACAAATGTTCGATGTGAGCTTTTTGTCGGAAATTTGCTGTCGGAATTTCCGCCAACAAAAATTTGAGGGCCGGTTCTCAAATTTACCGACAACAAAAGTCCTTGTCGGAAATTTGTATTGTCTGTATGCAATTTCAGACGCACAAAAATCCTGCACATGCTTGGAATCATCGAACTTCATTTTTATCGGCTCGTTGTAGTGCTGTACGTCACCACGTTCTTGACGTTCGGAATTTTCGACAACATTTGTGTGATCATGTGTATGCAACACAAGTTTGAGCCAAAATTCAGTCGGAAAAAAATCCACGGTTTTGTTGTCGGAATTTCCAATCGCGTGTACGCGGCATTACTGTGAAGAAATCTTTCCGTATTTGGAGATGAAATCTCTTTTCCTCTAGACATAAAGGGCCAGATTCACAGAGCCATTACTCCGGTCTATCTCCTGTTAGACCGGAGTACTTTCAAATTACGCGCGTCGTATCATTAGTTTGAATCCTCAAACTAAGCCTGTCGGATCGAAGCCCGAAGCCGTCGAGGCTTCGGGCTTCGATCCGACAGGCTTACGTCTTCGTACGCCTTTGGATCTATGCTGCAATCTTTTTGCGGCCGCTGGGTGGAGTTCGGGTCGTTTTCCACGTCGGAGTATGCAAATGAGCTTTTTCCGGCGATCCACGAAGTTACGATCGTCCTTCGCAATCTCTTACGGTATATGTAGTCATCTTTTTGCTGCGTAAAGTTATACCAGCTATTAGCTGGTCTATAGTTAGACGGCCCATGTTAAGTATGGCCGTCGTTCCCGCGTCGAATTTCAATTATTTTATTTTTTTGCGCAAGTTGTCCGGAAATAGGAATGTACGTAAACGACGCTATTTCGCGCAATGCACGGCGGGAAATTTCTGAACGGAGCATTCGCATTTCGATCGCCGCGGGGACGCGCCTAATTTAAATGCTTCACGCCCCCTAATCGCGTATTTCGATTCCGCCGCGAGAAATACACTACGCCACCGTACCTTACGGGCCGAAATCTACCTGAATTCGTCTTAGAGCCAGGTAAAATACGGCGCCGTAGTGTATCTTTGATACTCTGCGCCAGGGCAATTGTACCTGAATCTGGCCCAAAGATTCCTTGTCCTTTGTGTTGACTGTAAAGTGAATAACTCAACACTAAGTTCACTATATGGACCCCTTATATATTTGTATATGTTGACCATATCTTCCCGTAATCTCCTCTTCTCAAGAGAGGATAAATTCAGTTCCTCTAATCTTTCCTCATAGCTGAGCTCCTCCATGCCTCTTATCAGTTTGGTTGCCCTTCTCTGCACTTTCTCCAGTTCCCTGATGTCCTTTTTGAGAACTGGGGCCCAAAACTGAACTGCATATTCCAGATGAGGTCTTACTAATGATTTGTACAGGGGCAAAATTATATCTCTCTCTCTGGAGTCCACTACTGCATCTTGGCATTGCATGTTATTATTGAGCTTATGATCTACCAAAACCCCCAGATCCTTCTCCACTACAGATCCCCTCAGTTGTACTCCCCCTAGTATGTATGATGCATGCATATCAGGGGGGAGGTCGGGTACGGTGTAGGAATCAAAGCTGAAACCTCATGGGCCGTAGGAATCAAAGCAGGTAGATCTCAATGCTGAAACCTCATGGGCGGGGTCTTTCACACTCTGACCATTGCATTCTTACTAAAGATGACATTGGGATCTTACTGGGTACTGAGAAGGGCACCAGGTAGTTTGTGGTGTCAGTTTCTTCTTGATATACATCCTTGTCCCCATGTAATAGACCATTCTCCAGGAGTTCCTGCTTGCCATCCAACGTCATGGAACTCATACCATTAGCAGAGTGGAGGAGTCGCTGCCTCTGAAAAAGATAATGGTGAACGCCAAGTAAATAAAAACATCTGGAAGGTCTGGAATGCTGATTGTGAGCCAGATATTTTCATCCAACATCAGTACCGGATCTCAAAAATTCTATTTTCGCTGGATAGGCACACATTCATTTACTACAGACCCATTCCAAAATATTGTAGCATCTCCAATGTGTTGGAGACAACGCAGGACTGACTGAATCGGTCGCTGGTCCCGGGCGGGTGGTTATGTGGGTGGATCAGAAGGATTCCATCCGGTAGGAATGTGCCCAATGGTGGAGAGTGATCTTAAACCCTCTTGGGCTTCTGCCTTCTTGGTACAGCCTCAAGGTAGTTAGACTGAAAAGAAATGAGGAAAGGAAGAGCGTCCAGTATCCAAAAGAACTGCCCCTGCAACTACATCTGTCACTCCACCAGCCTTCTTCAGACAGTCAGCTAGCCTGCAGCAACAGTCCTGAAGAAGCGTGAATCCTTTCTACCGAAATACGTTGGCTTGATGTACTTGTTTCTACCCTCAATAAAAATTCTTGAATCGACTTCCAAACTCGCAATTCTTTTGTATACCGGGTGCTGCTCTTTTCCTAATTTCTCCTCAACATATTGTAGAAAGCCCTCTCAGAAGAATAGAGACTGTTATGGGGGGAAGGGAAAGGTGGGAAGGTGCAATGCATTGGTTTGGGAATAGAATATCCAACAAGCTCATGGTGTAACCAAGATCATCTAGAGCCCAGGGTGAACATGCCAAATTGTGCCCCCCCCCCCCCCCCCCCCATGGATGAGCATCATGTGTCAACAAAAATCCCCTTCCCCTAAAAAAAATGAGCGCTAATATGCATGTTTAGCTCAAATCCTCTAATTCCACATATGCTTCCAGCACAATCCCCCCCCAAAAAATTCCCCTTTCCTAGCACAAATTATCTACCCCTCAAATTTCCCCTCCGACCACAAATCCTCTCTCACCGCCTACTCCAAATCCCCCCTTCCAGCACAAATTACCCTCCTCCAATCCCCCATTTTAGCACAACCCCCCCCCCCCAAATTTCTACTCCTAGCACAAATGCCTCCAATCATCTGTAGTAGCACAACCCACTTCAAACCCCCCCCCCACCACCACCATATTACCCATTTCTAGCATAACCCCCGAATCCTAGCAGAAATTCTCTTCCCCTATCTCTCCTCTCAATACGAATCCCCTCAACCCACCACTCCTAGCACACCTCTTCAAATTTCCCCTCCTAGAACAATTCTTACCTTTTGATGCCCCCCCCCCCCCAAACTTCCCCTCCCAACACAAACTCCCCCCCCCCCCCCATTCCTTCTTGTGGTGCCTCCCACCTCACATGATACCACAGTTCCCGGGGCAGCCGCTCCTCCTGACCACCCGTTGTCCAGACCCTGGGTGTAACGGTCAGGGGTCTACAATCTTTTGCCTATTTAGTGCACATAAGCAATACCTCATTAATGATCAACCGGCTTGCCATGCGTAGCCGCGTCCGCGGTGGGAATTTGTTGGTGATCATGATCCGTAACCCGGCTTCAGGAAAGCGATATTTGGGAGGGCTGGAACAGATGATCTCATCCACCATCACTACTGAATTTTGGCTGTAAAAACGCTGGTCTGTCTTCACTGTTTACCGGAAGAGAACATTCACATTTGTTAGAAAGACAAGAAGGTAAAAAGCCGGTAAGCCTTCACGAAACTTTATACAAAAGAACAATAATGGACATTTCTATAGACATGAAGGTGTCATGGGGCATCAGAACTGATAATGATGGTGATAAATTCCAAAATTTAAAGACACTGCAGAAGCCATTCCTGGCCTAAAATGGCGGAGAGCTGGGTAATGCCTCCACCGAGAAGGAACTTTCACGTATTTGTTGATGGATGAAAGGGCAAATTAACTGAAGGCTTGATCTATCATTGACGGGTCTCCATCAAGTTGGACCACAAGCCAGCCTCTTATAAGTTCAGGAACACTATTGGGGAAGATCTATCCATGGCAATTCTCAGCAACGCCCAACTGGCATGGCCATTTCAAAGATGGTGTCACGCTACCCTAGTAGGTTTTCTATAATGTAGAATAGAAAAATATCTAAATGCAGGAGATAGACACCCTGGCTGTGGCCTTCTGAGAAGGGTGTAGACAGAAACAGGGGAAGATCACCAAAAGAACCCCTAAACCAGGCATGTCCAAAGTCCGGCCCAGGGGCCAAATGTGGCCCGCGTTTTGGTTTAATGCGGCCCCACTGGTAATTTGGATATATATCTTTTGTGGCCCTCAAGGAATCCCAGAGCACCGCGTGGCACAAAAGATATAACGTATTTATCGTTCTGGCAGCCTCAGAGGGGACAGGGAGGGGGACGGGACGAGTGCTATCAGATAACATACAGGAGAATCTCCTGTTTACTTGGCGGCCTCTGTAATAGGAAGTCCACCAAGTAAATAGGAGTTCTTCTGTATGTAATCCGTTGGCACTTGTCCCGCCCCCTCCCTGTCCCCTCCGAGGCTGTAGATGGCCATTGACCAGGCTGCACTGATGGCAATAGGCTGCATGCAGGCAATGGTGAGGCAATGGTGAGGCTGCATTGATGGGCACTGACCCTTATTTTGCTTAACAGTTCATTATTTAAAAAAATAAATCCTGAAACTTCCCTCTCAAAGTGAAGGCCCAAGCTCATCCTTAGACTCTTCACCACACACAGCCACAAAGGAAAGAGAATTCTCGTTGGGCAGTGTCTTAATTCATTTGCATTTCATTTTAATGGTTCAAAATAATTCAGGTAACATAGTCGGCCCTCACACATGTTCACTTCACGCATGTTCAAACTTTTTTCAAAGAGGGCCAGATTTGATGAAGTGGACACCCCTGCTCTAAACAGTAAAGATAAGTCAATTGTTGCCACCCAAAAAGAATGTAACGATCAGTTTTACATGGAGCGGACCATTCATAAAATGTTTACATGTAGCAGGTTTTAAGTTTCTGGTGCAACAATACTAGAAGAAAAGCAGAGTTATTAGTCATGCAAGTTAAACAGGAGTTATGAGCTTATAGGCAAGATTAAGCAGACAGGAGGGAAGAGTTGAAAAGTTAAGCTGGAAACTTTAAAAGAAATCTAATTTTTGCAGATAAAACAGCAGATAAAACAGCATAAAAAGTCCAGTAGCAGCACTGTGGCTTAGTGGTTAGTACTTCTGCCTTGCAGACATGCTGGTTAATTTCTCCACATTGGCCCTAGTATGTTTGGTAGGCATATTAGATTGTAAGGACCCAATTGTATACTTTACAAATATTTCATATACAATTTTAACTAATTAATAAGCCCCTCCCCCTTACATTCAGGAATACCTAGCAGAGTGATCCCTTACACCCATGTGTGTTCAACAGAGTCACCCTTTACATCCAGGAGTGCACAGCAGAGTCCTCCTTACATTCAGGGGTGCCTAGCAGAGCCCCCCTTACATTCAGGAGTGTCCAGCAGAGCCCCCCTTACACCCAGGAGTGCAAAGCAGAGCCCCCCTTATACCCAGGCGTGTCCAGCAGAACCCCCTTACATTTGGGAGCACCAAGCAGAGCACCCTTTACATCCATAAGTGCCCAGCAGCGTCCCCTTACATCCAGGGGTGCCCAGCAGAGTCCCTCTTACATCCAGGAGTGCCCAGCAGAGTCCCCCCTTACATCCAGGAGTGCCCAGCAGAGCCCCCCTTACATTCAAAATTGCCCAGCAGAGTCTCCCTTACCTCCAGCAGTGCACAGCAGAGCCCCCTTACATTCAAAAGTACCCAGCAGAGCCCCCTTACATCCAGGAGTGCCGAGCAGAGCCCCACTTAAATCCAGAAGTGTCCAGCAGAGTCCTCCCTTACATCCAACTGTGCCCAGCAGTGTCCTCCTTACATTCATGGGTGCCCAGCAGAGTATTTCTTACATCCAGGAGTGCCCAGCAGAGTCCCCCATTTACATCCTGGAATTCTCAGCAGAGCCCCCCTTACATCCAGGAGTGCCCAGAGAGACAGAGACCAGGCAAGAATGTGAATACATTAGATATCATATTGAGGACATTCCAACAAATTACTTTGCATAAAAAAAAAAGAAAAAGTGTGGGTCATTGGGGATCTATAGTTCCAGCATACACCTTTAGTCTGTAAGCACTTTTCTCCTACACCATGAATGCACATTTTCCTTCTAACTGCTAGAAAGCAAGTGATTGGCTATGCATGTGTAGTGCACACTCCATGCCAACCATGGGAAGCTGGAGTAAGGGGGGCAGAGAATCAGCGCAGGGCGGTACATGGCTACAGCATGCATTGGTAGTGAATGAGGGGGGCATAGTTCTGCATCCTTGCCATGGGCACTGGAAGAACCTGTCTCAGTACTGCTAAAGACTACATATCCCATGGTACCTTGCTGCCTGCAAGCTGTGATTCCTGTATTGACTTCGCCTCCTGAAACTCCTCCTCTCATCACCTCTGTAGTTCAGATGCGGGCTCTGTGAAATGTGTGACACAGCAATGCCTACTCTCAGGGCATAGTGACTACGTGTCAGTGGTGTGCGCAGCCTTTGGCATTAGGGTGTGCACCCTTAGGTTCAAACACACTCTACTAATCACTCACGATGTTCATTCAGAAAGGGAAGGGGCTGGTAAATGGCCTATTTACTGGCACCTTCCCCCACTCACCCTAAAACATCCACAGCAACAAGCGATGGGAGAGGGGGGAAGCCGGCCGTGCGTACAAAACTATGCATCTAAACGCAGAAACCTGTATAAAAGAGCCCTATAATTTCGTATTTTTATTTTTCTCGCGGTTTATTGAATTTCTATATTTAATTCGAACAGGAAATAACATCAATAAACCGGCCAGATCAGCATTCTGCTGCCACTTCCTCTGTATCATACAGACAGTTTTCCCCGCTGATTATTATTTATTTTTTTCAGTTCCCCCTTTCTTTTTGTCCAATTCGCCCTTTTCTCGTTTTTTTTTTTTTATATATAAATCCAATTTGTAGTTTCTGATTTCTTTCCTAGCCCAGGGAGGAATATTGGTCAGTATGGCAGTTTGCGGCTTTGTGCACAATGGCTGTTTTGTTTTATTTTTCAATGTAAAATATCTTTATTGCCGTTGAATTTTTATGGCCTATTTATACTAAAATGGGTGCATTTTAAAATGAGGAAGTGATTACAGATTGTTAAAAAAAAAAAAGAAAAAACACAAATGGATATTTTTGCCGTGCAATAAAATTGAGCTCTTTTGCATCAACTCAACTTGCAGTGTTTGGAGGAAGAAAAATGCTGACTATGACCCTAATGCCGCGTACACACAACCGTTTTTAACCACTTAAGGACCCCTTCACCCAGATATACGTCGGCAGACCGGCATGGCTGGGCACATCCACGTACCTGTACGTGGCCCTTTAAGCCCAGCTGTGGGGTTGCGTGCGCGTGCACATGACCTGTTCCGAATCTCCAGGACCGGACTGTGGGACTCGCGGACCCGATCCCCACTGGAGTCCGGCGATCGGTCCCGGAGCTGAAGAACGGGGAGAGCCGTGTGTAAACACGGCTTCCCCGTTCTTCACTGTGGCGCCCGCATTGATTGTGTGTTCCCTTACATAGGGAATCACAATCAATGACGTCACACCTACAGCCACACCCCCCTACAGTTAGTAACACAAATGAGGTCACACATAACCCCTTTCAGCGCCCCCTTGTGGTTAACTCCCAAACTGCAATTCACAATAAACAATGAATTTTAAATGCTGTCCCAAAAATGTGTCAACATTTTTTGAAGTGTCCGCCATAATGTCGCAGTCACGAAAAAAAAAAAAAAAAATCGCTGATCGGCCCCATTAGTAAAAAACATTTTTTTTATAAAAATGCAATAAAACTATCCCCTATTTTGTAAACGCTATAAATTTTGCGCAAACCAACCGATAAACGATTATTGCGATTTTTTTTTTACCAAAAATATGTAGAAGAATACGTATCGGCCTAAACTGAGGAAAAAAAGTTTTTTTATATATATTTTTGGGGGATATTTATTATAGCAAAATGTAAAAAATAAAGCATTTTTTTCAAAATTGTCGCTCTATTTTTGTTTATAGCGCAAAAAATAAAAACCGCAGAGGTGATCAAATACCACCAAAAGAAAGCTCTATTTGTGGGAAAAAAAGGACGCCAATTTTGTTCGGGAGCCACATCGTACGACCGCGCAATTGTCTGTTAAAGCGACGCAGTGCCGTTTAGCAAAACCTGGCTGGGTCCTTTAGCTGCCTAAAGGTCTGGGTCTTAAGTGGTTAATGTCGAGAAAAATGCAACTTTTTAAATTAAAAACGATCGTGTGTGGGGTCCAGAGCATTTTTCGCGGCGTGAAAAATAGCCATAAAAAATTTAGAACCTGCTATTTTTTCTCAACTTTTTTTCACGTCGTCGTTTTTCACATCGTGAAAAATGGTCATGTGTACCCTTTAACGATGGGGGGGGGGGGGGGGGGGGAACGTGCATGCTCAGAAGCAAGTTATGAGAAGGGAAATTTGCATAATCAAGCCCAGAGGGTGGCGCCATTTGAATGGAACTTCCCCTTTATAGTGTCGTTGTACGTGTTGTACGTCACCGTGCTTTGCTAGGTCTTTTTTTTTTTCACGATCGTGTGTATGCAAGGCAGGCAGAATCACGTTGAGAAAAAATTTGTTTTTTCCATGACATTAAAACGATCGTGTGTACATGGCATAAGAACAGCGGTTCCTACAGCCCCACACAGAGGTGGAAACATGATGCTTTGGGGCCATTTCTCTGATAAATGTACAGGCTGACTTTGCCGCATTGAGGGGCCAGTGGGCGGGGCCATATATTGTACAATCTTGGATGAGAACCTTCTTCCCTGAAGATGGGTCATGGATGGACCTTCCAGTATGACAATGACCTAAAACATACCGCCAAGGAGTGGCTCAAGAAGAAACACATTAGGGTCAAGAAGTGGCCTAGACCTTAATCTTATAGAAAATGTATGGAGGAAGCTGAAACTTCGAGTTGCCAAGAAACAGCAAAGAAACCTGAGGGATTTAGAGAAGATCTGTAAAGAAGAGTGGGACAAAATCCCTCCTGAGATGTGGGAACCTGATAACCAACTACAAGAAACTTCTGACCTCTGGGCTTCTCAACAAGGGATTCTCCACCAAGTACTAAGGGGAGCAAATACTTATTTTACTCACTGAACGGCAACTCCATTTATAACATTTGTATCCTGTGTGTTTTTTTCTGGATTTTGGTTGATATTCTGTCTCCATCATATAAAATACACCTATGATAAAAATTATAGACCCTTCATTTCTTTGTATATGGGCAAACCTACAAAATCTGCAAGAGATCAAATAATAATTGTACCCACTGTATATCTATCTATCTATATCTATAATATATATATATATATTAGGTTTTCAATCATGTCACTGACCCAAAACTTGTGGCATGCCCTGTTTTTTGTTTTTTTAGATAAGGTTTCTAAAAAAAATAGGCGGGCATTGCATTTTAATGTAAGGTCTGCTTTAAATTTCTTAGTAGCCGTCCATGAAGGATTGCCATACAGACATGTAAGCAGCAAATATCAAAACTAGTGCAGAATGGCGCCCCCTGC
Organism: Rana kukunoris; assembly: GCA_029574335.1. NCBI lineage: Eukaryota > Metazoa > Chordata > Amphibia > Anura > Ranidae > Rana > Rana kukunoris. The sequence continues at coordinate 159,258,988 of CM056059.1, read as the reverse complement.
CTGATTCAATACACAGTTACTTTGTATTACTATTATCCGTCTACAGGCAACCAGCTTGCAGACCTGGTAAATAGACCCACCGTAGCTCAAACCACTGCACCCCAACAGAGTGCAATGCATGCGGTTGCAGGGCAGTTGTGGCACAGCCTTCAGGACTTCAATGACAGGGAGGGGGGTTTAATTTTGGCCAAAAAGCAAGAGCATTGTAGCTGCAGCACGTGTACAGCCCTGAGCCGCTTCATGTCGGGGAGGGTAATGTCGGGGAGGGTAATGTCGGGGAGGGTAATGTCGTGGAGGGTAATGTCGGGGAGGGTAATGTCGGGGAGGGTACAGTCGGGGAGGGTACAGTCGGGGAGGGTAGAGTCGGGGAGGGTAGAGTCGGGGAGGGTAGAGTCGGGGAGGGTACAGTCGGGGAGGGTAATGTCAGGAGAGTACAGTCAGGAGGGTAATGTCGGAAGGGTACAATTAGGAGGGTACAGTCGGGGAGGGTACAGTCGGGGAGGGTAATGTCAGGAGAGTACAGTCAGGAGGGTAATGTCGGAAGGGTACAGTCGGGGAGGGTACAGTCAGGAGGGTAATGTCGGGAGGGTACAATTAGGAGGGTACAGTCGGGGAGGGTACAGTCAGGAGGGTAATGTCGGGAGGGTACAATTAGGAGGGTACATTCGGGGAGAGTACTGTCAGGAGGGTACAGTCGGGGAGGATACAGTCGGGGAGGGTACAGTCGGGGAGGGTACAGTCGGGGAGGGTACAGTCGGGGAGGGTACGATCGGGGAGGGTAATGTGAGGAGGGTAATGTTGGGAGGGTACAGTCGGGGAGGGTACAGTCGGGGAGGGTAATGTGAGGAGGGTAATGTTGGGAGGGTACAGTCGGGGAGGGTACATTCGGGGAGGGTACAGTCGGGGAGGGTACAATTAGGAGGGTACAGTCGGGAGGGTAATGTTGGGAGGGTACAGTCGAGGAGGGTAATGTTGGGAGGGTACAGTCGAGGAGGGTAATGTTGGGAGGGTACAGTCGGGAGGGTAATGTGGGGAGGGTACAGCCGGGAAGAGTACAGTCAGGAGGGTAATGTGAGGAGGGTAATGTCGGGAGGGTATAATTAGGAGGGTACAGTCGGGGAGAGTACAGCCAGGACGGTAATTTGGGGAGAGTACAGTCAGGGAGGGTACAATTAGGAGGGTACAGTCGGGAAGAGTACAGTCAGGAGGGTACAGTCGGGGAGGGTACAGTCGGGGAGGGTACAGTTGGAAGGGTAGAGTCGGGGAAGGTACATTTGGAAGGGTACAGTCGGGGAAGCCCAGGCAGTAGGGGGAATGTGCACCACACAGGGTGATTAGGGTGTGCCCCCTGTGCACACTTATGCTCCCAGAAGCCATGTGATTGGCTCTCAGTGTGGCCACATGATCAGGAACCGATCCCACTGGCTCCTGATCAGAAGCTGTGTGATTGGCTCTCAGAGTGGTCTCATGATCAGGAACCCATCCCACTGGCTCCTGGTCAGAAGCCATTCGATTGGCTCTCAGTGTGGCCACACGATTAGGAACCCATCCTGCTGGCTCCTGATCAGAAGCCGTGAGATTGTGCAATAAAGCCCACTTTCCCGCCACCACTTATAGGACTAAACATATTAGACACAATACAGGGATTTTTTCCTGCAGCTGTGTAAATGCTTGAGCCATGCGCATTGCAAATGTTTTGTTTTAATGAAAAGACTCCCGAAGAGTGCGGTCAGCGATAGACATGGGACAGAGGAGCAGCAAAGTTTAGCCACTGCTCAGGAGAAATAAGCAGGAAGCCGAGTCTGCCTATGTAATGAACACCACATCTATTAGAAGTACGAACATAAAAAAAGGTTTATAAAACATTAAAGCGAACCGATACAACTAGATACATTCAGCTGAGATGGAAGTCATTGTAAACTCCATAGGAAGCAGGACGTGCGTCACATCCGGGGCCCCTGATCCCATTACTCACTAACATACCCGTGACTTCTGATACAACATTTTATAACTCTGCAGAAGCCAACTTCCCGTTTCACATTCTATTTGCAGCTCGTGCTCCACCCCCCCTCGTTCTTGTGAAATCGCTGAGAACTGGCAAAACAGAGGTGACCGCGTTGTGTTAATGTACCACCCCCCCCCCCCCTGCGGGAAGTGTCATGCATGGATACAAACAGGATCTGCCTGTCCTGGTTTGGGGACCATCCGCGACACAGCGAAGAAAACACAGAAACCATCGCTAAATACTTTGGGGGCATTTATTTAAAAAAAAAAAAAAAAAAATTGCAGAGATTATCATCCTGGGCAACATCAAATGTTATTAAGCTAATTTTCTCTCCAGGTCGAATGTCATTCATTCATACAGAATAGAGTGATTTAGGAAAATACGTTTTGGCCACTAGATGGAGCTGATGATCATTTGAAATGAATACTTACTGTGATCATCACCGCCATCTTGTGGCCATAATGCTGAATTGTTTTCATTAATTCTGTTCTGTATGAATGAATAAGAGAGCTGCTAATCCTGACGATCATTGCAGCCGCCTCTTTTTATGGGAGTGTCTGCAGTCTGTGCTCCACCCCTCCCCTTACCTCCCTACATTCCTCATTCATTCTATTCTGTATGAATGAATAAAAGAGCTGCTAATCCTGTAAAACTGCATGTACACTCATACTGTACGAATGGGGGCAAAAATCAAATGTTATTCCTTTTATCTTCAGGTTAAAAGTCTAAATAAAGGTAATCAGAAAAATATTACATTATGGCCCCTAGAGGGAGCTGATGAGCATAGGAAATTAATACTTATTGTGATCTTCAGCTCCACCTTGTGGCCATAACGCTGTATTTTCCTGATTCACTCTATTCTGTATGAATGAATGACAGAGCTTTGAAACTCCATGAGCATTCCTAAGAATGGGGCAAATTTATTATAAATACACACCCCTTTTGTGTTTATTTACGTTCTTTAGCTTTTATATTTTTGGTTAAGTATACCCTGTCACCAATAAAAAAAAATTATTGTTAAATAAACCAAAAAAGACTGAACATTAAAAAAGAAAAAATAAATAAACTTTTTTTTTTTTTTTTACTTTCTGCTTTAACCACTTGACCTCAGGAACATTTACCCCCCTTCATGACCAGGCCATTTTTTTTTTTTTGCGCTATGAACAAAAAAAGAGAGATAATGGAAAAAAAAACTATATTTTTTACTTTCTGCTTTACAGTAAAACATAGCTAATAAAAAAGTTTAAATATCAAATTTCTTTATAAATTTAAGCCATTTTGTATTCCGATCCAAATTTTTGTTAAAAAAAAAAAAAAAAAGAGCGACAATGTTGGGGGAAAAAAAACATAATTTGTTACTCTCTGCTTTAAAACATATACAGTATAAAAAAAAAAAAATCAAATTTCCTTATAAATTTAGGCCAATTTGTATTCTGAAAATAAATAACAAATAAATAAGCGTATATTGATTGGTTTGTACAAAAGTTCTGGCGTCTACAAACTATGGAATATTTTTACGGATTTTTTTTTTTCTACTAGTAATGATGGAGAGCATGGACTTATAGCGGGACTGCGGTATTGCGGTGGACAAATCAGGCACCTAACTGACACTTTTGACACTTTTTGGCGACCAGTGACACTGAGGCCCCTTTACACTTGTCCTGTGACTGCAAGTTGTTTTTTTTAATCCTATTGATGACTCTGGCTCTAATCATGTGCTTCGAAAAAAATAAAAAATAAACCATTGGAATCCATGCATCTGGCGCCCTGCATGTAGATTAAGGGGCGGGACTCATGGATTAGGGGGCGGTGCCCCAACGCCCTGCGTTACAGGCCGCCACTGGTCACTTCACTGGGTATATGTAGGGCTTTATTACCACTTTAATGAAACTGCATCCCCCCTTCATCAGGGCCAATAAACAAATATGCCGTATCTGCTGAATTGTATAAGGAATTATTTCTTTGTGGTAGCGGTGAGCTCTTTTCCTCATGTCTGCTTAGTCTTACCTTTCCACAGGAGGGGGACGGAGGGGTCGTCACACACAGGGTCACAATACACATTACCATCCTGCAGCTCGTTGCCGACCGTGCCGTTCCCCAGGTTTTTCCGCTTGATGGTGAACAGTTTCTGCATCTTCATGTTGTATCTATGGAAGGAGAAGAAGGAGTGAGAGATGCCAGAGGCCCACTCAGAGGGAAGGAGTCTGCCCCTATGAAATAGTTCTTCATAGTCTGCAATAAAGATCGATCGATCGATATCTATCAATTAAATTACTAAAATCTCATAAAAGCTTTAAAGCAGACATATTTAGCTTCACACTTCCAATCAGGACCGGGACAGGGGGGGGGGGGGTTTCAGGAGGGACGCTTGCCCTGGGCACTGTGGGAGGGGATTTGTATTAGAAGAGGAAATTTGGAGGGGGGGCAGCAGGGTGTAAGTATTATTCTAGGAGGGGAATTTTTTTTGGGGGGGGGGGGGGGGTGGTGGTTATTTAGGGGGATTTTTGTTGGGAGGGGGGATGGGGAGGAAGATTTGTGCTAAGATGGGGGATTTGGGGGGCATTTGTACTGTCGGAGATGATGTGTACTAGGAGGGGGAATTTTAGTGGTAGATGATTTGTGCTAGGAGGGGTGATTTTATTTTGGGGGGGTGGGGGGTGGAAGGCATTTGACCTGGGGGATTTGAGGAATGGGGGGGGCAAAGATTTGTGCTGGGAGGAGGGATTTCAGCACGGGAGCAGATTTGTTGTTGGGGGGGGGTGGTGGGGTGGCCAAAGGCAGGTTGAAAAATGTGTTTGTTTTCATTATTATTTCACTATTTTTTTTTTTCATTTTTCGGGCCATTCGTTATGATTGCAATTCGGAAATTTGAAAATTCGTAAATTCGAATTTGAAAATAAGAAAGAAAATCCCAAAATTCAAAAGAATAACTAACTATTAATTTATAGGAATTGGAATTTCCTTTCTTTTTCATTTCACTATTTATTTATTTCATTTTTCGGGTCGTTCATTATAATTGCAATTCGTAAATTTGTAAATTCGAAAAAATCGGAAAATAAGAAACTCATTCTTTTGATTTTTTGGATTTTCTTTCATATTTTCAGATTTTTTTCGAATTTACGAATTGCAATCATAACGAACGACCCGAAAATTATTAGTTAGTTATGCTTTTGAATTTTTGAATTTACTAACTAATAATAACTACGGTAGCTATTAAATTATATGTATTGGAATTTCCTTTAACTTTCATTTCACTATTTTTTTTTGGGTCATTCGTTATGAATATGATTAGATAGATGAATAGATAGATAATCAATAGAGAAAAATAGGATGATAGATAGATAGATAGATAATGATACACTGGAATGAAGACATTGGACGATGTAACCGGGGAGGATTAATCCCGTACTCAAGGAATACGATTTGTCTAATCCTAGGTAATCACGTGATCCCACGTTCTGGCCTCTGATTGGTCGACAGAGATTACCAGCGCTTATCCCCTCAGGAGACGGGCGTGCGGCGCTCACACTTTCAGATCTTATAACATCCACTCCTAATCAGGCCGCTCGCTCCACCGCCAGGAACAAGAAGGGGGGACGCAGGTGTAATCCGGCCTGGTATAAGATAGCAGCACATGGCTGGAGGGGGCAGTCTGTATAAACAGCATGGCTGAAAATACCTCAGACCACCTGGAGGAGGAGTCACTTCTACATTATATTAAAGTCCATCACTAATATCTCGCGTCCATTCCATCCATTCTCAGTATTTTTCTATCTGCTGATTTCCTTTAGCAATAATCCCGGTGATCCTGCCATGAAGGTCCTTCCTTTAATGGGGTGACAACGCTTTGTCTGTTTCCCAATTGTGCTCCTGCGTTGTCACCCTTTCACATGGATTTCCAATGGAGACTACAGGTGGGCATTTCAACCCACGTTAGCCAGGCATACATAGTCCACCCGGAGAAATGCCACCCAGCCACAGATGGAGTGCACGTAGACAGGAGATGGCTGCAAAGAGATCACCAGCACAGAGCTGAGGTGACAACAAATATTCCAATGGGGACACCGGTTCTGGTGACAACCATACATTTTCTCACTTTGAAGGGATTTCCTGTCATTTCCTATTGTGGCTATGGGACAGGAAGTGAAGGGAAGTCTCCCCAGTGGGGTTACAGATGGCAAAAAATCTGACAGGCGTTTTAGCCCTCAATTATTCTATCCAAAATGAAAAAAAAAAAGTGTTTTACTTTAACCACTTAACCCCCGGACCATATTGCTGCCTAATGACCAGAGCACTTTTTGTGATTTGGCGCTGCGTTGCTTTAACTGACAATTGCGCGGTCGTTGAGGTTATTAAACTCACGAAAATTCTCGTACGACAGAAAAAAAAGATCGTAAGTGATGTCACGTGTTGTAATGTTTTTGTATTGTATTGTCGGACGACGGCTGTACTGACTAAACGAAAATCGTACGATCTGACATCGTACGAGGAAAATTTTCGCGCATGTCCGATCGAAAAATATCGGATGAACGGTCGTGATCGGCTCTCGAAAGTAGTGTACACACGATCTATCATCGGACGATCGTTTTCGTCCGATATTCGGATCGTGTGTATGGGCCATAAGGATGATTGCTGCATCCTGAGGCTTTGGGGAGTGAAGGAGCAGTCACAAACTCTACTGAAGAGGTGAGGTGCTGATGGATATTTCTGTGTGAGAAATATCAAAGAGACTTTTTGTTTTCTGCTGTAGGACCAGCAGTGTCTGCCCAGCAGTAGGCTGTGCCAGACTCCATAGGTAGGTTCCTGTGTTGGGAAGGTAGACGCCCAAGTGGCAAGGGTTTATTTTCTTTTTTTTGCTGTTTTGATGCTTGCACGTGTATCCCGCAAGATGGAAAAATAAACCATATCCTTTGTTTTCAATCATCCTCAACTGCCTTTTTGTACAGTTCAGCGTGTAGTGAACCCATCCAGGGGGTCACACACACCCTCTACCGAGCAAATCCCTCACACTATTTTGAAAAAAATGCAATATTTCTTAGATTTTGCTATAATGAATATCCCCCAAAAATATATAAAAAGTTCTCAGTTTAGGCCGATACATATTCTTCTACATATTTTTCTGTAAAAAAATCAAAAAAAAACGAAATTAGCGTTTATTGATTGGTTTGCGCAAAAGTTATAGCGTTTACAAAATAGGGGGTAGTTTTATGGCATTTTTATTAATATTTTTTTTTTACTAGTAATGGCGGCGATCTGCATTTCTTTTCAGTACTGCGACATTATGGCGGACACTTCGGACACTTTTGACAAATTTTTGGGACCATTGGCATTTTTATAGCAATCAGTGCTATAAAAATACATTGGATTACTATAAAAATGCCATTGGCAGTGAAGGGGTTAACACTAGGGGCGGGGAAGGGGTTAAGTATGTTCCTGGATTCTAACTGTATGGGGGGGTGGGACCCACTACATTGTATGAACAGAAGATCAGCGTTTCTCTCCCTGACAGAACCGGGAGCTGTGTGTGTTTACACACACAGCTCCCGATCCTCGCTCTGTACCGAGCAATCGCGGGTGCCTTGCGGCGATCGTGCGCGCCGGGCATGCGCGCGGGACCTGGGGGGCGCGTGCGTCCCCTAGTGGCCGCGAAAAGAGCCGACGTAGAGCTACGGGCTCTCGCCCAGGAGAGCCGACCTGCCGCCGTAAAATGACGGTGGCAGGTCGGCAAGCAGTTAAAGCTGAACTCTGGAATAAGAAAATATCATCTGAATCCATTGGGCATGTGTATTCTGCTTGTGTCTCAGTGATCTTTGTGTATTTCTTCCAGATTTGTGCAGTAATCCAGTGTGAGACTTCCTGTGATAAAGACCACCCACTGCTGCTCCATCCCCTTGTGCAGGATGACTGGTCTTGTCTCCGCCCCCTCCTGTAGTGAGTGGAGCCTTGTTGGGCCCCTCCCACAGCTCTGCGCTCTCTCTCCTTGTGCAGAATGACTGGCCCTATCTCTGCCCCCTCCTATCATTTTCTTTAGTGGGTGGAGCCTACTAGGCCTCCTCTCACAGCTCTGCTCTCTCTATCTACCTTTGTGCAGAATGACTGGCCCTATCTCCGCCCCCTCCTATCATTTTCTTTAGTAGGTGGAGCCTACTGGGCCCCCTCCCACAGCTCTGCTCTCTCTCCTTGTGCAGGATGACTGGCCCTATCTCCGCCCCCTCATATAATTTTCTTTAGCAGGTGGAGCTTACTGGGCCCCTCCCACAGCTCTGCTCTCTCTCTCTCTTCTTGTGCAGAATGACTGGCCCTATCTCCGCCCCGGCCCCGCCTATCATTTTCTTTAGTGGGTGGAGCCTACTGGTCCCCTCCCACAGCATTGCTCTCTCTCTTTGTGCAGAATGACTGTCCCTATTTCTGCCCCCTCCTATCATTTTCTTTAGTGGGTGGAGCCTACTGGGCCCCCTCCCACAGATCTGCTCTCTCTCTCCTTGTGCAGGATGACTGGCCCTATCTCAGCCCCCTCGTATAATTTTCTTTAGCAGGTGGAGCCTTATTGGGCCCCTCCCACAGCTCTGCTCTCTCTTTGTGCAGAATGACTGGCCCTCTCTCCGCCCCCTCCTATCATTTTCTTTAGCAGGTGGAGCCTACTGGGCCCCCTCCCACAGCTCTGCTCTCTCTCCTTGTGCAGGATGACTGGTGTTGTCTCTGCCCCCCTCTTGTAGTTTTCTGTAGTGGGTGGAGCCTTGTTGGGGTCTTCCCACAGCTCTGCTCCCTCCTTGTGCAGGAAAACGTGTCCTATTTCCGCCCCCCTTCTATCATTTTCTTTAGTGGGTGGAGCCTACTGGGCCCCTCCTACAGCTCTGCTCTCCCCTTGTGCAGGGTGACTTTTCTTGTCTCTGCCCACTCCTGTAATTTTCTGTAGTTGGTGGAGCCTACTGGGCCCCTCCCACAGCTCTGCTCTCTCTCTCCTTGTGCATGATGACTGGTGTTGTCTCCGCCCCCCTCCTGTAGTTTTCTGTAGTGGGTGGAGCCTTGTTGGGTCCCTCCCACAGCTCTGCTCTCTCTCCTTGTGCAGAATGACTGGCCCTATCTCCGCCCCCTCCTATTATTTTCTTTAGTGGGTGGAGCCTACTGGGCCCCCTCCCACTGCTCTGCTCTCTCTCTCCTTGTGCAGAATGACTGGCCCTATCTCCGCCCCCTCTGATCATTTTCTTTAGTGGGTGGAGCCTACTGGGCCTCCTCCCACAGCCCTGCTCTCTCTCCTTGTGCAGGATGACTGGTCTTGTCTCCGCCCACCTCCTGTAGTTTTCTGTAGTGGGTAGAGCCTTGTTGGGCCCCTCCCACAGCTCTGCTCTCTTACCTTGTGCAGGGAAACTGGCCCTATCTCTGCCCCCTCCTATCATTTTGTTTAGTGGGTGGAGCCTACTGAGCCCCCTCCCACAGCTCTGCTCTCTCTCTCCTTGTGCAAAATGACTGGCCCTATCTCCGCCCCCTCCTATCTTTTTCTTTTGTGGGTGGAGCCTACTGAGCCGCCTTCCACTGCTCTGCTCTCTCTCCTTGTGCAGGATGACTGGTGTTGTCTCCGCCCCCCCTCCTGTTGTTTTTTGTAGTGGGTGGAGCCTGCTGGGCCCCCTCCCACAGCTCTGCTCAGGCTATGTACCGCACAGTGAGGATGTCACTGCTACTTTTACAAAGGTAATATCTGATTTTGCAAAGGTTTTTGTGGATTTATATTCTTTTTGACTTTTGAGAAATATATTTAAATGACACTTTGCGCTTAGATTTAGGGCGATTGCTTAGGGGGGACATTTGGGGTTCACTTCCACTTTAACATATTTATAAAGCAGCAAATCTGACATTCGCCCAACATTATTCTCTGTTGTGTTTTACACCATAGTGAATGTTTGGTGAAAGTCACATTCACCCCCCCACACGTATGATGTAAGTATTGTGGAATTATCTTATAATAGAACAAAGAAGTGGAAATGATGGAAAGTTCTAAAGATGGCTTTTTCCAGCATGTACTCCGTATAATCCGTCTTGGCCTGTGTCCTGGAAGGCTCTCCGGCTCTGCGGCACACGAAGGGTGAGTGATTACGCCGCGCACAGAATTAAACCCCGGTGAGCTTCTTACGCTCTGTTATGGCATAATCGGCAGTTGCGATTTCAAGCTGAAATGAGACGTATCCCTCACTTCTCACTGGTGTCATCTTCTCCCCTCCCCCTACAACCCCACTAACCCCCCCCCCCCCAACCCAAGAACAATTCCCACAGAAGAGTTACTTTATATAGATGAAACAATTGATATTTATGGAATAGTAGGTGATAGAATGAGATCCAAACGCCAACCAAAATGTATATTTTGATGTTTTGGACAGATTGGGGCCCCCAGCACAGGGATGGTGGGAACCTCTCATAATGGGCACAGCAGGTGTACAGACCCGGAAACTCGGCACAGGGATGGTGGGAACCCCTCATAATGGGCACAGCAGGTGTACAGACCGGGGAACTCATAACAGGGATGGTGGGAACCCCTCATAATGGGCACAGCAGGTGTACAGACCCGGAAACTCGGCACAGGGATGGTGGGAACCCCTCATAATGGGCACAGCAGGTGTACAGACCCAGGAACTCAGCATAGGGATGGTGGGAACCCCTCATAATGGGCACAGCAGGTGTACAGACCCAGGAACTCAGCACAGGGATGGTGGAAACCCCTCATATGGGGCACAGCAGGTGTACAGACCCGGGAACTCAGCACAGGGATGATGGGAACCCCTTATAATGGGCACAGCAGGTACAGGCCACCCACAGAATCTGCAGTTTTTCAGTTCTTATAACAGACAGAGGGGAGACATTTGACAGGTAAGGATACATGCAGGAGGCATCTATATCCTTATAGATCAGCACTATGGCAGTAGTTTAGAAAGGGTGAGAGTGGCTTTACATCCACTTTAATCATAACTATTCCTAAAAATGTCTCTTCCCCCCTTTCGCCTACCTATGCCGTCTACTCACCTTTTTTTCAGCCCGCTCAATGTCCGGTCACATGATTCCACGGCTCCCCTGTGTAAGAGAGCGCTCTACAACGGCTGGGAATAACGTGGTGACGTCACCCAAAGGCTCCCACAGCCTAAACATTGTGGGCGTTCCCTCCTCTGCACTACAACCAACCGCTCACTGACGCAGGGGGGGCGGAGCTGCAGGATCACATGACTCGACCAAAGGTAAGTATATCGATCCTTTCTACATAGGGTAGGCAGGATAGGTAGCAGGAGGGGGAGGGAGGGGACATTTTTAAGACTAGTTATGGTTAGGCTGGAATTCTATTTAAAAAAAAATAATAACTTACTTCATTATCAGAATGTAGATGAGATACATTATTATGAGGATAAGACTCTCCCACCTGCAAATCAGAAAAGAAATAACATTATTATTACCTGGGAACAGGAATCTCTGTATAGCAATTATAATATACTGTATACACATATATATATATATATATATATATATATATATATATATATATATATATTTTACACACACTATATATGATGTCTAGAACATTATCCCGGGAAATATACCTGGCAGCAATGTACTGTTATAAGAATCCAACACTAATGGCCCATACACACGATCCGAATATCGTACGACGGATCGTAGGACTTTTTTCGCTTAATAGTCGCAAGTAAAATGAAATAGGTCATTAAAGTCACAAAAATTCTCGTACAACAGAAAAAAAAAAATCGGAAGTGATGTCATGTGTTGTAATGTATTTGTATTGTATTGTCGGACGACAACTGTACTGACTAAAACAAAAATCGTACGATCTGACATCGTACGAGAAAAATTTTCACGATTGTCCGATCGAATAATATCGGATGAACGGTCGTGATCGGCTCTCTAAAGTAGTGTACACACGATCCGAAAATCGTACGATCCATCATCGTACGATCGTTTTCGTCCGATATTCGGATCGTGTGTACGGGCCATAAGTTCTGTAAAGTGGCTCCTCCCACCTATGGATAGGAATGACAGCTCATACAGGAGTGCTCACTACTCTGCATGGAAAAGGGGAGGGGCTTAGAAAAGCAGGGGTGGGAGTTGAATGATCAAAGGTGGGGCATAACTATCACTGGAGGCATGACTTAGACCACCTTCACCCTGGGGTGTTTTTCAGGCGCTTTAGCATTAAAAAAAGCACATGTAAAGCGCCTGAAACAAGCTGCATCTGCAATCCCAATAGGACACACCCCTTGCCATGCCCCCTTAAAGGAGAATTGTACAAAAAAAAAACAAGATTGGTTAAACTAGGGATGTCCCGATACCGTCACTAATATCGGTACCGATACCGAGCATTTCCCAGAGTACTTGTACTCGGTGGAAATGCTCTGACGCTTCACCCGATCTCTGGGCAGTCAGGATGATGATCGGTGCGGCAGGGGAGTTGCAAGCACTGATCTGCCCCCTTTTCAGCTGTTTTGGTTAAAGTTATACAGTGGTAATCGGTGCTTGCAACTTCCCCCAAAGCTGCACCGATCACCGCTGACTGTCCCCTTCTATACTGTCCTCCCCCTCTGTGCTGTCTTCCCCCCTCCCTGCTGTCTCCCCCCCCCCTTCGTGCTCCGTGCTGTCTTCCCCCCTTTGTGCTCCGTGCTGTCTCACTCCCCCACATGCTGTCTTCCCCCACCCTCTGTGCTCCTTGCTGTGGGGGGGGGCATTTACGAAGGGCTCGATCCCAAGCCAGGCTATGTGTGTCTATTGACATACACAGTGCAGCTCAGCCCTGCCCCCCCACTCCCTCCTAACAGAATTTGATTGACAGCAGCAGAAGCCAATGGCAAAGAGTCCGGCAAAGGAGAGAGAGGGCAATGGTGCTGCTCTGGAGCACAGCACTGGATCGTTATCAAGCTCAGGTAAGTGTTTTGGGGTGGGGGAGGGGGATCTGCACATTAAAAAAATACCTTCACTTCCTGTCCTGGTGACTCAACAGGATGCAAATAAATCTCCACGTAGTGTGGGAGGAGCCAGTCACCAGAATAGGTGGTATTTGGTTATTTCCCCTCATTTCCTGTTTTGGCACCCCCCTTTCCCCCTCAATGTACCAATGTCTGAGGACCTCTAATATAGGAGACTTACCAGACAATGACTTCATCATAAATAAACTGCAAGAGAAAATAAAGACAGAGCGAACATTAGTACAGGCAGTCAAAGTCTTATCCCTGCTGTATGTAATGCAATCATTGTAAAGAGAACCTGTCAAAGTTTCATTTCTGCCCCAATAATAGAAGAATGGAGGTCTGATTGTAGTTCATACAAATGTACCAGGACTCCCCTTCATTACATACTGCATTGCCATCCTCAACAGTTTGCACCATAACTCTATGTGCCCCCTAGAGATGGGGGGAGAAGAGGTTTTGGCCCTAGGGGCCCCTGGGACATGGGCATACAGGACCCTCATTGTGTATGTTGGCCACTAGATGGAGCTGATGATCACAGGAAGTCATAGTGTTAGAGAAATAGTGGGAAACCTCTTGCCCAATACTTGTGACATTCGTCCAATGAATGCATTATAACCAGACCCTCTCCTGAAAACCCAACCACTGAGAACCCAACCACTGACTTATGGTTGATTGAGTTTTTTTTTTTTTTTAATTGTGTATGTTGGCCACTAGATGGAGCTGACAATCACAGGAAACCATAGTATTAGAGATATATTTAGAAAAATGTCTTGCAACCTGGGCCAATACTTGTAACATTCATCCAATCATAGGCATGTACACAGGGTGTGCCAGGTGTGCCTGTGCACACCTTAATCACCCCATGTGGTGCCAATTGCCCCTGCTTCCGATCTCCCCCTGCAATGCTGCCAGTTTCCATCCTCTCCTCTCAGGAGCAAGGAAGTGGCTGGTAAATATTAAATTAACCGGCCCTTCCTTTTCTGAATAAAGACGGTGAGTGATCTGTACCGATCGCTCCTGTCTTCATTCTTAACTGAAGCATATAAACTATGTATACTGCAGGCTGCAGGGAACAGGGCTGGGGAATCTCTGCCCTCAGTTTATTTCTCTGTTTTAAAAGTGTGACATCAGGACTCTGTTTAGACCCCTGATAATTTACCAAAACCCCATAATGGGGCTCTTAAAATTTTAAATAAAATGGATTGTAAAAAAATAATTAAAAAAAAACACCGACACCATCCACTGCCCTACTGACACCAATCTCTGCTCTACTGACACGCAGGGCCATCTTAATAGCATCATGGGCCCCTGGGCAAAGTAATGCTCTGGGGCCCCTACAATGGAGACAGTGCAGGTAAGGTAGGAAGCAGACAAGTGGAGCTTCCCTTTTTGGGTCAGAGCTTCACTGGCGCTTCGACCCCACCCCTCCCTGCTGGCTGTGATATAGGTATCGTCACAGCATGGCACACCACTGCCAGCCTGCCTCCCCTGTGTATCTATCACTCTCAGTGCCAACAAGGGGCCCCTTAATTTCCGGGCAGCGTGAGCTCAAGGAGCAGCTTCTTTGGGGAAAGTGCAGCTGAGGCCCCTGGGCAGTGCCCAGGTGTGCCCTCTCATTAATCCAATAGGCTGTGCACACCTATGCATCCAATGAATGTTTTATAACCAGACCCCCTTCATGCAAACCCAACCACTGGCCTATGGTTGACTGAGGTATTTTTAGAAAAATAAATACAGCATTTCGGCCACTAGACGGAGCTGATGATCATAGAAAGGCATAGTACAGTGGAACCTTGGATTACGAGCATAATCTGTTCCAGAAGAATGCTTGTAATCCAAAGCACTCGCATATCAAAGCAAGTTTCCCCATAGAAGTCAATGGAAACGAAAATCATTTGTGCCACATTGACTTCAATGGCATGCAATACCACATGTGGCCAGAGGTGGGGGGGGGGGGGGCGCCGGAGAGCCTCATAAGTTATCGGGGACAGTTCGACTGACCTCGGAAACCCTCGGAAAGGCTCAGAAACACCCAGGAACAGAGTATTTCGGAACGGCTAGGAAACCGTTCCGAGTGTCACCGGCGTCCCCATTAGCTTGAATCCTGTTCGATTTGCGAGACAACGCTTGCAAACCAAGTCAGAATTAAAAAAGTTGCTCGTCTTTCAAAAAGCTTGTTAACCACTTAAGACCCAGACCTTTAGGCAGCTAAAGGACCCGGACAGTTTTTGCGATTTGGCACTGCGTCGCTTTAACTGACAATTGCACGGTCATGCGACGTGGCTCCCAAACAAAATTGGCATCCTTTTTTTCCCACAAAGGGCTTTCTTTTGGTGGTATTTGCTCATCTCTGCGGTTTTTATTTTTTGCGCTATAAACAAAAATAGAGCGACAATTTTGAAAAAAAACTATATTTTTAACTTTTTGCTATAATAAATATCCCCCAAAAATATATATAAAAAAAAATGTTTTGCTCAGTTTAGGCCGATACGTATTCTTCTACCTATTTTCGGTAAATCATCGCGGCGGCGATCATCGATTTTTTTCATAACTGCAACATTATGGCAGACACATCGAACAATTTTGACACATTTTTGGAACCATTGTCATTTTCACAGCAAAAAAAATGCATTAAAAATGCATTGTTTACTGTGAAAATGATAATTGCAGTTTGGGAGTTTAACCACAAGGGGGCGCTGAAGGGGTTAAGTGTGACCTCATCTGTTTTTCTAATTGTAGGGGGTGTGGCTGTAGGTGTGACGTCATTGAAAGTGTTTCCCTATATAAGGGAACACACGTTTAATGACGGCGCCACAGTGAAGAACAGGGAAGCTGTGTTTACACACAGCTCTCACCGTTATTCAGCTCCGGGGACCGATCGCGGGACTCCAGCGGCGATCGGGTCCCGCGGCCACGGAGCTTCGGACTGGGTCGCGGGTGTGTGCCCGCGACCCACGGCTGGGCACTTGAAGAGGACGTACCTGTACGTGCTTGTGGCCAGCCGTGCCATTCTGCCGACGTATATGTGCAGGAGGCGGTCCTTAAGTGGTTAAGCACATTACTTATAAACCAAGGTTCCACCGTATTAGAGAAATACAGGAAGACCTCTTGCATCCTTTGTGAATACTTATGACATTCGTCCAATGAATGTTTTTTAAACAGACCCTTCATGCAAACCCAACCACTGGCCCATGGTTTATTGCTGTATTTTAGAAAAATAAATACAGAATTTTGGCCACTAGATGGAGCTGACGATCATAGGAAGCCATAGTATTACAGAAAATACAAGGATACTTTGTGCAGCCTAAGCGAAAAAGAGTTTTATAAATAGGCCCCCATCCTGCAAACTCAACCACGGCTTATGCCTGGGAGAATACAGTAATACCTCAGGTTGCGAGTAATGCGGTTTATAAGCGTTTCGCAATACAAGCTTTTTTTATTTTTTAAATCCTGACTCGTTTTGCGAGCTTTGTCTAGCAAGACAAGCAGGATTCAAGCCTCTGGGGTGAGCAGTACCGCATTTAGGGTGAGGCTGCCGGCGACGCTCGGAGACGCCCAGAGAAACTTCTTTCCCGAGTGTTTCTGAGCATCTCCGAGAGTCTCCAGCCCTCCAGCACCTCTGGCCACATACAGTCCTGCATACACCAGCAGTGACAGTGGAACACAATATCTGAGTTTCCATTGATTCTAATGGGGAAACTCGCTTTGATATACGAGTGCTTTGGATTACAAGCATTCCTTTGGACCAAATCATGCTCGTAATCCTATTGTATCTGTGATGCACTATGATGGTATGATGGTACAATGCCACCTTCATATATGCCAACATTGCCCATACATGTAACAATCTGATCGAAAGATTCTTCACAGAATCAGATAATATGACCTAATCTATGAATGACACTAAGGGGTGTATCTATAAAACATTCATTGGGGGGCAAATGTCACAAGCATTTGTAAAAGCTGCACAAAGTCCCTCCCGGTATTTTCTCTAATACTATGACTTCCTATGATAGTCAGCTCCATCTAGTGGCCAAATTGCAGTATATTTTCTGACGGTTCTATTTCAGAAGAAAATACAGTAAAACCTTGGAATGCCGACTCGGTTTGCGAGCGTTGTCTCGCAAGACAAACAGGATTTAAAAGGGCTGTAAAGGTACAATTTTTTCCCCCCTAAATATCTTCCTTTCCGTTAGTGCAGTCCTCCTTCACTTACCTCCTCCTTCCATTTTGCTTTTAAATGTCCTTATTTCTTCTGAGAAATCCTCACTTCCTGTTCTTCTGTCTGTAACTCCACACAGTAATGCAAGGCTTTCTCCCTGGTGTGGAGTGTTGTGCTCGCCCCCCTCCCTTGAGGGGGCGAGCAGGAGAGTCAGGACACTCTCTACGTTGCAGATAGAGAAAAGAGCTGTGTGCTAGTGGGCGTCCTGACTCTCCTGCTCACCTCCTCAAGGAAGGGGGCCAGCACGACACTCCACACCAGGGAGAAAGCCTCGCATTACTGTGTGGAGTTACAGACAGAACAGGAAGTGAGGATTTCTCAGAAGAAATAAGGACATTTATAAGCAAAATGGAAGGATGAGGTAAGTGAATGGGGACTGCACTAAGGTAAAGGAAGCTATTAAGGGGGATTTTTTTTACCTTTACAACCCCTTTAAGCCTTTTGGGGTGTGCAGTATCGCATTTGGCCAGAGGTGCGGGGGGGGGGGGGGGGGGGCGGTTGACCCTCGGAGACGCTAGGAGACACTCAGAAACACTCAAAACACTCCGTTATGGAGTGTCTGCGAGTGTCTATGAGCGTCTCTGAGTGTTTCCGAGCTTCTCCGAGTGTTTCCGAGTGTCTTCAGCGCACCCCCCCACAACTCTGGCCACATCCGGTACTGCATACACTAGCAGTGACACAGGAATGAATTATCTGAGTTTCCATTGATTCCTATGGGGAAACTCGCTTTGATATACGAGTGCTTTGGATTACAAGCATTCTCCTGGAACGAATTATCGGAGTTTCCATGGACTTCTATGGGGAAACTCGCTTTGATATACGAGTGCTTTGGATTACAAGCATTCTCCTGAAACGAATTATCGGAGTTTCCATGGACTTCTATGGGGAAACTCGCTTTGATATACGAGTGCTTTGGATTACAAGCATTCTCCTAGAACGGATTATGCTTGTAATCCAAGGTACTACTGTACTCTACAATGTATTAAAGCCTTATATTCTTTTCTGGGGAATTACTATTCACACAGTGACTGTCAGCTTCCATCTGTGGCTTCTTTGCTCAGGCTGTGTTTGGTGACAGTGTGACGGAGCTCCTCTTTGATGCACGCTGTGACTCATCCCTGGTTGGGCGGGAGGGATAGGGCGCTGCGTTTTCCTGCACGTCGTTTTGGCTTATTGTGCATAAAATAATTCTGGTTTGTGTAGGTAACAGGTTTTATTTATTCATGAAAATCTGCTGTGGGAGAAATCATAGGAAAGATGGAGCGTAGAACGCGCGGCGTGAGACATCTTCCTGGAACGTATATAAGAATAATAACTAAATACGACGTATGCAATACAGCAGACTGTCACATAGTATCATCTCTCAGGAAGATTATTGGAGGCGGCCCCTTCCCCCGCAGTGTCATTCTCAGCAGAACTGGGGGCAGATTATTTTCCAGCATGCTGGATATTAAAGCGGTATTAAACCCAAAATGGAATATATTGCAGCTTACAATCATTAGATGTGGTGGCTGCATTTGTTTTCTTTTTGTTTAACCACTTAAGACCTGGACCATTATGCAGGTAAAGGACCTGGCCAGTTTTTGCGATTCAGCACTGTGTTGCTTTAACTGACAATTGCGCGATCGTGCGACGTGGCTCCCAAACAAAATTGTACGTCCTTTTTTTCCCACAAATAGAGTGTTCTTTTGGTGGTATTTGATTACCTCTGCGGTGTTTATTTTTTGCGCGATAAACAAAAATAGAGCGTCAGTTTTGAAAAAAATAATATTTTTTACTTTTTGCTATAATAAATATCCCCAAAAAATATATAAAAAAATGTTTTTTCCTCAGTTTAGGCCGATACGTATTCTTCTACATATTTTTGGTAAAAATAAATCGCAATAAGCGTTTATTGATTGGTTTGCGCAAAAGTTATAGAGTTTACAAAATAGGGGATAGTTTTATGGCATTTTTAGTAATAATTTTTTTTTTTACTACTAATGGC
This sequence comes from Rana kukunoris, assembly GCA_029574335.1. NCBI lineage: Eukaryota > Metazoa > Chordata > Amphibia > Anura > Ranidae > Rana > Rana kukunoris. The sequence continues at coordinate 159,239,819 of CM056059.1, read as the reverse complement.
GGCGATCAGCGTTTTTTTTCCGTGACTGCGACATTATGGCGGACACATCGGACACTTTTGACACATTTTTGGGACCATTGTCATTTTCACAGCGAAAAGCGCTATAAAGATGCACTGATTACTGTGAAAATGGCAGTGAAGGGGTTAACCACTAGGGGGGGTTAAGTGTGCCTTAAGGAAGTGATTCTTACTGTAGGGGGCGTGGCTGGGCGTGTGACATCAGTGATTGTTGTTCCCTATAACAGGGAACAAACGATCAGTGACAAGCCACATAGAAAAACGGGGAAGGTTTGTTTACACTCACCTCTCCCCGTTCTTCAGCTTCTGTCATCCGATCGCGGGACACCAGCGGCAATCGGGTCCACGGTTCCCGCGGGCGCGGTCATGGAGCTTCAAACCAGCGTGCCTGCGATGTCGGAAGCCGATCAGTCCCTCGGCTCCCAGCTGCCCCCTCCGCCATCCTCGGTGAGGGAATCAGGAAGTGAAGCATTGCGGTTTCACGTCCTGGTTCCCTACTGCACATGCGCAAGCCGCGCTGCCCGTCCTCACAGCTGTCATGCTGTCTTCTGGGACCTGTGTGTTTCCCAGAAGACAGTGGGGAAAAAAAAGAATAGGCGTAGGTCAACGCGATCACTGCGGTGATCTATGCCAGGAAGTAGGAGCAAATACCTGTATTACACAGGTATCTGCTCTCTCCTCCCCCCTGAGTCCCAAATGTGACACCGGAGGGGGGGGGGGATATTCCAAAAAGTGGAAGTTCCATTTTTGGGTGGAATTCCACTTTAATGCCGCGTACACATGACCGTTATTCATGTCATGGAAAATGATGTGACGTGATTCCTCTCAAGCCTGCCTTGCCTACACACGATCGTGAGAAAAAATGCTCTAGCAAAGCGCGGTGACATACAACACGTACGACGCCACTATAAAGGGGAAGCTCCATTCGAATTGCGCCACCTTTTGGGCTGATTATGCAAATTTCCCTTCTCATAACTTGCTTCTGAGCATGCGCGTTTTTTTTTCCATGACAAGAAAAACGACGAGAAAAAAATAGAGCAGGTTCTAAATTTTTAGTGCCCATTTTTCGCGTTGAAAAAAACGCTGACCAATGGAAAATGGCATTTTTCTTGTCATGAAAAACGGTGTAGGCGGCATAAGGCTTCCCCCCCCCCCCTTCTGGTCAGCAATACATCTCCTTAATTATAGCATCACCACTCTGGATGAAGGAGCACAGTGGGCACCTTTGGACAGCAGCATTGTCAGTCTGGGAGGTAAAATGGGCTAGCAGGTTTAGATACACTAAAAAATAGAAGCCAAACTCCATATCACATTTTAAAGGTAGTTACAGCAAATAGTGTTTTTTCCTTTTGGGATAAAGGTTTTATAAGAATAAATAAATAATATTATTTTTTTCTTACTACAATATTATTTTTTATTTGATTTTTAATTTTTATTTATTTTTTTAGAAACCCCATAGTTTACTATGCTTCAGTGCAGAATGAACACAGGAGCGATGAACATCACATCTAAGAATTGGTAAGCTGCAATATGATAAATGTTTCTTTTGGGGTTTAATACGGCTTTAAGAGAAGGGGAAAGGGAATATGTAGGAAATGTTGCATTGCTGTGCACAGATTGCCTTGTGAACACACAGGTGAAAATAAAAGGGGTAATTGGTTATTGGGGGGCCCGCCAAGGTAATGAGCCCAGTGACAAGTTCGATGTCAGCCGATGCCGTCATACTTACAATAATTAGTGCGATTATTGCTAGGATGTAGTACATGGAGTCACGGAATAAAGACCACCACGTCAATAGGACAACCTGCGGGGTTAGGAGAGAGGAAAGGAGAGTAGGGTGGGGGGTGAAGAGCAGGGAATAGGGTAGAAAGGGGGGGCAGAAGAGAGAGAAAAAAGAAGGGAGGATAAGAGGGGTGAGATGGAGAGCGAAGAAGAGAGTGGGAGGAGAGAGAGAGAGAGAGAGAGAGAGGGGAGAGAGAGAGGGGGGAGAGAGGGAGAGAGGGGATAGAGAATAGAGGGGAAAGGAGAGAGAGAGAGAGAGAGAGAGAGAGAGAGAGAGAGAGAGAGAGGGGGGGGGAGAGAGGGAGAGAGCGGGAGAGAGATGGGATAGAGAATAGAGGGGAAAGGAGGAGGGAGAGGGAAAGGAGGGGGATAGGGAATAGAGGGGGAACAGAACGAGAGAGAGGGTGTGAGAAAGAAGGGGACAAATAGCAGAGAAGGAACATGGAGAAAAGTGGGACAGAGAGCAGACAAGGAGCGAATATAAGGGGGCATGGAGCGAATAGGGGGAACAGGGAGAAAAGGGGGAGAGAGACAGAGAGAGAGGGGGCAATGAGTGAAGAGAAAGGACAGTGGGGGGAAGGAGAGAGAGGGGGCAAGGAGGGAAGAGAGGGAACATGGGGAGAAAAGGGGGAGAGAACAGAGAGGGGGGCAAGGAATAAAGAGGGGGAAGTAGGATAGAGACAGAGAGAAAGGGGGGCAAGAATGAAAAGGGGGAGAGAGACAGAGAGGAGGCAAGGAGGGAAGAGAGGGGACATGGAGAAAAGGGGGGGGGAGACAAAGAGAGGGGGCAATGAGTGAAGGGAGAGGACAGGGAGAAAAGTGGGAGAGAGACAAAGAGGGGGGCAAGGAATAAAGATGGGGAAAGGGCGAAGAGAGGATTCAGAGAGAGAGAGAGAGAGAGAGAGAAAGGAGGGCAAGGAGAAAAGGGGGAGAGAGACAGAGAGGGGGGGCAAGGAATAAAGAGTGGGGAAGGGATAAAACGGGATAGAGACAGAGAGAAAGGGGGCAAGAAGCAAAGAGAGAGAACAAGGAGAAAAGGTAGAGACAGTGGTGGGGCAAGAAGGGAAGAGAAGGAACAGGGAAAAAGGGGGTAGAAAGACAAAGAGAGGGGGCATGGAGAGAAGAGTGGGAACAAGGAGAAAAGGGGGAGAGAGACAGAGAGAGGAGGCAATGAATAAAGAGTGGGGAAGGGAGAAAAGGGGATTGAGACAGAGAGAAAGGGGGGAAAGGAGCAAAGAAACAAGGAGAAAAAGGGGGAGAGAGACAGGGAGAGGGGGGCAAGGAGGGAAGAGAGGGGACAGACAAAAGGGGGAGAGAGACAGAGAGAGGGGGTCAAGGAATAAAGAGTGGGGGAAGGGAAAATAGGGAATAGAGACAGAGAGAAAGGGGGGCAAGGATAAAAGAGAGAGAACAAGGAGAAAAGATGGAGGGAGACAAAGAGAGAGGGGGGCGCACGGAGAGAAGAGTGGGAACAAGGAGAAAATGGGGAGAGACAGAGAGAGAAAAAGGGGGGCAAGGAGGGAAGAAAGGTAACAGGGAGAAAATGGGGGGAGAGACAGAGGGGGGGGGGGGGGGTGTGAGGAGTGGGAACATGGAGAAAAGGGGAGGAGGAGGGGAAGGGAAGAGAAAAGGAGAGCAACATTTTCCAGTTAGAATAATGTTTACAATACAATCTTACATTAAAAAGAATTACAAGAAAATTATTCCCTGTGTTATTTTCCTGTCCTAAATTCCTTGTGGTGGTCCCACCTCACACACAGACAGGATAAGACCACCGAGAAAAATTTCCTAATCGTCGTGTGATGTTGCAAAGGACAGCAGACTGGCCGCCTTACATACAGATCACACATAAATCTCATTTGTTTCTTTTTCCACATTGTTACTTTTTTTATTACTTTGAAAAGTTTTCCCACAGATCCCCCATGTTTGTCTATTTATTTATAGATAATTCTATGACTTTGGCCTTATCCAAACGAGATTAGAATTCCATCTTTTAGCCATGAGAATGGAAGGAAATATTGGGGAGGAATAAATTGATTTTTCTGGCGTTTGTGTCGTTTTAAAATATCTTTAGAAAAATTCTGTGCTATGACTGGGGGAAGCAGACCCGGGGGCCAGCCACCAATTATGGCATTCACTGACAAGCTGAAGAGAGGCCCAAGGTTCTCATTCTAAAATGCTAGGAGGTGGCCGTCCGAAAGACTTTCATCATATGTAGCAAGCTTTTTATATATATCAGGGTTTGACAAATTTGCTTGGAATCTAGGAGCCAGCTAAAAAAGTTAGGAGACAAAAAACGCACCCCTCCCACCAAGCGCAGAAGCGAGCGCATACGTGAGTAGCGCCCGCATATGTAAACGGTGTTCAAACCACACATGTGAGGTATCCCCGCAATTGGTAGAGCGAGAGCAACAATGCCTATGGAGATTTTAAAGGGTAAAAGTTTGTCGCCATTCCACAAGCGGACGCAATTTTGAAGCGTGACATGTTGGGTATCAATTTACTCGGCGTAACATTATCTTTCACAATATAAAAAAAAATTGGGCTAACTTTACTGTTGTCTTATTTTTTAATTAAAAATAGTGTATTTTTCCCCAAAAAAAGTGCGCTTGTAAGACTGCTGCGCAAATACGGTGTGACAAAAAGTATTGCAACGACCGCCATTTTATTCTCTAGGGTGTTAGAATAAAAAATATATATATAATCTTTGGGGGTTCTAATTAGAGCGAAGGAGATGTAAAACACATTAGAACTGCTGTTTTGCTACTTGTAATGTAACTACTTGTAATGCCAACGGCCACCACAAGATGGCACCAGATCACAGAAGGAAGCTTAGGCCTGCAGAAGGCCGCAAAGCTGCGGCCTCAATTACCGGCGATTGCGTGATAAGAGCTGTACAGTGTGGAATAGTTTTATTGAAGGATCTGGCTGTAGACCACTCAGCAGAAAGCTTCGGAAACGGGGCTGGATATGTTTTCTTGTGCACACAAAAAAAAAAAGTCTACTGTAGAACATCGATCCAGGGAGATTTATGGCCATCCTTGGGGATCAGGAAGGAACTTCTTTCTTTTTTTCCTCTACTTTTTGTTTAAACTTAATGGGTTTGTGTTTTTTATAGTAACTATGTATTGTATTTAGAGAATATAACAGATGGAAAGACTGAGACAAGGAACAGACAGACATCTTACCTGTCCAGCAAAAACGCCACACACTCCAATTATACAGAGAATATTGAAGACAGCCGAACCAACAATGGTCCCAACACCTACATCACCGTGGGTGATAAACACTCCTAATGAGGGGAAAGAGAGAGATAAATATAATGAGGGTGGTAGAATGGGAGGCATGGGAAGTGAAGAAGAAGGTAGAGAGAGGGAAAAGGGGGCATAGAGGAAGAGAGGGAGAAGGGGGAGAGAGGAAGAGAGGGAGAGGGAAAAGGGGGAAAGAGGAAGAGAGGGAGAGAGAAAAGGGGGAGAGAGGAAGACAGGAAAGAGAGGGAGAGGGAAAAATGGGAGAGAGAAAGAGAGGGAGAGATGAAGAGATGGAGAAGGGGGAGAGGGAAAGAGGGAGAGTTGAAGACAAAACGGCGGAGAAGGGGGAGAGATAAAAAAAGGGAAGAGACAGAGAAGGGGGAGGGTGAAGGTGGGAAGAAGAGGAGAGAGAGAGAGAGAGAGAGAGAGAGAGAGAGAGAGAGAGAGAGAGAAACAGGGAAAATAGGGAGAGAGGAAGAAGGAAGGGAGAGGAGATGAAGAAGGGGGGAAAGGAGTTAAGAGGGTTAAGGTGGAAAAAGGGTGAGCGCGAGAACGGGGAGGGAGGAAGAAGAAAGGGAGAGGGAAAAGGTGGAGAGATGAAGAAGGGGGAGAAAGGAGGGGGAGAGAAAGAGAAGGAGGAGTGAAAAGGGAAGGGGAAAGAATAAAAGCTAGAGAAGTGAAATGAGGGACAGAAAAGGGATGAAAGCGACAGTGAGAAGGAGAAGAGAGGGAAAAGGTAGGAGAGAGGAAGAAGGGGAGAAGAAGAGTGAGGGAGAAGGAGGAGACAGGGAAAAGGTAGGAGAGAGGAAGAAGGGGAAAAGAGGGAGAAGGGGAGAGGAGAGAGGAAGAGGAGACAGGGAAAAGAGGGAGAAGGGGAGAGAAGGAGAGGGGGAGGGAGAAGGAGGAGACAGGGAAAAGGTAGGAGAAGAGGAAGAAGGGGAAAAGAGGGAGAAGGGGAGAAGAAGAAAAGTAGGAGAGAGGAAGAAGGGGAAAAGAGGGAGAGGGAGAAGAGGGAGAAGGAGGAGACAGGGAAAAGGTAGGAGAGAGGAAGAAGGGGAAAAGAGGGAGAAGGGGAGAAGAAGAGTGAGGAAGAAGAGGGAGAAGGAGGAGACAGGGAAAAGGTAGGAGAGAGGAAGAAGGGGAAAAGAGGGAGAAGGGGAGAGGGAGAGGGAGGGAGAAGGAGGAGACAGGGAAAAGGTAGGAGAGAGGAAGAAGGGGAAAAGAGGGAGAAGGGGAGAAGAAGAGTGAGGGAGAAGAGGGAGAAGGAGGAGACAGGGAAAAGGTAGGAGAGAGGAAGAAGGGGAAAAGAGGGAGAAGGGGAGAAGAAGAGTGAGGAAGAAGAGGGAGAAGGAGGAGACAGGGAAAAGGTAGGAGAGAGGAAGAAGGGGAAAAGAGGGAGAAGGGGAGAAGAAGAGTGAGGGAGAAGAGGTAGAAGGAGGAGACAGGGAAAAGGTAGGAGAGAGGAAGAAGGGGAAAAGAGGGAGAAGGGGAGAAGAAGAGTGAGGAAGAAGAGGGAGAAGGAGGAGACAGGGAAAAGGTAGGAGAGAGGAAGAAGGGGAAAAGAGGGAGAAGGGGAGAAGAAGAGTGAGGGAGAAGAGGTAGAAGGAGGAGACAGGGAAAAGGTAGGAGAGAGGAAGAAGGGGAAAAGAGGGAGAAGGGGAGAGGAAGAGTGAGGGAGAATGAGGAGAGTGGACGAAGGAAGGGAAAAAGAGGAGAGATTGAAAAGGGGGAGAACGAGGGGATAGGGTGAAGGTGGGAAGAGGATGAGCGAAAGGGAGAAGTGGGAGAGAGGAAGAAGGAAGGGAGAGGGAAATGATAGAGAGAGGGGGAAGGGAGGGAAGAGGGTGAAGGTGGGAAGAAGAAGGAGTGAGAGGCAGAAGGGGAGAGAGGGGAAAATGGGAGATAGGAAGAAGGATGGGGGCGGGCAGAGACATAGAAGAAGGAGAGAAAAGGTGGCAAGAATGAAAGAGAGAGAATTAAAATGAGGGACAGAGAAGGATGAAAGGGAGAGTGAGAAGGGGGAGAGAGGGAAAAGGTAGGAAAGAGGAAGAAGGGGAAAAGAGTGAGAAGGGGAGGGGAAGAGTGAGGGAGAAGAGGGAGGAGGAGAAGAAAGGAAGAAGGAAGGGAAAAGGAGAAGGTGGATAAAGGGAAAAGGAGGAGAGATGGAGAAGGGGGAGAAGGAGGGGATAGAGTGAAGGTGGGAAGAGAATGAGAGAGAGGGAGAAGGGGGGGACGAGAGGAAGAAGGAAGGGAGAAGGGGTGGAAAGGGAGAAGGGTAGGGTGAAGATGGGAAGAAGCAGAAAGAGGGAGGAGGAGAGAGGAAGAAGGAACTGAGAGGGAGAAGGAGGTGTAAAGGAAAAGATACAAGAGAGGGGGGAGAGGAAAAAAGAGTGGTAGCAAATGAGAAAGAGAGGAAGGGGAAAAGGGGAGGAAAGTGAGAGGGGTAGAGAGGGTGATGGAGTAGAGAAAGTCGGTAGGAGGGAGGGGTAGAGGAAGGGAAAAGGTGGTAAAAGGCAGAAGGGAGAGAGGAAGAAGAGGGGAGGGAGGAAGGGGGAGAGAGAAGTAGATAGGACAGAGGGGTAGAGGAAAAGGGGAGGATAAAGAAAGGAAAGAGGAGACAGAGAAGGGAGATGAAAGGGGGAGAATGGTAGAGGAGACCCATAAGGTAAGGGTAGGGAGGACAAAAGATGAAAACAGGAGAAGGGGACAGAGTATTAGGGAGAAACATGGAATGGGGGGGGGGGGGGGGTAGAAGGAAAGAAGGGAAACAAGGAGAAGATAGAGAAGGCAGATTGGAAGACGCAGAGGCAGAAAACATATAGGTGCTGCAGACAATACAAGTTGCATTTGTAAATTCACACAGAAAAATAATCAGGGTTTACATAAAGTAAAAACATACAAAATCACATCCTTGTGTATGAATAGTGCTGAAAATATTTAATCCCTTTTAGACATTCCTTTCCACTAGAGACACAACACATTGCATTTCTTATTTTGTAGTAATAACTACTAAGGGCCCTAGCTGATTTCAAGAGCACAGTAGGCTGCAAGGATCTGTGTGCAATTTCTATTCAGACAGCCCAGCAGGTGGCAGTGTGCCCTCTTCTATAGACTCTGTCCCTATTGTACAGATTGCAGAGCTCTGGCTGTGCTCACCACATTGTCTTTCTCCTGACCCTCTTTGGATGCCCAACAGTTTTCTATGACTTTACAGCTTTCATTCATATTTGCTTTGTCTTTCCCAGGCAGATATAAACGTAATTTAAATGTATTTTTGTATTTTGATATAAACTGATATTAAAAAAACCTGAACCTGTTTTTATATGAGCCTTTTATCAAGTTTGAGAATAAGAAGGGGACATAGATCAGCGTCAAGACCCTCTTGCTTTTCACAATGCTGTCAGTCTAACACAGTGAACTTGTTTACAGGATGGAAGAGCTCAGAGATGAATTGCCCTGCTTTACTGCAGTGCAGAAAGGTTAGGTCACTGACCTGCCCTTGCTGTCTGTCTTTGGTGTCTGAAGTTCAGTCAGTGAATTCTTGTGTGCGATAGATTGACCACATTTCCAAACTACAATTCAGGGACACCCTTCCTTCCCAAAAATCAGCTTGTGCTGCAACGAATCACAGCACAGTGATTGCACACAAGAGGCGGGATTTATGATTTCTCCAATCACAAGCAGGGGGCGGGATTGTGCTCCTCCAGGCATTCCCGGCCAGGACAAGTACTGTCAGTGAGTAAAGCAGTGATGTGACAGCCTTTTTTGGGGGCATCAGATTGGCCCGGGGGGTGGCTGTGTCAGTTTCATTCCAGGACACTGTATTGTCCTGGAATTAATGTGCCCGGGACAGACCTGCAAAATGCGAGACTGTCCTGGAAAATTCCGGGACACGTGGTCACCCTAGTGTGTGTGTATCACTGACATGACAAAGGGTTCTTAGTGCACTCTGGGGGTTCCTAAAAGGCAGCTCAGCATTAGCAATCTCCTTTCAGCCAGGCTATCTCTCAATGAAACCTCAGAAAAATGTCATACAGATGGAAGGGGCAGAGTCATTGCTCCAAGTCATTCATGTGTACGTTAAAACCTCAGCTTGAGCTATTGACCTCTGTAATCAACAGGATATTCCAAGGAAGCATTTAAGGGGATATGAACAGAAGCTCAAAGGTCAACCTACTGCAAGAAGAATTCAAAACATTAAAGTGATTGTAAATGCAATAAAAAAAAAAAAAAAAAAAAAAAAGTTTATACTTTTCCATTAAGCTATGATTAAGCACTAATTTATAGTGCGAAACGCATCAGCTGTTTTACTCCCATGTAGTGTGCTGTGACTTGTAGTGCATTTTTCCTTTTTTAAATAAAGACAACCATCAAGGTTTTTTGGAGTGCGGCTGTCCATGTTTTCTTTTTCCATTTGCTGCCTTGTGTATTGCCAGCACCCTTGATCTCCTGAGACCATACTGATCATCCTAACACAATCCACCTGGAGCGGTGGATCTTTCTTTCATACTTTTCCATTAGACGGAGCAGTTTTGGACCCGCTCTTCTCGGGTCCCCTGCTGGTGCATTTGGCTCCTCCCGTCTGGCTAGTGCCCCTATAGGAAGCTGCTTCCTGTGGGGGCACTCATGAGGGCTTTTACCCCCGAGCCTCGCTGTCTGGGTCTACAGACACAGGGGTTCCCCCCCCCCAATTAGTAGTTTGCCATTATGTTCTTAGCCCTCGAAGTGCACTATTTTACATTTCTCCACATTAATCCTCATTTGCCATGTAGTTGCCCACCCCGTTATTTTATTCAGGTCTTTCTGTAAAATTCCTACATCCTGATGTGAAGTTATTCCCCTGCTTATTTTTGTGTCGCCCGCAAAAACTGAGACTGAGCTATCTATACCGACCTCTATATCATTTATGAATAAATTAAACAGAATTGGTCCCAAGATAGAACCTTGGGGTACCCCACTTACCACTCCATTCAGTGACAGTTATTTTTATCTGAGTCTAATGACAATCACATGACTAAACTAGAGCATCTTTATCCTTTGTGAATTGAGCCTTAAATGTCATATAAAAGTTAACTTAAAGAGACCTTATATAGAACTTATATACTCTATTCCTGTACCTCCTGTTCTCTTCAACCACTTGCCGACCAACTGTCATTATAGGTCGACTCGATCCCGCAAATCGCCGTAGGTGTACACCGCCTACTTTAAGAGCTACAGCAGACACGCGTGCGCCCGCTGCATGGCGGGGGAACTGATGCATGTGGCCGGCAACGATCACTCCACAGAGAGCCAGAATGAGGATCTGTCAATGTAAACAAACAGATCCCCGTCCTGACCGGGGAGGAGAGAGAGAGAGAGATCTGCTGTTCCTACTGATCAGGAACAGCGAACTTTCTCCTCCTCCAGTCAGACCCCTCCCCCCACAGTTATAAACACCTCCCTAGGAAACACCTAACCCCTTGATTGCTTCATATAGTTAACCCCTTGATCGCCCCCTAGTGTTAACCTCTTCCCTGACAGTGTCATTTATACAGCGATCAGTGCATTTTTATAGCACTGATCGCTGTATATATCTCACTGGTCCCGTATAAGTGTCAAAAGTGTTCAGTCGCAATGTCACTGTCACAATAAAAAAAAAATCGCAGATCGCCGCCATTACTAGTACAAAAATTAAAATAAATAAAACTGCAATAAAACTATGCCCTATTTTGTAGACGCTATAACTTTTATGCAAACCGATCAATAAACGCTTATTGCGATTTTTTTTTTTTTACCAAAAATATGTAGAAGAATTCGTATCGCCCTAAACTGAGGAAAAAATTTGTTTTTTTATAGATTTTTTGGGGATATTTATTGTAGCAAAAAGTAAAAAATATTGAATTATTTTCAAAATTTTCGCTCTATTTTTGTTTATAGCGCAAAAAATAAAAACCACAGAGGTGATCAAATACCACCAAAAGAAATCTCTATTTGTGGGAAAAAAAGGCGTCAATTTTGTTTGGGAGCCACGTCACACGACCTGCAATTGTCAGTTAAAGCGACGCATATGTCTGATGTGTCCGTCGCAATGTCACGGTCACCATAAAAATCGCAGATCTATACATTTATACAGTAATCAGTGCAGTTTTAGAGCACTAATCGCTGTATAAATGTGAATGGTCCCAAAAATGTGTCAAAAGTGTCCGATATGTCAGTTGCAATGTCACGGTTACAATAAAAAAATAATAATAAAATAAATAAAACTGCAATAAAACTATCCCCTATTTTGTAGATGCTATAACTTTTGCGCAAACCAATTAATGTACGCTTATTGCAATTTTTTTTTTTTTTTTTTACCAAAAATATGTAGAAGAATACGTATCGGCCTAAACTGAGGAAAACGTGTATTTTTTATAGATTTTTTTGGGGGATATTTATTTAAGCAAAAAGTAAAAAATATTGAATTATTTTCCAAATTGTCGCTCTATTTTTGTTTATAGCGCAAAAAAATACCACCAAAAGAAAGCTCTATTTGTGGGGGAAAAAAATAAGTCAATTTTGTTTGAGAGCCACGTCGCATGACCGCGCAATTGTCAGTTAAAGCGACGCAGTGCCGAATCGCAAAAAGTGCTCTGGTGAGGAAAGGGGTAAATTCTTCAGGGGCTGAAGTGGTTAAGGGGGACAATCTTCCGGTGGTTAAAACACTATATACTACATATATATACACAGTATATATATATATATATATACACACACACACACACACATATATATATATATATATATATATATATAAAATTGAATAATTCCTCCAAGGATCATAATAAGAAATGGAAATCAGAATCACAATCATTTTTGTGCTTTGCAAAGGATCTTGAGTACAGAGGCTAAAAGGTGAATTGTATACTTCATAAGGGGGGGGGTTGGGTTTTGGCAGTGTCTGATGTGCGTTGCATTGAATTTTTCTTGATGTGGTTTTGTGTAAAGACATCAAACTGAAAAATGCATCAAAACTCATTTCAGGAACATCAGAAACACATCTTGAAGGCATCTATCTTTTCCTGGTCTCGGCTGAAATTCTGCCTCCTAATAGAAGCACGTCGCCTATGTACCGTACTTAGATGTTCTTATTCAAGGCAATCATAACAGAGAGAGGTAAATTTTGGACCACTGTGGGTTTTCCAGCACTCTGATATGGGATGGCTGTGATTGAAATATACAACTGCACAAGAAGAAGCCAGGTATCTGGTCCACATGCGTTATGCCCCGTACATACACACGATTGGAATCTCTGATGGAAAAAGTCAGATTGACTTTTTCCATCGGATATTCCGATCGTGTGTAGCCCCATCAGAGTTTTTTCATCGGAAATTCCGATGAATTCCATCGGAGTTTAGATATATGTTCTATATTTTTCCGATGAAATTCTGTCAGAATTCCGATGTGATTTGGCTGGGCACCATCAGGGGGTACAGGCAGTACACCTGTAAGGGGCCCGGAGGTCCCCAGGGGTCCGATGGCAACCCCTCCTTTTTTTTAATATAATTTTTTTTATTTATTTTTTTTTATTAAAGGGCTCAGAGGTCCCCAGGGGGCAACCCCCCCCTTTTTTTCTAAAACACATTAAAAAAAAAATTATATATATATATATATATATATATTAACCACTTAAGGACCGCCTCCTGCACATATACGTTGGCAGAATGGCACGGCTGGGCACAGGCACGTACAGGTACGTCCTGTGCTAGTACCCAGTCGTGAGTCGCGGGCCAATCGATAAACGCTTATTGCGATTTTTTTATCGGCCTAAACTGAGGGAAAAAAAAATGTATATCTTTTTTTGGGGATATTTATTATTGCAAAAAGTAAAAAATATTGCATTTTTTTCTAAATTGTCATTCTATTTTATATCGCAATAAATAAAAACCGCAGAGGTGATCAAATACCACCAAAGGAAAGCTCTATTTGTGGGGGAAAAGGGACGCCAATTTTGTTTGGGAGCCACGTCGCAGTTAAAGCGACGCAGTGCCGAATCGCAAAACGTGGCCTGGTCATTGGTCAGCAATATGGTCCGGGGCTGAAGTGGTTAAAAAAAATGATAAATGTATTATTTTTTTTGATTTTTTTGGTTTTTATTAAAGAGCCCAGAGGGCCCCGGATGGCAACCCCCCCCCTTTTTTTTTATATATATATATATATATATATATATATATATATATATATACATATTTTTGTTTTTTTTGTTTTTCTTAAAGAGCCCAGAGGTCCCCAGGGCCCCGGATGGCTACCCCTCCCCCCTTTTTTTATAATTTTCTTTTAATATATTTTTTTATTGTAAGGGGCCCAGAGGTCCCCAAGGCAACCCCCCCACTTCTCAATTTGAAGCGGCCCATGTCTGAAGCTCAGCTGTGTAATGGGCCCCATAATTCTTGATGGCGGCCCTGTACAGGATTTAGATTGCGCCAACAGTTTGCACAGCGCTTTACAACACAAGGGCAGACAGTACAGTTGCAATACAGTTTAATACAGGAAGAATCTCATCTCCTCTTTGTACCTTTGTATCCTGATCTCACAAGACTTACCAATAACGGAGGCAAATAATTCCGGAGTCGAGCTCCCCGCTGCCATGAACGTTGCCCCAGCCACATCCTCGCTCAGGTGCAGCCTCTATAAAATAAAATCTGATTAATGCGCCAGAAACTATACCCCCCCCCCCCCCCCAGAAAACTGTAAACATTTCACAAGTAAAAAAATGGCCAACATTTGCAGGATGTCCCAATTTCGAACGCACGATGGCCCTATAGTGAGGCTGCTCACTGAATCTAAATTTAGAGTGAAGTGCTAAGCAAGCGGCAAATACTCATTTCGGTCTAGAACTGGCGTTCTCCATTACGTCCCTACATTCCGCTATGGGCTCTGCACTGGAATTGATGATGCCAGAGGACTGTGATCAGCAGAGCATACGGGAGAATAGAGTATAGGATGAAGAGACGGCAACTCGTCCTACTGATAAAAGTACTGATAAAGGGACAGTGTGCAAGTTACAGCAGATTACGCGTTTTGAGAAAAGCCTTATTCATATTTTTACTGTAACTTGTACACTGTAACTTTTATCAATACAGTACTTTTATCGAGAGGACGAGTTGCTGGCTCATATACTCTCGTCTTATAACCTACAACCATTTGTTACTGACCTTTGGCTTGTTCCTTGACTACGCTTATGCCTGATCCCAACCTACAACCATTTGTTTCTGACCTTTGGCTTGTTCCTTGACTAAGCTTATGCCTGATCCCAACCTACAACCATTTGTTTCTGACCTTTGGCTTATTCCCCGACTACGCTTTTGCTTGATCCCAACCTACAACTATTCATAACTGACCTTTGGCTTGTTCTTTAATTACACTTCTGCCCCCGATCCCAACCTTGAACCATTTGTTATTGACCTTTGGCTTGTTCCTCGACTACGCTTCTGCCTGATCCCAACCTACAACCATTTGTTACCAGCTTTGCCAACCGTCCGTATTTTTACGGACAGTTTGGAAAAAAGGGCACTTTTTTCCCCTGTTCGTAAATGTCCGTGGTTGCGGGAATGTGCCAGTAAAAATAGCTTAGATCGGTTTGGCTTGGAACATCGCATGGAGATTGGAGGCAGGGGGTGATGGTGGCTGCGGTGGCACCACAAAGGTGGGTGGAGGCAGGGAGCAATAGAGGCAGGGGGAGACTTGAGGCAGGGGGCCTGGGGGAGATTGGAGGCAGGGGGAGATTGTGGCACCACAGAGGGGGATGAGGCAGGGGGTGATGTGACTAAATAATTTGCCCTTATTATATCGAAAATAACAAAAATATTTTTTTTTTACCTTAATATCTACCTTAAATCAAATTGCTATTTGCCTAGCGTACTAAAAATGTAATTTAGTAACTTTTGTGAAATGCCAGTAAAAACGTGGCTGCACCAGTAAATTTCGTGTGTCGTGCCAGTAAATTTCAATCTGGTAGGTTGGCAACACTGTTTGTTACTGACCTTTGGCTTTTTTTCTTGACTACGCTTCTGCCTGATCCCAAACTATAACTATTTGTTACTGACCTTTGGCTTGTTTGCTGACTACACTTCTGTTTGATCCCTACCTGTCATATTTGCTACTGGACCCCAGTTTGCCCATCTCCTGGTAGGGCGATCCTGAGGAATATGACCTGGTACTAATAGCAAAACCCATCCCCACCATTCCATTTGTGTTAGGAGGCGGGGATAAAGGAAAAGGATTTGTGCTAGAAGGGGTGATATGATAGAGGCAGTAAGGGGACGTGTACTAGAAGAAGAAAAAGAGACGGGGGAGACGCATTGCAGGGATGTATTCCCAAGGGAGGGGGCGAGCACCCTGATTAACTTCCAGCCAGAACGGCTCGGATAATGGGGGGAAAGCTTACCGAGGAAGAACAGGAAATGAGAAATTCAGACAAAAAGAAAAAAACATTTAGAAGGGAAATTGAAGGAAAAAGGTAAGTGAACCAGCAATGGACTAGCTTAAAGGAACCTTTTTAGAAAAAAAAAAAACGAACATTTACAACCCTTTTACATCAATAGGTTTAGTTCTACTTTAAAATTTACTGCTGCTCAGGGGCTCTGGGCTTTAGCAAAAAAGCCTGCCACAAGCAAGAAGAAATAGGAGAAATGCTAGAGGCAATTTACAGCACACACCAATTTTGGTAGCGTAATTATAAATGTGGAATGTACTGTATGTTCCTTGCTAAAGAACATTCGTTTTTTCATCAAGTTCTTATGGGTAAAGTTCCACTTTAATTTGGAAAGCAGAGGGCGCCCCCTTGAGTGTAATTCCCTAATGCGGGGAAAGAGAAGATTCCGGGAGTTCTGGCAAGGTGAGAGCATTGCGGAGTCAGCCGCTGACATAACATATGTCTATACATTATGCATGCTCAAGCTGCTTAATATTCTGAAGCAGCTCCAAATGTACAACAGATTTTGTAATTATTCACGCCGCTCATTGCTTGCGGTTTCTGCGCAGCGAGACAGCCAAGAATCAAGCGTCTGAAATTCGGAGGTGAGGAGCGTGAGATTTTCTCAGGCATGAGAGATGGTGGGGGGGAGGCAACACCTGCTGAGATTTTAAAGGTTGCAAAGAAAGGAAAGGAATTATTAAAGGAGTTGTAAAGTAAAGAAATAAAAAATTCACCTTAATGCAATCTATACATTAAGGTGAAAAAACATCTGATGAGGCCGCCCCCCCCTCGAGCCCCTGTTATACTTACCTGACCCCTCAATGGTCCCGAGATCCTCTTCGCCGCTCAGCCTGGCCGCTGATTGGCTAGAGAGGATGGATTTGGAGCAGCGCAGCCATTGGCTGGCGCTGCTGTCAATCACATCCAGTGACGCGGCGCGCCGAGGGTCGGGGCCGAGTGATACAGTGAGCGGCTATGGCTATAGCGTGCCCGCGATTACTCACCACCATGCGAGCTCTCTCATGACTGTGGTGAGTTCTTGCGGGGAGGACCAGAGACAGCCGCCGAGGGACCCCAGAAGACGTGGATCAGGGCCACTCTGTGCAAAATGAACTGCACAGTGGAGGTAAGTATTTTTTTTCCCCCTTTAATAACCCTTTAAGGACGCATTCACTCATTTGCTTCAGCCTGGTCCGCACCGGTGCAATAAACGCACATGCGTTAGCGGGCGTCACCGCCATGAGTGTAACTACAGATAATGGGGGCCAATGACAAAACTGATCTCAACATAAAAGAAAAAAGTCTAAATCAAGGAAAGGCAGCAGGTATGGACAAGTGCAGAGGATAGAAGTTGCCAGGCAGGAGCAACAGTGCTGGGAATAAACTTTGTGCCTTAGTTGCAATAATAACCATCAGCAGATTTCATGCAATTGGTTACATACACTCACTGGCCACTTTATTATTAGGTATACTTTGCTAGTGTTGGAAACGTTCCTCAGAGATTTTGCTCCATAGTGACATGATAACATCACACAGTTGCTGCAGATTTGTCAGCTGCACATCCATGATGCCAATCTCCATTCCACCACATCCCAAAGGGTCTCTATTGGATGAGATGTGGTGAGTGTGGAGGTCATTGGAGTATAGTGACCTCATTGGCCAGTGGTGAGATGATTGGAGGACAGTGACCTCATTGTCCAGTGGTGAGATGATTGGAGGACAGTGACCTCATTGTACAGTGGTGAGATGATTGGAGTACAGTGACCTCATTGTCCAGTGGTGAGATGATTGGAGGACAGGGACCTCACTGTCCAGTGGTGAGATGATTGGAGGACAGTGACCTCATTGCCCAGTGGTGACATGATTGGAGGACAGTGACCTCATTGTCCAGTGGTGAGATGATTGGAGTACAGTGACCTCATTGTCCAGTGGTGAGATGATTGGAAGACAGTGACCTCATTGTCCAGTGATGAGATGATTGGAGGACAGTGACCTCATAGTCCAGTGGTGAGATGATTGGAGGACAGTGACCTCATTGCCCAGTGGTGACATGATTGGAGGACAGTGACCTCATTGTCCAGTGGTGAGATGATTGGAGGACAGTGACCTCATTGCCCAGTGATGAGATGATTGGAGGACAGTGACCTCATTGTCCAGTGGTGAGATGATTGGAGTACAGTGACCTCATTGTCCAGTGGTGAGATGATTGGAAGACAGTGACCTCATTGTCCAGTGATGAGATGATTGGAGGACAGTGACCTCATAGTCCAGTGGTGAGATGATTGGAGGACAGTGACCTCATTGCCCAGTGGTGACATGATTGGAGGACAGTGACCTCATTGTCCAGTGGTGAGATGATTGGAGTACAGTGACCTCATTGTCCAGTGGTGAGATGATTGGAAGACAGTGACCTCATTGTCCAGTGGTGAGATGATTGGAGGACAGTGACCTCATAGTCCAGTGGTGAGATGATTGGAGGACAGTGACCTCATTGCCCAGTGGTGAGATGATTGGAGGACAGTGACCTCATAGTCCAGTGGTGAGATGATTGGAGGACAGTGACCTCATTGTCCAGTGGTGAGATGATTGGATCTTTGTGACATGGTGACATTATCCTGCTGGAAGGAGCCATCAGAAGATGTAGTCATAAAAGGATGGACAATACTCAGGTAGGTCGTGGGGTTTAATCGATGCTCAATTGGTACTAAAAGGACCAAAGTGTGCCAAGAAAATATGCCCCCCCACATCATTACACCCCCACCACCAGCCTGAACTGGTGATACAAGGCAGGATGGATCCATACGCTAAATTCTGACCCCACCATCTGAATGTCACAGCTGAAATCCTGAGTCATCAGACCAGGCAATGTTTTTCCAATCTTCTATTGTCCGATTTTAGTGACCCTGTGATAATTGTTGCCTCAGTTTCCTGTTCTTAGCTGACAGGAGTGGCACCCGGTGGGGTCTTCTGCTGCTGTAGCCCATTTGCTTCAAGGTTGGATGTGTTGTGTGTTCAGAGATGGTATTCTGCATACCTCGGATGTAACGAGAGGTTATTTGAGTTACTGTTGTCTTTCTCATCTGGAACCCGTCTGCCCATTCTCCTCTGACCTCTGTCCTCAACAAGACATTTTCCTCCAAACAACTGCCGCTCACTGGATATTTTCTCTTTTTCCATCATTCTCTGTAAACCCGAGAGATGGTTGTGTGTGCGTCTGGTACCCACAGCCATGCCACGTTCAAAGTTACTTAAATCCCCTTTCTTCCCCATTCTGATGCTCAGTTACAGCTTCAGAAAGTCCTCTTCACCTCGTCTGTATATATTAATCAATGTGTTGATGTGATGAGGCTATTATGTCATCCCTTGGATTCCATCAGTAAAGTACAGCAAATATACGGATTTGTTTAGACATTCCTTTTTTTGGGATACAACCGTCAACACCCACAAATGCCATGTGGAGGCTTCAGGTGTGGAGTGGGACACAATATGGCGGAGGGTTCGACCTCAGCAGGAAGGGCAGGAGCGGGAGGAGTGGCGGTGCTTCCATTGAGGGCGCAGGAGCGCTGCCCCCCTCGTTCCTGCACCGCCACTGAAAACAATACATAGATTCATGCATTGCATGAATCTATGTATTGTCGCTGCTGCCACCCACTATTCAGATGGCCGGCCCCCTGGCGAGCACCGGCCATCTGAATAACGGCAGCTGGTTGGCCTTTGGAAGTGTCTACCAGAGCCAGTGGCTCTGATAGGCTTTCCGATTACAGCCTGAGGGCTGTAATCGGCTTCCAAATAGTTAACCAGGGGACGCATGGGGTGTGAGTTGCCTGGTTAACACTGACACGCATCTCAGCCAATCAGGTTCACAGGATCAGGTTACAGGTCATCTGATTGGCTGAAGCGACATTGAGGGTGGGACATCAAGGGATCGTGGAGGAGGATCCGAGGATGGCTGACCGAGAAAGGTTAATCTGGCGGTACCTTGGCGGCATTTTAGGGGCAAACTGGCGGCAATTGAAGGGGACAGTGGCGACAAATGATGGGCACAGTGGCGACAATTGATGGCATGGCACAGTAGCGAATATTGATGGGCACAGTGGCGACAATTGATGGGGACAGTGGCTGCGTTTGATGGCATGGCACAGTGGTGACAATTATATGGCACAGTGGCTAAGTTTGATGGGCACAATGAGGCTGCAATTGATGCTTTTTTCCGTTTGTTTGCATTTGTCAACCATAAAGCCCGTCTTATAACTGTGTCCTTCTTGGTCATGTAAGGAAATAGATCACATGACCAGGAGCAGAAGACATGACTGCACACCCATCGAAAACACATTGGCACCGGGGCCAAATGTCCAATGATTTTTATTATTCCACAAAACAAACACAGAAGATAATAAAGACGACCCATGAGGTTCTTTTATTTTGTAATATATTTTTTTTTTTTGTAGAATAATGAAGACATTGGGTTTTGGAGTCGGGTGCCGCTTCCTTATCAACAGTTATAAAGTGACAATACACTTTGTCTATGGAGGAGAGATCTCTGTGATCCATCCATTGTACGCACCGGTGAACGTTTTCAGATAAGGAGCAGTTCTTCCTCCACTGAATGATAAGGACTCCGAGTCTCATTCATCTTATCTATTGGCCACACGCACAGATGAGGCATAGGGAATCATCAACGCACTCAGGGCCTCCGCTTCCATCAGCACCTCTCACCGGGCCTGATCTACAACAAATATGGCGGATCTGCACGTGATAACGGTGGGATCAAAGCCAGCAAAATTGTTCATGCATCGACTACAGACGAGGGATGGTTTCCACAGAATAAACGTTCCTGTGTCAAATTCCCCCACTCCTGACGATCGCAGAGATACCACATACAATCAGGTACATAAATATTGGGACATCAACACAATTCTAATCTTTTTGGCTCTAGACACCACCACAATAGATTTGAAATGAAATAAACAAGATGTACTTTAACTGCAGACTTTCAGCTTTAATTTAAGGGTATTTACATCCAAATCAGGTGAACGGTGTAGGAATTACAACCGTTTGTATACGTGCCTCCCACTTTTTAAAGAACCAAAAGTAATGGGACAATTGGGTGCTCAGCCGTCCCATGGCCAGGTGTGTGTTATTCCCTCATTATCCCATTTACAAGGAGCAGATAAAAGGTCCAGAGTTCATTTCAAGTGTGCTATTTGCATTTGGAATCTGTTGCTGTCAACTCTCAATATGAGATCCAAAGAGCTGTCACTATCAGTGAAGCAAGCCATCATTAGGCTGAAAAAACAAAACAAACCCATCAGAGAGATAGCAAAAACATTAGGTGTGGCCAAATCAACTGTTTGGAATATCCCTAAAAAGAAAGAACGCAACGGTGAGCTCAGCAACACCAAAAGACCACGAAAAACAACTGTGGTGGATGACCGAAAAATTCTTTACCTGGTGAAGAAAACACTCTTCACAACAGTTGGCCAGATCAAGAACACTCTCCAGGAGTAGGTGTATGTGAGTCAAAGTCACCAATCAAGAGAAGACTTCACCAGAGTGAATACAGAGGTTTCACCACAAGATGTAAACCATTGGTGAGCCTCTAAAACAGGAAGGCCAGATTGAGTTTGCCCTGGGCCCTGTGCTAACGTTCGGGACCCGGAACTCCCGTTTCCCACGTGAACGGAGGAGAGAGATACATTTTATCACTCTATGTCCTTGCACATCTAATTCCTCCCACTCACACCAATGATGGGGCCCGATTCCTCCCAGACCCCCGCCACTATTGAGATAATTTGGGGGTCACATGTCCATGTTTCACAGGTGGATTCCTACCAGAAATCGCATCATATGTTTTTTTAATGCGTGTTTTTCGTTTTTTCTTCACCAGAGCAGTGAGAACGTACCCTTACAACACTCCCATATAAAGAAGGAAAACCTGAACTGACCTCGCAGATCTTTTCCAGAGACGGGACGAAGAAGTCATCGCACACAATCGCCAAAGCGTAGAACATGTACAGCGCCTGCAGAGAGAGAAAGACAAGCCATTGTTACACCCTCAGCCAATCACTGGCGACCGCCATCTTGCTCGGTCCGCCTCTCACAGAATGAATTATTTAGCTGATACAAAGTAGCAAACAAATCAATCTATTTCATATTTTTTAGGAGTTGGGAGATCTCTGATCGTTTTTTACCACAATCAATCCATGCCGAGTCAGGTCATAAATAGAGGGCTGATGCAATTTGTTCTGATAAATCATTACAAATACATTTTTTATGTCAACAAGAAATGACTTTGCCGGCTGAGAACGCGGATATACGATACTGACGAGCTTTCCATCGATCTCTGGAGAGCGCCACTAATGGAAGGCCGCTGGGACCGGGACCTGGAGATAATGGTTGGAGGGCTCGGTTTAATTAGGTTAGGATGCTGCGAAGGTTCCCTCTATCGGAACGCCGGAGAAACCTCAACTTGCCGGACCGGCGCTGAAAAATTCAGGAAGAGTTCTCACCGCTCAAGGATTTGGTCCTCCTTGACCTTGAAATGCTTCATCATCATTAGACGCCTCCTGCTATGATCTTCTCGCGTGCCGCGTCTGTATTACTGAGCGCCTCCAGCCAGGGCCGCCATCAGGGGGGTACAGGCATTACACCTATAAGGGGCCCGATGGTCTCCAGGGGCCCAGTCGGTTCCAACCACCTCCCCCCCCCCCCCCCCTCGTTCTTTTACTATAATTTTTTTTTTTTTCGTTTGACCCCCCACCAATTGGCGTTATGATTGTTCTTACACCAGGGTTTGACAAATTAGCTTGGAATCTAGGAGCCAGCTAAAAAAGTAAGGAGCCAGAAAACGCGCCCTGTCCCGCTGAGCTCGCGCGCAGAAGCGAACGCATACGTGAGTAGCGCCTGCATATGTTAACAGTATTCAAACCACACATGTGAGATATCGCCACAATCGATAGAGCGAGAGCAATAATTCTAGCCCTAGACCTCCTCTGTAACTCAAAACACGCAACCTGTAGAATTTTTTAAACATCGGGCCAGATTCATGAAAGGTTACGCTGGCGGATCGAGTGATCCGCCAGCGTAACAGTGGCTTTGAGCCGGCGTTTCTGTTTTCTGTAACCAGAAAACAAGAAACGCCGGGTTGAAGTTCCGATGCGAGCAGCGTAACTGAGTTTCGCCATCGCATCGTTACTTCAACTTAAAAATGGCGCCGGGGGCGTTCCCGCCGATTTCCGCTCAAAAAATATGTTAATGAGCGGAAATCGGCAATTCACGATCGAAATCCGGCGCGACGCAGTGACGTTACGACGTTTCCGGACGGGATACGCGGCGCATAGATATACCTACATGGGGCTGGAGTATCCTATGTTAGGTATAGGCGTCGTCATCGCGTCGGGAAAAAAAAAAAAAACGTCGCTTGCGTAAAACGGTCATGAATGGGAATGTGACGTCATTGACGTTCATTCACAGATTTTGGAGCATGCGCACGGGGATGTTTTGACACTCGACGCATGCGCAGTACGTCGGCGGCGGGATCGCGCGTAGTTAGCATACTACACGCCCCGTACCCGCGACATTTGAATTCCGCCGGCTCATTTGCGATGCGCTGCCGCAACTTTAGGAGCAAGTGCTTCGTGAATGACAGCACTTGCTCCTAAAAATTCGGCAGCGCAACGCAAATCAGAAGCGTTACTCCAGAGCAAAGATGCTCTGGAATACGTGAATCTGGCCCATCGTCTATGGAGATTTTAAAGGGTAAAAAAAATGCGCTTGTAAGGCCGCTGCTCAAATACGGTGTGACAGAAAGTATTGCAACAACCGCCATTTTATTTTCTAGGGTGTTAGAATAAAAATATATACAATGTTTGGGGGCTCTAATTAGAGGGAAGGAGGTGGCAGTGAAAACAGTGAAACACACATTAGAACTGCGGTTTTACTTGTAATGCCAATGGCCACCACAAGATGGCGCACCACAAGATCACAGAAGGAAGCTTATGCCTGCAGAAGGCCGCAAAGCCCTGGCCTCAATTACCGGCCGGCGTGGCGGGAAGGTGGGTGCACACGGAGACACAGGATCCTTAGGCCTGTGCCGGCCGGTAATTGAGGCTGCGGCTTTGCGGCCTTCTACAGACCTAAGCTTACCCGGGCGCCAGGTCACTAATTCTTGTCGCAATTGCGATCAGGCGCCCGGATTTTGTTGAGCTCTGTGTTACACGGTGCACAGAATTGATCAGCCAAAAAAGATGATATCCTGATGATGCCTGTAGCTGCACTCATCATTCAGATATCACCACTCAAAGTCGAGGATGTCATATGACGACCTATGGGCGGAAAGTGGTTAAATAAAAAAAATTGTGCCCGAAGTTCAGCTTTAAGACATCCAAGTATGACGCCAGGAATACAATTACACAAATCTTCAGCTAATTGTTTCCTTGCCAATAATCCCGTTGGCCCTGTAATCTATTCTCGGCTAACGTTACCCCCCGATAATTAATGCTCCACTCCGGCGATTTATTACCGGCTCCGGCACAGACAAAGCAGTCGGCGCTGTAATTAAAAAGGAATGAAATGAGAATGCAAGGCGAAGGTTATATACGTTTCTGGATTTCCCCAGACTGCCGACTAGATAAAAGAAGACTCTAAATTCTTTGAGTGCCAAAAAAATGCAATTTAGTGATAATGTGATTGCTGGGTCCGGGCTGAAGGCGGGATGTAATTATACGTAACGATGTAATGCCATTAAAAATCAATTTGTTCCCGTCTTGTGATTATTTAAGCACAACAGTTCCATTCACACTGGAAAGTATTCATTCGATTAACTTTGATGGCTCCCGGGAATACGAATAACTGACAATAAAGTTTTTGTAAAAAAAAAAAAAAAAAAACGTCAAAGTCCGGCACCTGGGAATCGGAAGGCTAGGCAAACAAGGTTGTCTATTGCTTGTAGACATGTGCAAATGCATTTTTCAGAGAAACTCGACAAATTAGTTTATTTGGAAATATTCTAATTAACAAAAAGCGGGTTAAGGATTTTTTTCCGAAAATCTCGGAAATTCGACAATTCGAAGATTCAAATATCCGAAAATTTGGAAATGTGAAAATTCAAAAATCCGAAATGTGAAAATTCAAAAATCTGAAATTAGGAAATTTGAAAATTCGAGAATCCAAAAATCGAAAAATAACATAAATCTTAAAATTCAAAAGTGCACAAATCCCAAAATTCAAAAGAACAAAAATCCCAAAACTTCGAAAATCTGAAATAATAATTAATAATAACTATTACTAACTAATAAATTATAGGTATTGGAATTACCTTTCAAATTTGTCTGTTTTTGTTTAAAAAAATATAAAAAATCAAAGTCCGGCACCTGGGAATCGGAAGGCTAGGCAAACAAGGTTGTCTATTGCTAGTAGACATGTGCAATTTGTTTAGTTTCAAATGTGTTTTTTTTTTTTTTAAATCGTCAAATTCGTTAATTTGGAAATATTCAAATTAACGAAGACCCTGGTTAAGGAATTTTTCAGAAAATTTCGGAAATTTGGAAATTCGCCAATTCGAAGATTCGAAAATCCGAAAATTCGAAGATTTGGAAATTCAAAATTTCAAAAATCCGAAATGTGAAAATTCAAAAATCGAAAATTTGAAAATCCAAAAATCTGAAAATAACATAAATCCTAAAATTCAAAAGAACAAAAATCCCATAATTCAAAAGAACAAAAATCCCAAAATTTGGAAAATCTGAAATAATAATTATTAATAACTGTTACTAACTATTAAATTATAGGTATTAGAATTTCCTTTCAAATTTGGCTGTTTTTGTTAAAAAAAAAAATATATAAAAAATCAAAGTCCGGCACCTGGGAATCGGAAGGCTAGGCAAACAAGGTTATCTATTGCTAGTAGACATGTGCAATTAGTTTCGTTCCAAATGCATTTTTCAACAGAATTCGTCAAATTCGTTAATTTGGAAATATTCGAATTAACGAAAACCCAGGTTAAGGAATTTTTAAGAAAATTTCGGAAATTCGATAATTCAAAGATTTAAAAATCTGAAAATTCAAAAATTTGGAAAATTCAAAAATCCGAAATTTAAGAATTCTAAAATTCTAAATTTGGAAATTCGAAAAATTTGAAAAACCAAAAAATCTGAAAATAACAAAAATCCTGAAATTTCGAAAATCTGAAATAATAATTATTATTAACTATTCCTAACTATTAAATTATAGGTGTCAGGTCACCTGTGGCCAGGTGGCAGATGTACCCAGTTGGAGACAGGGGTGCACCGCAAAGTAGTGAACCTAATAGCCGACTGCTGCAGATGGTCAGAAAACATGAAGCCAAGATTCCCCAGGGCGCGGAGTCTAAGGTCCAGCAGGTGTTCACCAGAGCCTCTAGTGGGGAGGATGGCCTTCGTTGCAGCTGAACCCAGGTTGCGACATATGGAGAGAGGGGAAGCAGCCACTGAGAACACAAGGGATAGTGATGGGCAAGCCGAGGTCGGGGCAGCAGGCAGACAAGGGAAACCAGGGGACAGACCAAAAGGTCAGGGTCACATGCAAACAAGAGTAGTCAGGGACGAGCCAAAATCGGTACACAGAAAGGTTAATGTATCACACGGCAGACAGGAACAGCTAACAAACAAAGTTGAACAGCACTGCAGACCTGCAGTTCAACAGTTAATATAAACTTTTTGGGATGGCCTGGGATGGGGCCATACAGAGATGATAAAAAGGTAGCCCTCTAATGAACACATGGAGACAGGTAAGCTGCCAGACTTTATTGCATATCCATGACAATAGGTATTGGAATTTCCTTTCAAATTTGGCTGTTAGTGGACATAACAAATACGAATTTATCCGAAACTACGAATTATCTGAAATAAATTAATAATAATAATAATACATAATAATAATAAAAAAAACGCTTTATTATTATTATTATTAATTTGTTACATTTCATTAGGTTAGAGCCGACATTCGTTATTTCGGGTAACTCGTAACTTCGGATAAATTCTTATTCATTACGTTCACTAACAGCCAAATTTGAAAGGAAATTCCAGAAGCTATAATTTAATAGTTATTATTAGTTAGTAAGTTATTTGTTTAAATCAGATTTTGTTCGTATTTTTGTTCTTATTTTCATATTTTTGTTCTTATTTTCAAATTTCCAAAGATCTGAATTTTTTAATTCAAATTTTTGGATTTCAAATTTTCGGATTGATGAATTTATGAATTTATTTGGAATAACGAATTTTGATCATAACAAATGACCTGAAAAATCGAAAAATAATAATTTTTTTATCTAAAACGAATTAATATTTTGGCAGTGCACATGTCTAATTGCTAGAAAGATGCAAAATTTTCATAAGTTGCAACGGGGATTATTTACTCAAACTGGAAAGTGCAAAAATCTGGTGCAGCACTGCATAGAACCAATCAGTTTGCAGGTTATAGGCTGGGTTCACACTGGAAGCCGAACGACTTCTGATCGGACATTGCCCTTTGACTTCATGTCTAACTTCCATGGGACTTCAATGGAAGGGATCTGACTTTGATCCGACCATACCAGGCCCATTGAGTCTGGTATTAACCTTGAAGGGGGAACCCCACGCCAAAATTGAAAAGAAAACACAACGTGCCCTCCCCACAGGACCATACCGGACACTTTGGATCTGTTATGGATTTTAAGGGGAACCCCCACGCCACAAAATAAAAAAAAATCCCCCGGAATCCATACCAGACCCTTAGCATGCAGCCTGACAGATCAGGAAATTGCTGGGGGAGGAGGGCAAGCAAGCACATGTCCTCAACATGGGGGGTTGTGGGGGTCTGCAGACAGTGGCCCAGACAGTGGTCTCCATTGGATTTGATTTTGTGCATAGATTGTAAAAAGGGGGGCCACAAGTGTGATTATAATACCTCATATTTTCTTTGCACTTGGACACTTGTTCCACAAGCTTGAAAAGGGTCACGTGATAGTGACGCAACGTGCCGGGAGAAGCAGCGTGGCGTAATTTCCAGTTGCGGCCGAGACCAGAAGTTTTTGATTTAACACTGTTTTCTTTGCACTTTATGCATCTTTTTTGCACATTCTTTGCAACTTAGAAGAGACTATATATATATATATATATATATATATATATATATATCACACACACAGTGCCTTGCGAAAGTATTCGGCCCCCTTGAACTTTGCGACCTTTTGCCACATTTCAGGCTTCAAACATAAAGATATAAAACTGTAATTTTTTGTGAAGAATCAGCAACAAGTGGGACACAATCATGAAGTGGAACGAAATTTATTGGATATTTCAAACTTTTTTAACAAATAAAAAACTGAAAAAATGGGCGTGCAAAATTATTCAGCCCCCTTAAGTTAATACTTTGTAGCGCCACCTTTTGCTGCGATTACAGCTGTAAGTCGCTTGGGGTATGTCTCTGTCAGTTTTGCACATCGAGAGACTGAAATTTTTGCCCATTCCTCCTTGCAAAACAGCTCGAGCTCAGTGAGGTTGGATGGAGAGCGTTTGTGAACAGCAGTTTTCAGTTCTTTCCACAGATTCTCGATTGGATTCAGGTCTGGACTTTGACTTGGCCATTCTAACACCTGGATATGTTTATTTGTGAACCATTCCATTGTAGATTTCGCTTAATGTTTTGGATCATTGTCTTGTTGGAAGACAAATCTCCGTCCCAGTCTCAGGTCTTTTGCAGACTCCATCAGGGTTTCTTCCAGAATGGTCCTGTATTTGGCTCCATCCATCTTCCCATCAATTTTAACCATCTTCCCTGTCCCTGCTGAAGAAAAGCAGGCCCAAACCATGATGCTGCCACCACCATGTTTCACAGTGGGGATGGTGTGTTCAGGGTGATGAGCTGTGTTGCTTTTACGCCAAACATAACGTTTTGCATTGTTGCCAAAAAGTTAGATTTTGGTTTCATCTGACCAGAGCACCTTCTTCCACATGTTTGGTGTGTCTCCCAGGTGGCTTGTGGCAAACTTTAAACGACACTTTCTATGGATATCTTTAAGAAATGGCTTTCTTCTTGCCACTCTTCCATAAAGGCCAGATTTGAGCAGTATACGACTGATTGTTGTCCTATGGATAGAGTCTCCCACCTCAGCTGTAGATCTCTGCAGTTCATCCAGAGTGATCATGGGCCTCTTGGCTGCATCTCTGATCAGTCTTCTCCTTGTATGAGCTGAAAGTTTAGAGGGACGGCCAGGTCTTCGTAGATTTGCAAAGGTCTGATACTCCTTCCATTTCAATATTATTGCTTGCACAGTGCTCCTTGGGATGTTTAAAGCTTAGGAAATCTTTTTGTATCCAAATCCGGCTTTAAACTTCTCCACAACAGTATCTTGGACCTGCCTGGTGTGTTCCTTGTTCTTCATGATGCTCTCTGCGCTTTAAACAGACCTCTGAGACTATCACAGTGCAGGTGGATTTATACGGAGACTTGATTACACACAGGTGGATTCTATGCATCATCATTAGTCATTTAGGTCAACATTGGATCATTCAGAGATCCTCACTGAACTTCTGGAGAGAGTTTGCTGCACTGAAAGTAAAGGGGCTGAATAATTTTGCACGCCCAATTTTTCAGTTTTTTATTAGTTAAAAAAGTTTTAAATATCCAATAAATTTCGTTCCACTTCATGACTGTGTCCCACTTGTTGTTGATTCTTCACAAAAAATTACAGTTTTATATCTTTATGTTTGAAGCCTGAAATGTGTCAAAAGGTCGCAAAGTTCAAGGGGGCCGAATACTTTCGCAAGGCACTGTATATTTTTATACACTTTATGCACTGGCTTCATTATATATTATTTCACATTGAATATTTTTTTAAACGATATTTGATTTAAAAAAAAATTGCACTGAATTTATAATGAAATGTGTTATTAACAATGGTTTATTTATATATATCTTTATATATATATATCCAATAACAATGGTTTATTTATATATCTTTATATATATTTTTTATTAACAATGGTTTATATATATATCTACTGAACATTGTTTATGCAAATTAGGAAGGTTCCACTATATTGATTTATTGCACAGATTGCACCTTGTCTATTTGAGTCAGTGCTATATTTATTTAAATGTACCACATATCTATATTGGTGTAATTTTATAGCGCTGCTCCACTTTATCTATTTTCTATTTACTCAGTGTAACATCATCTTTTAAATTTTAACAAAAAATTGGGT
The DNA here is from genome assembly GCA_029574335.1 of Rana kukunoris. Taxonomy (NCBI): domain Eukaryota; kingdom Metazoa; phylum Chordata; class Amphibia; order Anura; family Ranidae; genus Rana; species Rana kukunoris. Next base: position 159,210,111 of record CM056059.1, on the reverse strand, counting down.
ATTACATTGGTTTTTTTTTCCATTAAAATTCGTTAAAGTCAATTTTTTTCAGAAAAATTGTATTAGAAAAACTGCTGTGTAAATATCATTACCATTACATTCTGTAGAGTCTCTACAAATTACAATATATATATATATATATATATATATATATATATATATATTGTAAAGGGTTAGCTCAGTAGTGGGTGTGTGACCCGCTGGGTGGGTTCACTACACACTGAACTATACAGAAAGGCAGTTGAGGATGGTTGAAAACAAAGATTATGGTTTATTCTTCCATATTGCTGGAAACAAGTCCTAGCATCCAAACAGCATAAACAAAACAAAACATAAAAAAACCCTGGCCACTTGGGACGTCTACCTTCACCACACAGGAACCTATCTATGGAGTCTGGCACAGCCTACTGCTGGTCATACAGCAGAAAAACAATAGTCTTTTTTTTTTTTCACACAGAAAAATCAACACCACCTCACCTCTTCAGAAGTCTTTCCCAGCTCACTGCTGTCCTTAAGGGCTCTTTCACACAGGCGGACTGTTCAGATCCGTCTGCCAGTTTTTTAGGCGGACCGGAATGGACGCTCCGTACACCTCTATGGAGCCACGGATGTCAGCGGTGACATGCCCGCTGACATCCGACCCGCTCTGATCCGCCAAAGTGTGACGGAGCAAAAACCTACTTTTCCATCCGTCTGGCGGATTGGATCGGATGAACACGGACATATGGTCCGTGTTCATCCGCTCCCCCCATAGGTCACGCGATCCCCGCTGAGCAAACGGAGGTGCACGGGGCGGATCCGCCCCATGTGAACGAGCCCTCAGGATGCCGCAATCAGTAGTCATCCTCTGGATAACTTGTAGAAGCCTTAATTGCCTCATTCTGAACAGCTGAAGCTTTCCAACGCCCTTAAACCTTTCTGGCTATTTCTACAGCCGCCACCTGATAGTAATTGGTGAATTGTCTAAACAAGGCAGAAATGTATCTCCCGTCTGTGACAACACCCACAGATTTACCTGACTTCCTGTCACAATTATATATATATATATATATATATATATATATATATATATATACACACATATTATATATATATATATATATATATATATATATATATATATATATATATATATATATGTGTTTGAGGGTTATAAGGCTGGCCATACATACATGTTCAGGTTAGTGGCTATGCTGGCAGATCATGGCTGGTGGGAGGCCCTGATGCAAGCAGTGGGAGGAGTTATGCAAATATCAAAATGCCTTGATGGGTGGGTGTCAGTCTGAAATAGTGGGCATTCCTAGGCAGACTGTAATTGTATGCATATAACACCCGCAAGTGATGCTGAGTCTGCAAAATTGAAAAGATCTAAAATTGAAGGGATGGGTCATCGGCAGTCAGATTGGGAGGAAAGTGTTAGATGATGTTGACGTCCTCTAGCCAGGGAACAGGGTGGACCCTATCTGCCTCAATACACCCTCTGGTGAGAAGCTCACAGTGTGCAGTGAGAGCAGAGCAAGCAGGCAAGGGGGAGCCGGTACAACCGTGCAAGACTAAAAGGTTCCTTCAACAAGACTAACAAATACAACTGATAATGAATAAATATGATTATAAGTCTCTATAGCCATCTGTGTCCCTGATGGGTAAATTCACTCTCCCTCATTGTCCTGGTGGCCATTGTACTGAGGACAGAAGATAATGGTGTCGCTGGAACAGGAATCAAGGGGAAATCTAATGGAGATACCTGTCGACAAGCACAGGATTATTCTGCTGGTGATCCGGTAACATCAAACCTCCAGGTTTCAAGGTATTGTACATTGCTTGGATTCATAGCTGGTAGAGAACCAGCAATGGGGTCCTTTCTTGACTGAAAGAGAACCAGCAAAAGGATCCTTTCTTGGCTAGAAGAAAAACAGCAATGGGGTCCTTTGCTGGCTAGAAGAGAACCAGCAATGGGGTCCTTTCTTGGCTAGAAAAGAACCAGCAATGGGGTTCTTTCTTGGTTGGAAGAGAACCAACAAAGGGGTTCTTTCTTGGCTAGAAGAAAACCAGCAATGGGGTCTTTTCCTGGTTAGAAGTGAACCAGCACTGGGGTCCTTTCTTGGCTAGAAGAGAACCAGCAATGGGGTCCTTTCTTGGCTGGAAGAGAACCAGCAATGGGTTAATTCCTGTCTAGAAGAGAATCAGCAATGGGGTCTTATTTTGGATAGAAGAGAACCAGCAATAAGATCCTTTCTTGGCTAGAAGAAAACCAGCAATAGGGTTCTTTCTTGGCTGGAAGAGAACCAGCAATAGGGTCCTCTCTTGGCTAGAAGAGAACCAGCAATAGGGTAAATTTTTGGCTAGAAGAGAACCAGCAATGGGGTCCTTTCTTGGCAAGAAGAGAACCAGCAATAGGGTACTTTATTGGCTAGAAAAGAACCAGCAATAGGGTCCATTTTTGGCTAGAAGAGAACCAGCAATAGGGTACTTTATTGCCTAGAAAAGAACCAGCAATAGGGTCCTTTCTTGGCTAGAAGAGAACCAGCAATAGGGTACTTTATTGCCTAGAAAAGAACCAGCAATAGGGTCCATTTTTGGCTAGAAGAAAACCAGCAATAGGGTTCTTTCTTGGCTGGAAGAGAACCAGCAATAGGGTCCTCTCTTGGCTAGAAGAGAACCAGCAATAGGGGACTCTATTTGCTAGAAAAGAACCAGCAATATGGTCCATTTTTGGCTAGAAGAGAACCAGCAATGGGGTCCTTTCTTGGCTAGAAGAGAACCAGCAATAGTGTACTTTATTGGCTAGAAAAGAACCAGCAATATGGTCCTGTTTTGGCTAGAAGAGAATCAGCAATGGGGTCCTTTCTTGGCTAGAAGAGAACCAGCAATAGGGTCCTTTCTTGGCTAAAAGAGAACCAGCAATGGGGTCCTTTCTTTGCTAGAAGAGAACCAGCAACAGGGTCCTTTCTTGGCTAGAAGAGAACCAGCAACAGGGTCCTTTCTTGGCTAGAAGAGAACCAGCAATAGGGTCCATTTTTGGCTAGAAGAAAACCAGCAATATGGTTCTTTCTTGGCTAGAAAAGAACCAGCAATAGGGTCATTTTTTGGCTAGAAGAGAACCAGCAATGGGGTCCTTTCTTGGCTAGAAGAGAACCAGCAACAGGGTCCTTTCTTGGCTAGAAGAGAACCAGCAACAGGGTACTTTATTGGCTAGAAAAGAACCAACAATAGTGTCCATTTTTGGCTAGAAGAGAACCAGCAATGGGGTCATTTCTTGGCTAGAAGAGAACCAGCAACAGGGTACTTTATTGGCTAGAAGAAAACCAGCAATGGGGTCCTTTATTGGCTGGAAGAGAAACAGCAATAAGATCCTTTTTGGATAGAAGAAAAACAGCAATGGGGTCCTTTCTTGGCTAGAAGAGAACCAGCAAGGGGGTCCTTTCTTGGCTAGAAGAGAACCAGCAATCAGGTTCTTTCTTGGCTGGAAGAGAACCAGCAATGGGGTTTTTTTTAAGGCTAGAAGTGAACCAACAAAGAGGTCAATTGTCATGTGGAAAACATAGGGGCTGCCATTGCCAACCTCCATCTGAAAATGCCAGGTGCCTGACTCTTATTATGATCTAATGGCTTCAATACATTCTGAGCCCCCAGCCCAAAGCAAGTACTATATAAGGGAAGTCAGGAAAAGTCAGAAGTTATTTTTTTCCATGCTTGTTCCAGGGCCGAGACTCAAAGCCTTCAAGGCAGATGGTCAGCACTAACGCCAGACAACTAGCTAGTGAGGTCAGCAATGGCCGTCTCCATGTGTCACTCTCGACAAGTTTACTTTGAAGAAGGTCAAAACAAACCCTATACATGCAATGAGATAATGCAGAGGTCCAGTTAAAGTTATATTCAAATTGTTTTTCTGGGAAACAAAAGAGATAGGATCTGTAGAAGGAGTTCTGACCTCTTCCCTGATGCCGACTGCTGAGACATGGTGGGGGCAGAGATCAGAGAGGTGCCACAGCTACAGGGGAGGTGTGAGGGCCACATGAAATGACCTGGAGGACCGGATTTTGCCCAAGGGCCTTGTATTTGACACATGTTGTTTAGAAGTTACTGGTGTTTTGGGAAAGAGTTATAAAAGTTTGGCAAAACAAGAAAGATTTCAGTGGTTACATTCACGTATATACTAAATGTGAATGATTAATTCTCTACTTTGTAAATCTAGGTCCTTATTTATCAAGCTGCAATGGCATAACCCCCAACTGTCCCTGATTTCGAGGGACTGTCCCTGATTTGGAGCAATGTCCCTCTTTCCTTCTCATTTGTCCCTCATTTTGGTCTGATCTCTACAATTATATATAAAATGTACTTTATATCTTTCAAAAGGTGTTTCCCAGCGCTAAACCTTTCATCCAAATTCTAAATTGCTGCATTTTTAAATTTTAAAAGCCAATATAAAGGAATAGAAGTGGTAAAAAAAAAGCCCTTGTGGATTTAATTGACGTTTTTTTGTTTTTTTTGGTAATTCTCCTTTAAGGGTGTGTGTCAGGGGGTGTGTCCTATGCCTACATACGTTTGCAAGTAGGTGTCCCTCATTCCTATTTTAAATTGTTGGGATGTGTGCAATGGTGCTCAAGCGTCACACCATAATAATACCAGAGAGGCCACTTTAGCATTCCTTAGGTGCTTCCTGAAGCCTGATGAATTGGGGGCATAGCAGATAATGTTTATAGGTTGTATACAACGACAAGATCTGTAACTTACGCAGAAGATGTGAAGCAGTACGGCGCCTTGCTGCCGCTCCTTAATGTTGAACAGATCGTCTGGAAACTCAATAATTGCTGTAGAGAGAAATACAATGATTTAGTAATCTGTTCCTCCATCACTTATAATATCTGCAACAAAGTAACAAAAAGAAAGCTAAATACAACAATAAAATCATGAATGAGGGAAGGGAGAGAGCTGCAGTGACTGACTCCTATGTGTGCTCGCTCATACACCGCAGCCAGGTCCCTCTCATGTTTCAGGCACTGGGAAAGGGAGGAGCACAAATAAAGGGCCAGATTCACAGAGTCCTTACTCCGGTCTATCTCGCGTTAGACCGGAGTACTTTCAAATTACGCGCGTCGTTTCATTAGTCTGAAGCCTCAAACCATGAAACGACGGCTGCGGGCTTCAATCCGACTGGCTTACGTGTTCGTACGCCTTTGGATCTACGCTGCAATAATTTTGCGCCCGCTGGGTGGAGTTCCCGTCGTTTTCCGCGTCGGGGAATTAGCTTTTTCCAACGATCCACGAAGTTACGAGCATCATTCGCAATCTCTTACGGCATCTGTAGTCATCTTTTTGCCGCGTAAAGTTATACCAGCTTTTAGCTGGTCTAATATTAGACAGCCCATGTTAAGTATGGCCGTCGTTCCCGCGTACAATTTCAACGTTTGTTTTTATTTTTTACGTAAGTCGGGTGGGAATAGGAATGTACATAAACGACGCTACTCAAACAAATGACGTATCGACGTTAGTTTGCGCAACGCACGGCGGGAAATTTCTGAACGGAGCATGCGCAGTTCGATCGCCGCGGGGACGCGCCTAATTTAAATGCTTCACGCCCCCTAATTGCGTATTTCGAATCCGCCGCGAGAAATACACTACGCCGCCGTACCTTACGGGCCAAAATCTACATGAATTCGTCGTAGAGCCAGGTAAAATACGGCGGCGTAGTGTATCTCTGATACTCTGCGCCAATGTAATTGTATGTGAATCTGGCCCAAAATCTCTAGCATATATACTCTACAAAACAGTGATGATGATACCATGCCATACGTGTCGTGGACAAAACCAGGCACATATAAACATAAATAATATAGATAAAGAGAAAACTGCGCCAAAAAAATATACTAGCAACCAAAGGCTGTATATAAATAAAAAATGAATGTGGATATCAAACACAAAAATAAATAAATAGTGTCTAAAATTGTGCTGATTAAATTGTGTTGGTGTCCGCAATCAAGACAAACACCACAGTGAGCTTCAAAACATCCGTGAGGGACCGCCACCACATGGAAAGCCGCTTACCGCAATGGCAGGTTTAAACAGCAATGAAAAGTGCAGTCTCCGCCCACAGGTAGACCCACTGGATGACAGGAGCCCCAACAATGTAACCTCAGATCGTATCGTTGCTAAAACTCTCCAAGTATGCAGTCCGTAGAGGATGGAAGATAAGAAAGGGGATATCAGGGCCGATCCTAGGCAGGGTGCATTGCACCCAGGTGCCTGCAGAGGTGGGGGCGCTGAGCATCTAACAGACTCTCTAACAGAAGCCCTCTCTGTGTCCATCAGAGAGGCCCCCCTCCAGGTCCCAATAAAATACTCTGCTTCTTTTCCTGTATTTTGTTTATTGTTAAGAGATCATGTAAGGATCCCAGGTTAATGAAGACTTTGTGGGGGAGCATCTCTGTGGTTGATTCATTGCCATAGAAACAATTGTAATGGGGAGGAGTTAGTAAAATGACGACGCCCATGTGGGGGCACCAGAAATATTTCTGCACCCAGGCGCCTGTGACCCTAGGATCAGCCCTGGGGGATATCATGCGTGTCCCAGGCAAAAAATCCAGGGAGACCAGCAGATGTGCGCTCCATAGGATGCATTAAGGTGAAAAAACATGAACCTTTACAACCCCTTTAACTTGCGTATATACACTCCTATATAGCTGAGACAGAAATTGAAGGATGTAAAAAAATTGGGGGCTCGTCCGGGATCATATAGGTTTTTCAGTGTGCATCATTTTTCATATCTTTGCTGATTGAAAACCTGTGTTGTAGCTGATGGTACCACAGTGAACGAATCCACCTAAAACATGTTTACGCACATAAACCTTGATAGTTTTCCAAGTCATCTAAGGTCATGCCCTGTAGGCAAACCAGCTTCAGGTGATTGTGTCTTTGGGATCTGTTTTCTCTGACACAGACCAATGTAAAGAATCTGCACACTGCTACTCAGGACTTTTTTTCTCAGACAATAGGCAATAGACAACTCAGCCTTTCTAAATTACCCCTCTTCCTTGCCCCTACCCACCCCTGAGCACCGTCCGTTGGTTCCATTCTATACCCAACTCCCAGTACCGCCCATTTTAGACAATACAGAACCAAGCATCATTTTGTGGTGCTAAGAAATTTGTATGGAATTTGGTAATGATTTTAAGAAAATCAGTTAAATAGATCCCCTGCAGCCAGCAACAATAGTTTCCCCATAACAACAATGGACCAGCGATAACAAAACCCCCTCAGCAACAATCGACTCCCGGCAGCATCAACAGATCTCCGCACAGCCAGCATTAATAGACTCTCTGGCAGCCATCAACAATAGACCTCTCCTCCAACAGTAGATATCTTGCAGTAAAAACTGACCCCCCCAGCAACATAAGAACCACCACCAACAACAATATGTCACCCACCAGCAACAATAGACCTCCTCAGCAACATTAGACCCCCCTGAAAAAATAGATCCCCTCCAGTTAGAAAAAAATCCCCCAGGAGTGAGCATCAATACCCTGCAGCACACCCCAGCACCCCTTGCCATTACATACAGTCAGTCCAGAAGGTGCCAGAACTGCATTCCCCCACGTTCCCGCTGAAAAAAAGCCCTGATGCTACTTATATAAAGCTAAAATCAGCTTTATTGTTCATGCACAATAGAAAAAATTTAATCCAATACCCCACTCTGATGAGTTTTGCCTTCTACTGGACTTAATTGTACAAGAACCTTAGCTTGCTCCACCTCCACCGCTGGCTCTTCTGTGCACTGGTAGCTAGGGCCGCAGCACCTGGCCTCTAGCAGCCAGTGACGTCACATTACCGCCCTAATGCAGAGCAAGGCTGAGACCTCAGCATTTAAAGCAGAGGAGTTTTCTGGCTTTTTCTCCTTGCCAAACAAGACAGGAGGCAGATCGCATTGGCCGGGAGGAGAAGCTGAGGAAGCCGTGGAGGGTTGGGGGCAGAGCTGATCCGCCCTATACGCTCACTTCGCAAGCTGAGTAGGGCCCCACAAATTACTCGAGGCCTCGTCTTCCCCTTGTGGGTGCAGGGGTGGCGCCAGTGGAATGGGAGTCCTTCTCCCAGCGATCGTGGAAGTAAGAGGGAGAGAGCCGCCCGGATGTTTAGAGTGCAGCGCATGCAGGGAACGCAGCGATAACAGTTTTCATTTCAATATCCGTGTTCCCCGCCGCTCGCTGTCAGATACAGCCCCTTCTCCTGGTTCCGGGACTTTGATAGACAGATCACCTGTCCAATCCTGACGACGGGTGATCTGTCAATCAAAGTTCCCCCGGCCAGGGGGAGGGACCTGTATATAACGGTGAGCGGTGGTAACACAGCAATTGAAATGAAAGCTGCTATCGCTGTGTTCCCTAAGCTGCCCGGTGATCATCTGAGAGGCTCTCCTGTTCCTCTCCTTTCCTCCCCTGCACAGGTAGGCTGAATGGTGGGCACAAGGATGCATTTGGTGGGCACAAGGCTGAATTTGGTGGGCACTAGGCTGCATTTGGTGGGCACTAGGCTGCATTGGTGGGCACAAGGCTGCATTGGTGGGCACAAGGCTGCATCATGGTGGGCACCGGGCACAAGGCTGCATGGTGGGCACCGGGCACAAGGCTGCATGGTGGGCACTGGGCACAAGGCTGCATTTGGTGGGCACAAGGCTGCATTTGGTGGGCACAAGGCTGCATTTGGTGGGCACTGGGCACAAGGCTGAATGGTAGGCACAAGGCTGCATGGTGGGCACTGGGCACAAGGCTGCATCATGGTGTGCACTGGGCACAAGGCTAATGGTTTACATAGCTCATGGCATCACAGGTCAGGTTGATGGCCCCTTAGCAGAATTTTGCTTAGGGCCCCAGGGAGGTCAGGATCGGCACTGGGTGGTAAGGACCTGGGGGGGGGGGGGGGGGTTTGCCGTTCCAACCAAAAAAGTTTAGCACCTGCCGCTATTTGTTGGATGTTAGACACTCCTGGATGCAAGAAGGGAGTCTGACAGGCGATGTAAGGGGGGCTCTCATAGACATTGCTAGATGTAAGCGGAACTTTAATAGACAAACCTGAATTTAAAAGGGGACTCCGATAGGCACTTTTAAATGTAAGGGGGCTCCGATAGACATTGCTGGGTGTAAGGGGGACTCTAATGCCGCGTACACACGATCATTTTTTGTGATGAAAAAAAACGACGTTTCAAACGATGAAACAAAACAAAGTTTTTCAAACTTAATTTTCCAAAACGACATTGCATACACACCATCGTTTTTCCAAAATGCTCTAGCAAAGCGTGGTGACGTACACCACGTTCGACGGCACTCTGTTCCATTGAAGCTCCGTCTCATAACTTGCTTCTGAGCATGCGCGGCTTTAAAAACGTTGTTTTCAACATCGTTTTGCCCACACACCATCACTTTTTATAACACAAAAAACGACGTTTTGAAAAACGACACAAAAAATTCAAGCATGTTCGAATTTTTTTTTGGTCGTTTTTTTGAAGACATAAAACGATGTTTTGCCCACACACAGTGATTTTAAATGATGTTTTTGAAAAATGATCGTGTAAACGCGGCATAATAGGCACTCCTGGATATAAGGGGGACTCTAATGGGCACTACTAGATGAAAATGGGACATTGCAGATGTAGGAGGGACTCTGACAGTCCTTGATGCAAGGGGGGCTCTGAATGCCACTTCTGAATGTAAGGAGACTCGGATAGGTAAGGGGTGGGGGATCTCTTTTTAAGACAATTTTTTTTCCCACCATGAATGTTTGTAAAATCCCATTTGACTCTCATACTGAGAAGTTGGGATCCCCTATGAAGACCATGGAGTCACCTAAAGTTACATCAGGAAGTAAAATGTTAAATAAATGTTGCAAAAAAATAATAAAAAATCTCATTCCATCATACATCTGAAAAATAAAAATGTCAAAACAGTGGGCGCGGCCATGCAAATCATTCTGTAATGTCCCAACAGACAAATGCACACAGTGTCTAGTGCAAGTATAGCCTGATATCAGGGCCAGGACAAGGAGTGGGCAGGAGCAAGGGGCTGCTGCCCCGGGTGCAATGGTTTACTGTAAGGATGGAGGGGGGTGCCTTCCTTCTGTTACAAGGCTGACAGGAGTAGTGAGGCAGTGATTTTGAAAAGCGATTGACTGCTGGGTGTAGGATCTCCCAAGCTTGCACATTATGGGGGGGGGGGGGGGGGGGGGGCAGCTTGGCATCTTTGCCTTGGGCACTAAATGACCTTGTCCCGGCATTGCCTAATAGTATAATATTATACATAATAGTATATACATGCAGCACCCAATACATACTATGTAGGTTGCTGTATCTCCATAAAGAATGAATACTTGTACAGATATCAGATCCCCCCGCGCTTTCTCCGCACTAAACCTTGCATTATACGATCCTATATATTCCCCGACAGTGTGGATGGGATGGATTGTACCTGTCAGTTCTCGGCTCTGGCTCATGCTTTAACAAGCTGCTGAAATTTTAGCTCATTACCGCCAACATTGTGTGCCGGGCTGACAGAACAAGGCGATGAGATCCCCGGAGACGGGAGGAGGGTGTCTTTGCCCCTCCAAGACCTCTCCGCTACCTGCCAGCAAATAATAACCTACAACAACCGCTACCCGCCTGTTAAAATGGATCGTGGCGCAGGAGTGTTCTTAAAGTGCCCGACCGCCCATAGCTGACACAGCGGTCCACAGGACATTTTTAGCTTCCCCGGGTGGCCTTACAGTTTATAGATTTACATCCTGTTCACACCCAGGGCATGCATTTTTACGCATTTTTCTTTTCCCCCGCCCTTTGGGTGGCATTAACAATGAATGGCACCGCAAGCGTGGCTTCGTTTGGTTTTGTAAATGCGTGCAAGAATTTGCAACTTTGAGCGTTTTTACAAGACGCTCAGGGGTGGATGGGGGGAGGGGGGGTTTGTCAATGCACCTGTGTGGTGTGTTTTAGGCGTGTTGTGATAAAACATGCAAATCCATGCTCTGCACCTAGGGTGACCACGTGTCCCAGATTGCCCGGGACAGTCCCGCATTTTGCAGGTCTGTCCCGGGCACATTCATTCCAGGACAATACAGTGTCCCGGAATGAAATTAAGACAGCCACCCCACCTGGGCCAATCTGATGCCCCCAAAAATGCTGCCACATCACGGCTTTACTTACTGACAGTACTTATGCTGGCTGGGAATGCCTGGGGGAGCGCAATCTCCGCCCCCTGCCTGTGATTGGAGAAATCATAAATCCTGCCTCTTGTGTCCAATCACTGTGCTGTGATTCGTTACAGCACAAGCTGATTTTTGGGAAGAGAGGGTGTTCCTGAATGGTAGTTTGTAAATGTGGTCACCGTACCCCCCCCCCCCCCACAGGCCAGTCTGATACCCCCAAAAAAGGCCGCCACATCGCCGCTTTACTGTCCTGGCCAGGGATGTCTGGAGAGGTACAATCCCAGCCCCCTGCTTGTGATTGGAGAAATCATAAATCCCGCCTCTTGTGCAGGGCCGATCCTAGGGTCACAGGCGCCTGGGTGCAGAAATATTTGGGCATGGTTGTTTTACTAACCCCTCCTCTTTACAAATGTTTCTATGGCAATGACTCAACCACAGATATGCTCCCCCATGAAACCTTCATTACCCTGGGATCCTTACATGATCTCTTAACAATAAACAAAATACAGGAAAAGAAGCAGAGTACTTTATTGGGACCTGGAGGGGGGCCTCTCTGATGGACACAGAGAGGGCATTTGTCAGAGAGTCTGTTAGAAAGAGCCCCCAGAGAAACTACATACATGATAGAGGAGATGGTCAGAGACTGCAGACATGATACAGGAGATGGTCAGAGACTGAAGACATGGTACAGGAGATGGTCAGAGACTGCAGACATAATACAGGAGATGGTCAGAGACTGCAGACATAATACAGGAGATGGTCAGAGAGTGCAGATATAGTACAGGAGATGGTCAGGGACTGCAGGCATAGTACAGGAGATGGTCAGAGACTGCAGACATAGTACAGTAGATGGTCAGACAGAAACTGCAGACCTAGTACAGGAGATGGGCAGGGGCTGTGTATCCTATGCAATCTATCATGCCATAAAACATCTAGAGCAGGGGCCCAGAGCACATGTAAAGGGATGCTGGGGATGCCAGCACACAGCACAGAGCACACTGAACACTGTGACTCACCTCAGTTCTCTCTCTGTGCAGCCCAAGATATAGATGGGAGGGGGGGGGGGGGGGGCATTCCAACTAGAGTTGGTGGAGACAGTGTGGGATCCAAGACTCCCAATGTGAGGAATTCATTTCTGCACATCAGCACTCAGCAGCCACTGAAAACTAGAACCCCCTGTGTCAGGAAGAGGTTCGACCCCTCCCTCGAGCACTGCCAGGCTGGACGGGCTGCCCTATGCTCACACATCAGTTCTGGACGGACACACACCTATGGTCAGAACACTAGTTCTGAACGGACACAAACAAAGAGAGAAGGAGGGAGGGGAGAACTCTGGCAGCTTAGTTTCCCCACCTCTGCAGGCGCCTGGGTGCAAAGCACCATGTGCACCCTGCCTAGGAACGGCCCTGCTCTTATGTCTAATCACTGCAAGTGGCCTTTTTTGGGGGCGTGATCAGTGCTTCTGGGTAGAGTGCACCCCCCCGGCTGTGCTGTGATTCGTTGCTGATTTTTTGGAAGGGGGGGGGGGGTGTCCCTGAATGGCAGTTTGGAAATGTGGCCACCCTATCCGCACCTTATGTGGCATTTTGAGCATGAGTGCAAAATAACGCCATGTTTTTTTAAGCGTTTGTGTACGCATTTTTTTCACCAGACGCACAGGGCACCCCACGCACACAATAAAGTAGCTCATGTAGCTGTAGCACCATCTAGTTCAGGAATGGGCAAACTACGGCCTGGCGGACCTTTTAATCCGGCCCCCACCTGCGATCTTGTCGTGCCGCGATCGCCGCTAATTTAGGCCGCGGCTTTATGCTTCGAGGGGGCTGGAGTGGGGTGAGCTTATCGTTCCTAATGTCCCCAAAGTGACTGTCCATTGTTTATAGTTTAGTCTCTGGCTTCTAATTATCGGGATTTCCTTACTAAACACCACAGCCAATCAGCTCATTTTGGACTAGACATATCTTTCCTGACCTAAGATGGCCCCCTAAGAGCCTGTTGAAGAAACATGCATGCTTCGAACGCGCACACCTCCCCGTGACCTGTACCCGGAAGTGACGTTGCACTGCTGTGCTCCACGAAATGATGTCCCTCACTCCCCGGCATCGGAGGTGTACCATCCCGCCACTGGTAGTGTGAACAACAGAGGGACGCCTGCTTAGATCTCCAGGACCAGCGGAGCACCTGCACCCCGGATGCCTCAGCGGATGATACAACGTACAGATAAGCCTATGTTTTACATTTCCTTGTGAGTGACACCTTTATATGAATTGTCTGTTTTTACCTATTAAAAACGAGATTACTACGCTTAGAGGGCGCTGCTTTATGTCCTTTTGTACTTACAAAAATACAGCCTCACTGTGCCCATCAAAAGCTATCACTGTGCCATCAATTGTCACCACTGTGCCATGCCAAATGCAGCCACTGTGCCATCAATTGTAGTTTTGTAAAATAACTATTTTTATACTTTTCTACCTTAAATTAATCTAAACATTTAATGTTACAAATTTTAATTTAATTTATATTAATTCACACATACACACCGTCCATCTACTCTTGGTCCGGCCCCCGGGTCCAATATATGAACCTATTGCGGCCCTCGAGTCAAAAAGTTTGCCCACCCGTGCTCTAGTTAGTTAGGTGCTAGAGTCAGGATTTTCTGGAGATTTTAATTTAGGTAGGTCTAGCTGGAGGCTAGGCCTGTTTGTTTTCATTCTAAAGTGGGAGTGGCTCAGGGTAGCAGCTGGGTGACTCATGAGTAGCATCACTCCCCTGTCACCTCCCTCTTCCTTCTAGAAGGTGCTGGAAGGAGGTGAGGGAAAGAGAGGTGGAGCTGCCGCTTGCTTACAGGGCACCTAAACCCCCTCCTGCCCAGGCCAATTTTCAGCTTTTAGCGCTGATGCACTTTGAATGACAATTGCGCAGTGATTTGTTCGGCAATTCATACCGAATCAGCAGCCAGGCATCTAGCATAGTCCTAACATGGTCATCGATGGTCCCCCCTATCTGGCAAGGAGGTTGGCGTGTCAAGTGGCGAACGCACTCCAAAGGGGTTAATTCAATGTCCAGGATTAGTTTAGGGTTGAGTTAGGATAGCGTTGGGGGTCGGGAATTAGGGGGGTTTAGTTTCACATGAGGATTAAGGTTGGTTTTTAGAGTTGGTTAAATGGAGTCTGTCAGGATAGACATCTGGGAACTGCCATTGTGAAGGTGCAGGCCTGTCATCCTAATCCTTCACTACAGTGACCTGGGACAAGCTTACGTATGCCAAGGATCACATGCGGGGACACTCCGCTCACAGCTCATATTTCACCGTTTAGTGGACGCTGAAGGGTTAAACCCCTGAAGGTCATTAAAATCTCTCAGGATTTGGGAACTCTATTAGTGAGATCCCTGTGCCGAGTTCCCAGGTCTGTACAACCGCTGTGCCCATTATGAGGAGTTCCCACCATCCCTATGCTGAGTTCCCGGGTCTGTACAACCGCTGTGCCCATTATGAGGGGTTCCCACCATCCCTGTGCTGAGTTTCCGGGTCTGTACACCTGCTGTGCCCATTATGAGGGGTTCCCACCATCCCTGTGCTGAGTTTCCGGGTCTGTACATCTGCTGTGCCCATTATGAGGGGTTCCCACCATCCCTGTGTTGAGTTCCCGGGTCTGTACACCTGCTGTGCCCATTATGAGGGGTTCCCACCATCCCTGTGCCGAGTTCCCGGGACTGTACACATGCTGTGCCCATTATGAGGGGTTCCCACCATCCCTGTGCTGAGTTCCCGGGTCTGTACACCTGCTGTGCCCATTATGAGGGGTTCCCACCATCCCTGTGCTGAGTTCCCAGCTCTGTAAACCTTTATCTGGTTGGTTGATGACGCATTTAGTGAGTCGTCGTGGGTGGAGCTCCACCTGTACTTTTGTATACAGTTTTGTCTTTGGATACATTTTGATTTGATTTTCTCTGGAGGAAATATGAATTATTTGTATCTTTTTATTGATTGTCTTCCCTTTTCTTTTTTCCTTTTTTTATTCCTCCCCCGTAATTCGCTTGTGAAGAAAAGCGCGGCTCAGACATTCCAGCAGTGGCAGAAGATATGCTCTTGCGCCCGTCTTAGCGAGAGGCGTGCAGCAGTGAGCTAATTATGACGGAACGCTCCTCTGGGCTTCCTTCCGCGTGGTAAATTGAACGCTCGGGATCGGCGACACGCGGGGATCGCAAATCCACCTTTAAATCATTATTTTTTCAAATGTAATTGCTGCTGGGGGGCGGAAGGTGGCCAGCCTCTGCTGGAGATTTAATTACGCTCGGCGCTGCCCGAGGCCACGGCCAACAAAGCCCGCGGAGGATTCCGTGTCGCCAGAGCCCAGCGGGAGCCGCGTAATTGGCGGTCGCTGAACGGTAAACACAAAGATGCGTGTAAAGGAGGGGGGGCAGCTGTCGCTGGTGGAAGTCTTAGCGCTGGATGGAGACGTACGCCCACCAGTGATGGCCAGCAGTGCAAATGTGTTCTCCCACACTCTGTGGGTAGTGATGACATCACCCTGATGATGTCATCGTGCAGCAGGAATATGTGCTGCCCACTCATTTAAAGCTGAACTGGCCTTCTCTTCAGTCTTTCACAGGTGTAGCGGCTCCCCTCCTGGACTGGAATGGCTTCCTCTGATGTCACTGCACACTGTGAGCTTCTCACCATGTGCATTAGAAACTGCCGCGAGTCAGATAGAGCCACGCCCCATTTTCTGACTGGGGGACATCCAGCATCATGTAGTCTGACAGTCCCTGGCCCCGCCACCCTTTTATTTATTAGACTTTGGCTCCTTTCATCCGCATGTGGGCGTTGCCTACAGTGAATGCAAATAGGAAATGCAAATGCAAATGCTTAGGAACAGGGCTGTCTTTCACGCGGGACTAAAGGGGTGCTGCTCACGGGCACAGTCATTGTTGTGGGGCCCAAAGCAGCTTCCCCTTGAGCCTACACTACCTGAAAATAGTATATAAGTGGATTTGAGAAGGCCAAAGAAAATGCATGCCCGGGGTCCAACAATATTAAAGGACGGCTATGCTCAGGAACATCCACACCCAGGGCCGTCTTTAATGTTGACTCTGAGACATACAATAAATATCAGCTAGACTTAAAATCAGTTTACTGTATCAGGTTGTTAGAGGTTGCAGCATATCATTACCATTTACTGACTGGTTGCTAGAGGTTACAGCACACATTACGGCTCACTGATTAGTTGCTAGAGGTTACAGCACATGATTTCTTATTATTGATTGGTTGCTAGAGATTACTGTACAGCAATACTGCTCACTGATTGGTTGCTAGAGGTTACAGCACATCATCTCTTCACTGCAGAGGGGCAGGGCATGATATACATATGAATGCCACCTTTATTTACATATGAATGCCGCCAGCATTTACTGTACATGTAAACACAGGGTCTGCAGGTGAGTCGTCTGTACACAACAATAGGGCAGAGCTGGGCAGCATTAGTAGCAGCACTTCACACTGAGATATCAGGACATAGCACAGGACTAAAACTTCAAGGGACAAGGGAATTTAAACTGGGATAGTTGGCAAGTATGAGGCAGCTGCTTTGAGCCCCACAACAATGACGGGGGCCCAGGGCAGCTTCCCCTTTTGCCCTGCCTTAAAGACGGTCCTGTCCACACCTCCTGGACTGACATCTACCTAACGGGACATTTGGATATTTGCATAAGTCCTCCCACTGCTTGCATTAGGGCGGCGGACCCTTGAGAGGAGTACCGAGGCAGAGTGCTGTGATGTTTTCAGAAAGCTGTTTACAGCCCCTCCCACCAGCCATGACCTGCCTGCATTGCATAGAGAAGCACAGAGGCCCAATGATGACATCACTGGGTCTAAAATAGGATATTTCATGAAAATGGGAAAGTAAAATATAAAGAAATATAGAATAGAGTAAAAAACAGAAAAAAATATATGTATAAATAGATAGACAAAGAACATAAAACAATCATAGTAAAATAAATATTATAATAAATAAATGGAATAAAATACGTAAAGATATTAAAATAAATAAAAAGATTAATAATATAAATAAAATAAGAACAAATATATAATAATATAATGAAATAAAAGAATGGAAAAAATAGATAGAAAGATTAATAAGATATAATAATAATACAAATAAAAATAATTAAAATATACTAAAGTAACAAAATAAAAGAATGGATAAAATAAATAATAATATAATAAATAAAATATTAATATAATAAAATAAAAATATGTAATATAATGAAATATAAGAATGGAAAAAATAAATAAAAGATAAATAAGATATAATAAAAAAAAATTATATAATAAAAAATAAAAGAATAGGAAAAAATAGACAGATTAAATAATAATAATAATAAAATTAATAATATACTAAAGTAATGAAATAAAAGAATGGATAAAATAAAGTAAAATAAAATAGGGAAATATAATAAAATAAATAAAAGATAAATAAAAAAAAATAATATAATAACATAACAAAATATAAGAATGGAAAAAATAGTATTATTTTATCCTATTCACCTTTCTATCTATTTAAATAAATAATATAATGAAATAAAAGAATGGATAAAATAGAATAAATTAAAAAAAGGAAAATATAATAGAAGAAAAAAAAAACAATATAATGAAATAAAAGAATGGAAAAAAATAGCTAGAAAGATTAATAAGATGAAATAATATAACAATTTAATGAAACAAAAGAATGGATAAAATACATAGAATAAAATATGGAGATATAATAAAAAGAAAGATAAATAATACAAATAATAAAATAAACAATATAATGAAATAAAAGAATGGAAAAAAATTGATAGAAAAATTTATAAATTCAAATAATAATAAAACAAACAATATAATGAAACAAAAGAATGAAAAAATAGATAGAAAGATCAATAAGACAAAATAATAATAATAATAATAATATTATAATGAAATAAAAAAATGGAAAAAATAAATAGAATAAAATAATATAAGGAAATTAGAATTCAGCTTTAAGCAGGGAGGTTAGGTCAATGCAGTGAAACACAGAGCCGCCCCTAGTGGTAATCTTATACTAAATTCAATACTAAAAAAATATGGAAGTGAAACTTGCAAAATGTGAAAACCATATAAAAAATTGAAATAATAATAATAGTAGTAGTCGATGTGTGCTCAGTGACAATACTTCTTTGCCCCGTTAACAATAAATGGTTGAGACAAATCTAGATGCACACAATGTAAGAAAGATCCTTGTTGCCCATAGCAACCAGATTCTCCTTTATTACTCAGCGCTGGGAGAATAAATGAGAGATCCTGATTGGTCACCGTCGGCCTCCGGAGGAGCTCATTGGTAAGTGCGATTCCTGCACTCTGTACAAAGCTCTCGATGATCTGTGTGCGTCCCTCGTTACTGATGTGACAGCTGTGCCGGCGTGATTTAAGATTCGGCAGCCGCGCGTTCCCTCGCTCTGCCGTTCCTGACCCATTTGTCAGCGCAGCGTGCCGCCAGCACACACAGCAGCGCCGCTCGCCTCTCATCCTGATTTATAGAACCTGCCCCAGATTTTATATTTCAAAATTGTGAGAACATAAAACAGTTCCCTAATGGGATGAAGGCGCCGCAGCCTTTTATGTGGGAGGTTTCATCCTCCTTCAATACAGACAGGACCGGGCTTCTGGAGTACCGGCTACATCCGAGCTTGTGGACGACATAGACCGTGGCGCAGGCGGACGCGATGTTCCGTAGTTTGGGGCCTCGTTTTATACAGTGCCTTGAAAAAGTATTCATACCCCTTGAAATGTTCCACATTTTGTCATGTTACAACCAGGAAAATTATAAATGGTGAAAATATGTGAAAAGTGTGGCGTGCATTTGTATGGCACCCACTTTACTACCCTAACTAGGTGTGCAACGGATCAAAAAACTCACAGTTCGGATCGTTCCTCGGATCACAGTCACAGATCGGATCATTTTTCAGATCACCACTGTCAGGTCACCTGTGGTCAGATGACAGATGCACCTCGTTGGAGTCAGGAGTGCACCACAAGGTAGTGGACCCTATGGCAGACTGCTGCGGATGGACCACAGAGTGGATATGGGGGTCAGGCCCACTGCAGCTCAAACAGGGATCTCACAGGAAGCTTGAGCCCAAGATTCCCCAGGGCGTGGAATCTAAGATCCAGCTCTAGTGGTGAGGATTGCCTTCGCTGCAACTGGATCCAGGTCCCGGCCCCCAGGGTCCCCTAGGTCACGCTCCATAGGGAGAGAGGGGAAGCAGCCACTCAGGACGCAAGAGATGGTGAAGGGTAAGCCAAGGTCGGGGCAACAAGCAGACAAGGATAAACAAGGGACAGGCCAAGGGTCAGGGTCACAGGCAAACAAGAGTAGTCAGGGACAAGCCAAGATCAGTACACAGAGTTAACCGTAGCACACGGCAAGCAGGAACCCAAACACACAATGCTTAACAAACAATGTTGATCAGCAAGGCAGACCTGCAGTGCACTGGTTAATATAGAGTTCCTGATATGGCCTGGGGTGGAGCCATACAGGGAGGAGAGATGATAAAAGCAGCCAGGTGAGAGGGCCTGGCCTTTAAGATGAACACAGGTCAGGGGTCTGCAGCCTCACAGGACAGTGAGAGGAGAATGAAAAGTCCTCCTACAAGCTTTAACCAGTGCTTGGCTGGACATTGATAGAAGTCACAAGACTGCTATGGTATATACTGCTGATGAGAAAAGGTATTTATCAGTTTATATTTACTAAAATAATTGCATTTCTATGTTCTGTGTACTGTGGGAGAGCAGATATAGTGAATGCAGAGTCCTGGGGAGACCAGATATAGTAAATGCAGGGTCCTGGGGAGACCAGATATAGTCGGTCTCCTAGCTCCCCGTTGTTAGTAAAGGACATGGGTCTCCTGGCTCCCTGTTAGTACAGGACACGGGTCTCCTGGCTCTTTGTTAGTACAGGACCCAGGTCTCCTGGTTCCCTGTTAGTGCAGAACCAGTTTCTCCTGGTTTCCTGTTAGTGCAGATCACAGGTCTCCTGGATCTCTGTTAGTACAGGACCTGAGTCTCCTGGCTCCCTGTTAGTACAGGACCCGGGTCTCCTGGTTCCCTCTTGTTAGTACAGGACCCCAGTCTCCTGGTTCCCTGTTGTTAGTAAGAACCGGGTCTCCTGGTTCCCTGTTAGTACAGGACCCCAGTCTCCTGGTTTCTTGTTGTTAGTACAGGACCGGGTACTCCTAGTTCCCTGTTGGTACAAGTCCCGGGTCTCCTGGTTCCCAAGTCGCTGTTATTCGTTACAGTCAGTCACACAGGAGCTGGGAATGGCAGATTTTATTGCCAGTTGTCAGGGCAGCACCTGTCAGATTGTACCTCTCATCCCTTTACAAGTCAATATAAATAAATTCCTGAGATGCCACAAATACACGGCAACAGGATCATTTTGCAGAAAAGCTTTTATACCATTAAAGAGCCACCTTTGTGCTCCAGTCAGTGACTTTGCCTAGGCTGAGATGATGTCATAAGTCTGCTGCAGGCAGGAGGAAGCATTTCCTCAGTCTCCCCTCCCCTAATAATCAGACTGGACATTGTAAGTTTGTAGCAATCACAGGGTGTAGCTGTCTAGGACACTTAGCTGAGGGGGATCCCTCTGGTCCTGCTATGACAGCGTTGCTGTGAGCTGAGCTTTTGAGCTTTTCCTGTAGAGAATCCTTTGGCTACATAATTATATTTATTACAGTCTGAAAATAAGTAACAAAAAATATTAGCATGATAAAAAAAAAACTCTTGATACCCCGAACACGCATGAAATCCTCCTCCGACTAATAAACACATGACAACGGCAACGCTCTCATTGGATTACGAAAGGAAGAGATAAGCGTCCTGGAATCTGGGTCACGGGCGCCCCTCGGAGTCAGGATTGGCGCACAGAATGCCATCTCTCGGGAATGTATTACCAGAAAGTTTTGGACGGACATCTGAAAAAGTTATTAAATGTTTCCGAATCCTATTATAAGTGACAGTTGGGGGGGCTGGGGCCTGGCAACAACACGGAAAATGTTTCTTCAGCTAGAGACCTCATTTCCTGTCTGGAAGATGTCTAACGCCATCTAGCCCTCTGCTCCTCAGCATCACATGTGGGGGCGTTGCCTTTATGTAAATAAAGCCTACTTAGGAATAGACATGCACAATTCGTTTAGTTCCTAATTAATTTTTTTAACAAATTTCCGACAAGTTCGTTAATTCGGAAAAATCTGAATTAACAAAAACCTGTTAAACAAATTTTTCAGAATATTCGAGAATATCCGAGAGATGAAAGAAAGGGCCCCCCCCCCGGAGCTGTGGTGGCTCAACGTGATTGGCACTGCGCTGACAAGCCGTTCACCTCTGCAGCCAAGGGTTCGGATCCCGGTCTCGGCTACATGTGAATTGAGTTTGGTGGTCTCAGCCCGGCTCCCGGTGGGTGTGCTATGCAAGGTACGCCTGTGCTTAGTACGCCCACCCCCCCCCCCACAAAAACCACCACACTTGCACGCACACAAAATTGGTTTAATACGCACGCACTTTGGCCATGCGGTCTCCTAAAGAGAGGCGAAGGACCTACGGGGCTGGCTTGGTTGGTTGGGCCCCCTCACTCCCTCATAGGGGGAGTCCCTCTGCCCCGATGGGGTCCTGTTGGGCCCCAGTTGGGCTCCCAAGTGGAGCAGGTAGGGCGGGGTGAGTGGGAGGCCCCCCTCACACCCGCCATTGCCACCGGGGGCATGGAGAAGGATGGCGATTGCCTCCGGGGGGAGGGTCTGCCTACTCCCAACTCCTGCAGTCCGGCTCCTCTCTCTCGAGTTCACGCACAAAATACACTTTAGGAAAAAAAAAAGAAAGAAAGGGCCCCTCGGGCCGCCGCTCCGGAGGCACCACGTCACTTCCGGTTTCTCTGTGCCATTGGCAAACTGGAAGTGACACAGCGGCTCTGAGGAAAGCACCGCCCATGTCCCACGGCAGTGCCAATAGGAAAACCACACAACATGGAGAATGACCAGGCAAATTAAGATGTGACCCGCTACCCCACCTAGACAGGTAAGTGCCGGGCGGGTGGGGGATGCACACTGGCAGCATTTAATGGACACAGTAGTGGCAAATGATGAGCACACTGGCAGCAATTGATAGGCACACTGGCAGCAATTGATGGGCACAGTAATGGCAATTGATGGGCACAGTGGCAGCAACTGATGAGCACAGTGGCAGCAATTGATGGGCACAGTGGCGGCAATTGATGGGCACAATGGCAGCAATTGATGGGCACACTGGCAGCAATTGATGGGCACACTGGCAGCAATTGAGGGGAACACTGGCAGCAATTGATGGACACACTGGCAGCAATTGATGGGCACAATAGCGGCAATTGATGGGCACGGTGGCAGCAATTGATGGGCACACTGGCAGCAATTGATGGGCACACAGGCAGCAATTGATGGACACAGTAGCGGCAATTGATGGGCACAGTAGCGGCAATTGATGGGCACAGTAGTGGCAATTGATGGGCACACTGGCAGCAATTGATGGGCACAGTAGCGGCAATTGATGGGCATACTGGCAGCAATTGATGGGCACAGTGGCAGCAATTCATGGGTACACTGGCAGCAATTGATGGGCACAGTAGCGGCAATTGACGTGCACACTGGCATAATTGATGGGTACAGTAGCTGCGTTTGATGGCACAGTGGCGGCAATTTATGGCACAGTGGTTGTGTTTGATGTGCACAGTGGCTACAATTGAGTTTTTTATTTTTTTCAGTTTGTTTGCACCAGCCCCCCACACACACACACAAAGAATTTCGAGCACCAGGCGCCACTGGCATGGATGAACAGTTGGACCCTCTTAGGCCTCGTACACACGATCAAATCTGTCTGCTGGAAACGGTCTGCTAGACGTTTCAGCAGACAGATTCGATCGTGTGTACGGGCAAACAGACGGATTTGGCCACCCGACAGATTTCAAAGCATGCTTTGAAATCTGTCGGCTGGGAACCCGTCCGCCCTACATGTCTGCTGGTTAGTATGCTAACCAGCAGACATGTCTTCTCGCACACGCGCCAAATGATTTCGACGCATGCGCGGAAGTGTTTTACTTCCTGGTGCGGTGACTGGTGGCGTCAACGTCACCGCCACGTCACCGACACGTCAGCGCGATGTCTGCTGGCGGGGATTTTGGTTTGCTCGTGTGTACACGCGAGCAAACCAAAATCCCAGCAGACAGATCTGTTCAAATCGGTCGGTAACCATCTGTTAACTTAATTTGTAGTCAGAGTCTACACCGAGGAATACGATACCCTAACTACCCAGGCCTGAGGTGTGCCATTAGCCTCGCTGGACAGTACGCCTATAAGTGGGCATACCCTGAAGTAATTATGAAGAAATGAATGTAGAAAATGATAACATGACAAAAGGGGGAACGGGTGGGTGGGTACCCAGAAACCCCACCGACGCCGGACATTAGAGGGGAGGAGGGATAAATAGCCCTCCGACTCCTCCTACAAATTCAGGCAGGCCTGCGGCCCCGCCTTCCACTTGTAGTCAGAGTCTACACCGAGGAATACGATACCCTAACTACCCAGGCCTGAGGTGTGCCATTAGCCTCGCTGGACAGTACGCCTATAAGTGGGCAAAAAGACGCAGAAGTAGGTGTGATAAAAGAAATGGAAGGGGACGAATATCTGTCTGGTAGAGAAAGCACGCCCTGACAGTCTCAAGAACGGCTCCGATAACCATCCGTTACGACAGCAGAAAAACCAGCGTCCCAAGAACCGATGATTGGAAGGAACCCCGAAACCAAACGACTGTCCCGTGCCTGACCGACTAAGCTTTCCTCCAAAAGCACAGACATTGGAACCACTGCTGGTGGCGAGAGGATACGTGGGGGAATGGAACAAGGGCCGCCCTGAGGAGCCCTGTGAAAGCAACACCATCCAATAGGAAGCAACCAGTGACCCATGTCAAACACCCACAACCACTGATCTAACTATCCATACCTGGTAAGGGGACGTGAGAAGGAGAGATGCCAAAAATGGACAAACTGATAGGAGGGAAGGGGTTTGAGAGCCGGGTACCCGAAAGATGAGTCGCTGATGTTAATGGACGAGGCCAACACGCAGTAGCGATATGCAACGATACAGAGACAGAACCAGACATGGAATGACCCGACCTACCCGAGTAACTGGGACCCCCCCTATCAACAGGCCGGGCAATGGACAAAGAGCCTGGCCTGACGGACCCGCCCCGACGATCTGGCAACCTATGAACAAGAGAACAGCCCCAAAGATAAGAAGCAACAACTCCATGGATGAGAACCCTAATAAAATTGTCCTACTGACAGAACCTGCTGTGACAAAACATACTGACAGAACCTGCTGTGACAAAACATACTGACAGAACCTGCTGTGACAAAACATACTGACAGAACCTGCCGTGACAAAACATACTGACAGAACCTGCCGTGACAAAAAACATACTGACAAGAAACATGCAATGACCTCCCACCAACCCCCCCCCCCCTGACAGAACCGCTGAGACACAGGACAGAGTACTCGTAGAGGCTAACAGGATGGGTGGGTGGACGGACGTGTGTGTCGTCCCCCCCCCCCCCGCGCGAGCACCGGGCGGCCTCCTAAAAGGTAGACTGAGCCCCGCAGCATGGGTAGATGTGCGTCCCCCGTCCCCTCCCACTGGGAGGAGCGGAAGGCCACAAGCCTGGCAGCGTGTGAGTGTGAGGACCCCCCCGGGGCCTGGGAGAAGCGGGCGGCCTCCCACAATGCCCGATGGCGCTCAGGCAGCGTGGTTTAGCAGATGGAGGGACGCCCTCCCCCCCCCGGCGTGAACCACATCCTGCAATGTGGTGGACCGATGCCGGACAGAGCCCAAGCAGAAGCAGTCACAAAGAGGATAGTGTGGAGTGGGCGGATGGACAGACTGACGATCCACCCATCCCCCCCCCCCCGGCGTGAGCACAGCACTGCTGCACTGAGCTCCCGCGGCCGACCCCTCCATGCTACCGGATGGCGCCCAGGGAAAAGGATGTCTGCAGAACCCCCCTCCCCCCGGCACGAGCACTGGGAGAAGCAGCCGGCGGACGGATGCCCCCCCCTCTCACAGTGTATGCCCGAGGGAGCGGGAGGGTGGACGGAGGGGTGCCCCACATAGCGTGATCCCGGAAGGAGAAGCAAGCGGCCCCCACGATACCTGAAAGGGCCCCCCTCAATAGTCCACCCGCACTGTGGAAAGCCGCCAAACGGGAGAAGAGGGAGGACATGCACCCCCCCCCCTCCCCGCAAGAATCAGGAGAAGGTGGGGGGGCGGTCGGGTCAGCTAATGGAGGAGGATGGGGTACAACCAGGCGGAAACCCCCCCAGCAATACCACCTCTCCCGTGGGGAATCCGAGCAGCCATAAGACACCTGCAGCAGCCGCTGCTGCTCCACACGAAGACCGGAAGTGACGTGCACCACCCACCCAGAAACCCCACCGACGCCGGACATTAGAGGGGAGGAGGGATAAATAGCCCTCCGACTCCTCCTACAAATTCAGGCAGGCCTGCGGCCCCGCCTTCCACTAGTTGGATTGAATATTAATAAAATCCTTTGTAAAAGAAGAAAAAGCACAACGTTTCTGTAACGGAATGACCCGTGATACTCGCTTAGGGGCATAGGATGACTGAGAAATGATATCATAAAATTACATGAGATGGGACATTAATGATAATTCATGTATTGCAGGATATCTTGAAATATTACAAGTTGTTAAAGTCTGACTCCAACAGGTCAATGGAGTGTTTTCATTCAATGTGGTGACACATGCTTTTGAGGTGTTAATTGAGTCTGCTCCTAGATATTTCATTGTGTATGCTAATGACACTGTTTGGTGTGAAGATACTATTGATGATAGATGTGTTGTGAGTTAGCAGTCTAAAGGTCAGACGTCTCTTTTCAGGTGTATTGGATTAGCATGTCAATTACATCTACAAAGGAATGTGCATTATGTAGCAGGTGAATAACTGTTGTTGGAGTCGTGAAGTCTGGGGGATGACTAATAATAAACTCATCTGAATGTCATTGTCTAAGAGAGTGTGTATTGAAGTTCCCTTTGTAAGGTGGCCGGTAGAGTTGATTCACTTTTCACTTGATTTCTAAAACTGTACATAACCAGCTGAGTGTACCATTAAAGTATTCATTCATTTTGGAACCAGAACCAGAGCTTGTGTCTCGGTTATTCTGGGAAATGGAATGGGTCGTGTATGCCGGATTGTGGAGTGTCGGATAAGCTGTCTTGGGTTGGTGGAATGGAAATCGTAAACCCCAACCTCTTGAAGCACCAGGGCCACTTAAGCGACTTGGTAATTGGTAGCGGGCCACAATGAGCAGAGCGGGCAGATGGCAGGTCCTTGTCTGCTCTGCATATGCAGAGCGGACACAGACACAGCCCACTCTACTCTTCTTCTTTTTTTATCGGTTCGGAGGTAGGACACAAGTCGGTTTACATCTACCACTCCTTAGAGGTGAATTGAGGGTCCAAATGGGTCTGACTGACCGTGCAAAAGTCCCCTGGGCGCTTCCACACTGATGCGCTGCAGTTTACCCGCAGTGTGGGTGCAACGCAGCATACTTTTGGCTTTTCTGCACTTTGCAATAGACTTCTATTATATTCTGCAGGTTTGGTGCACTTTCAGAAAGCTCACCAATTTCGCAGGTAATAACATAAGTTCTATGACTCAGTGCAGGTAACCCACAGGTGCACTGCTCTGCATCTGCAGATCAGTTTGAAAGCAGCCCAGTAACCACTGCAGAACAGATATGCCCAAATATACACTGTGATTTTAGTAATAAACTGACCTTTAATAACAGTATTCTATTCTATTCCCTCCCAGAGCAGGAGGTCGCGGGCCACATCAGAGGGCTCTGCGAGCCACATGTGGCCCCCGGGCCACTGGTTGGGCACCCTGTCGTATACGGTGGTGACCGTTACAGTTTCACACCTAAAAAGGTTTTGTTTGTCGTGCATAGGGCTGCCCTATGCGCAAAAAAAACACGATCGGAAATGCGTGTTCCCACCACGTGGTTTATAATGATAGCTAAAATAAACCAAAGAGGCGAGACGATGGCGGTGAAATCCGTCAGCCCAGCATGTCAGGGAGCGCTCAGCGGGCAGAATGAGGGCGAGTGATAAAAGACAAGAGCGGTCGCAAAAACAGCTTCAAAGGTGCTTTGTTCAATAGAGCGGGGCCGGGGATGAGAGGAGAAGCTGGACGGCGGGGCCCCTGGCTGGGATACGTCAGGTGTGGATTCATTTGATGGTCGGTTTTAGACAGCGTTTTATAGCTACAGTAATGATGGCGGAATTTTTTTGAGAACGGACGGAATCAAAGGAGAATTGTTATAATTGAGGAATTTCACCGAAGGCATTCAAATTATCTAATTTATAGAATTGATTTCTGTCAGCAGCACAATTGCAGAAAACTCTGAATCTGCACATAGTGAGCTAATTAGGTGAAATTTGAAAAAAAAAAAAAAAAATTATATATATATATATATATAGATACACACACACACAAACAGGGCCTTGAAAAAGTATTCATACCCCTTGTAATTTTGCACATTTTGTCATGTAAATGTATTTTACGTCACTGATCGCTGCTCCGGATGACATGGAACAGACGATCAGCGACATGTCACTAGGAAGAACGGGGAGGTGTTGTGGGACGCCCGCAGACATCGAGTCCGTGGGTCCCGCGGGCGCGGTCACGGAACTTGCGACCACATGGCGGAAAATTAAAGGGGATGTACCTGTACACCCATTTGCCCAGCCGTGCCATTCTGTCGATCTAAAAAGTAGTGCGGCTGTCCTGAAGCGGTTAAGGACGCGACAGCCGTCTGCTCCTTAACAACCATGTTTTACTTTAAAAAAAAAATGCAAGTTTTTTTTCTTGGGGGGGGGGGGGGGGGGGAGTAGCTGGTCTTGCCTAGGGTGCAAAATAGTCAAGCACTGGCATTGCATGTAGGACTAAGTGGAAAGTAGCATGCTGGGACTTGTAGTTTATTAAGGATTAGACGAGGCATGCTGGCACTTGTGAATCAGACCCCAAGGAAGGCATCATGCAGGGACTTGTAGTTCTTCAGGGAATAGAGGTCACTTGCTGGGACTTGTAGATCAGATCCTCAGTTTATGGAAGGGGGGTGTTCTATGACATATAGGACCCCAAGGAAAGCAGCATGCTGGGACTTGTTGTTCATCAGGGAATAGAGGGAGTTTGCTGGGACACGTAGATCAGATCCTCAGTTTATGGAAGGGGTGTGGGAGGTGGGGGGGGTTTCTATGACATTTAGGACCAGAAGGAAAGCAGCATGCTGGGACTTGTAGTTCATCAATGATTGGGGGGTTCTATGACATATAGGACCACAAGGAAAGCAGCATGCTGGGACTTGTAGTTCATCAGGTAATAGAGGTCACTTGCTGGGACCAGGAAAAGATCAGATGCTCAGTTTATGGAAGGGGGGGGGGGGGTTCTATGACATATAGGACCCCAAGGAAAGAAGCATGCTGGGACTGGTAGTTTATCATTGATTAGAGGGAGCTTGCTGGGACTTGTAGTTCATCAGAGAATAGAGGAAGCTTACTGGGAAGTGTAGACCAAATCCTCAGTATATGAAGGGGGGGGGGGGGTTCTATGACATATAGGACTACAAGGAAAGCAGCATCCTGGGACTTGTAGTTCATCAATGATTAGAGGGAGCTTGCTGGGACTTGTAGTTCATCAGGGCATAGAGGAAGCTTGCTGAGACTTGTAGATCAGATCCTCAGTTTATGGAAGGGGGGGGGGGGGTTCTATGATATATAGGACCACAAGGAAAGCGGCATGCTGGGGCTTTCAGTTCATCAATGATTAGAGGGAGCTTGCTGGGATTGTAGATCAAATCCTCAGTTTATAGAGGGGGGGGGGGGGGGGGTTCTATGAAATTTAGGACCACAAGGAAAGCAGCATCCTGGGACTTGTAGTTCACCAATGATTATAGGGAGCTTGCTGAGACTTGTAGTCCCTGAGCAACTGGAAGCAGGCATGACAGGAATTATCATTCAGGAGCCGCAGCTTTTCCTGCGCTTTGCTGTAGGATAGTCTGTAGCAGCTGGAAAAATGATTTTCTTTTGGCCGCCCGTCTCCTGCGCCTCGCAGAACATGTAAAATTCATGAACACTTCACCCGAGGCCAATGCTAGCGTGTACTTAGAGTTCTCGTATTTATCCCAGGGTTGGCTGCGCAGCGCGGCAGGGCGAGCGCCAGAGCGAGGTGAAGGGACCTGCCGATCATTAATGCGGAATTCTCAGGCCAGCAAGGGAAAGAAAATAAAGCTGAGTGAGGCCCTGGGACCCAACCCCCGTCATTATGGCTCTGACCAATAAACTACTGCAATTATCCTATAAAATAACTGACACCGAGGAAATTGTAAAAAATGTGTTTTTTATAGCTCTAACCTTTAGGCCCGTGTGCAAGAAATAAAAAAATATATATAACTGTCTGCTCATTTCATAGTCAAGAAAGTTACACCAGGAAAAAGGCTCTGTTTTTTTAAGTCATTAACTCCGGCCTCTTGCACAGTTATACCGACTCCTCTACCAGAATGAAGTGGCTTCCTCTGATTTCACTGCACACTGTGAGCTTCTCAACTCAATAACCACTTGTTACACCCAAGGTATGCAGAATACCATCTCTGAACACACAACACATCCAACCTTGAAGCAAATGGGCTACAGCAGCAGAAGATCACACCGGGTGCCACTCCTGTCAGCTAAGAACAGGGAAGTGAGGCTACAATTGGCACAGGATCACCAAAATTGGACAATAGAAGATTGGGAGAACGTTGCCTGGTCTGATGAGTCTGGATTTCGGCTGCGACATTCAGATGGTGGGGTCAGAATTTGGTGCATGGATCCATCCTGCCTTGTATCACCGGTTCAGGCTGGTGATGGGGGTGTAATGGTGGGGGGGGGGGGGGGATATTTTCTTGGCACACTTTGGCCCCTTATCATGGCTGCTGCATTTTTTCCCATAATTCCCTGTTACCAGAAAACACAGAGCTGCTGCTATCTGGTCACATGACCAGAGGATAACGCACTCCGCCATCATGGTGGCTCCCTCAGCCCTTTTCCCACATTCGAGCATGGAGCTGGTCTACCATCTCTCCAGGGCCCATTGTAGGGTGAGGGTTTGCTTTGTACCTCTTCTCTGCCGTCACTTTGAGGTAATTTCTCATACTTATCCGCACATTCAGTCCATTAGAGAACAAGTCTACTAGAGACGATTTGATGTCTATAAAAATCTAAATAACATCTTTAAAATGGGATTCCTTTAGGAGGTATACAGCAGTGTTGCCAACCGTCTTTTTTCCTTGTTCGTAAATGTCTGTGGTTGTGGGAATGTGTCAGTAAAAATAGCCGAGATCGGTTTTGCCTTGGAACTGCGCACGGTGATTGGAGGCAGGCGGTGATGGTGACTGCGGTGGCACCGCAGAGGGGGATGGAGGCATGGGGAGATTGGAGGCAGGTGGTGTTAGTGGCAGGGGGTGATTGAGGCACCGCAAAGGGGGATGGTGGCATCGCAGAGGGTGGGGATGGAGACAGGGGTTGTTGGTAGCACCGCAGAGGGGGATGGAGGCAGGGGGTGATTGGATGCAGGGGGCCTGGGGGAGATTGGGGGAGAAGTGAGGCAGGGGGAGGTTGTGGCACCACAGAGGGGGGTGAATGCAGGGGGTGTTGGTGGCAGAGGGGGGTGGAGGCAGGGGGTGATGTGACTAAATAATTTGCCCTTATTATATTGAAAATAACAAAAATGTTTTTTTTACCTTAATAGCTACCTTAAATTACTGTACATTGCTATTTGCCTAGCATACTTGTTTGTAGCCTAAATACTGAAATTTACCGGAGGTGGGTCACACCGGATGTGGATCTCTTGGCTTCTCGCCTCAATTGCAAGGTGTCGAGGTTCGTAGCCAGGTCCAGAGATCCCTGGGCAGACGCGTTGGTGGCCCAATGGGGTCAGTATCGGCTAATTTATGCCTTTCCCCCACTGAAGTTGCTTCCTCGTCTGCTCCGCAAAGTGGAGACTGAGGTGATCCCGGTGGTTCTAATCGCTCCCGATTGGCCCCGTCGTCCTTGGTACGCTGACCTCGTGCACCTGGAGGCGGATGCACCCTGGCAGCTGCCAATACGTGAGGACTTTCTGTCTCGAGGTCCCATGCTTCATCCTGCTTTACAGTCACTGGCTTTAACAGCATGGCTATTGAAAGCCAGGTACTGAGGGACCGAGGTCTTTCCGACTCGGTCATCTCAACCATGCTGAGGGAACGGAAGTCTTCTTCCAAGAATATCTACCATCACACCTGGAAGGCCTACATCTCTATGTGTGAAGAGATAGGGTGACGTCCACGGACGTATTCGTTTTCCAGGGTCCTACTGTTTTTACAGCGTGGAGTAGATCAGAAACTTGCCTTAAAGCGTGGGTTCCCTTTGAGAACATCAGAGAGATTCCTCTCTTGACACTATCTCAGAAGGTGGCCTTTTTAGTGGCCATTGCATCTGTCAGACGTGTTTCTGAATTGGCGGCCTTGTCTTGCAAGTCACCATGCTTGGTCCTCCATGAGGATAAAGCGGCACTACGCCTGCAGCCTTCCTTCCTTCCGAAGGTAGTTTTGGCCCGTCCACATGAATGAGGACATTGTGCTTCCATCCTTGTGTCCTCGGCCGTCACATCCCAGAGAGGCTGCGCTCCATATTAGATGTGGTACGTACCTTGCGGGTGTACCTGTCTGCTACGGCTCAGTTTCGGAGGTCCGACTCGCATGTTTGTGTCGGTGTCTGGTCCACAAATGGGCCTGGCGGTGTCGTCGGCCACCATTTCTTGGTGGATCCGGCAGACCGTCATATCATACAGGCCTATGCTCTTAAAGCGGAACTCCACTCTCAAATAAAACTCTGCATCAGCACTTTTAAAAAAATGACATTAGCTGAGTAAATAAAATAAAAAAATATGTTATTTACGTTGTCATAACAACGGGGCGGGACGTTCCTCCGACCGCCGCACGTTGTTATGACAACGGCACAAACAATAGCTGCTACGGGCGGCGCTATAATGCGCACGTGTGAGATTTAATGCATACCCAGCATGCACATCTCGCCGGGAAAAGTAAAAAAAATCTACTGGGCTTCATTTGCCAACACAGCAGATGGAAACGGCCTGATCGTGAGGAACAGCTAAGGAGGCAAGGTTTTTATTCATTTACACATCACAGTTTAATGCTGTGAAATGTGATCGTTATAAGGATAGCATTTAAATGGGCAAAAAAAAAAAACGTGACTGGAACACCGCTTTAAGGGGTGGGCGGCCCCCCGGTCACTGCACATTCAACCTGGGCAATTGGTGCTTCCTGGGCTTTCTGACATCAAGCGTCTGTCTCACAGGTGTACAAAGCGGCGACTTGGTCATCAGTGCACACTTTCTCCAAATTTTACAAGGTTGATGTGAGTGCATCTTCAGATGCTTCCTTCGGCCGCAAGGTTTTGCAGGTGACTGTTTAAAGTTGCAACTCCTCCATTGAGGAGCTCTGCTTGTTTGGAGTCAAGTTAATTGTTTTTCTTTTTTGATACTGTTCCCACCCCTCGTTTTTTTTACACTGCTTGGGGACGTCCCACTTGTCAAGACTTGAGAAGGCTGTGTCCGTCCATGGACGAAAAGAGAAAATTGGATTTTTTGTACTCACCGTAAAATCCTTCTCTGTTGTCCATGGACGGACACAACACCCACCCCTTCTTTTTAGGTTTGTACTGCTTGTTACGAACTGAGATGCTGTCTGCAGGGTGGAGGGATATGTCCGGAGGGACCACCCCCTGGGCGGGGCTGTTCAACTCTGTTAACCACTTGCTTACTGGGCACATATACCCCCTTCCTGCCCAGGCGAAATTTCAGCTTTCAGCACTGCGTCGCTTTAAATTAAAATTGCGCGGTCGTGCGACGTGCCTTACAAACAAAATTGACGTCCTTTTTTTCCCCACAAATAGAGCTTTCTTTTGGTGGTATTTGATCGCCTCTGCGGTTTTTTTTTTTTTTGCGCTATAAACAAAAAAGAGCGACAATTTTGAAAAAAAAAACATAGGGCCAGATTCAGCAACACTTGCGCTGGAGTATTTCGATATGCGCCGCGTAACTGTGAAGATGCGCCGTCGTTTCTATGTGCCCGTACCCACCAAACTAGATGCGCCCAATAACGGGCCATTTGCGACCGGCGGAACGTTCCGACGCCAGAGTATCGTCAGCGCTTAATTTCGCTTGGCGCATTAGTCGCGCCTATTGATTTCCCCTGCAAATATGCAAATGAGGGATTTTTCCCAATTCACGAACGGATTAGCACCATACGCTGGCTACATGCGCCGCGCGTATCTCGTCCGTCCGGCGCAAAGTTATTTCTACAAAAGGCTGCTTTATCTTTACTCCAGATGGCCACAGGTCAGCAGGAGAGCAGCTACAGCAGCGTTACCGACGATAAGAGCTAGCTGAGCACCCCCACTTGCAGGACAACACCTCTGTCCATGCTTGTCTGTCAAATTTTACAGCCATGGAGGAAGACATCATAGGTCTCCATAGCCGAGATGACGGCTGACAGCTCCTGGCCTTTAAAGTTCAGCTTTCTCCTGTGTGTTTGCGGGGAACGGGAGCAGCCATCTCAGAACAAAAGTAACATCACTGCGGGGAGGGGGAGCAGGATATACTTTAGTGCCGGAATGGCGCTTCTACGGGCGCATTTAAACGCCCAACGGAAGGCATTGCGCTGACGTTTCCCATGAAGTGGTGCCGACGGAAGTTGTGAGCATGCGCACAAAGGGGGCGAGTGGAGCCTCACTCACTGCGCATGCTCCGTGGTTGATGCGCTGAACGTAAGCCTCTGCGCTGGGCTCCGCCCATCATTTACATATGATCACACCCACTTCCCCTTGCGTCGGGTTACGCCAGCGCATTATCGTTACTCTGGCGCAATTTTACGCGCAACTGCTATGTGAATAACAGTACTTGCGCTGAAAGGGTCGTCAGAGTAACATAAATGAGAAGCGTTACTCTGGAGCAAAGATTCTCTCATCTACCTGAATCTGGCCCATAGAATATTTTTTACTTTTTGCTATAATAAAAATCCAATTTAAAAAAAAAAAAAAAATAATTTCTCAGTTTAGGCCGATATGTATTCTACATATTTTTTGTAAAAAAAAACAATCACAATAAGCGTATAGTAATTGGTTTGCGCAAAGATTATAGTGGCTAGGAAATAAGGGATAGAATTCTGACAATTTTTTTATTTTTTTACTAGTAATACGGCGATCTGCGAATTTTGTCAGGACTGCGATATTGCGAAGGACACATCGGACACTTTTGACACATTTTTGGGACCATTCACATTTATACAGCGATCAGTGCTATAAAAATGCACTAATTACTGTATAAATGTGACTGGCAGTGAAGGGGTTAACACTAGGGGGTGAGGAAGGGGTTAAATGTGTGTCCTATGAGTGTTCTAACTGTGTGGGGGGAGGGGGGTGACTGGGGGAGGTGACCGATGCTGTCTCCCTATGTACAAGAGAAACAGCATCTGTCTTCTCTCCCTGACAGGACGTGGAGCCCTGTGTTTACACACAGAGCTCCACATCCCTGCTCTAAAACTGCCGATCAGCGGGTACCTGGCGGACATCGCGACCGCCAGGCAAGCGCATCGGCATCTCGGGGACCCCCAAGTGGCCGGGAAAAACGATGCCGTCAATTGACGGCAGCTTGGAAATTCAGATCCCCAAAGCTGCCGCCAATTGAGCATATGCCAGGCCTCAAGTGGTTAAAGTAACATGTATTTAAATATCTAACATGTTCTGCCTAGTCCTCTCCTATGAACAGGAACATAACCCACTTGTCAAGATTTGTGTCCATCCATGGACGACAGAAAAAAGGATTGCAAAAAATCCTGGGCCAGATTCACAGAGCCATTACGCCGGCGTTCTAGGAGATGCGCGGCGTAAGTCTAATTCTGCGCATGCGTATCGATGCGCCGCATCCCCAAAACGATATACGCATGAAATCTACTTTTTTGGACCGGCGTAATTTCGATAGACCGGCGTATCCGTGCGCGCAAAACTGCGCTAGACACACCATTGATTTGCTATTCAAATATGCAAATGAGGGAGTTACGGGGATCCACAAAAGTAAGTTGGTGCAGCGCAGGCTACGTGCTGTGCACAACAGCTGCACGTCCTGTCTAAAATTAGTCCATATAAAAGGTGGTATAAAATTAGACAATCCGTCTACGGGCCAGATTCAGGTAGTCCAGAGCATCTTTGCTCTGGAGTAACGCTTCTCATTTGCGTTGCGCTGCAGAAATTTTAGGAGCAAGTGCTGTCATTCACGAAGCACTTGCTCCTAAAGTTGCGGCAGCGCATCGCAAATGAGCCGGCGGAATTCAAATTGGGCGGGTACGGGGCGTGTAGCATGCTAACTAAGCGCGATCCCGCCGCCAACGTACTGCGCATGCGTCGAGTGTCAAAACATCCCCGTGCGCATGCTCCAAAATCTGTGAATGAACGTCAATGACGTCACATTCCCATTCATGACCGTTTTACGCAAGCGACGTTTTTTTTTTTTTTCCGACGCGATGACGACACCTATACCTAACATAGGATATTCCAACCCCATGTAGGTATAACTATGCGCCGCGTATCCCGTCCGGAAACGTCGTAACGTCACTGCGTCGCGCCGGAATGCGATCGTGAATTGCCGATTTCCGCTCATTAACATATTTTTTGAGCGGAAATCGGCGGGAACGCCCCCGGCGCCATTTTTAAGTTGAAGTAACGATGCGATGGCGAAACTCAGTTACGCTGCTCGCATCGGAGCTTCAACCCGGCGTTTCTTGTTTTCTGGTTACAGAAAACAGAAACGCCGGCTCAAAGTCACAGTTAGGCTGGCGGATCACTGGATCCGCCAGCCTAACTGTTCCTGAATCTGGCCCCACATGTCAGCTAAAGCAACACGGTTAGTGAGGAGCTGAGCAGTCACACTTGCTGCACAACAAACTGTATGCCAACATGCCAGGGGCATCCATGCTCATAGCTATACTACTGACTTTAGATGAGCAAAGAAGGAGGAGGGCACAGAGGAGGGCACGGGAGAGGATTTTTTTTTCCAAAAACTTTTTATTTGCTTTTATAAACATTTAAAAAAAATATATATATACATCAATACATAACATACATACAAATTACAAACACGGTCTCACTATCTTTTAATAGCCCTTTAAAACATTGATGGATATAATAATCTAATCTGATACAAGCCCCTCAGGCCTTGTACACACGATGGGATTTATCCGCTGTAAACGGTCCCCGGACCGTTTACAGCGCATATTTACGCCGGGATGTTTTGATCCGATGGCTGTACACACCATCGGATCAAATTCCCCGCCGGCGGACAGCGCAGTGACGCGGCGGTGACGTTGACGCCGCCACGTCACCGCACCAGGAAGTAAACACTTCCGCGCGCATGCGTCGGATCCATTCACAGGATACGACGCATGTGCGGGCAGATATGTCCGCTGGTTTGCCGTACTAACCAGCGGACATATCTGACGGGCAGCTATCCGGCGGAAAAATTTCAAAACATGCTTTGAAATTTTTCCGCCGGAGGAATCCGGCCAGAACGGTCCGTTTGCCCCTACACACGAGCGGATTTTTCGGCTGAAATGGTCCGTATGACCATGTTCAGCGGATTTATTCCCTCGTGTGTACAAGGCCTCACTCTTCACTTGATATATCACACACGCATAGACATCTTTGGCATGAGTGAGATTCTGAGGTGTCTCACATCTTCAGATTCACCCCTCATGCCCAGGCCCGGACTGGGACAAAAAATAGGCCCGGGCATTTTAGACTGAGCAGCCCAGGGGGGGGGCACAGCGGGGGTTAATGACGGGATGTGGGGTGAGATAAAGAAAGATAGATTGAAAGATTAAGATAGAAAGAAAGGAAGATAGATAGATAGATAGGAAGGAAGGAAGGAAGATAAAGAAAGAAAGATAGATAAAGAAAGAAGGAAAG
Organism: Rana kukunoris; assembly: GCA_029574335.1. Classification (NCBI taxonomy): domain Eukaryota; kingdom Metazoa; phylum Chordata; class Amphibia; order Anura; family Ranidae; genus Rana; species Rana kukunoris. The sequence continues at coordinate 159,172,761 of CM056059.1, read as the reverse complement.
GAAGGAAGATAGATAAATAGATATAGATAGAAAGGAAGGAAGATGGATAAAGAAAGAATGAATAATATAGAAAGAAAGAAGGGAAAGAAGATAGATAGCAGGAAAAAAGGTATATACCGTGGTATATATATCACCACGCTGTTCAAATGTCACAAATGTAAGCAGCCAACACTACAAAATAGATCAATTTTGAAAACATACAAACAAAAGATAGATAGAGAAAGAAAGATAGATAAAGATCGAAAGCAAGAAGGGAAGATAGATAAAGAAAGATAGAAAGAAAGAAAGAAGGGAAGGAAGATCGATAAAGAAATAAAGATAGATAAATATAGAAAGAAGGGAAGGAAGGAAGATAGATAGATAGATAGATAGATAGATAGATAGATAGATAGATAGATAGATAGATAGATAGATAGATAGATAGATAGAAAGGAATATATATAAAGAAAGAAAGATAGATACAGATAGAAAGAAGGGAAGGACGATAGATAAAGAAAGATAGATACAGATAGAAAGAAAGAAGGGAAGGAAGATAGATAGATAGATAGATAGATAGATAGATAGATAGATAGATAGATAGATAGATAGATAGATAGATAGATAGATAGATAGATAGAAAGGAATATATATAAAGAAAGAAAGATAGATACAGATAGAAAGAAGGGAAGGACGATAGATAAAGAAAGATAGATACAGATAGAAAGAAAGAAGGGAAGGAAGATAGATAGATAGATAGATAGATAGATAGATAGATAGATAGATAGATAGATAGATAGATAGATAGATAGATAGATAGATAGATAGATAGGAAGATGGATAAAGAAAGAATGAATAATATAAAAAAAGGAGGGAAGGAAGATAAAGAAAGATAGATAAAGATAGAAAGCAAGAAGGGAAGATAGATAGATAGATAGATAGATAGATAGATAGATAGATAGATAGATAGATAGATAGATAGATAGATAGATAGATAGATAGAAATGAAGATATATAAAGAAAGAAATATAAAGATAGAAAGAAAGAAGGGAGGGAAGGAAGATAGATAAAGAAAGAAAGAAAGATAAAGATAGAAAGAAGGGAAGGAAGGAAGATAGATACAGAAAGGAAAGGTAGATAAAGAAAGGAAGGAACATAGATAGATAGATAGATAGATAGATAGAGATAGAAGATAGTAAGGAAGGAAGATAGATAAAGATAGAAAAAAAAAAGAGAAGGAAGGAAGATAGGTAGATAGGTCTAGATAGATAGATAAAAATAGATAGATAGATAGAAAGGAAGCAAGATAGATAAAGATAGAAAGAAAGATAGATAGATAGACAGTGCATCTATAGAGGGTGCCGGAGCGCCGCTTCCTCTGGCTCAGCCGCCCCTTCTGGCTCAGCCGTGACAATGGGCACAGTAGCGACAATGGGCACAGTGGCATCAATGGGCACACTGGCATCAATGGACACACTGGCATCAATGGACACACTGGCATCAATGGACACAGTGGCAACAATTAAAGGGCACAGTGGCATGAATTGGCACAGTGGCGACAATTAAAGGGCACAGTGGCTGCATTTGATGGCATAGCACAGTGGCTGTGTTTTATGGCATGGCACAGTGGCTGCGTTTGATGGCTTGGCACAGTGGTGACAATTGATGGCACAGTGGCTGCGTTTATTGGCATGGCACAGTGGTGACAAGTGATGGCACAGTGGCTGTGTTTGATGGAATGGCACAGTGGTGACAATTGGTGGCACAGTGGCTGTGTTTGATGGCATGGCACAGTGGCTGCCTTTGATGGCATGGCACAGTGGTGACAATTGATGGCACAGTGGCTGCTTTTGATGGCATAGCACAGTGGTGACAATTGATGGCACAGTGGCTGCGTCTGATGGCATGGCACAGTGGCTGTGTTTGATGGCATGGCACAGTGATGACAACTAATGGCCCAGTAGCAGCATTTGATGGGCCCAGTGGCTGCATTTGATGGGCACAGTGAGGCTCAATAGCCGCCGGGGGCCGTTCGTGGGCCGCAAGGGCTGTTCGCGGGCCGCAATCGGTCCCCGGGCCGCGAGGGTCGTTCGTTGGCCACAACCGGCCCGCGGGCCGCTGCGGCCCACCAGGCATTTTCCCGGTATGCCCTATGGCCAGTCCGGGCCTGCTCATGCCATCCTGGAATTAACCACAACCCTGCAGGAGGACATCACCAGGCCAACACATGACACCACCCATGACAGCTACATATACAATCCTAGCCCCATCCCAATGGAATTCGAACAGAACATGTATGGGAACAGCTGGCTGGTTGGTTAGTGACATGAGTGGCAGGCATGACTGTCCCCCCCATGATGCTGAAATCACAAGGGGCACATGCACTACTAACATCCTCCTGTCTTATCCCTTCAGGGTGACTCTGCATATGCAATGGGACCCCATCTCATGATTCCTATCCGGAACCCCCCATGGTACCCTGTTGTATTCCCCAAACTTTGTATGCCAGATCATCGGTGCATGTTGCATGCTGCACAACTTCGCAGTGAGAAAGGGCTTGGAGATTGACATAAGTGATGACCTGACCCCCGAACCAGACAATCCCTCCCTAACCGAGGCTACCCCGTCTTCTGAGGGAAGAGCAGCCAGGAGCCAGCTCACATTAGGCATCTTTGCACGTTAAACACACACATTAATCATGGCACAATGAGAATGCATGCATGCACACCACTGTGGTCCCTAGCACAGACACATCACATCCTCATCACATTGGATTGGCACAAGCCCACCATGCAGGACTTGTGAGCAGCAACACCACGCCACGGCTCCAATTATGTCACTGTACATTCATACACCATTCACACGGACCTGGGGATCACTTCTCCCTGGTCCTGGGGAACCCTTCTCCATCACAAATGAGGGTGACACCCCTTTTCCGGCAGGAATATCACCCCCACATTCCAAAATCATTCACAAACAGAACCAAAAAAAAAATGCCCAGCAAAAAAAAAAAAAAAATGCCCAGCAAAAATATAATTTAAAAAAAACACAACAAAGAAAACACAGAAAAGACAAAAATCACTCTGCAAAACAGTCCCCAAATATCTCAAAGACACGTCACAAACAAACGCTAATAAACAACAGAACAAAAGCACCTTGCTGTATAGGAAGGGATACAAAGGGATGTACTTTTGCAAAGGAAGGGCGTTTGTCTCTGTCTATTTAAGCTGTCTGCGTAGCTCACTAAGTTGCCCGGGTCCACTTCCAATTTCACTGAGTTGTGAGCATGCGCACAGAGGTGCTGACCATGGTCTGCTTCATTTGCGCATGCGCGATCCGGCCGGCCCTTCATTTGCATGGGGTCACGGCTCATTTCAATGAAACACGCCCACGTCCTTCCCAATTTGAATTACTCCGTCTTACGCCTCAGAATTTACGTTACACCGGCGCAAATTTCTGTGCAAATACTACGAGGATACGGTGATTGTGCCTCTACATTACGCCGGTCTAACGTAAAGGAGGTGCTCTACGCCGGTCAAAATATGCGCCAATGTACGTGAATCTGGCCCCCTATTTTCTTCATAAATTTAGGCCAAAATTTATTCTGCTACATGTATGATTAAAAAAAAAAAATCATAATTAGCCCAGGTTTAGACTAACACTGATAGCACCAGGTTTTTTTTTTTGCTTTTCTTTTCTTTTTCTTTTTTTTTTGCTATATGGTTTCTAGGGATCATTTGGCCTTTTTACTATTATTATAAAAAAACATTATGGCAGGCTAGCAAGTTTTCTCTTGTGCACATATGCAGTATGTTAGGCATTTATAAATAACAATCTGAACTTTATAATTGTATACAGTATGTATCCCATAGGCATTGTGTATTTGATTACATCTGACCCAAGCCCAGTATGATATATTTCTTTAATTAATTATTTCTTTAATTAATGCCTAATAGTTATAAATAAATTAGATGAAAGATTTATACAATTCCGTATAAAAAATATAATACATGTAATGGATATGATCAACGGGGACTTTTCTTTAAAACATTATGGGAACGGGTATATTCCAATGTTAGAAAGGGAAAGCAATATTATATTGAGATCAAAGTAGCTGCACACCCCAAAATATGTATTAACTGGAAGAGTTACGCATGGGATTGTTTGGCAGCGATGAGTCAAAGCTTATTATATTATCAAAATTCTATTTTATTGAAAAAAATTTCATGAACAGAACATAGAAAAGAGATACATTGTAAAATAATTTTACTATTTTACTGAAGGCTCATCCCCTCCCTTTCCTGACCTGCCGGGCTGCATGCTCAGATAAGGGTCTGGTATGGATGTTGGGGGGGGGGGGCACCCTACAGCATTTTTTTTTTACATTTTGGCATTGGGTTCCTCTTTAAAATCCATACCAGACCAGGCTCTGCCCCACTTCCCCCACCCCAAGCACCTTGCCCTCATGTTGATGAGGACAAAGGCCTCTTCCCCACAACCCTGGGAGGTGGTTGTTGGGGTCTGCAGGCGGGGGGCTTATTTGAATTTAACAAGGGGGGCCCCACATGAATGTTTGGGGTACACCCCCCCATGTTGAGGGCATGTGGCCTGGTATGGTTCAGGAGGGGGGGTGCTGCTTGCTCGACTCCCCCCCCCCCTCCCCTTTTCTTTTACTGGCCTGCCAGGCTGCATGCTCTGATTAGGGTCTAAAATTGATTTTGCAGGGGACCCCACGCCAATTATTTTTTATTTGGCATGGGGGATCCCCTCAAAATCTATATAAGCCCTAAGGGCCTAGTAGAGATTTTGGGGGGACCCCCACGCCATTTATTTTTTCCTTGCCGGGGAAAGCCCGCTCCGGTCTGCCCAGAGGATTTAACCTGGCCGCCGTGAGCCTGTCTATCTATCCCTCTCTCTGTATCTCTCTATCTATCCCTCATTCTGTATCTCCACTAATCCGTTGTTAAGGTCGTGTCGGCGGGCTTTCCGGCCCGCACTTTAACAACCGTCAGCTATTCACTGTGCGCTCAGCGGGCGAACATCTTAATAGGTGATGTTCAGGGGCCGAATCAATGCTTGGCCCAAACAGTTTGCCCATCTCTCCTGCTTAGTGTGGTCAGTTTTTAATAGGAAAGCAGAGGGACTGGGGGCGAGCATGTGCGTGCCCATTCGCTAGCGGGGGAGCCAATCAGTGGGTCCGGCAGACACGATGTCTGCCGGCCACCTGCAAATCGCTCCGGAAAGAGGCAGAACGCGGATCTGTCAATATAAACTAACAGATCCCCATGCAGGAGAGTTTAGTGGGATCGTCTGTTCGTAGTGATCAGGAACAGCGATCTCTCTCCTCCTCCAGCCAGTCCCCTCCACCCACAGTTAGAAACACCTCCCAGGGAACACATTTAACCTCTTGATCGACCCCTAGTGTTAATCCCCTTCCCTGCCAGTGTCATTTATACAGTAATCAGTGCATTTTTATAGCACTGATCGCTGTATATATGTCACTGATGCAAAAAAAGTGTTAAAAGTGTCCACTCTTTCGGCCGCAATATCGCAGTCCTGCTAAAAATTGCAGATCACCGACATTACTAGTAAAAAAAAAAAAAAAAAATTATAATAAAAATGCTATAAATCTACCCCATCGTTTGTAGACACGATAACTTTTGTGCAAACCATTCAATATACGCTTATTGGGATTTTTTTATTTTTTTAACAAAAAATATGTAGAAAAATACGTATCGGCCTTAACTGAGGAAGAAATTATTTATTTTACATTTTTTTTGTGGATATCTATTATAAAAAAAAAAAAAGTAAAACAAATATAGGATTTTTTGTACTCACCGTAAAATCCTTTTCTCTGTTGTCCATGGACGGACACAGCCTTCACAAGTCTTGACATATGGGTTACGTTCCTGTTCATATCCTCTTCTATGCACAGGAACATAACCCATATGTCAAGACTTGTGAAGGCTGTGTCCGTCCATGGACGAAAAGAGAAATATATATTTTTTTTAAATTGTCGCTCTATTTTTGTTTATAGCGCAAACATAAAGAAAAAGTGTAGCGCTAAAACTAAACAAAAACTACTGATTATGTAGCTCTTTTAACAAAAAATGTCCATAATGTGTAAAAAGAAAGTTCAAAATAACAATCCGGAAACTTCTATTCACCACAGATAGTGACTCAATGGATAATGTGGTAAGTATAAGAGGATCCGCCACCAATGAAATGAAACCTTTAAAGGCTTACCAGAAGATGGGGATCTGAATAAGCATATACTCATCAGATCTACAAAGCTTCAACCAATATCCTCGATCCAAGTGTGTTTAAGAACTCCTAGGATATCGTCATAGGTGAAGTGATGAATCCACGGGAACCATTTGATTGGTTGCAGGTGAAAAAACTCGAGTGAAGTGATTACCATGTGTGGTAACGGTAGCCAAAGGAAAAAATAAAAGTGCACATAGCGTAATTCTGTATTACAGATATATCAAATTTTAATAAAAGGTTGCACTTACATTTAAGTAGAATACAAACAAGCGCTTAGCAATACAGCAGTGGGGTCAGTGGGGTCTCCCGACGCGTTTCGTTCCCTTAGAACATCATCTGGGGCACTGACACACTGCTGGAAGACCCTCTTTATATAAGAAATACCCCCATACCTTAATTATGGCTCCAGTGTATCGGAAGAACATTTTCAGTAGTTACTTCCGGTCCGCGGCTAGCATGTGAATGGGCGTGAGTTCCAAGCCTCGTCTTGAAACAATTGGTCGGAACATGCCGTCTAAGACATATCCGCCCAATGCGCTCCACGCCTCATGATAATTCTCGAGGCTTGGACGTGACGTATGTAACGTCTAGAATGCGATGTGTACAACGTCTGGGATAGCGTCATTATGGACAAGGTTGACTATGTAGCTGAAATGAACCGCATATTAGCGGATGAAGATACCTATAGAGTCCTTCCTAATGACCCTACTCATGTTTTTAAGAAAGAATTGGATAAAATAGTTACTAAAGGCTTCAGTTCTTTTATTTTGAATGAAAAGGAGAAAGCATTTTTAATACCCACGGCTCCAAGAATTCCAACCATTTACTTTTTACCTAAGATACACAAAGATCCGGTTAAACCTCCAGGGAGACCAATTGTCAGCGGTATCGACTCGATCACTTCTAGGATCGGTCGATACATTGACCAATACCTGCAACCCTTAGTGAAACTAACTCCGTCTTTTCTCAAAGATACGACTTCCACCATACGTTTACTCGAAGGCATTGATGTCAAAGGTGATTATTTGCTTGCTACGGCTGATGTAGCATCACTATACACCTGTATCCCTCAATTGCTGGGGATAGAGGCCGTCAAGCATTTTTTGGGTCGTGACCACTCTATTACTGACCTACAAAAGTCGTTTATTGTGGAGTTGCTAGAATTCGCCACCACTCACAATTATTTCTGGTTCGACCAGAAATATTTTTTGCAGCAGAAGGGTGTTGCGATGGGGGCTAAATTTGCCCCCAGCCTTGCAAACCTCTTCATGGCCAAATGGGAGGAGGATGTCATCTATTCCGAAAGGAATCCAGCACTGATCCTTTGGGCCAGATACATTGATGACGTCCTCCTCCTGTGGGATGGGTCATCGGAATCTTTGGGTGAATTCTTTTCCCTTTTGAATACCAATGACCGTGGAATCTCATTTTCTTTTGATTTTAGTCCCATCAATATCAACTTTTTGGATCTTGAGATCAGTCTGGAATCTCGTCAATTTAAATTTCAGACTTACTTTAAAGCTACTGATAGAAACAGCTTCATTCCCACAGACAGTTGCCACCATAAATCATGGTTAAATTCGGTACCCAGGAGCCAATTTCTCCGCCTTCGGAGAAATTGTACCAATATTGATGATTACCATTCTCAAGCATCTATGTTAAAACAGAGATTTGCTGACAAGGGGTACGACTCTTTATTGGTAGAGCAGGAGCTCAATAAGGTTGCATTGACAAGTAGGGAATCCTTGTTGCTAGATAAGATGCCCCGTGAGCCCGATGAGTCTTTCAAACTCTCTATGCTCACCTCCTATTCTAATCAGCATAACGACATCAAAAAGATTGTTGATAGACATTGGGGTGTGCTGAAACAAGACAAGGTGTTGGGCCCCATACTACTTGAAAAAGCTAAAATAATTTTCAAAGGGGTACCATCTCTTAGACATAGTGTGGCCCCCAATATTGTTGATCCTCCCGTTCGGCCTTTATTTTTCCAGGATATGAAAGGATATTATCCATGTAAAAAGTGTAATGTTTGTGTTGTGAACTCTAGTGGAAGAACTAAGACTATGGAATTCCAATCACGTACCACTGGGAAAACGTACCCGATTAAAAGTTTTTGTACATGTGCCACCACACATATTGTTTATCTAATCACCTGCCCGTGCGGGAAACAATATGTGGGCCGTACTATCAGATCTTTTTCTGTACGAGTTGGTGAGCATGTGAGCAAGATTCTCGGTGGTGGTACGAAGCATACCGTGCCTCGACATTACAGAGAATGTCATGCTCGCAATCCAATAGGTACACAGTTTCTTGTCATTGACAAGTATGTACCACCCTGGAGGGGCGGGGCTAAGACTAGAGGTGTATCAAGGTTAGAAACCTATTGGATTTATGAACTTCAGACTTATGTACCCTATGGGTTGAATGTTGAATGGGACATTAATGCCTTTATTAATGTATCCTAGTTGTCCCATAAATACACCATATCCAATTATGGCTCCTCTATCTCAGCTTTGATGTTCTAAGGCAGGAGTCTCCAAACTATGGCCCTCCAGGTGTTCAGGAACTACAATTCCCATCATGCCTAGTCATACCTATGAATGTCAGAGTTTTACAATGCCTCATGGGAAGTGTAGTTCCACAGCAGCTGGAGGGCCGTAGTTTGGAGATCCCTGTTCTAAGGGAACGAAACGCGTCGGAAAACCCCACTGACCCCACTGCTGTATTGCTAAGCGCTTGTTTGTATTCTACTTAAATGTAAGTGCAACCTTTTATTAAAATTTGATATATCTGTAATACAGAATTACGCTATGTGCACTTTTATTTTTTCCTTTGGCTACCGTTACCACACATGGTAATCACTTCACTCGAGTTTTTTCACCTGCAACCAATCAAATGGTTCCCGTGGATTCATCACTTCACCTATGACGATATCCTAGGAGTTCTTAAACACACTTGGATCGAGGATATTGGTTGAAGCTTTGTAGATCTGATGAGTATATGCTTATTCAGATCCCCATCTTCTGGTAAGCCTTTAAAGGTTTCATTTCATTGGTGGCGGATCCTCTTATACTTACCACATTATCCATTGAGTCACTATCTGTGGTGAATAGAAGTTTCCGGATTGTTATTTTGAACTTTCTTTTTACACATTATGGACATTTTTTGTTAAAAGAGCTACATAATCAGTAGTTTTTGTTTAGTTTTAGCGCTACACTTTTTCTTTGTATTCCATGTTTCCAAAATTGATCTATTTTGTAGTGTTGGCTGCTGACATTTTTGTTATTTGAACAGCGCGGTGTTATATATACTATTGTATATACCCTTTTTCCTTATAGCGCAAACATAAAAGCCGCAGAGGTGATCAAATACCACCAAAAGAAAGCTCTATTCGTGAGGAGAAAAAAAAGGAGATCAATTTTGTTTGGGTACAAAGTCGCACGACCGCGCAATCGTCAGTTAAAACGAAGCAGTGCCGTATCTTAAAAAATGGCCTGGTCATAAGGGGGGGGGGGGGGAATCTTCTAGAGCTAAAGTAGTTAATATGGCGTCCCCTCTTTAACCACTTAAGGACCCCCTACTTCGGCAGATATACGTCGGCAGAATGGCACGGCTGGGCACAATCACGTACCTGTACGTGTCTCTTTAAGCGGGTCCGAAGCCCCGTGACTGCGCCCGCGGACCCGATCGCCACCGGTGTCCCGTGAACGGTCACCGGAGCTGAAGAACTGTGTAAACACAGCTTCCCCATTCTTCATTGTGGCAATGTCAGTGATCGTCTGTTCCCTGATGTAGGGAAAGATGATCAGTGACGTCACACGTCCAGCCCCGCCCCCCTACAGTTAGAAACACATATAAGGTCACACATAACCCATACAGCGCCCCCTAGTGGTTAACTCCTAAACTGCAATTATCATTTTCACAGTAATCAGTGCATTTTTATAGCACTTTTTGCTGTGAAAATGACAATGGTCCCAAAAATGTGTCAGAATTGTCCGATGTGTCCGCCATAATGTCGCAGTCTCGAAAAAGAAAATCGCTGATCGCGGCCATTAGTAGTAAGAAATTATTTTTTTATAAAAATTCAATAAAACTATTTTGTAAACGCTATAAATTTTGCGCAAACCAATCGATAAACGCTTATTGCGATTTTTTATTTTTTTTACCAAAAATATGTAGAAGAATACATATCGGCCTAAACTGAGGGAAAAAATATATATATTTTTGGGGGATATTTATTATAGCAAAAAGTAAAAAATATATTTTTTTCAAAATTGTCGCTCTATTTTTGTTTAATAGCGCAAAAAATAAAAACCGCAGAGGTGATCAAATACCACCAAAAGAAAGCTCTATTTGTGGGAAAAAAAAGGACGCCAATTTTGTTTGGGAGCCACGTCGCACGACCGCGCAATTGTCAGTTAAAGCGACGCAGTGCCGAATCGCACAAAGTGACAAGGTCATTAACCTGCATAATAGTCCGGGTCTTAAGTGGTTAATACGACATTGTCTCAGCTAGAGAGAGAAGACATGGTCCAAAAAGTAGGGATAACGAGAACCAAAAAAAGTGTAATTTTCCTGATGAAATACGACACTGTCGGAGCTGCAGAGATGAGACGAGGTTCAGGAGAGTGGGGATGACAACGCTAAAATTACATCTCCCTAATAAGACATTGGGCCAGATTCTCGTAGATGCGCGCCTAATTATGCAGGCGTTGCGCATCTCAGATGCACTACGCCTAAGTAACGCGGAGTGGCAAGTACCGTATTCCCTAAGTAAATGCGCTCCAAGATGCGCCTGCGTCGCGTAAAATCATCGGCGTAATCCGGCGCAACAACAAAGTAGGAGGGAAGTGGGCGTGTTGCATTGTAATGAAGCGTGACCCCATGCAAATGCAGGCCGGGACGAACGGAGCATGCGCCGTGACGTGGATGACCCGCGCCGTGACGTGGTTGACCCGCGCCGTGACGTGGATGCCTTCTGCGCATGCGCAAAGCCTCCCTACGATTCGCCGGCGCAGGGTATATAATGCGGCCACACATGCGCCCGTGCAGCGCAAACGTCTCCCATTTTCTTGATTGTGACGGCCAAAGTTTGTGCAGGACAAAATGACAAGTGTTGTTAAGGAGAGGAGGAAGAAAATTTTCTCCCCAAAGGAGAGGGCCATTGTTGTGAGGGCAATGGAGAAGTATGATTCGCGGCTCCATGGTGCTGACAGTGCCCGGACCAGCAAGTCCCGGAGGGATCAGATCCTAATGAAGGTGGCGTGCCAAGTCAATGCCGTTTCTCATGAGGTCTGGACACCGCAGGACATTCAAAAGAAAATGAATGACCTGCGGCGTCTCGTATAGGGCAAGCTGGCTGCCAGAGCTCGGCATGCCAGGCGCACTGGAGGGGGCCCACCCTGCACCGTCCGCCTGACTGAGGAGGAGAAGGTGGTTGCCCGCTGCCTGCAGACGGAGCAGGTTGAGGGAGTTAGGGGCTATGAGTTCGAAAAGCCAGCCCTGAGGACAGGTAAGTGTGTTTTATATTCTATCTGTTGTGTAGCATATGTGGGGGTGGAAGGGAACATGTGCCAAGTGTGTGGGTCAACCAACATGGGCATCTTTTGTGTCATCCACAGATGTGCAGGAGGGAGCGGGGCAATCTGTTGCTGCCAGGGCCCGTCAGGATCCATCCCCCGAGCATCCAGTCCCTCTGGCTGCCCCCCTGGAACAGGACTTGGAGGGAAGTGGGCACACCTCAACGGAGGAGGTGGTTGAGAAGGATCTCGTAGACCAGGACCAGGACCTGTACCTTGTTTTGGAGGAGGATGATGGGTTGCCCGGACCAGCCCAGGCTATCCCCCCATCTTTATCGAACCCCTCAGTGCCCCCCCCCCCCAACCTCTCCAGTCCCTCTGTTTCCCCCCCCCTCATCTCCGGCCCCTCAACATCCTCCCCTTATGCCCGGTCCCCTGCCACTCCCCGGAAGGCGACGTGCAAGACCAGGGGTGTTCATAAGGTCCTGCCGGAACAGCTGGCCAGATAGCAGGACCAGCAAAATCGGCACCTGTCAGAGGTCGTGGAGGAGATGAGGCGCCTGGCCGACAGCCTGGCCTCCTCGGGACACCTTACAGATGCCATCCAAGACCTTGCTGGCAACAGCGCAGCAACGCTGACCAGCCTGGGGGAGCTGCAGGCGACCACCTCCGAACTTGTAGGGGAGGTTCATGCCCTGTGCCTTGCAGTCGAGGAGCAGACTGCTGTGCAGACCCGCATAGCGGTTGCCCTGGAGGGCATGCAGGCAGCCAGGGAGGGAAGTGGGGATGCTCCTCCTCCACCTGCTACCCCACCCCCCCACCTGTGGCTGCCCCCAGGCAAGTGAGGGGCAGGAGCCGTGGCACCAGGCGGAGCCCCCGCCAGGCCCATTAATTTTTTTATTTCTTATTATTTTGCTCTGGGTAAGAGCTTTTTTTTTTTTATTTATATTATGCTCTGGGTAAGAGCTTTTTTTTTTCTTATTATGCTCTGGGTAAGAGCTTTTTTTTTTTTTTATTGATACTCCACACGGTGCAGTGTGAATGGTGTGTGAATGTGAGGGGGTGGCACTCCTGCCAGTAAGGGGTGTCACCCTCGGCCGTTGGGGAGAAGTTATCCCCACGGCTGTGTGAATGGTGTATGAATGGACAGCAACATCATTGGGGCCTTGACGTGGCGTTGCTGCTCCCAAGTCCTACATGCTGGACTTGGGCTAATCCAATGTGATGTGGATGTGGGGTGTGTGATCTAGGGACCACAGTGGTGTACACGCGTGCATTGTCTGTGTGCCATGCTGTATGTGTGTGTTTAACGGTCAAAGATTCGTAACACGAGGACCCTCCTGACTGCTCTTCCATCAGCTGATGGGGTCTCCTCTGGCAGGGGGGGGCTGTGTGGTCAGGTCATCACGTAGGGCAATCTGCAGGCCCTTTCTCATGGCAAAGTTGTGCAGAATGCAACATGCACCAATGATCTGACCCACAAAGTTGGGGGAATACAATAGGGCCCCCCCAGACTTATCCAGGCATCGGAAACGGGACTTCAGGAGGCCAAATGTGCGCTTCATTGTATCTTCTCTCTCCTCTGGTTTGGGGGTTCCGGAAAGGAGTCATGAGATGGGGTCCAAGTACATATGCAGAGTCACCTGTAAGGGAAAAGACAGGAGGATGTTAGTCATGCATGTGCCCCTTGTGATGTGTGCATCATGGGGGGGGGACAGTCATGCCTGCCACCCATGTCACTCACCAACCAGCCAGCTGTCCCAATACATGTCCTGCTCAAAATCTTCTGGGATGTTGCTTTGACGGTATATGTAGCTGTCATGGCTGGACCCGGGGTCTTTGGCACGGACGTGCCATATGAGGTATTTGGCATCGGCTATCACCTGTACGTTGATGGAATGCCAATGCTTCCGATTGCGGTATATGTGCTCTGTGGCACTGGGGGGCTGGAGTGCCACATGTGTGCAATCAATGGCCCTGATTGTGCGTGGGAATCCGTCAATTCTGTAGAAATCTGTCATTGCCTTCTGCCGCAGGTGCTCAGTGGTGGATCTGATGATGTGGTGGGACATGCGTCTGAGGATTGCGGGGATAACCTGGTGCAGACATCTGCTTATGCTGGTTTGTGACATCCCAGCCACCACTCCACTTGTACGCTGGAATGATCCACTGGCCAGGAAATGGAGTGTTGCCAGGACCTTCACCAGTGGCTGCAGTGCATGTGAGCGGTATGTCTGGCTGGTGATGTCCTCCTGCAGGGTTGTGGTTAGTTCCAGGATGGCAGCAGGGCTGAATCTGAAGAGGCGATACACCTCCTCATCCCCCATGCCCCATGCCAAAGAGGCTCATGCGCGCTCGGTAGATCCTCTCACGTGCCCCCCTCCTCCTTCTATGCTCCTCTTCCTCTGCATACTTTAGTAGTGATAAGACCATGGCTGCCCCTGGCATGTTGGCATACGAATGTGTTGTCCAGTAAGTGTGATTGCTCAGCTCGTCCGTTATGGTGCTGCTGCAGTTGCTCTCCAGCTGACTTGCACACGGTCTTGAGCAAAGTTACCCGTGCTTTTATGAGGGGTATGTTTACTCAAGGCTTTCGTGTTACGCGCACCACGAGTAGCCAACGCCAAACGCGCGTAGTTTCGGGAATCCGCGCATCTCCCTCATTTGCATATTTGCATGCTAATTCAATGGGAACTGAATATTTACGATGCGTAACTATGCGCCTACGCCGCGCTAGCTTTAAGCATTTTCGCCGCTCAGACGAAAAAGATTTTCTCGCGTATGTGGTATTGTGTTTACCGCGCATCGATACGCAGGCGCACATTTACAATTACGCCGCGCAAATCCATTTACGCAGGCGTAGCGCCGCTGAGAATCTGGCCCATTGTTCCAGCTACAGAGAGCAGACTAGTGAAGGTAATAAAGTGAAGGTAATAAGATTTAAAAAAGTGTCTTGTTCTCATTTCCAGATGAAATATGACAAAGGTTTCAGCTACAGAGATGAGATTGGATCCAAAAGACAAGACAAAAAAAAAAAAAGTGTTCCCTCTTTATCATCTTATGCTGAGCTGAAATATGACACTGTTACAGCTACACGTAGTACAACAGAATCAATAAAGCGGGGATGAAAAAGCTAAACTTGTGTCCCTCTTTATGATCGCAGAATGAAATGTGACACTGTATCAGTTACAGTCTTAAAAAAGTATTCATACCCCTTGAAATGTTCCACATTTTGTCATGTTACAACCAAAAACGTAAATGTATTTTATTGGGATTTTATGTGATAGACCAACACAAAGTGGCACATAATTGTAAAGTGGAAGGAAAATGAGAAAATGGTTTTCAATTTTTTATTTTTTTTACAAATAAATATGTGAAAAGTGTGGGGGGTACATTTGTATTCAGCCCCCTTTACTCTGATACCCCCAACTAAAATCTAGTGGAACCGATTACCTTCAGAAGTCACTGAGTTCGTTAATAGAGTCCACCTGTGTGTAATTTAATTTCAGTATAAATACAGCTGTTCTGTGAAGCCCTCATAGGTTTGTTAGAGAATTATAGAGAACAAACAGCATCAAAAACGCCAAGAAACACACCAGACAGGTCAGGGATAGAGTTTTGGAGAAGTATAAAGCAGGGTTAGGTTATAAAAAAATATCCCAAGCTTTGAACATCTCACAGAGCCCTGTTGAATCCATCATCTGAAAATGGAAAGAGTATGGCAGAACTGCAAACCTACCATGACAGGGCTGTCCACCTAAACTGACGGGGCCGGGTAAGGAGAACACTCATCACAGAAGCAGCCAAGAGGCCCATGGTAACTCTGGAGGAGCTGCAGAGATCCACAGCTCAGGGGGGAGAATCTGTCCACAGGACAACTATTATGCCGCGTACACACGATCGGATTTTCCGTTTGAAAAACTTTGAATGACGGTGACGGTGACGTGCAACACTATGACGAGCCGAGAAAATGAAGTTAAATGCTTCGGAGCATGCGTCAAAATTGTTTTCCGAGCATGCGTTGGAATTGCTACAGATTATCGGAATTTCCGATTGGAATTTTTTTTCGTCTGAAAATTTGAGAACCAGCTCCCTGTTGGCGGAAATTCCGACAGGAAAAGTCCGATGGAGCCTACACACGGTCAGAATTTCTGACCAAAAGCGCACATCGGACTTTTCTTGTCGTGTGTCCGCGGCATAAGTCGTTCACTCCACAAATCTGACCTTTTTGGAAGAGTGACAAGAAGAAAGACATTGGTGAAAGAAAGACATAAGGGCCGCGATTCAGATACATTGGCGTATCTTTGTGCGGGTGTAGCGTATCTTCTTTACGCTACGCCGCCGCAACTTAGAGAGGCAAGTGTTGTATTCACAAAGCACTTGCTCCGTAAGTTGCGGCGGCGTAGCGTAAATTGGCCTAATTCAAAGTAGGAAGGAGGTGGGCGTCATCTATTTAAATTAAGCGTGACCCCATGCAAATGAATGGCCCGTCGAACTGGGTATGCGCGCGCACGCTCAGAATCAAGTTGCATATACTCACTAAGATAGGTCGGCGCAATGCCTACGACGTGAACGTAGAGATAAAGGGAAAACCGCCGCTCCAGACGACACTCTTCAGTGGTGAGTAAAGTTCAAAAACCCAAATGGGTGCAGGCAATGCGTGGTGCAATATAAGGAAAGAAAAATGGACAGCCGCACTCCAATGCTTAGCTATGACTAAGCATCGGTTGTCGATGTGAAACGCGTCAGCTTTTGTTACCCCACTGTTTGCTGTTTTTGCTGTTTTAGTTTTTTGACTGGAATAAACAGGCACTATTTTTAAGTCTTTTCATCCATTGGAGTGCGGCTGTCCATTTTTTTCTTTCCTTATATTACGACGTGAACGTAACCTACGCCCAGCCCTATTCACGTAGTACTACGTAAACGGCGTACGCGACGTAAAATTCGACGGCGTTGTTCCCTGGCCCATACCTTTGCATTAGCTGTGCCTGCTATATGAGGGGTAACTTTACGCCAAGGGGTAACTTTACGCCGGACGTAAGCCTTACGCAAGTCGCTTATTTGAAGCGGCCGGGCGCATCTATGTTTGTGAATTGACGTATCTTACTCATTTGCATATTTCAAATGGGAACGCCAAATGAGTCCAGTGTAACTATGCGCCCACGATACGCTGGCATAGGCAAGTCATTGTTAGTAAACAGCTGGTATTGGGGGGAGGAATTGTGCCCAATTACTGGTATCATAGGGAGGAATAGTGTCCCATTGCTGGTATCATAGGGAGGAATAGTGCTCTATTAGTTGTGTCAGTGGGAGAAATGGTGCTCCATTGTCGGTGTCAGATGGCAGAATAGTGTCTCGTATCAGTGGGAGGGATAGTGCTCCAAGGGCCAGATAAAGGCAAGCAAAGGGCCGCATCCTGCCCCCAGGCTGCAGTTTGGAGACCCCTGGTTTAGATCAAAGCATGTTCATGTGTTAGAATGGCCCAGTCACAGTCCAGACCTAAATCCCATTGAGAATCTGTGGCAAGACTTGAAAATTGCTGATCACAGACGCTCTCCATCCAATCTGACAGAGCTTGAGATATTTTGCAAAGAAGAATGGGCAGAAATGTCCCTCTCTAGATGTGCAAAGCTGGTAGACATCCCAAAAAAGACTTGCAGCTGTAATTGTAGAGAAAAGAGGTTCTACAAAGTATTGACTCCGGGGGGCGCCATACAAATGTACCCCCCACACTTTTCACATATTTATTTGTAAAAAAAATTGAAAACCATTTATCATTTTCCTTCCACTTCACAATTATGTGCCACTTTGTGTTGGCTTATCACAGGGGTTCTCAAACTACTAAAGGACTTTTAACTGGCCCACCCGACCCTTACAGGCAACGCCGGTTACACGACAGGTTGTAACTGTGTCACGGAGATCAGTGTTGGTAATAGTTTGGGCATGCTGTGATAAATGTCCCGCCCTCCTCCTAGCTCGTGTGATAGAGCCAGTGTTCTGTCTATCGCATCAGCTGGTCTAGGAGGAGGAGGGCGGGACATTTATCACAGCGCACCAGAACTATTACCAACACTGTGAGCATCGTGACAGAGCGGGACCGTGACACAGCGCGATCGTGACAGCAGTTTGGCACAGTAAGTAAAGAGGCTGTGAGGGGCTTACAATGGTGATGGAGGGAGGGGGGCTTGCGATGGTGGGGGAGGGAAGGGGGCTTGCGATGGTGAGGGTGCTGATGATGATGGTGGGGGGTTGATAATGATATAATGATGATGGTGGGGGGGGCTGGTGATGATGTAATGATGATGATGGTGAGGGGGGCTGATGGTGATGTAATGATGATGATTGTGGGGGGGGGGGCTGATGATGTAATGATGATGATGGTGGGGGGGCTGAGGATGATGATGGTGGGGGGGCTGATGATGATGTAATGATGATGGTGGGGGGGGCTGAGGATGATGAGATGATGATGTAATGATGATGGTGGTGGGGGGGGCTTGCAATGAGGGGCTGATGATGTAATGATGAAGGTGGGGGGGCTTGCAATGAGGGGTTGATGATGGTGAGGGGGGCTTGCAAAGGTGAGGGGGGGTTGCAATGAGGGGCTGATGATGATGATGTAATGATGATTGGGGGGGCTTGCAATGATCTTGATCAGCTTGTAATTAATGATTGTGAGGGGGGGCTTGCAATGAGGGGCTTACAATGATGATGGCGAGGGAGGGCTTACAATGAGGGGATGATGATGGCGAGGGGCTTGCAATGATTTGTTCCCATTTTGTTTTTTTCACTTCAAAATAACATATGTACAGTGTGTATAGGAAATTGTTCATAGTTTTTTTTTTTTTATAGTTCGGCCCTCTAACGGTCTGAGGGACAGTGAACCGGCCCCCTGTTTAAAAAGTGGCTTATCACATAAAATCCCAATAAAATACATTAACATTTTTGGTTGTAAAATGACAAAATGTGGAAAATTTCAAGGGGTATGAATACTTTTTCAAGGCACTGTAGGAGAGAGGTTACAGGTCACTCTTCCCCAATAATTTCAGACGCCTGTTTTCGGCTTGATGTGGATTTTTTTAGCCGGGATTAATAAGAAATTCGATTTTTTTTTTTTGTCTGTTGGCCCGCAGCTCTTGTTTATCATTCTCCATAACGGGTTCATTAGCACTTTAATGGTGCTAAAAAAATGTAATTTGTTAATGAGACTAATTGTCCCCCTGTGACAGAAGCTTAATGATCCGGGCGATCTCAGGAGTGCGCCAGAGCCAATGGCTCCAGAACGAGGCGGTAGATTCGCAGCGCCGTAGGCGTGGTGTCCCACGGCCTCTTTCTAACAGCTTGTCCCGGAGGAAATGTTCTTGTGAGATGGAAGGCGATTCAGACAGAGCCTGCTGGAACCATCCGACCGTCCCCGCAGCCAAATCCGCCCATCTGAGCAAAGACACAAACTAAACCCAGCGCCCGGGGAGGAAGAGAACTGCGAGACTTATTACAGGGTGTCTATCTGCATGCCATGTGCGCCTCCGCAGCCAATCGGCATCTGTGTCCTTAACCACTTCCATACCAGGCACCAGGGCTGGACTGGGACAGAGATTTGGCCCAGAACTTCATCCAGACTGACCAACTTTGACAGGTCTCTCCCATGGCGGCTGGACAACTTCCGCTGTCACTGAAGCCGGCCCACTGAGCCATCGGCCCACTGGGAAACTCCATGTAGTCCCAATGGCCAGTCCATCCCTGCCAAGCACTTATGCACCTTCCTGCTCAGACCAATTTTCAGCTCTGTCGCATTTTGAAAGACAATTGCGCGGTCATGCTACACTGTACCCAAACTATTTTGTTATTTTGTTCCCACACATAGAGATTTATTTTGGTGGTATTTGATCACCTCTGTGATTTTTATTTTTTGCGCAACAATCTAAAAAAAAACGGAAATTTGGAAAAAAATAAGTTTTTCTTTTTTTCTGTATTTTTTTTGTAAATAAGTACGTTTTCTTCTTCAATTACGGGCACCGATGAGGTGGCACTGATGGGCACTGATAGGCGGCACTGGTATGCGGCACTAATGGGCATTCATAGGCCGTACTGATGGGCACTCATAGGCAGCACTGATGGGTACTTATGGGCAGCACTGATGGGTACATATGGGTGCAAAAACTAAAAAAAGGCCATTTGTTTTTATTTTCTTCTTCAATTACGGGCACTGATAGGCACCAATGAGGTGGCACTGATGGACACCGATGATACTCATGGGCGGCACTGATGGGTAGCACATATGGGCACTGGTAGGTGGGCACTGGGCATGGATGGGCACTGAGAGGTGGCACTGATGGCATTGCTGGGCATAACTTGTTTATCCCATATTATGCCAGTCAATGGGCACTGATTGGCATCTATTCTCAATTTTGTAATTGTTTTTTATTTGCCCCACCTTCCCTGGTGGTCCAGTGTGGGCATCTGAGGGGGGGGGGCTGCGCTGATAAACAATCAGTGCGACCCCCCCTGTCAGGAGAGCCACCGATCGGCTCTCCTCTACTCACGTCTGTCAGACGCGAGTGAAGAAGAGCCATCAACGGCTCTTCCTGCTCCGCCGGAGGCTCTTTACCGAGATCGGAGATGCAGGGTGTCAGACTGCAGGCTGCAGGACGTCAATAGACATCCAGTCAGGATTACACAACCACTTCCCGGACGTCAATTTACTATTGACTGGGCAGGAAGTGGTTAAAGCGGTATTAAACCCAAAAGCAAACATTTATTACTGTATATTGCAGCTTACCAATTCTGCGATGTGACGGCTGCATTATTTTTTTTTTGTTTAAGGCCTTCTTTCTTTTATTTTCATCTGGTGATCCAGCCTGCAAGTCAGTTTTTTTTTTTTCAAAAGAACAATGCGTCTTGCAGATGTATCGGGTTACAGCAGTGGTTTCCAAACTGCAGCCCAAGGGCCGGATAAGCTTTTATCCGGCCCTTGGGGCACATTTTCATTTACTGACACCAACAAAGGGGCACAGTTCCTCCCAATGACACCATCAATGGGGCCCAATGACACTAATGATGGGGGGCCATTCTTCCCAATGACACCAACAATAGGGCCCAATGACACCAATGATGGGGGGCCATTCCTCCCAATGATGCCAACAAAAAGGCCCAATGACACCAATGATTGGGGGCCATTCCTCCCAATGACACCAACAATAGGGCCCAATGACACCAATGATGGGGGCCATTCCTCCCAATCACACCAACAATGGGGACCAATGATGGGGGGGCCATTCCTCCCAATGACACCAACAATAGGGCCCAATGATACCAATGATGGGGGGCCATTCCTCTAATGACACCAACAATGGGGACCAATGACACCAACGAAGGGGCACAGTTACTTCAAATGACACCAACAATTGGGCCCAATGACATCAATGATGGGGGGGCATTCCTCCTAATGACACCAACAATAGGGCCCAATGACACCAATGATGGAGGGCCATTCCTCCCAATGACACCAACAAGTAAGTATAGAACAGGCTATTATCCTGGGGCACACCACGTTTTCAGGCATCCAGATGTTTGCTGCTCTACAGACTCTATTGTCTATCTGGCTGGCTACTAATACAAATAGTTTTTGGATGCAATTCCCATACACCTGGACAAGACTTTATATATTATTTTTGGTTATTACATACCATATTTGTCTGCCCCGGAATTTAGGCTTTGCCTAGATTTTTCAGGTTTAGATCTGGCTCGTGCCGTTCTATGTGCCTGTGGAGTCCCCTCCCATGGTTGATATCTTAGGCTCAGTGGATCTTTGTTTCGGATCCTGGAGATACTCTGATTACATTTGGATCTCTCTACACTACCCCTTTATAAAAAAAAATCGGAATACTTTGAGATATTTGGGATGGCTATATTCATTGTGACGCTACAATGAAATATATCCTTATATTGTTAAATCTCTTCTGCTCGTCCTGAAGAAGCCCAATGGCGAAACACGTAGACGATGTACAGAGGATATTGTCCATTTATACTATATATCTTACTTAGATGGTTTTATAATTGTCTTTTATATATTCCCCTCCTCTAAAATCCGACCATCAATTGCCATCTTTTTGAGTAATTGTCCCCCCTTTTTTTGGCCAATACCCCATCATTGGTGTCAGTGGGAGGGATAGTGCCCCATTATTGGTGTCAGTGGGAAGAATAGTACCCCATCGTTGGTGTCAGTGAGAGGAATAGTGCCCCATCATTGGTGTCAGTGGGAAGAATTGTGCCCCAAGGGCCAGCTACAGGCAAGCACAGGGCCATAGTTTTGAGACCCCTGTATAATGCAGAAGGCATCATTTGTATTCAGCGTTTTAGATTGTCCGTCAGTCCCTGCCCCCCCCCCCCGTAGTTCTGCAGAAGGTGAGGACGTGTGTGTCCCCCGATCAGCAAAGGACCCCCAAGATCTGGGTTGAATGTCAGTCCATGCAGCCCGCCCGGCTCCCCTACTCCGCTGGGAATACAAAGTATGGGAGGGTGAAGTAATCAGAGGGGAGCAGAGAGGACGGTAATGATGATTTGTCGCGCGATGAGCCAGGGAGTCTTTTCTCCCATGCACTCGTATTAATGAGATCTTTTAGGCCGCGTACACACGGAGGGACATGTCCGATGGAAACGGTCCGCGGACCGTTTCCAGCAGACATGTCTCCTCGGGATTTTCGTCCGGCGATGTGTACACACCATCGGATCAAAATCCCCACCGGCAGACAGCGCGGTGACGTTGACGACGCCACGTTACCCCACCAAGAAGTAAAAAACTTCCACGCATGCGTCGCATCCATTCGACGCTTGTGCGGGCAGATATGTCCGCTGGTAAATGTACTGACCAGCGGACATATCCGACGGACATGTCTCCGGCGGACAAATTTTAAAGCAGGCTTTAAAATTTGTCCGCCGGTCAGACATGTCCGCTAGCCCATACACACGATCGGATTTGTCCGCTGAACTGGTCTGTCGGACCAGTTTCAGCGGACAAATTCGATCGTGTGTACGCGGCCTTATAAGCAGACTTTCCCGGCTTCACAGATCAATTATCGACCACATAGATAGAGCGCCCCACACCATTCATGTCATCATCTCCTCCGTCCATGGCGGCTCTGTTATCACCAGGCGGGGTGGGGGGGGCCTCAATCTGACCTCTGGCCCCCCCTCCTGTCTTGCACAGGTGTATCGGCTCCTCTCCTGGACTGGAACAGCTTCCTCTGATTTCACCGCACACTGTGAGCTTCTCACCATGTGCATTAGAAGCTGCAGCAAGTCAGACGGGGGCCTATCTCATTTCCTGGCCGGAGGACATCCAGCATTATCTACAACAGGGGGTCTCCAAACTTTATAAGAAAGGGCCAGTTTACTGCCCCCCAAACATTATGGAGGCCGGATTGTGGCTACTGGAAGAAGAAAATGTCTTGGCATCAGTGAGTAAACAATGCCCCATGATTGATATTAGGGAAATGTGTAGTGCCCCATCATTGGTGTCAGTGGAAGGAATAGTACTCCATAATCCGTATCAATGGGCAGAATAGTGCCCCATCTTTAGTGTCAGTTGGAGTAATATTGCCCCATCTTTGGAATCAGTGGAAGGAATAGAACCCCATAATCCTTATCAATAGGCAGAATAGTGCCCCATCATTAGTGTCAGTTGGAGTAATATTGCCCCATCATTGGAGTCAGTGGGAGAAATAGTGCCCCATCATTGGTGTTAGTGGGAATAATATTGCCCCATCATTGGTGTCCTTGGGAAGAATAGTGCCCCATCATTGTTATCAGTGGAAGGAATAGTGCCCCATCATTGGTGTCAGTGGGAGGAATAGTGCCCCATCATTGGTGTCAGTGAAAGAAATAGTGTCCCATCATTGGTGTCATTGAGAGAAATAGTGCCCCATCATTAGTGTCAGTGGGAGAAAAAGTGTCCCATCATTGGTGTCAGTGAGAGAAATAGTGCCCCATCATTAGTGTCAGTGGGAGAAAAAGTGTCCCATCATTGGTGTCAGTGAGAGAAATAGTGCCCCATCATTGGTATCAGTGGAAGAAATAGTGCCCCATCATTGGTGTCAGTGGGAGGAATAGTGCCCCATCATTGGTGTCAGTGGGAGGAATAGTGCCCCATCATTGGTGTCAGTGGGAGGAATAGTGCCCCATCATTGGTGTCAGTGGGAGGAATAGTGCCCCATCATTGGTGTCAGTGGCAGGAACTATGCCCCACTGTTGCTGATCCTGTGTCCCTGGCCCGCCCCTTTGGATCCCACTTCTTTCAATCACAGAGGCTCAGCATCAAATGTGGGAATTAACTACAGTGATCAGCATGCCTAGGAGCGCCCGCTTCTCCAGATTAACTCCTACCCAATGCACTTTGCCAACAGACGTGCGTTGCGGCGCACCACAATGTACGGTAGCGAATTGCCGCACGTTGTAGTGAACCTTTTTTGGTGCACTAGACATCCCATGCGAATGAGCTACTCAAACACAATGCACATTATTATGCTAAATAAAGCTCGCCAACGCACTTGTGTTAATATACCGCAACAGTGCAAACCTAGAGAGAAACAATTAATCGGAGGAAGGAAACAAGCGAACGCCTCCAGCCGAAAACAAAGGATTTTCTTTCACGCCAGGAAAGTGCGGCAAAAGGTACATTTGGCGTGAGCGAGCTCTAACAAGGATCTCCATTAAGCGCTAACTGCATTACGGGGACAGCAGAGCTCCCGGCAGGACTGTCCTCAGCACAGCACATGCATTGGCATGCGCGCCGTAAGCTGGAAGCGGTGTACGGTGTAACTCTGGCTAATCTTATAATTGGACGCGACTTTATCCATGTCACACAAGCCCAGCTAAGCTAAAGGATTCCTGCTTGACATTTTATCTTTGGAGAGGCTGTAACAGTCTTTCTCGTTATGAAAGCACCAAAACTACTATTGCGTGGCTTTGTGACTTTAACTGGCAATGCAGCTATAAACACCCCCCCCCCCCCCCCCCCCCCGACACCTGGCATTGGAAGGTGGAGGCAATTTACCAAAAAAGTGTCTTTGAGCCCAATTACTTTCCATTATTTCAAGAGTATGTGCCTGGGGGGCAATGTAAGGGGCATTGTGGACCACTGTGGTTGGTTGGGTGGTAATATGGAAATATGGAGCACTGTGGGAGAGGGAGTGCATGGTGGACCACTGTGGTTGGTTAGGTGGTACTATGGCAGCAGGGGGAACTATGGGAGGCGAGAGGCACGATGGACCACTGTTTTTAGTTGGGTGGTACTATGAGAGCTGGGGGCACTGTGGTACGTTGCGAGGCTCAGTGGACCACTTTGGTTGGTTGGGTGGTACTATAGGAGCTGGGGCCACTGTGGGAGGTGAGGGGCATGATGGACCACTGTTTTTGGTTGGGTGGAACTATGAGAGCTAGGGGCATTGTGGTACGTTGCGAGGCTCAGTGGAGCTCTTTGGTTGGTTGGGTGGCACTATAAAAGCTGGGGGCACTGTGGGAGGTGAGGGGCATGGTGGACCACTGTTTTTGGTTGGGTGGTACTATGAGAGCTGGGGGCATTGTGGAAGGTTGCGATGCTCAGTGGACCACTTTGGTTGGGTTGTACTATAGGAGCTGGGGGCACTGTGGTAGGTTGAGGGGTTTGGTGGGCCACCAAGGTTGGTTGGGTGGTACAATGGGAGCTGAGGGCACTGTGTGAGGTTGAGGGGTACAGTGGACATTATGGTTGATTGAGTGGCACTAGAAGAGTTAGGGGCACTATGGGAGTTTGAGAGCCACGGTGGACCACTATGGTTGTTTGGGTGATACTATGGGAGCTGGGAGCACTGTGAGGGGTTGAAGGCCACAGTGGACCACTATGGTTGGTTGAGTGGTACTATGAGAGCTGGGGGCACTGTGGTAGGTTGCAAGACTCATTGGACCACTTTGGCAAGTAGGGTTGTACTATAGGAGCTGGGGCAACTGTTGGAGGTGAGGGGCATGGTGGATGACTGTGGTTGGTTGGGTGGTACTATGGGAGCTGGGGGCACTGTGGTGGGTTGAGGGGTCAAGTGGACCACTAAGGTTGCTTGGGTGGTACTATGGGAGCTGAGGGCACTGTGGGAGTTTGAAGGGGACGGTGGACATTATGGTTGATTGAGTGGCACTAGAAGAGTTAGGGCCACTATGGGAGTTTGAGAGGCACGGTGGACCACCATGGTTGTTTGGGGGATACTATGGGAGCTGGGAGCACTGTGAGGGGTTGAGGTCCACAGTGGACCACTATGGTTGGTTGAGTGGTACTATGAGAGCTGGGGGCACTGTGGTAGGTTGCGAGGCTCAGTGGAACACTTTGGTCGGTTGAGTGGTACTATAGGAGCTTGGGGCACTGTGGTAGGTTAAGGGGTTCGTGGACCACTGTGGTTGGTTGGGTGGGTTCTACTATGGGAGCTTGGAACTGTGGGAGGTTGAGGGGCTTGGTGAACTACTGTGGTTGGTTAGATGGTACTATGGGAGCTGGGGCCACTATGGGAAGTTGAGAGGCTCAGTGGACCACTAAGATTGGTTGGGTGGTACTATGGGAGCTGAGGGCACTGTGGGAGGTTGAGAGATACGATGAACATTATGGTTGGTTGAGTGGGACTAGAAAAGTTAGGGGCACTATGTGAGTTTGAGAGGCACGATGGAGCACTATGGTTGTTTGGGTGGTACTATGGAAGCTGGGGGCACTGTTATGTGGGTTGTGGGCCACAGTGGACCACTATGGTTGATTGAGTGGCACTATAGGAGCTGGAAAGCACTGTGGGAGGTTAGGGGTTCTGCAGGCAGCTGGAGGAGGAGGGATGATACAGCCTGGCAGTGAACCACAGGAGAGAAGAGATTACACTTTTTTGTCAGCATCCCCCCCCCCCCGTTCTCTGCTTCAGGAGGGCCATGCCTAAAGCTGTGTAAGGGGCCACAAAATTTGTGATGGCACCCTGTGCGCATGCCTGCGGTAGGCATCTTTAGTTAGATAAGAAAAGCCAAAGCGTTCCATCGTTCAAGAACAAGAGAAAAATGGGCTTGAAAGCCAACTAAGAAAAAAAGATAAAAAGTCCAACTTCTAGGCAACTAAAGTGAGTGGGCATGGAGCAGTGATGGGCATGGAGCGTTGGTGGGCATGGAGCGGTGGTGGGTGGAAGAGGGCTCAGGAAGGACAAGAACAGCCAATACTTGGAAAAGTAATTAAAGAGACAATCTGCATGACGCTAATCATTGTGCACAATACTCATTAATCAGGTGTATAAGATAAAAAGAGGGGGAGGGGGGTTGTGTTTACCTCTGGGAGCTGACAATTATCACTGTATCTGTAGCAATGAGGTCTACCATGTCGTCTATTTATATGGAGAATTTATTTGTTGATGTAAAATGTTGGAGTGGGTGTGCAGATGAAGTTTGTGGACACTGTAGGAGTTCATGGTGGCGGGTGTTTTACAAAAAAAAAGGTTTTCCATGTACCTGTCCATTGTTATTATTATACAGGATTTATATCGCGCCAACAGTTTGCGCAGTGCTTAACAAAATAAAGGCAGACGGTACAGTTACATTACAATTTGGTACAGGAGGGATCTGTTTATTGGAGCTTACAATCTAGGAGGGAGGGGTCAATTAATGCCAAAGGTAATAGCTGTGGGCAATGCTGTATCCTGGCCTAGGCCAACAAGGCCCAGGCCTAGGGCAGCACTTTGCAGGGGGGCAGCACGGACAGTGTCCCCGCCGGCTTGCGCTGCACTGCTAGGCAAATTAGTTTAGCTCCCCCATAAATCGGCCGCACTTCTTCAAGTATGTGGGCGGTAGGCATTCTGCAACTGTGGGGGGGGGGGGGGGCGTCGCTTTAATTTTTTTACCATCCCTGTCCCATTGCAGAGATTTCCCTTCACTTCCTCTCCCATAACCAAACAGGAAGTGAGAGGAAATCTATGCAAATTAAGGGAATCAAATTCCCCCCCCCCCTCCCCAGGCCATCAGAACTAGTGTCCCCATTTGAAAATTTCAGGGTGGGTCTTAAACTGCAAGGAGTGTGGCCTTGACAGAAAGGTGTAAGTCATATTTAAATTAGGGGGTGCACGAGTTTAGCCAGGCCTAGGGCAGCACAAAACCTAAATACACCCCTGGCTGTGGGGGAGGAGCTGATGACGACAGTAAAACAGTATTAGTTAGAAGCAGGATAGGCTTCTTTAACCATTTGGCTGGGCAAAGACCAGAGCACTTTTTGCGATTCGGCACTGCGTCGCTTTAACCACTTCAGCCCCAGACCATTATGCAGCTAGAGGACCAGGCCCCTTTTTGCGATTCGGCACTGCGTCGCTTTAACCACTTCAGCCCCAGACCATTATGCAGCTAGAGCACCAGGCCCCTTTTTGCGATTCGGCTCTGCGTCGCTTTAACCACTTCAGCCCCGGACCATTATGCAGCTAGAGGACCAGGCCCCTTTTTACGGTTCGGCACTGGTCGGGTCACAGGAGCTGAATAACGGGGAGAGGTGAGTGTAAACACACCTTTCCTATTCTTCACTGTGGCAGTGTCATTGATCATCTGTTGCTAAAAAATATGCTGCGCTGCAAAAAAGAAAGTATATAGGTGAATAAATATACTTATGTGGACACCAAGTTCATTGGTGGATGGTATAAATTTAAAATAAAGTGAAACGCTAATGGGGTGAAACAGAAAAGTCCAAGCAAAATCAAAATCACATATGTGAAGCCAAAGTCCATCTGTGTCCTATAAACACCCGAAAAGTGTTGGAAGAAAAATCTTCAAGTGAAGTTAATCGAAGGCACCTCCACCTCTATATAAAATGCCTGCTTACCAGCTCCAACTTCAAAAATTGCATTTGTTAATAAATTGTGCTGCTCCCATTTGTCCTCAGCCGTCCACCTCCTCATACAGATGAACCAGTAACGATCAATGCCACATCCGAGGGTATGGAGAGAAGAAAACTCATAGAGTAGTACTGTAGGCAATCGCGTTTATTAAAATAAAAAATAAAACTCACATGATTCGTTGTAAAATTAAGCGTATTATGTAAAGCCGGCCGGCTCAATATTATCGCTCGTCCTTCCGGATTGTCGGTGAGCGGTGACGTCAGCACGCCGCTCTTCCCTACGTCGTTTCGTCACAGATGACGTCTTCCAGGGGTACGAGCGGCGCGCTGATCCACCGCTAATTATACATTCTGCGTGTCATTCGGAACGCCCAGTTCTGACATCCGGGAGTCATTGACACTGATCCTCCATCTTTAAAGAGGGATCCTTGCCCCTACTAATAATAGATTGCGGCTACACTGGCATTAAATGCAAGCCGATCCAAAACTCGAGGTTTTAAAATAGCGGGGACTTTATGGTACATTGAGTGTGGACGATAAAGGTTAAAAATTAAATTCTAAAGTTAAAAATGAAAGCGACATATTACGATCGCTGTCAGTGCTCAGTAACATAGCATATCTACTAAGTAAAAATTAACAAGGACATGCACATGATGAGAAGCCAATTTAGTAGATAAATACAAACATTAATTAGTTCGTATAAACAGCCTCCACTATCAATATGATAGGGGACTATATATATGCTTCCGCAACTGAATAAAAGATTTTATATAAATAAGTAAATGATCTTAAAATTTATTTTATCTACAAGTTAGCTGATTCAATCTCAATGATAGAACTTGCTATGAAGCTTGTGGCAGCAAGCTAGGAAAGGAACAGAACAATTCTAAAATAGATAAATTAGGAAAAATATGCTAATGGGACCGGTAAATAGCAGTCCCTATATACCCCTTGGTTTTCTAAAGGAGGGGGCCAATTTAATAGTAGTAGTGCTAATGAAATCTACCTACCACATTCAAATGTTCCGAAACATCAGAAGGGTTATATATGTACAGTATGAGTCCCGGATCTCAGGGCTGGTTCACACTAATATTAGCAACCTTTTAACAATATACACTTATAGTCTCATTCCAACATAATGTAAAATAGATGTCCTAACTGTTATCTATGAATGCATTTACATCTACATCAACATTCATTCCATACGGGGTATAAGTCCGTACTTTATGAATCCAGGCCATTTCTAGCCTGGACAGTTCCCTTACAAGAGATCCACCTCTCCAATGAGCATCAAATTTATCAATGCCAAGGAAGAGGGTCCCCTCTGGGTTACGGTTATGATGCAGATCATAATGTAGTGACACAGAGTGCTGAGAGAAACCTGACCTGATATTGGTCAGGTGCTCTCCCAGTCTTACTTGCATCTGCCTCTTAGTCCGGCCTATATACTGTAGTCCACATGGGCACTGTAATAAATACACTACACCCGTGGAACTACAGGTAATAAACGGCTCTATTAGATGTTCCCTAGAGGTACTAGTTGAAACAAATTTGAGGGTTTTCTTAGAGGTCACTTTATTTAACTTACATATTTGGCATCTCCGACATTGATGGTACCCTACGATGCCTCTCTGAAAAAAAGAGACCTTTTTGGTGGGAGGATCGACTACATTAGGAGCTATTTTGTCTCGCAGCGAGGGCACACCTCTAAAGATAACTTGAGGGTTCGGGGGAAGAAAGGTTTTGAGGACCCTATCATTCTCAAGTAAATGCCAATGCTTCTTGATTATTTTTTTGATGACATAATGTTGTGTAGAGTATGATGTAACAAATGGTACCACCGGACCAGTCTGATTAACTTTAGGGGCAGGATCCAAAAGAAGTTTGCGATCAGTCTCAGCCACTTCTTTTATAGTTTGTTCTAAGTGGTTGCGATCGTAACCCTTCTCTACCAATCTTTTTCTTAGAATTTCTGTTTGAGAGTGAAAATCATCAAGGGTGGTGCAGTTCCTCCTCATTCTGGTAAACTGGCTCTTAGGTACAGATTTGAGCCAGTTCTGATGGTGGCAACTACCCACTGGAATGAATGAGTTTCTATCCGTCTTTTTAAAAAACGTTTTGGTTTTATAGGCACCCACATCCTTCATGATTGTAAGGTCCAGGAAATTAATCTTTTCCTGATCCGCCTCGTGTGTGAGATGGATCCCCCTCTCATTCATGTTCAACATATCGATGAAATCATCTAGCTGGGGTTTAGTGCCATTCCATAGGAGGAGGATGTCGTCAATATACCTTGCCCAAAGTTTGATATGCGGACTGAGGTTATTGTAGACGACATCCTCCTCCCACTTGGCCATAAACAAATTCGCCAAGCTTGGGGCGTATTTAGCGCCCATCGCGACACCTTTAACTTGCCGGTAAAAGCTATGGTCGAACCAAAAGTAATTATGCCCTGCAGCATACTCCAGCAGTTCAAGAATATAGTCTCTCTGTTTTTGTGGTAAATCAGAGAGAGTATCCAAATAATATTTTACTGCTGTTATGCCCAAATTATGTGGGATAATTGTGTATAGCGAACTCACGTCCGCTGTCACTAGCCAAGTGTCAGTGTGAGGCTCAATCTGAGAGAGCAAATTAATCACCTGCCTTGTATCCCTTACATAAGATGGCATCCTTTGCACCAACGGTTGCAAAAAATGGTCGATATACTTGCCCACCCTGGACGTAACGGAATCTATACCACT
Organism: Rana kukunoris; assembly: GCA_029574335.1. Lineage (NCBI taxonomy): Eukaryota > Metazoa > Chordata > Amphibia > Anura > Ranidae > Rana > Rana kukunoris. Next base: position 159,141,394 of record CM056059.1, on the reverse strand, counting down.
TACTATGGGGCGTCCAGGGGGGCAAGTAAGGCTCTTATGAATCTTGGGGAGGCAGTAAAGGATCGGTATCCTAGGTGCCCTGGGAATAAGGAATTGTTGTTCCTTTTCATTGAGTATACCCAAATCTACCCCCTTCTTAACCAGCACCTCTAAGTTGTCTTGGTATTGTTGGACAGGGTTCCCCTTAAGAAGTGCATAGGTGTCACGATCGTCAATCAATTTCTTAGTCTCATTGATATACATAGATCTATCCATTAGGACTATCCCACCACCCTTATCCGCTGGTCTAATTACCAATTGTTTGTTGGTGCATAGGGAGTCTAACCCCTTAACCAGATTCTGGTCCATCTTACAATTAGAGACTTTGACTTTTTCCAAATCTCTCAGGAGTACATCTCTGAAAACTTTGATGGACGGGGCCAACGCCCCAGGGGGATTCCAGGTAGACGCATTGGACAATCCTGAATGTGAAATGAGGTTTTGTCCACTGGATCTATCTGAATTAGGAATACCAGCAAAATACCTTCTAATGTTGACTTTCCTGACATACCTGTGAATGTCCATGTACGTTTGGAATTTATTTAGTTTCTTTGGGGGGGCGAACTTTAGTCCCCGATCTAACAGGACCAATTCTGACTCTGTGAGAATATGGGAACTAAGATTGTAGATGCCTATGTCATCTACACTCTTGGTTTCTTTAGGTTTTGTCCGCCTCCCCCCTCTGCACCCTCTTTGCTTTCTACTGGTCTTTTGGTTCCTTGGCTGGCCCTGGGAAAACCCCAATGTTCCCCCGCATCAACACTGGGTTGATCAGAAGAGAAATCTCTAGAAGGGCCTAGCCGGTAAACCTCTTGTGTTTGGTTATTCCGCTCATAATTAACATGACTCGGAATGCGTGGGCCTTCTCTATCAATTAGAGGGTAAAAATGATTTCTCGTGTCTGATTCACTATCATCATCATAATTTACCCTGCCTGAATAATGGTGAACATTATGTGGAGTTCTGTGTCCTTGATTGGGACCATAATATTGATTTTCTGCCCCACTCCTTCCAAAACCACGTTCCCTTCGTGGGGAATCATTATAATACTGATTTTGGCTAGGATTTGTAGAACCACTGTTCCGGTCCACATTACTTCCTTGTTTGTTTCGAGAAGTTTTTATATGGCTAAAACCATTGTCGTACTGATAGTTGTTGGGAGGAGGGCCTACTCCCCTATTAGGTGGTGGATGTGAAGCCCTTTTCACCTTCTTAGCAATCTTTTTCTTTTTAGGGGTCTTACCATGATCATTTCTGATCCAGGTATTAACTCTAGGGGTAGTTATCTCGTGAGACAACTCTTCCCCTTGCATAATGGCCTCCATCCTAGAATTAGTTTCTGTCTGTTCATCAGCTGCTAGTTTTTTCTGCCACTCAAAAACCAAGCTAAGCTGATAATCATTAAAGTCTCTATTATATTTTTTCTTTTTCTTTAATTTCTGTTCCTTTTCTTCTTTATCCAAAATTTTAAGGAGATTGGAAGATCTATCTTTATATTCTTCACTCTCCTTATGGGGTAACATGGTTTCCTTTAATGTTTTTATTTCGCTATCCAGGCTAACTAATTTAGCTTGTTTTTTGCATACCAAAAACTTCAAAAAATTTAATCCGGCATCATTAAAATATCGGAACCACTCTTGAAGTTCTAGGTCTCCTTTTTGGGGGCTAACCTGCCATCTAAGGCTCCTTGGTACCATATTGAGTTTAATGTAGGTCTCCAAAAAAGCCACATCCCATTGGGTGTGAACCTCTGAGATGGTAAGGTTTTTAAGTCTAATAAACTGCCCGCTCAAATCACCCTCTTTATACATCTGGAATACACCTTCAGTATTAAAATTCTTAGATGCTCGGTATTCAAACACATCCATGATAAAGGGCGTGATTAGGCTATGCAATATCACTTATGGGCGTGAACGGACCCAAGCAGTCACAAAATAAATCAATAGCAATGAGACTGTGCACTCTGTGACAAAGTGAAATAACCGCTGCTGTAAAGTGGTATCTATTTGCAATGTATCTATGGGAAAAAATTACTGCGCAGGTCAATGGAAATAAAATAAAATAAAAGTGGTAATAAAAAAATGAATTAAATAATGCTGCTGCTGCAAAAAAATGTGCGATACACATAAAATACTATAGCTAAAAAATATGCTGCGCTGCAAAAAAGAAAGTATATAGGTGAATAAATATACTTATGTGGACACCAAGTTCATTGGTGGATGGTATAAATTTAAAATAAAGTGAAACGCTAATGGGGTGAAACAGAAAAGTCCAAGCAAAATCAAAATCACATATGTGAAGCCAAAGTCCATCTGTGTCCTATAAACACCCGAAAAGTGTTGGAAGAAAAATCTTCAAGTGAAGTTAATCGAAGGCACCTCCACCTCTATATAAAATGCCTGCTTACCAGCTCCAACTTCAAAAATTGCATTTGTTAATAAATTGTGCTGCTCCCATTTGTCCTCAGCCGTCCACCTCCTCATACAGATGAACCAGTAACGATCAATGCCACATCCGAGGGTATGGAGAGAAGAAAACTCATAGAGTAGTACTGTAGGCAATCGCGTTTATTAAAATAAAAAAAAAAAAAAAAACAACTATCAGTACGACAATGGTTTTAGCCATATAAAAACTTCTCGAAACAAACAAGGAAGTAATGTGGACCGGAACAGTGGTTCTACAAATCCTAGCCAAAATCAGTATTATAATGATTCCCCACGAAGGGAACGTGGTTTTGGAAGGAGTGGGGCAGAAAATCAATATTATGGTCCCAATCAAGGACACAGAACTCCACATAATGTTCACCATTATTCAGGCAGGGTAAATTATGATGATGATAGTGAATCAGACACGAGAAATCATTTTTACCCTCTAATTGATAGAGAAGGCCCACGCATTCCGAGTCATGTTAATTATGAGCGGAATAACCAAACACAAGAGGTTTACCGGCTAGGCCCTTCTAGAGATTTCTCTTCTGATCAACCCAGTGTTGATGCGGGGGAACATTGGGGTTTTCCCAGGGCCAGCCAAGGAACCAAAAGACCAGTAGAAAGCAAAGAGGGTGCAGAGGGGGGAGGCGGACAAAACCTAAAGAAACCAAGAGTGTAGATGACATAGGCATCTACAATCTTAGTTCCCATATTCTCACAGAGTCAGAATTGGTCCTGTTAGATCGGGGACTAAAGTTCGCCCCCCCAAAGAAACTAAATAAATTCCAAACGTACATGGACATTCACAGGTATGTCAGGAAAGTCAACATTAGAAGGTATTTTGCTGGTATTCCTAATTCAGATAGATCCAGTGGACAAAACCTCATTTCACATTCAGGATTGTCCAATGCGTCTACCTGGAATCCCCCTGGGGCGTTGGCCCCGTCCATCAAAGTTTTCAGAGATGTACTCCTGAGAGATTTGGAAAAAGTCAAAGTCTCTAATTGTAAGATGGACCAGAATCTGGTTAAGGGGTTAGACTCCCTATGCACCAACAAACAATTGGTAATTAGACCAGCGGATAAGGGTGGTGGGATAGTCCTAATGGATAGATCTATGTATATCAATGAGACTAAGAAATTGATTGACGATCGTGACACCTATGCACTTCTTAAGGGGAACCCTGTCCAACAATACCAAGACAACTTAGAGGTGCTGGTTAAGAAGGGGGTAGATTTGGGTATACTCAATGAAAAGGAACAACAATTCCTTATTCCCAGGGCACCTAGGATACCGATCCTTTACTGCCTCCCCAAGATTCATAAGAGCCTTACTTGCCCCCCTGGACGCCCCATAGTAAGTGGTATAGATTCCGTTACGTCCAGGGTGGGCAAGTATATCGACCATTTTTTGCAACCGTTGGTGCAAAGGATGCCATCTTATGTAAGGGATACAAGGCAGGTGATTAATTTGCTCTCTCAGATTGAGCCTCACACTGACACTTGGCTAGTGACAGCGGACGTGAGTTCGCTATACACAATTATCCCACATAATTTGGGCATAACAGCAGTAAAATATTATTTGGATACTCTCTCTGATTTACCACAAAAACAGAGAGACTATATTCTTGAACTGCTGGAGTATGCTGCAGGGCATAATTACTTTTGGTTCGACCATAGCTTTTACCGGCAAGTTAAAGGTGTCGCGATGGGCGCTAAATACGCCCCAAGCTTGGCGAATTTGTTTATGGCCAAGTGGGAGGAGGATGTCGTCTACAATAACCTCAGTCCGCATATCAAACTTTGGGCAAGGTATATTGACGACATCCTCCTCCTATGGAATGGCACTAAACCCCAGCTAGATGATTTCATCGATATGTTGAACATGAATGAGAGGGGGATCCATCTCACACACGAGGCGGATCAGGAAAAGATTAATTTCCTGGACCTTACAATCATGAAGGATGTGGGTGCCTATAAAACCAAAACGTTTTTTAAAAAGACGGATAGAAACTCATTCATTCCAGTGGGTAGTTGCCACCATCAGAACTGGCTCAAATCTGTACCTAAGAGCCAGTTTACCAGAATGAGGAGGAACTGCACCACCCTTGATGATTTTCACTCTCAAACAGAAATTCTAAGAAAAAGATTGGTAGAGAAGGGTTACGATCGCAACCACTTAGAACAAACTATAAAAGAAGTGGCTGAGACTGATCGCAAACTTCTTTTGGATCCTGCCCCTAAAGTTAATCAGACTGGTCCGGTGGTACCATTTGTTACATCATACTCTACACAACATTATGTCATCAAAAAAATAATCAAGAAGCATTGGCATTTACTTGAGAATGATAGGGTCCTCAAAACCTTTCTTCCCCCGAACCCTCAAGTTATCTTTAGAGGTGTGCCCTCGCTGCGAGACAAAATAGCTCCTAATGTAGTCGATCCTCCCACCAAAAAGGTCTCTTTTTTTCAGAGAGGCATCGTAGGGTACCATCAATGTCGGAGATGCCAAATATGTAAGTTAAATAAAGTGACCTCTAAGAAAACCCTCAAATTTGTTTCAACTAGTACCTCTAGGGAACATCTAATAGAGCCGTTTATTACCTGTAGTTCCACGGGTGTAGTGTATTTATTACAGTGCCCATGTGGACTACAGTATATAGGCCGGACTAAGAGGCAGATGCAAGTAAGACTGGGAGAGCACCTGACCAATATCAGGTCAGGTTTCTCTCAGCACTCTGTGTCACTACATTATGATCTGCATCATAACCGTAACCCAGAGGGGACCCTCTTCCTTGGCATTGATAAATTTGATGCTCATTGGAGAGGTGGATCTCTTGTAAGGGAACTGTCCAGGCTAGAAATGGCCTGGATTCATAAAGTACGGACTTATACCCCGTATGGAATGAATGTTGATGTAGATGTAAATGCATTCATAGATAACAGTTAGGACATCTATTTTACATTATGTTGGAATGAGACTATAAGTGTATATTGTTAAAAGGTTGCTAATATTAGTGTGAACCAGCCCTGAGATCCGGGACTCATACTGTACATATATAACCCTTCTGATGTTTCGGAACATTTGAATGTGGTAGGTAGATTTCATTAGCACTACTACTATTAAATTGGCCCCCTCCTTTAGAAAACCAAGGGGTATATAGGGACTGCTATTTACCGGTCCCATTAGCATATTTTTCCTAATTTATCTATTTTAGAATTGTTCTGTTCCTTTCCTAGCTTGCTGCCACAAGCTTCATAGCAAGTTCTATCATTGAGATTGAATCAGCTAACTTGTAGATAAAATAAATTTTAAGATCATTTACTTATTTATATAAAATCTTTTATTCAGTTGCGGAAGCATATATATAGTCCCCTATCATATTGATAGTGGAGGCTGTTTATACGAACTAATTAATGTTTGTATTTATCTACTAAATTGGCTTCTCATCATGTGCATGTCCTTGTTAATTTTTACTTAGTAGATATGCTATGTTACTGAGCACTGACAGCGATCGTAATATGTCGCTTTCATTTTTAACTTTAGAATTTAATTTTTAACCTTTATCGTCCACACTCAATGTACCATAAAGTCCCCGCTATTTTAAAACCTCGAGTTTTGGATCGGCTTGCATTTAATGCCAGTGTAGCCGCAATCTATTATTAGTAGGGGCAAGGATCCCTCTTTAAAGATGGAGGATCAGTGTCAATGACTCCCGGATGTCAGAACTGGGCGTTCCGAATGACACGCAGAATGTATAATTAGCGGTGGATCAGCGCGCCGCTCGTACCCCTGGAAGACGTCATCTGTGACGAAACGACGTAGGGAAGAGCGGCGTGCTGACGTCACCGCTCACCGACAATCCGGAAGGACGAGCGATAATATTGAGCCGGCCGGCTTTACATAATACGCTTAATTTTACAACGAATCATGTGAGTTTTATTTTTTATTTTAATAAACGCGATTGCCTACAGTACTACTCTATGAGTTTTCTTCTCTCCATACCCTCGGATGTGGCATTGATCGTTACTGGTTCATCTGTATGAGGAGGTGGACGGCTGAGGACAAATGGGAGCAGCACAATTTATTAACAAATGCAATTTTTGAAGTTGGAGCTGGTAAGCAGGCATTTTATATAGAGGTGGAGGTGCCTTCGATTAACTTCACTTGAAGATTTTTCTTCCAACACTTTTCGGGTGTTTATAGGACACAGATGGACTTTGGCTTCACATATGTGATTTTGATTTTGCTTGGACTTTTCTGTTTCACCCCATTAGCGTTTCACTTTATTTTAAATTTATACCATCCACCAATGAACTTGGTGTCCACATAAGTATATTTATTCACCTATATACTTTCTTTTTTGCAGCGCAGCATATTTTTTAGCTATAGTATTTTATGTGTATCGCACATTTTTTTGCAGCAGCAGCATTATTTAATTCATTTTTTTATTACCACTTTTATTTTATTTTATTTCCATTGACCTGCGCAGTAATTTTTTCCCATAGATACATTGATCATCTGTTCCCTGATATAGGGAATGATGATCAGTGACGTCACGCCTACAGCCACACCCCCCTACAGTAATAATCACTCCCTTAGGGCACACATAACCCCTTAGCCCCACCTAGTGGTTAACCCCATCACTGCCAGTGTCATTTTCACAGTAATCAGTGCATTTTTATAGCACTTTTCGCTGTGAAAATGACAATGGTCCCAAAAATGTGTAAAAATTGTCCAATGTGTCCGCCGTAATGTCGCAGTCATGAAAAAAATCACTGATCGCCGCCATTTCTAGTAAAAAAAAATATATTAATAAAAATGCAAGAAAACTATCTCCTATTTTTTACCAAAAATAGGTAGAAGAATACGTATCGGCCTAAACTGAGAAAAAAAAATGTATATATATTTTTGGGGGATATTTATAATAGCAAAATGTAAAAAATTATTGCATTTTTTTCAAAATTGTCGCTCTATTTTTGTTTATAGCGCAAAAAATAAAAACCGCAGAGGGGATCAAATACCACCAAAAGAAAGCTCTATTTGTGGGGAAAAAAGGACGACAATTTTGTTTGGGAGCCACGTCGCACAACCGCGCAATTGTCAGTTAAAGCAACGTAGTGCCGAATCACAAAAAGGGGCCAGGTCCTTTACCTGCCTAAAGGTCCGGGTCTTATGGAGCTTATGATCTACCAAAACCACCAGATCCTTCTCCACTACGGATCCCCCCAGATCCTTCTCCACTACGGATCCCCCCAGTTGTTCTTCCCCTAGTATGTATGATGGATATTCTTAGCCTCCAGTCTGGAACTTTACATTTATCACTCAGTTTCTTGGTCCTTGTTGATAATATTACATGGTTGGTCACCCCCTTCTTACAGTTTGATGCCATTCGGGGTAATCAGGTCTGACTAACAAATAGATATCAATACTTATTTTCCTCTTTTGTTGTACATTGTTTTGTTCTTTCTCACATTATGTGCCGAACGAGCAGAGCTTTTTTTCTCAGAAAATAGGTGCAGGAACTCAACCACGACCCGTTCAGATTTCACAAACAGTAGAAGGGTCTTAAAGGGGCATTAAATACCAGAATTGCATTACATACAGTGTGCAGAGTTCAGGGGGTTACAAAGCAGTCACTTGTAAACACAGAAACCAGACTTCTGTGTTCACAAGTGATTGTGGTGAGCGGGCACCAAAGGTTCTGAGCTAAAGGTGGTGGAACTGAGTTCCACCAAGTTCCCCCAGAAAAAAAGACCTGCGAACGAGTATTATGAATAATATTGTCAAACATCTGTTATGATACCTTTTATTAAAAAAAAAAAAAAAAAAAGGAGAAGAGAGAAGAAAGGGAGTGGAGAGAAGGGGGAAGAAAACTGAAAATAGAATACATAGGGGAAAGGCAGAGTAATAAGAACAAAAAGGAAGGAAAGGAGAGAGAGGAGCAAGAAGAAAGCAAAGAGGGGGAGACCAGAAGAAATGGTAGAGAGGGAAGAGGAGAGAGGAGAGAATAGTGAAAGAAGAGAACAGGTAGAGAGGAGAAATGAGAGTGAGTGGGAGAGAGTAAAGAGAAGAGCAGAGGGAGAGGAGAATGCACAGAGAGAGGAGAGGAGAAAAGAGAGGGGTAAAGGAGAGATGGGAGAGGAGAGATAAGGAAGAGCAGAAGGAAAGGAGAGTGCACAGAGATGGGAGAGGAGAGAAGATTAAATAAGAGAGGAGAGAAAGGGAAGATCAGAGGGAGAGGAGAATGCACAGGGATGTGAGAGGAGAGAGAGGGAAGATCGGAGGAAGAGGAAAATGCACAGAGAGGGGAAAGGAGAGAAAGAGGAAGATCCGAGGAAGAGGAGAGAAGAGAAGGGTAAAAGAGAGATGGGAGAGGAGAGATAAGGAAGGGTTAAGGGAGAGGAGAGTGCACAGAGATGGGAGAGGAGACAAAGGAAAGAGCAGAGGGAGAGGAGAGTGCACAGAGAGGGGAGAGGAGAGTGCACAGAGAGGGGAGAGGAGAGTGCACGGAGAGGAGAGTGCACAGAGAGGGGAGAGGAGAGTGCACAGAGAGGGGAGAGGAGACAAAGGAAAGAGCAGAGGGAGAGGATAGTGCACAGAGAGGGGAGAGGAGACAAAGGAAAGAGCAGAGGGAGAGGAGAGTGCACAGAGAGGGGAGAGGAGAGTGCACAGAGAGGGGAGAGGAGAGTGCACAGAGAGGGGAGAGGAGACAAAGGAAAGAGCAGAGGGAGAGGAGAGTGCCCAGAGAGGGGAGAGGAGAGTGCACAGAGAGGGGAGAGGAGAGTGCACAGAGAGGGGAGAGGAGACAAAGGAAAGAGCAGAGGGAGAGGAGAGTGCCACAGAGAGGGGAGAGGAGAGTGCACAGAGAGGGGAGAGGAGAGTGCACAGAGATGGGAGAGGAGACAAAGGAAAGAGCAGAGGGAGAGGAGAGTGCACAGAGAGGGGAGAGGAGAGTGCACAGAGAGGAGAGTGCACAGAGAGAGGAGAGGAGAGTGCACAGAGATGGGAGAGGAGAGGCACTGGCAGGCATTGCTAATGGGCACTGATTGGCATCCATGGTGGTCATGGGTGGCCATCTCTTGTGGGCACGGGTAGGCATCCTCGGGTGGCAGCTCTCCTCTACTTGCGTCTGTCAGAGCGAGTGGAGGAAAAGCCGATCGATAAACAGCTTTTCCTGTTTACACTGTGATCAGCTGATGATTGGACACAGCTGATCACATGGTAAAGAGCCTACATCAGGGGATCATTACCTTGATCATAGATGCGGTGTGTCACACCACACAAACGTCATTCTGCTATATGATGGGCAAAAAGTGGTTAAAGTATAACTAAAAGCAAAACTTTTCTTTTTAGTTTTGGATTAAAGGCTAAGTTCGCTTTTTTTCCCTCTAAATTCCAGCTCCCCAATGTACCAATATAGCATTCATGTACTTTTTTTGCAAAAATATCAAATCTTTCCATAAAATCTACAGACATGTACCTAACTGTCCACCATCCATGATTCCAAACGAATCTATTGCTTCTGTCCTACTTCCTTACAGACCGTAGGTCATGACACAGAAAGCAGTTGACCAGCTGACCTCATTAGCACACACCCTGCATCACCCACCCTCCCACTCCCAGGTGCACGTTTTTAAAATGAAATGCAATCAATCAGCGATCACCCATCTCACTAAATACACAATCAGACTGCATAGTGTGTAGATTGTACAATCAGATTGTATAGCGTATGGCCACCTTTATACACCTAGTTGCGCTTTTGCATACAAAAGTTCCTCAGATAAAAACGTTCGCCCGATAGTGTGTTCGAGACTTTCAAGAGATAATAAACCCCCCATAAAAACATTTGTTATATTACGGCTGGCTGGCTTCAATGTGATGGCTGAGTTTGTTTTCCTTTTTTAGGCTACTTTTACACTGAGGTGCTTGGTGCGCTGGCGGTAAAGCACCGCTATTTTTACCGCCCCTACTGCGCTTTAAAAATGCGGCTGGCAGGACTTTTTTTTAGCGTCCCGCCAGTGCAATGCTCCAGTGTGAAAGTGCTTTCACACTGGATAGAAAGGAGCGGCTCTTTCAGGGCGCATTCAGGCGCTATTTTTAGTGTAATAGCGCCTGCCAAGCGCCTTAGTGTGAAAGCAGCCTTAGGCTTTCTTTCTTCTATATTTCTTCTATATTTTCAAAAACTCCACCAATCATTTGCAGCCCAGGGTAAGTTCCTGGCCGATGCGTCATTACCTGGATCAGTGCAGTTCTTCTCCTGGGATCTGTTGCCTGACGCCATCAGCCTGCGGTTCCGCCATGTGAGATCGCCCTGTGCAGAAGTTGGATCTCTCTCCGATAGTCCTCGCCCTGGAAGAGAAAGGGAAACTGCATGAAGCATGGCAGATTTTATGAATCAGGAAATCAGTGTTTGTAATGAGATGTCTCTGGCAGATGTTGTCCCTGGAAATGTAAATCCCTTCATTTGCAATTAACCATTTAAAGCTGAGGTCCACCTGTAAAACATTTTATTTTTAAAAGTCAGCAGCTACAAACACTGTAGCTGCTGACTTTTAATGAGCACATTTACCTGACCAGGGTGCCCGCAATGTCGGCCGCCCAATGCCGATCTGTCCATCGGATCGGGTCCTGACGCTGCCATTCGAAGGGAAACGGCCAGTGGAGCCTTGTGGCTTCACTGCCCGTTTCTGGTAAGTATAAAAAATCTAATTTTTTGCAGCCTTGTTGTCTATTTTTTTTTTTGGGTGGACCTCCGCTTTAAGCACTGAGCCTCTTTTTGAGAAAATCAGGTTATTTTGCAAGAAAATTACGGAGAACCCCCAAGCATTATGTATTTTTTTCAGACACCCTAGAGCAGGGATCCTCAAACTACGGCCCTCCAGCTGTTGCAGAACTACACATCCCATGAGGCATTGTGAAACTCTGACATTCACAGACATGACTAGGCATGATGGGAGTTGTAGTTCTTGAACAGCTGGAGGGCCATAGTTTGAAGACCCCTGCCCTAGAGAATAAAATGGTGGTCTTTGCAATACTTTCTGTCGCACCGTATTTGCACAGCGGTCTTACAAGAAAAATACATTTTTTTAAATGAAAAAATAAGACAACAGTAAAGTTAGCCCTTTTTTTTATATATATATTGTTAAAGATAATGTTATGGCGAGTAAATTTAAACCCAGCATGTCACGCTTCGTGGAATGGCGACAAACTTTGGCACTTGAAAATCTCCAAAAATGTCCACAGGCTAACGGTTTTGAGTTACAGAGGAGGTCTAGGGCTATAATTATTGCTCTCACTCTATACCTCCTCCAGCTCCATAACTAAAGGTCAATATTTCCTTCAGATCCATAACCAAAGGTCCATACCTTCTGCAGCTCCAAAACTATAGGTATGTATCTTTTCAAGCTCTATAACTGAATGCTTGCACCTTCTCCAGCTCCATAACGGTACGTCCATACCTCCTCCAGATCCATAACTAAAGGTTCACACCTCCTCCAGCTCCATAATGATAGGCATGTTTCTTCTCCGGCTTCAAAACTGAAGGTCTTCACCTTCTCCTGCTCCATAACAGTAGGTCTATACCTCCTCCAACTCCATAACGATAGGTCTGCATCTTCTCCAGCTCTATAACTGAAGGTCTGCACCTTCTCCAGCTCCATAAGGGTAGGTCCATACCTCCTCCAGCTCCATAACTAAAGGTCCATATTTCCTCCAAATCCATAACCAAAAGATCCATACCTTCTCCCAGTGGCGTAGTGTGGGTTGTCAGCGCCTGGGGCGAGGCAAGTAATTTGCGCTCCCCTTACCCATGGGATCTATATTCAGCTAGCTCCAGTCTGGTCACATGATCTGCTGTGTGAGACAGCGGTGGCTGTAGGGAAGAGGAGAGCATGCTTGATAATGACTGGTAAAGCCTGGAGTGGTGAAATCATGCATATGTTACTATGTCCCATCTGTTGTTGGCGCTCCCTCCTCTCCACACTCGTGACAGCGCCCCTCTAAATTTTGCGCCCGGGGCAGTGGCCCCCCCTTACACCCCCCACGCTACGCCACTGCCTCCTCCAGATCTATAAGCAAAGGTCAATACCTCCTCCAGATCCATAAGGATTGGTCTGCATCTTCTCTATAACTTTTTTTTTTTTTTGTGTAACTTGCTTTCTAGGCATTTTGGTTGTGCTTTCGCTCTTTTTCTCATTTTTGTGTCTGTTTTTGTTTTGTCCTGTTTTGGTAGTCTTTTTTCGGAAATCTTTTTTGTAAATTTATTTTCTTGTTCTCTTGGATAAACATCATTCAGTTCATTATGTTTCTCTATATGAGATGCATCCTCGTTATAATTACACAGTGGTTTTCTTGCCCTGGTTTGATTTGGGGAACTAGGCACCTCCATCCTCACGGCAAGCACGGCGCACCCAGGCTGCCATCTCTCAGATGACGGCCTTCCCGTTGACCCAGTCATAGGGCACTCTGTGCCCTGTGATTACGGGTCAATTCCTGCGCCTTACAGTGACTCTGCCCGGACAGGGGATTTTTTCAGACTTCTTTCCCCTCTCTGGGTACGTTCTCTGTACCCCTATATTGGCCACTGCCTTCATCTAAGCATTACTTATTCTTCCTTCCTTTTTTTTCAGCAAGGAAACATCAATCTAAGCATAGTCATTATTTAGCTTTGAACTTTCGTATATGCTGTCTTTTGCGATTATGCGGTTCTCTCATCTTCATCTAATAGCATAGTTCTTTTGTGTGATCTTTTTTCCTTTTTTCCGTTTGTTTGGGCGTTACTTGCTGACAGTTGTTACATCCTCCCTTTTACTATCGAGACGACACTCCCGCTCACATGACTGCTACTGATCATGTGATATGTGACACGGTTTGTACTTCCCGGTTCACTCCCACCTGCGCATTGATAATGTGATTGCGTGCGCATCCCGATGCGAGTGTGACCTGGAACGTCTCACTGTGTCCGCCCCCTCTAAGCCCTTCCTAAGGTAACACACCTAGGACTTAGGGGCGGTACCTTATGATCCAACAGTGACGCGATCGCGCTGCATGAGCGCCGGCTGCCGCACACACGCCTTTCCCGTGACCACACCCCCTTTCCCTACTTATACACAGCCGTCTCCCAGGAATGGCTTACCTGGTTGACGGCGATGGTAACAAACATCTATTGAAAGGTACACTGCTGGCTGTTGTCTTACACTGTCAGCTCCCCCTCCCCAAATACAGTAGTTGGTTGTTTTTCTTCCCTGCTTTATACTAATTAAGCTGCATGCTATTTGCTGAATCCCCTTTTTTTCAGCTTTCTTGTGCTGTGCTCCACGCTTACTGTGCTGTGCTCCACGCTGACCCCCTCTGGCTATTCTTATGTGTTACTTCCCTTGGACAGGTATACTACTTACAATTCTTCTTACCCTAACTAATTATTGATATGACATATATGTAGTATTTTTTCTACTTTGCATATATATTTTTTATGCATTCTGTCCTTTATTTTGGGGGCTATATAACTTCTTTAAACTTGGCAGTTTTGGCCTGGGGTTTGCTTCCCTTTGGATGTGTGATTGCCTGTCCCCCAACTCCTGTATACCATCTTTTCAGGAATACTTTTCACCATGGACTTTTTTACCCTGTGTTTTTATTGAGTTGCCATCTCTTGACTAGTATGTTTTTTGTTTATCTTGCACTTTCTATGCTTGCTGTTTTAAAATTTGATGTAATTATAAAAGCTATTTTGATGCTACGGTTATGTAAACCTGATGTAATATTTGTTTCCACACAGACTCCGGCCCCCGAAGAAGGGAAACCCCCGAAACGCGTAGGGCCTTGTAGAGTTTATTTATGTGGATCAGTCTCGATTTTTGGCAAATTTATAACTTGTAAAGTGTCATATTGTATGATTTGTTTTTTCTATACGATTAAATATTTATTATTATATATATAATTTCTTGCTTTTTGCACTATTACATTTACGCTTACTATTGTTGCCTAAAAAGCCCCTCCCCTGGGGGAACCTTTCTATCTCTCTATAACTAAAGGTCTGCTCCTTCTTCAGCCCCATAACGGTAGGTCAGTATCTGTAGCTGAAGGTCCATACCTACTCCAGCTCCATAACTGAAGGACTGTACGTCTCCCAGCTTCAAAAACAAAAGTCCGTACCTCCTCTAGATCCATTAACAAATATCTGCACCTCCTCCAGCTCCATAATAATAGGTCTCTATCTCCTCCAGCTCCACAACTGTAGGGTGTGCCTCCTCCAACTTCATAACGATAAGTCCTTACCTCCTCCAGGTCCATAACCAAAAGTCATTATCACCTTCAGCTACATAACCGAAAGTCAGTACTTCCTCCAGCTCCACGACCACAACCAAAAATCTGTAATTCCTCCGGCTCCATAACAGTAGGCCCATGCCTCTTCCAGAGCCATAACCAAAGGTCAGCACCTCCTGGAGTTCCATAACTGAACGTCCATACCTCTTCCAGCTCTATAACCAAACATCTGTACCGCCTACAAAGCAGTGTGTCCCTATTGTTGTAAATTCCTGGGGCTGGAGGAATGGTCTGCAGGAGCCTGTGTATTGCACACCCGATCCCCTGATTGCAGTTCCAGTGCTCGGCAGGCTCATATGCAATGCATATTATTTTCTTGTATCGATTGATACATTCAGTATTTTTATTTATTTTCTACAGACTGTGGAATATGCTTTTATAGGAAACAATAATTCTGATTTCTGTAATAAATAACAGTATATCTTTCATGTTCGATATGTGATAAACTAACAATTAGCCTAGTGAAGTAGTAAAAATCGATGACATCTAACAGTACACTGTATGCAGGGCCGTTGATAAGGGGGGAGCACCAGCCTGGGCCCATCAGTTCAACTGCAGCTTTATGATGCAGACAGTACCATAAGCTGCTGATCACAATTCAGCTGGCTTCCCCTCTTCTCCCTCTCGCTGGCTGCTGCAGGGGGAACCACAAATGGATCAATTTTAGTGACTTCCCCCCCTCTGTTTATTTATAACCGAAGCATAGTAGTAAGCTGTTTACTAGTCTTCAGTTTGTGAATGAAAATGAATTCTCTGTGCAGAGTTCTTCCTGTTCATTCATTGTGTAGCATTCCTGTAGTTTTCTGTAGTGGGTGGAGCCTGTTGGCCCCTCCCACAGCTCTGCTCTCTCTCTCCTTGTGCAGGGAGACTGGTCTTTTCTCTACCCCCTTCTGTAGTGGGTGGAGCCTATTGGGCCCCCTCCCTTAGTTCTGCTAGCTCTCCTTGTACTGGTCTTGTCTCCGCCCCTCCTTAAGTTTTCTGTAGTGGGTGGAGGCTGTTGGGCCCCTCCCTTCCTCTGCTCTCTCTCTCTAATTGTGCAGGGAGACTAGTCTTGTCTCCGCCCCCTCCTGTAGTTTTCTGTAGTAGGTGGAGCATGTTGGGCCCCTCCCACAGCTCTGCTCTTTTTCTCCTTGTGCAAGATGACTGGTCTTGTCTCGGCCCCTCCTGTAGTTTTCTGTAGTGGGTGGAGCCTGCTTGGCCTCTCCCACAATTCTGTTCAGGCTTCATACAGAACAGTGATGATGTTACCACTACTTTTACTAGATATTTTCTTGATATACACACACACACACTTTTATATACATAATTTCTCTATCTAGTGGTCTTTTGTCGGACCTTGCTGACCGCTAAGATAAAATCAATTACTGGATTAGCCAATGTAATATTCATTACATTCACATCTGTAAAGCACAATGACTGTGTGGCAATAAGAACGGCCGGCATTCATACTGAATGTCAGCCCATATGTACAAATGCAATTAAGGGAAATATTTCAGATTATGGACACATATGAATAACATGTTTAGCATTGCATGGATATTGTTCAGATACATTGTATCTCTAGATACTAAAAGCAGCATAGATTCCCTTTTACCATTCCAGGAAACCTTCCCACAGAGGGTTAATGTGTTTTCCCATGCTATTACGGACCTGACTCCAGATTTGGTGTTTTTAGGAAAAATTAGGATTTAGGGATTAGCGGAGGATTAGCTTGTTCACAATGTCACTGACTCTGACGAGTAGAAAAAAAAAAAAAAAAACTTAATTCCCCAAGTCAGCTGTTTTCAGCTTTTCTGATCGGTAGCCCAACCCCTCTAGGACAGGAATCTCCAAACTTTCTAAACAAAGGGCTGCTTCACTGTCTTTTTAGACTTTAGGGGGGTCGGACTGGCAATTGGGAGTACAAAATGTCCTAATGTCAGTGGGAGTAAACACTCCCCCATCATTGGTGTCATTGGGAGGAATTGCACCCCAACATTGGTGTCATTGCTAGGAATCGTGCCCCATCGTTGGTATCATTGGGCCCCATTGTTGGTGTCTTTGGGAGGAATTGCGCCCCAACATTTGTGTAATTTGGCCCCGTTGTTGGTGTCATTGGGAGGAATTGTACCCCATTGTTGGTGTCATTGGTAGGAATCATGCCCCATCATTGGTGTCATTGGGCCCCATCGTTGGTGTCATTTGCTCTACTGTCATTTAACCCTCTTGGGCATGGAGTTCACCAGACCTTCACAGGTTGTCACTGGAGTCCTCTTCCCCTCCTCCATGATGACATCACGGAGCTGGTGGATGTTATAGACCTTGCGCTCCTCCACCTTCCACTTGAGGATGATCAATAGGGTTTAGGTCTGGAGACATGCTTGGCCAGGCCATCACCTTTACCCTCAGCTTCTTTAATAAGGGAGTGGTTGTCTTGGAGGTGTGTTTGGGGTCGTTATCATGTTGGAATACTGCCCTGCGGCCCAGTCTCTGAAGGGAGGAAGATCAAAAATAATATATTAATAAAAATATGTAGAAGAATACGTATCGGCCTAAACTGAGGAAAAATAATTTTTTTCAAAATTGTGGCTCTATTTTTGTTTATAGCGCAAAAAATAAAAACCGCAGAGGTGATCAAATACTACCAAAAGAAAGCTTTATTTGTGGGGAAAAGGACACCAATTTTGTTTGGGAGCCACGTCGCACGACCGCGCAATTGTCAGTTAAAGTGACGCAGTGCCGAATCGCAAAAAGTGGCTTGGTCTTTGACCAGCAAAATGGTCCGGGGCTGAAGAGGTTAAAGATACTATAAATGTGAGTCTTTTAATACGCTTGTCTCAAACACAAACAGTCTTACTTAAGAGGCGCCTGTTTCCTGTTTTCTCTTTACATGCAGCAAACAAGTGAACGAGGTTGACCTGCACCCAGAAGAGCTGGCTGTCTGACCCTTATGAAGGTGGAGGCTTGGACACGTTGCAAAAGGCCTTTTAGGCCAGGCCAAGTGTTCCCTGAGTAGGGCTATCCCCCAGGAGAGGTGAAACTATGGAGAACGTGACTGCAGAGATCCCATTTTATTGAGTACTAATAAGCCCGAGTGAAGAGAGACTGTTTAGGGGAAGATGGCTTACTAAAAGTGCTGCATGATGCTTTCAGATGTGACTCCTGCCCCGTGGCCATCAGAGCCGCCGGACCCTCTGATTGGCTCCCGCTGTGTTCAATCACAGTGGGACCGGGGGCTCCCGGGGGCACATGCGCGCGCCCCAGGCGGAAATAACGTACAGGTACGTTGTTTCACACAGCCGGGCCTCCCTGCCGCAGAAAATGTGTGGTTTCGCGGTCTGGAAGCAGTTAATTGGGAGTCCGGAAAACAATGCACCCCCACCCCCCCCCCCCAATCAGCAGATTATGGATGCTATGCGGGGCTCTTGCAGGGTCTGTGTGTAAGCAATTTGGCCGTACATCGTACATCATCAGTTATCCATTAACAAGAAGCACCACAGAGCTCAACAATGCCATGGAAGTTCATTGAGAGCTATAAGTTGAAAGCCCCAGAGGCTGCCAGATCTTGTAGTTTTCTATTCACGGAACTCTGTGAATAAGAGATGTTGCCGGGAGGGCGGAGCATGTAACACATTACAAAAGGTGAACATATCCTTGTTCAGAAATGCCAGCCTTTTAACTGAGCACTGATAACAAGCCGGAAACTCCCTCACCTGTTTAGTCAGGAGGACACAGTGCTTGTGGCTGCCAACAAACTATATCAAATTTGTATACAGAACACTGTGCAGCAGACCATTTTTAAGAATACCATGAGAGGGCGTGGCCAGCGCGGCATGTGAGCAGACGCGTCTTCACAGAGCTCCCGTCTTGATCCTTCATTGATCCGGTTTCCGGCACACTAACCTGCTCGTTTTTCCACCGATCAGCCCTGAGAACACTCCCTCAACACCCGGCCGACACTCAGCTGCCATCGGAGGGCATGATGACCCGAGGACAGAAGGGAGAGAGCTCGAAGCAGGATCCCCAATATGGCGCCGCTCCACCATCAGCGCAGAAGGCGCGAACGGGAGACAAGGCCAAGGAGGGGGTGAGTAAACAGCCTAAACACCCTGAGAAGACCTCCGGAGAGCCCCCCAAAGATATGAGGTACTATGCCCTGAAACTAGCTGGGAAAGCAGACTTGCCTGCAGCGCAGCCCCGGGATGATGATGGCGCCATTAGTGACATGGAGGAGGGGGAGGAAATGCTGGGGGCCGGCGCCATGATGGCACAGAGTCAGGGCAGCCCAGACATTCAGGAGGAAGATGAGGACCCTGAGCTTGAGGGGGGAGAACAACCCACGTTGGCTGCCATACTGAAGGCTGTGAATAAATGTACAGCCTCTGTGAACTGTCTGAGGGCTCGCTTTGGGGGCCTGGAGGAGGAGGTCTGCCTAATCAGACAGGACATGCAAAAGATGAGGGAGAGAACCACCGCAGCTGAAAGCAGAATAAGTGACATAGAGGATAAATTACCCCCGCTGATCAGGGAAGCTCAATCTGCTGCGAGGATGGCCAGGGCAGTGGATATGAGAGCAGAAGATTTTGAGAACAGGCTCAGACGCAACAATGTGCGCATAGTGGGGTTACCGGAGAAGGTGGAGGGCCGGGACCCCACGCGGTTTGTGGAGCAATGGATGGCGGATGTGTTCGGCAAGGATGCTTTTACCCCCCTATATGCGGTTGAGAGGGCTCACAGAGTACCGACCAGGCCTCTTCCACCTGGGAATCCCCCCCGCCCGATGCTGGCCCGGTTGCTGAACTACAGGGACAGAGAAATAATACTGAGGCTGGCTAGGGAAAAGAGAAATATTCAGTTTAATGGCTCCCGGGTCTCATTTTATCCTGACTTCTCCGCTGCAGTCCAGAAGAGCCGGGCGCGCTTCACTGAAGTAAAAAAACGCCTGCAGAAACTACAAGCTCCATATGCAATGCTGTACCCGGCGAAACTCAGGATTATATTACGGGGTCAGGCCCATTTCTTTGAACATCCTGCTGAAGCCTCGGATTGGCTAGATGCTAATGCGGGCGCGCTGCGCCAGGCCCAGAGATCTCCTGAACATGATGACTAAACCACAAGATGTAAGCTAGTTGAGCTGCATTGAGCTTTCCCTGTTTGAGAAACCTGCCGGAAACGTATAATGATTCTTCCTACTAAATGCGAGTTCGGAAATGTGATTAATGATGCCACTCCACCCCGTGAAGTTGGCCAGTGAATGTACAGCCACGTTTGATGGCCCAGTTGAAGGTGTGTGGGATCAGTTGTCCCAGTTGAGGAGGGACTGCCCGTTGGCTCCCCAGAGGTTGGTACGACGACAAGCCCCTATGCGACAGGGCTCTGCGTGTTCCACCGAAGCACCGTTGTGCGATTACAGTTCCTGTTATGCGATGGACTTCCCCGGAGCGGATACTTCCTACTACTTGCGGAGTGGCTTCCCAAATTCCTTTTTTGCCCAGCGAACTGCTCTGTCCCTACTTGCACCCCAATATGTTGTGATATTCACGGCCACTGAGAGGGAGGTGGGGTGGGTTGTGGGTGGCGTTTATCCCCCTGATGGATGTGTGTTTGACCCCCCCTGATGGCAGCGGTTAAGATACTCTCCTGGAACGTCAGGGGGCTGCAAGACCCTCTTAAACGCACTATGGTCTCGACCTTACTGAGAGCCAGGCTGCCGGCCATATGTGCCTTACAAGAGACCCATCTCACTGCTGACTCATTGTCATGCTTGAAATACCGATGGGTGGGTCAGAGTTACCACTCCACTCACACCTCATATTCTAGGGGTGTGAGTGTGCTGATACATTGCTCGATCAAATACGAGGAACTGTGCTCTGAGATTGACACTGACGGTAGATATGTGTTTTTACTATGTACGCTGTTTGATTTCAAATGTATTCTTGCCTTTGTGTATATACCACCCCCGTATAACAACCAGGTACTGAGGGCATTGGTGGGGTTCCAGGTGCGGTTTCCGGAGGTGCCATTGTACGCCTTTGGGGACTTCAACTGCTGCACGGACCCTCAGTTGGACAGACACCAACAGGGGGGAGGAGGGAGGAAAGTGACCCGCTCTGCTCTGGGTAGATTCATAGAGGAGGTGGGGTGGCGTGACCCGTGGAGAGCCAGGAACCCGGGTGTGAAACAGTTTTCCTGCTTTTCCAAGAGTTACTCCTCTTTGTCTAGGATTGATCTGTGTCTCTGCTCACACGCAGCTGAGCGATATATTGGTGATTTGGTGTACGCTCCTAGGAGTGTATCGGATCATTCCCCATTGGTGACTTCCTTGGATGTGCGTCCCCCTTCTGCGGGGGCCAGGGCCCCGTGGAAGATGAACGCCTTTTGGCTGAATCTCTTCCCTTCGCATGAGCGCATAGAATCCTGCATTTCGGAGTTCTGGCATGTTCATGCTGTATCGGAAGACATAACAGTAACCTGGGAGGCCTTTAAGGCGGTTCTCAGGGGCCTGTTTATTACAGAGATCCAAGCCATTAAAAGACAGACCAATGCTCAGAGGGAGGATATAGAGGTGATGGCCGGGAGGCTGGAGGACGCATTTATTGCTGACCCATCTGATACCAGTAGGGAGGCGTGGCTCTCGGCGCAGGACGCGCTGTACCGAGTCACGACCTCAGGGGCAGAGAAGAAGCGCTTCTTTCAGAAGGCGGCATTCTATGAGGAGGGTGAGCACACTGGTCGCATGCTGGCAACTATTGCCCGTTCTCAACAGATGTCCCCTTCTATTGGGGCATTGCGCACCCGGGCCGGTGGGTTGACTAGTTCCCCAGACCATGTACTATCCGAACTTGTGAGCTTTTATTCATCTCTATATGAGTCCCGTCAAGCGTACTCGCTGGACTCCCTAGCTGAATACCTGGACCCGGTCCAACTCCCAGTTTTGTCAGCCTCAAACAGGAAGATGCTTGACGCCCCCCTCTCTCTGGGGGAACTGCAGGCGGCGACCAGTTTGTTCCCTAACTCGAAGGCCCCGGGGGATGATGGCCTCCCAGCGGAGGTGTACAAGCAATATGGGGAAACAATACTCCCGCACCTCTTAAAGGTGTTTAATGAGGCAAAAAGGACTAGTACACTACCAAGATCTATGTCTAGAGCCAATATAGTGTTAATTCTGAAGCCAGATAAGGACCCTCTTGACCCAGGCTCATACAGGCCGATTTCATTACTACAAAATGACGTTAAGATCCTTGCCAAAGTGCTGGCGGTCAGACTAAACAGTGCCATCTCTACCATAATCCACTCCGACCAATCCGGTTTCATGCCCCAAAAATCGACGGCAATAAACCTGCGGCGACTCTTTTTGAATATCCAGTCCAGAGCGGATAACATGGGAGACAGAGGCTTATTGTCCCTAGATGCCCATAAGGCATTTGATAGTATCGAATGGGATTTCCTGTGGGCGGTGTAATGCGGAAATTCGGGTTTGGCGACAATTTCATTGCGTGGGTACAGCTCTTGTACTCATCCCCCATTGCTGCTATACGGGAGGGGGGAAGGGTATCACACACCTTTCCCTTGCACAGGGGTACGCGACAGGGGTGCCCTCTGTCCCCCCTCCTGTTCGCCTTAGCCATAGAGCCCCTGGCTGCAATAATCAGAACGAGCCCCTCGATCCGGGGATTCCAGTACGGTGATTTACATGAAAAGATCATGCTATATGCGGACGACACCATGCTTCTCCTAGGTGATACCTCGGTTTCGCTGTCGGAGGCCATGAGGGTCGTTCGGATCTTTGGAGAATACTCGGGATTGGTTATTAACTGGACGAAATCCTCCCTCCTGTTACTAGATCGGGACCCCTCCCTATCCCCAGCGACTGTGCAGGACATTCCTGTCTCCAGGTCATTTCGATACCTTGGTGTTCAGGTTACTGCACGCTTGCTGGATTACGTTAGTCTCAATCTCACCCCCCTGATTAACAGATGCCGCGACCGGGTTAAGGTGTGGAGTAGGCTCAGGCTGTCCCCTGTGGGTAGAGTAAACTTGATAAAGATGATCCTCATGCCACAGTTGTTATATGTCCTTCACAACTCCCCAATGGTCATTCCCCTTAAGAAATTCAGAATTATTAACTCTGTCTTCCGTTCACTTATATGGCTTGCTAAGCCCCCGAGGGTTAGGCTTGAACAGCTCCAGCGGCCGAAGGATGCTGGCGGGTTGGCATTGCCCAATCCCTGGATCTACTATTTAGCCTCCCAAATGCAGCATATTGCACGACTCGTGAGGCCCGAAAGGGACCGGGAACTGAATCTGAGGGACTCCTCTGTCCAGCTGCTCAGCTTCACCACTGGAGGGGGGGTGGCGGAGGGTCTAGAGGCCCTACGATACACTAAGTCTAACAAACTTTTCCCCACGTATGCACTAATGCAGAAGACATGGAACAAGGTTAGAATGCTACAGGGGGTGACGGGATTCACTAAGTATAGCCCTATTTGGGACAATCACTATTACAGAGAACTGGCTAAAATACCTTATGGCTCTAGATGGAAACAATATGGCATTACCCTTATGACCCATGTGATTAGGGATGGTAAGCTTAGGCCATTCCAAGAGCTTAGCGCAGACTACCGTTTGCCGGCCTCTATGCAATTTTATTACCTTCAACTTAAGCATGCAGTGGCCGCTCAGGGAGAGGCAGATGTCTGGTCCCTGGACCCGGCACCTGTCTTCAACTATCTATCTGGGGTGGACACATACAAGGGCTTTATATCAAGTTGCTACGCTATGCTTCTGAGTCTCTTCCTACCGGACGTCCCTTTGAGGGCAATGGCCCGGTGGGAACAAGACGTGGGGGCATTTGAGGAGGGACAGTGGGAGGAGGCGATGCAGGCAGTTCCTGGGTGCTCCTTGAACGTAGCACACAGACTGTCGCAACTTTACATTCTCCTGAGAGTACACTACACACCAGCTAGACTGGCACGGATGGGGCTGGGGGTTGACCCCATCTGCGTTCGGTGCTGCAGGGATCATGGCGATCTTATTCACCTACTATGGAGATGCCCGAAACTGCATCTCTACTGGGCGAAGGTCATCGATACCCTTAACGGGGCTTTTCAGACACAGATACCGCTAGACCCCAAGATCTGCCTGCTGGGAATTTGTGACACCTTGGAGGTGGAGGGTGGCTCCGGGCAGGCGATCTGCAGAGCCCTGTTTCAGGCCCGCCTGATGATACTAAGGCACTGGAAGGACACCGAACCCCCCTGTGCACGAATGGATCAAACAGATGTGGGTCACATTGAGGCTGGAAAAAGTAATATTCCAACATAGAGGCACTGACACTAAATTTGAGAAAGTATGGGCCCCTTGGCTTGACGTCCCGGGTCTGGCCCCGATTGATTTAGTATATGATCGGCTGTTCTAGAGCTGTGGGATGGGAGTGGGCCCCAGAGCCATAACACTATACAGAATGCTGATTATGTGGGGTATCACATTTGGGCGAAGGGGGGTGGAGGCTTGTGCTGGAGTTAATATATGTGAGATGTCAGGGGGACGAGTCGGGGACACACATTTGTATGTACAGTTTTACCTCGTCTTTTGATTATCCTTCTGTTTTTGGGTGTGCTGCGCCACACTCTCCTGACGGTATATGTCTGCTCTGGAACTCATCGCCTGTATTGTTATTTTTTTGTTTAATAAAAACCTTTGTTTGAGAAAAAAAAAAAGAATACCATGAGAAATGCCGGCCTTTGAACTGAGCAATGATAACAAGCTGGTGTCAGGGAACTCCTGTAAGAACGTTTTGCACACAGATGTGTGCAAGCACATAGCCTTTGCCATAGAATGGCACACAGGCGCGCGCATGTGCCCCAGAGCCCGCAATTGCGGGCACGCATGCGCACAGGCCCATCTCTGACCCGGCTCTGTTCCTGACTCTGGCTCTGTCTATGATTTGGTACCTCACTGCCCGCCTGCTGACGAATCTGGCTATCCCTAAGACCTTGCTCCTGTCTATGTTCCTGGTTGCTGTTAACTCTCGGCTATCTGCCTGACTGTTACCTGTTCCTGCTCAGCTCACCACAGTCTACTCCAGGCCGCTGAACCCTGCCAAGCTGTTTTCCCGGGACCTCCTGCTCCAGGCACTCGTGTCCCTCTTGTCCTTCGGCTTCCTCTGTCTCACCTTCAGCGGAGCCAGGACAGGAGATATAAGAGAGGCCGACCTCATCAAATCAGTCTCCCATCT
This sequence comes from Rana kukunoris, assembly GCA_029574335.1. Classification (NCBI taxonomy): domain Eukaryota; kingdom Metazoa; phylum Chordata; class Amphibia; order Anura; family Ranidae; genus Rana; species Rana kukunoris. Next base: position 159,116,383 of record CM056059.1, on the reverse strand, counting down.
GATCCCTGATAGCAGGAAACTCCCTCACCTTGTTTAGTCCAGAGGACACAGGTGCTTGTGGCTGCCAAAAACTATATCAAATTTGGATTTGTCTGACCACAGAACAGTTCTCCACTTTGCAGCAGACCATTTTCAAGGATACCATCAGAAATGCCGGCCTTTGAACTGAGCAATATTAACAAGGCCCCTCAACTGTTTAGTCCAGAGGACACGTGCTCATGGCTGCCAAAAAAGAATATCAAGTTTGGATTCGTCTGACCACAGAACAGTTCTCCACTTTGCAGCAGACCATTTTTAATTTTCAATATTCTTTTTTTTTTTTTATTAAACCGACAAGACAGTGTCATATAAGGTACAATCAGTAAACAATAATGCAATCAGAAGCTAAAGTGAACATAAGCATAGGAACGTCCTTCCATCAAAATGCTCATAAGTATAAGACCTCTGAACGTTAAACCGAAGATCTCAGAATAGATCTTAAAATAAAATGTGCTTGGTGAAAATTCTGATAATATTGACAAAACAATAGAGAAGGATTCAAGTCGTTAATAATAAGGTCAAGAAATATATTGTATCCATGGATCCCATGTCCCATTATATTTCTTAGTAGAATTGTGAAGGATACAGGTAGGTCTATCATTAACCACAATCCTGCTAAGTTTATTCTTCACGTAGTCAAGGGGAACCATTGATTGCTTCCAATATTTTGCAGCAGACCATTTTTAATGAGCTTTGGCCCAGAGAAGATGGCTATGTTCAGATACTGCTTCTTCTTCCCATGATAGAGCTTCTTCTTCCCATGATAGAGCTTTACAATGGCGTGTTCACAGACAGTGATTATTGGAAGTATTCCTGAGCCCATGCACTGATGTCCAGGGCCGGCCTTTGGGGTGTGCGAGCTGGCACAGGGCGCCATGGGCAACAGGGGCTCCGTGCGGCCATTTAGAGGTGTACTAAACGGGGGGGGGACGAGCCGCCCCCAGGTACCACACACTGGGGGGGACTGGCACCCCCCTCCGCGATTGTATTACACCCGCGGTGGCAGCGCTGCGGGTTTAGGCAGCGGCACACTGGCACAGGCAGGGAGAGGCGAGCTAGCTACAGTGGCAAAGGGGGATGGGGTGTGCGAGGGGGGGTGCAGGGTGACACCGCTGCACCTACCATCCCCTCCTCTTGCGGCCACGGGCTGCCTGTCTGTGCGATCCCGGATGTCACACAGGCACAGCCGAGTGAAGCCGCCTCCCCCTCCTCTCTGTTTATGTGTAAACAGGGGGAGGGGACCTGCTGTGCATGTGCCGCCACGCTGATCTGAGGTACTGAAGGGGGGGCTACACTGATCGAGGGGGGCTGCACTGAACGAGGGGGGGGACACTGAACGAGGGGGGGGGCACTGTACGAGGGGGGGGGGACACTGAAAGGGGGTCTGCATTAAAGGGGGGTCTATGTAACATGCCGGGGGTCCAGAGCTGCAGGGTTCTGTGTAATGTAAACAAAGGATTAGGCCAGCCCTGCTGATGTCCATCACACAATTATGTCTGTCTTTAAAGTGGAGTTCCACCCAAAAAAAAAAAAAACTTAGCAAAAATCAACAGCATTATGCATCAGCTAAAACATTTGGAAATTTTGATTTTTTTTTCTCACCCCTTCTGCAGTGTTGCTATGTGGTCCTTTGTATTCTGCACTTCCTCTCTGTGGCGCCTGACGTCATTTCACTTGGCGCCCGTGCTCGCTGGTGCTCCTGGAAGATGTGTGTCATAATTTCCCAGGAGTCAGTGGGCAGCGCCGAGGGTTTTCGTTGCCATCACAACGGGGCACGCTGCCCGTTTCGATGGCAACGTCTGAAGTGTACGGCGCCGCAAGCCGTAGATACTGCGCATGTGCGAGAACGTGCGGTGCATGTTGGTCGCTCAGCTGCACCGTGTCCCGGAAGATTGTGCTTGTGGGCTTCACATGCCCACAAGCAATATGGAGAATGCCGGCAAGGCAAAATATACGTTATTTTACTTTGGGAAATCGGCAACCCAACGGCAGTTGTTAAGCATTGTTGAGCTATGTGGTAGTTCATTGATGCTTCTTGTTAATGGATAACATCTGTAAAACGTGAGTAATATAAATAAGCTTATTAAAAAAATGATATTCGCGAAAAAAAATGTAAACAGTTGGAACTCCACTTTAACCACTTGCCGACTGCCTACCGGATATTTACTTGTACGTCATTGTACGTCAGCGCTGGTGAGGCCATCACGAACTGATTGGACACAGGGGTGCAGACCAGATGTCTGCTGGCCACCCGCAATCGTTCCCCCACAGCCGCAGAATAGGGATCTGTCGATGTAAACAAGGCAGATCGTCATACTGACAAGGAAGAAGATGGAGATCTTGTGTTCCTGCTAAGCAGGAACACCGATCTGTGTCTTCACCCAGTCAGAGAAACCACCTCCTAGGGACACACTTAAAGCAGAGTTACACCCAAAAGTGTCTTTGACAGGTATCCTGTTCCCTCTTTCCCAGGAGCAAAAGTCGTGTCGCCGCCTGGCTACCTCCTCCTCCCTCTGTCGCCTGGCCAGTAGGAGAGAGGAGCGGAGCCTCATTCATGCCCAGTAGGGTTCCTGGTGTGAAGCCGTAAGGCAACACTGCCAGGTTCCCTTACCCGCAATGGCGGCGGCATTCACCCGACAGCTGATGGAAACATCACTTGCGGTGCCAACATCGCTGTACTCCAGGACAGGTAAGTGTTCAATTATTAAAAGCCAGCAGCTGCGGTATGTGTAGCTGGTGGCTTTTAGTTTTTGCAGCAGTGGGCGGACCTCCGCTTTAACTTTTTGATTGCCACCCGATGTTAACCCCTTCCCTGCCCGTGTCATTAGTACAGTGACAGTGCATATTTTTTGCACTGATCACTGTTTTGGTGTCACTGGTCCCCAAAAAAGTGTCAAGTGTTTGTTTTGTCCTCCGAAATGTTGCAGTCCCGGAAAAAAAAATAAAAAAATTAAAAAAAATCGCCGATCGCCACTATTACTAGTAAAAAATAAAAATAAAATTTGCGCATACCAATCAATATATGCTTATTGCAATATTTTTTTCTTAACAAAAATATGTAACAGAATATATATTGGCCTAAATTTATGAAGAAAAATCGATCCTTTACATTTTGTTATTGGATATGTTTTATAGCAGAAAGTAAAAAAAATGTTTTTTTTTTACAACAAAAAAGTTACACCCAAGCACATAAAATACCACCCCCCACACACACACACACACACAAATAAGCGCATGTACAAACGTAAACGCATGCATCAGGGGCGCCTTCATGTGAAAACTGATGACCTATAGGGGGCTATAGAAAATAAAGGGTACTAAGATCGTCACCATTTTGTGGGCACACACAAATTTAAGGTTTGACATGTTGGGTATCTATTTACTGTGTGTTTTTACCAAAAAGGAGGGTCATTTATTGCATTTGTTTGCCCTAAAATTCACTTTAGTGTGCTTTTTACTGTTGTGTTTCCTAAACCTTTTTGCGTTAATTTATCAAGAAAAAAAAAAGTTGAACTTACTGCCTTTTTTTGGGGGGGGTGCAAGTTTAAGGAAAGGAAAGGGGAGAGAAGGGAAAGGAAAGGAAAGGGGAGAGAAGGGAAAGGAAAGGAAAGGGGAGAGAAGGGAAAGGAAAGGAAAGGAAAGGAAAGGAAAGGAAAAGAAAGGAAAGGAAAGGAAAGGAAAAGAAAAGGGGAGAGAAAAGAAAAGGAAAAGGGGAGAGAAGGGAAAGGAAAGGAAAGTGGAGAGAAGGGAAAGGAAAGGAAAGGAAAGGAAAGGAAAGGAGAGGAGAGAGAAGGGAAAGGAAAAAGGAAAAGGAAAAGGAAAGGAAAAAGGAAAAGGAAAAAGGAAAAGGAAAAAGGAAAGAAAAGGAAAAGGAAAGGAAAGGAAAGGAAAAGGAAAGGAAAGGAAAGGAAAAGGAAAGGAAAGGAAAGGAAAGGGAAAGGAAAGGAAAGGGGAAAGGGGAGAGAAGGGAAAGGAAAGGGAAAAGGAAAAGGAAAGGAAAAAGGGAAAAGGAAAGGAAAGGAAAGGAAAGGAAATGGGAAAGAAAAGGGGAAAGAAAAGGGGAAAGGAAAGGGGAAAGGAAAGGGGAAAGGAAAGGGAAGGGGAAAGGAAATGGGAAAGGGGAAAGGAAATGGGAAAGGGGAAAGGAAAGGGGAAAGGAAAGGAAAGGGGAAAGGAAAGGGCAAAGGAAGGAATAGAAGGGAAGGGAAAGGGATGGGAAAAGGAAGGGGAAGGGAAGATACTTTATTATTATTGCACAGACAATTGTTCCGTAACCATTCACTCCAAATAGCAACAAAAATATAAATATGTAAAAAGTAATTATAAAATAAAATATAGAAACATAATGATCGTGACATCAACAATAAAATCTCATAAATGCTAACAGGAATTGCACCACACTACCTACATATTATACCTAAACCAAAATAAACAATTGATGGATTCCACAGCTTATCTACAGCTCACAGAATGAGTAGAAATATCAATTTTTCACAAACAATATTTCATTAGCAAATGCCGACATTAAGCAGCTCCAGCAGGGAAAGGAAAGGAAAAACTCGCTACTTGTGTTCATAAAGTGTCGGCGGCTTCAGACAAAGTTTTTCTCTCAATCCCTCTGAAATTCCCCGAACGCAGCCTCCCGTCAGCAGGAAGCACGCGGGACTGATTCACATGACATTTAGAGTTTTTAATTAAGAAAACCATAATAACACATGGCTCTTAATTAAAGAGAAGAGGGGAAAAGCCTGTAAAGAGAAAACTTCCAATCGGCAGCACAAATTCTGCCAACACAAATCTCCAGAGACGGTACAAGCAGAACATTGTCTGCGGCCCCCGCTATACGGGACGGGGATTGTCCATCCACTCTGATGGTGGCAGCTTTCCATTACATCCATCGACTGCTTCACAGAGCCGCTAAAACCTTTCCTGGCAGAGGGCCCCGGGGCCCAAGTGGGTATATCAGCATCCTGCTCTCCTAATTTTATAGTTATTGGATATCCAACCTGATATTTCAGTATATGGGAGAGGGAGGAAGTGAAGCATAGAAACCTCTCCATGATTATCTTTCATATTTGTGTTTAGTAGATCATAACACCATAAGAGTCAATTATATAACTCTCCTCTCCTGAAATACTCTCCACTGCTAGAGCACTCTGCTCCTTTCTCTATAACTCTCCTCTCCTGAAATACTCTCCACTGCTAGAGCACTCTGCTCCTTCCTCTATAACTCTCCTCTCCTGAAATACTCTCCACTGCTGGAGGACTCTGCTCCTTCCTCTATAACTCTCCTCTCTTGAAATACTCTGCACTGCTGGAGGACGCTGCTCCTTCCTCTATAACTCTCCTCTCTTGAAATACTCTGCACTGCTGGAGGACTGTGCTCCTTCCTCTATAACTCTCCTCTCCTGAAATACTCTGCTGGAGGACGCTGCTCCTTCCTCTATAACTCTCCTCTCCTGAATTACTCTGCACTGCTGGAGGACCCTGCTCCTTCCTCTATAACTCTCTCCTCTCCTGAAATACTCTGCTCTGCTGGGGGACTCTGCTCCTTCCTCTAACTCTTCTCTCCTGAAATACTCTGCTCTGCTGGAGGACTCTGCTCCTTCCTCTATAACTCTCCTCTCCTGAAATACTCTGCTCTGCTGGAGGACTCTGCTCCTTCCTCTATAACTCTCTTCTCCTGAAATACTCTGCTCTGCTGGAGGACTCTGCTCCTTCCTCTATAACTCTCTTCTCCTGAAATACTCTGCTCTGCTGGAGGACTCTGCTCCTTCCTCTATAACTCTCCTCTCCTGAAATACTATGTGCTGCTGGAGGTCTCTGCTCCTTCCTCTATAACTCTCCTCTCCTGAAACTGATGGAGATCTTTTTCTAGTACAGGTGAGGACTGGCGGGCCAAGTCATCTGCCAGCGTGTCTTATATATATCAAAAACACTAACAGTGAGGCCTCCCTTCCATAATTTCTCACACTCCAAAGACATGCTGGTAGGTTAATTGGCTTCTGCCTAAATTGGCCCTAGTTAATGAATGTGTGTAAGGGACCTTAGATTGTAAGCTCCTTGAGGGTAGGGACTGATGTGAATGTACAATGTATATGTAAAGTGCTGCGTAAATTGACGGCGCTATATAAGTGCCTAAATAATAATAATGGAAGTTTCGGATGGTGGGAACTCCTCATAATGGACACACCAGATGTACAGGCCTGAAAACTCAGCACAGGGATGGTGGGAAACCCTCATAATGGACACAGCTGGTGTACAGACCAGGGAACTCGGCACAGGGATGGTGGGAACCCCTCATAATGGGCACAGCAGGTGTACAGACCCGGGAACTCAGCACAGGGATGGTAGGAACCCCTCATAATGGGTACAGCAGGTGTACAGACCTGAGAACTCAGCACAGGGATGGTGGGAACCCCTCATATGGGGCACAGCAGGTGTACAGACCCGGAGCCTCATCATAGGGATGGTGGAAAACCCTTATATTGGACACAATGGTTCTTCAGACCAACAGAGTTGCCAAAAGACAGAAGAAACTCCATCATAAGGCCTACAGCAATGGCTTCAAAAGTATCAATCATGGCAGTCACAGCAGAGCAATCATGCGTGAGGAGTATGCATCTCTTTGAATTGTTAAAGTAAATGTAAACCCTCACTTTGTAAAACAACCCATTTAGTTTAAAATAGAAATGGGAAGCAAAACATTTGTGTATAGATTTAAAATAAAAAAAACACTATAAATAACTTTTTTTACCCCTTTTCTATAAGTGATCACATATTCTCAGTTTTCAGCTGCATAAGGAGCTCAGAGAGCTGTAGAAGAAGAAACAGCAGCACGCTGGTCTTCCCAGTGAATGACTGTGCAGGGTAGGGGGGTGTCAGGACAAGTCTGGTCATTGGAGGAAAGCAGGCCGAGTTCCCAGCACAGCTTAGAAAACTGACCATGCTGTGCTCTCATGCCTAGTGTGGTCAGTTTTTAATAGGAAAGCAGAGGGACTGGCAGGAACACCAGGGAAACACACAAAGGAAACAATACAAAGAGAACAGGATACTTTCATACAAGTACATGGTACAGCAGTGGCGGTGCGTCCATAGAGGGAGCTGAAGCGCCGAACCTCTCGCTCTCGCACCGCCACTGATTACAATACATAGATTCATGCATTGCGTGAATCTATGTATTGCCGGTGCCACCGACTATTCAGATGGCCGGCCGGATGGTGAGCGCCAGCCATCTGAATACCGGCAGCTGGTTGGCTGTGTGGAAGTGTCCATCAGAGCCAGCGGCCCTCAGGCTGTATTCGGCTTCCAAAAACCTATCCAGGGGACGTACGGGGGGTGCGTTCCTTGGATAAGACTGACAAGCGTCTCAGCCAATCAGGATCACCGGTTCTGGTTACCGGTAACCTGATTGGCTGAAGTGTCATCGAGGGTGGGAGAAGACATCGAGGGACATGGAAGGAGGATGGCCGACCCCAGAAAGGTAAGTGCTGGGCGGGGGGAAGGGCATTTTACAGGGCACACCGGCAACAATTGGCACAGTGACAGTGGCATCAATTGGCACAGTGGCGACAATGGGCACAGTGGCAGTGGCATCAATGGGCACAGTGGCGACAATGGGCACAGTGGCAGTGGCATCAATGGGCACAGTGGCGACAATGGGCACAGTGGCGACAATTAAAGGGCACAGTGGCGACAATTGATGGGAACAGTGGCTGCGTTTGATGGCATGGCACAGTGGCTGCATTTGATGGGCATAGTGAGGCTGCAATTGTTTTTTTTCTGTTTGCGCCCCCCAAACATTTTGAGCACCAGCCGCCACTGCGGTACAGCATCCAGATATCAGGAATAGGAATTGCTGCCTTTACATAGTCTTTAATAATGGACTGTTTGCTCGATTTATTTTAGAAGTAAAGCCTCAGCTATCCTTTAAATACTTGTGCTGAGACGGGCACCACATCTTATGAGCTAACTAAATGGGTATTTGTTATTGCCAAAATGTCAGCACCCCCTCGCCTCCTTCCCTACATGGTTATGGAGAGATGCCGGTTACACATGGATTGCCTGTTCAGTTTATTTTTGAAGTAAAGCCTCAAGGTTAATCCTGCCCTGTGCATGGCAGTAGGGACAAGCCGTGACTTTACAGGGGAATTACACAGATCAGAATCCCCTTTACGTAACAGAAAGGTTAGACAACACGGCATTACACCGCGACCTCTGATCCCAGATCTCATCTACACATGAGCGTGGGTGCCACCCTCACCGCCGAGAGTAATATCTTCAGCTCCACGTTTAAAAATATGGATTTTATGAGGCCCCCCCTAAGTCATATCATTTAATTGTGGAAAATACCGTAAGGGTTAACTCTAATACCTGGAGAGCATTGTCAAATGCACAACACGTGAAATGACAATCTCTGCACTGAAAAGGGTTAACACTGTATCCTGGAGTGCGTGTTGTAAATGCACAACACATAAAAAGACAATCTCTGCACCATAAGGTTTAACACTGAGCCCTGGAGAGAGTTGTGTAAATGCACAACATGTGAAATATGAACACCTGCATCGTAATGGGTAACATTGAGTCCTGAAGTGCGTTGTAAATGTAAATTGACAATCTCTGCACTGAAAGGGTTAACACTGTATACTGGAGCGTGTTGTGAATGCACAACACATTAAATGACAATCAGTGCACCACAAGGGTTAACACTGAGCCCTGGAGAGCGTTGCAAGTGCACAACGCATGAAATGACAATCTCTGCACTGTAATTGTTAACAATGAGCCCTGGAGAGTGCTGTAAATGCACAACATGTGAAATAAGAACATCTGCACATCTCTGCACTATGAGGCCGCGTATACACGATCGAATATCGTTTCAGCGGACAGATTCGATCGTGTGTACGGGCTAGCAGACAGGTTTCCAGCAGACAAAAGTTTTAAAGCATGCTTTAAAACTTGTCTGCTGGAAAGCCGTCTGTCTGATATGTCCGCTGGTTAGTACGCCTAACCAGCGGACCGAAATCTCCCGCATGCGTCGAATGGATTTGACGCATACGTGGAAGTATTTACCTTCCTGGTTCGGTGACGTGGCGGCGTCAACATCACCGCCACGTCACCGCGCTGTCTGTCCGCGGGGATTTCGGTTTGATCATGTGTACACAGATCAAACCAAAATCTCCCAGGAGACATGTCCGATGAAAACGGTCCGTCGGACCGTTTTCATCGGATATATCTCCTCGTGTGTACGGGGCCTAAGAGTTTACATTGAGCCCTGGAGAGCGTTGCATATGCACAACGCATGAAATGACAATCAGTGCACTGTAAGGGTTAACACTGAGCCCTGGAGAGCGTTGCAAGTGCACAACGCATGAAATGACAATCTCTGCACTGTAATTGTTAACAATGAGCCCTGGAGAGTGCTGTAAATGCACAACATGTGAAATAAGAACATCTGCACCGTAATTGTTAACACTGAGTACTGAAGTGCGTTGTAAATGTACAACGCAAGAAATGACAATCTCTGCAACGTAACGGTTAACACTGAGCCCTGGAGAGTATTGTAAATGTACATTGCGTGAAATGACACTCTCTGCACTGAAAGGGTTAACACCATATCCTGGAGCGCGCTGTAAATGCACAATGCATGAAATGACAATCTCTGCACTGTTAATTGTTAACACTGAGCCATGGAGGCTGTTGTAAATGTACAATGCATGAGATGACAATCTCTGCACTGTTAATTGTTAACACTGAGCCATGGAGAGTATTGTAAATGTACATTGCCTGAAATGACAATCTCTTCACTGAAAGGGTTAATGCTATCCTGGAGTGTGTTGTAAATGCACAACACATAAAATTACAATCTCTGCACCATAAGGGTTAACGCTGAGCCCTGGAGAGCATTGTAAGTGCACAACACATGAAATGACAATCTTTGCACTATAAGGGTTTACATTGAGCCCTGGAGAGTGCTGTAAATGCACAACATGTGAGATAAGAACACCTGTGTCATAATAGTTAACATTGAGTCCTGCAGTGTGTTGTAAATGTACAACACGTGAATTGACAATATCTGCACTGAAAGGGTTAACACCATATCCTGGAGCATGCTGTAAATGCGCAGCACATGAAATGACAATCTCTGCACTGTAAGGGTTAACACTGAGCCCTGGATGCACAATGCATTAGATGACAATCTCTGCACTGTAAATTTAAACATTAAGCCCCGGAGAGTTTTGTAAATGCAGATTACCTGAAACGAAAATCTCTGCACTGAAAGGGTCAACACTGTATCCTGTATTGTAAATACACAACACATTGACAATCTCTGCACCATAAGGGTTAACACTGAGCCCTGGAGAGCATTGTAGATGCACAATGCATGAGATGACAATCTCTGCACTGTAATTGTTAACACTGAGCCCTGGAGAGTATTGTAAATGAACACCGTGTGAAATTACTATCTCAGCATTGAAGGGGTTAATACCATATCCTGGAGCACACTGTAAACGCGCACTGCATAAAATGACAATCTTTGCACTGTAAGGGTTAACACTGAGCCCGAGAGTGTTCTAAATGCACAATGCATTAAATGACAATCTCTGCACCGAAAAGGTTAACACCGTATCCTGGAGCGCGTTGTAAATGCACAATGCATGAGATGACAATTTTTGCACTGTAATTGTTAACATTGAGCCCTGGCTGGAGAGTGTTGTAAACACACTTTATGCGTGAAATGACAATCTCTGCACTGTAATTGTTAACATTGAGCCCTGGCTGGAGAGTGTTGTAAACACACAACGCGTGAAATGACAATCTCGGCACTGTAATTGTTAACATGGAGCCCTGGATGGAGAGTGTTGTAAACACACAACGCGTGAAATGACAATCTCGGCACTGTAATTGTTCGCATTGAGCCCTGGCTGGAGAGTGTTGTAAACACACTTTATGCGTGAAATGACAATCTCTGCACTGTAATTGTTAACATTGAGCCCTGGATGGAGAGTGTTGTAAACACACAACGCGTGAAATGACAATCTCGGCACTGTAATTGTTCGCATTGAGCCCTGGATGGAGAGTGTTGTAAATGCACAACATATAAAAAGACAATCTCTTCATCGTAAGGTTTAACACTGAGCCCTGGAGAGCGTTGTAAGTGCGCAACGCGTGAAATGACAATCTCTGCACTGTAATCGTTAACATTGAGCCCAGGATGGAGAGTGTTGTAAACACATATCGCATGAAATGACAATCTCTGCACTGAAAAGGTTTAACGCTGTATCCTGGCGTGTGTTGTAAATGCACAATGCATTAAATGACAATCTCTGCACTGTAATGCCGCGTACACACGGTCGTTTTTTGCGATGAAAAAAAACGTCGTTTTTTAAAACGTCATTTAAATTGATCGTGTGTGGGCAAAACGTCGTTTTTTGTCTTCAAAAAAACGACCAAAAAAAAATTCCAACATGCTTGAATTTTTTGTGTCGTTTTTCAAAACGTCGTTTTTTGTTTCACAAAAAGTCACCGCGTGTAGCAAAAACGTCGTTTAAAACAACGTTTTTCAACCAGCGCATGCCCAGAAGCTAGTTATGAAGCGAGCTTCAATGGAAAAGAGTGGTGGACGTAACCTCGCTTTTTGTGAAAAAAACGATGGTGTGTATGCAACATCGTCTTTGAAAAGTGACGTTTCAAAAACGTTGTTTTTATACTTCACAGAATACTTCGTTTTTTTTCATCACAAAAAATGATCGTGTGTACGCGGAATCAGGGTTAACACTGAGCCCTGGAGAGCGTTTCTAAATGCACAACTCATAAAATTACAATCTCTGCATCGTATTGATCCCTGGAGAGTATTGTAAATGCACAATACATGGGATAACAATCTCTGCACCGTAAGGGTTAACAATGAGCCCCAGAGAGTGTTGTAAATGCACAGCACGTCAAATGACAATCTCTGCACTGTAATCGTTAACACTGAGACCTGGAGAGCGTTGTAAATGCACAACGCGTAAAATTACAATCTCTGCAGTCGATCAGTGATTCCCCCCCCTATAAAAAAAAGTATGCCAGCGCTGGACGCATGCTGCTTCCCAACATCCTCCAACAGAGAAAATTCTTTTCGCAAGGTCCTCTCTCATGCAACCTCCTGGGTTCCTGGTACATTTTGGTTTAATTAATAAAGCAGCAGAAAGTGTAATGCCTCATACACACGAGCGCAATTTGCGATGGAAAAGTCCGATGGAATGTATGCCCCACCTGACTTTTTCCGTCGGAAATTCACCACAGAGTTTTTGTTCGACGGAATGAATTTTGGAAATTCCGTTCGTCTGTATGGAACTCCGACAGAGAAAAAAAAAACATGCATGCTCGGAAACAATTCAACGCATTCTCGGAAGCACTGAACTTAATTTTCCTAGGCTCGTAGTCGTGTTGTACATCACCGCGTTTTTGACGGTCGGAATTTGGTGTGCCTGTGTGTATGTAAGACAGCTTGAAAGGAATTCTGTTGGAAAAACTCGTCGGAGTTTATTCCCACGAAAACTCCGATCGTGTGTACGGGGCATAAGGGTCCATCTCCATTGCATGTGTCACGGAAATGCGCACATTACACACGTGGCAACACGTTACATGCGATACAGTCAGGGCAGGACTTAGGGTGGTGGGGCCCCCTGGAGCAGAGAAGCAGGGGGGTGGGTTGTTACCACGACTGATCAAAGTTGTTGGGGGGGGGGGGGGTGTGGGTACCGATCATACTTATTGAGCGAAGGGGGATCCGCTAACGAACCAAAGTTGTTGAGGGGGAGGAGCAGCCGCTGGATGAACTTGCCGCCTTCAGTAATTTTGTGGCACCGAAGTTGTGTTGAGCGAGGGGGGTGCCGAAATTGCCAAGAATGGGGAATTGGCATGAAATTGTGGGAGGGGGTTGCCGTGATTGGCGTGAAATTGCGGAAGGGGGTTGCCGTGATTGGCGTGAAATTGCGGGAGGGGGTTGCCGTGAAATTGCGGGAGGGGGTTGCCGTGAAATTGCGGGAGGGGGTTGCCGTGATTGGTGTGAAATTGTGGGAGGGGGTTGCCGTGATTGGCGTGAAATTGCGGGAGGGGGTTGCCGTGATTGGCGTGAAATTGCGGGAGGGGGTTGCCGTGAAATTGCGGGAGGGGGTTGCCGTGATTTGCGTGAAATTGCGGGAGGGGGTTGCCGTGATTGGCGTGAAATTGCGGGAGGGGGTTGCCGCGATTGCCGTGAACGGGGGATTGCCGCAAAATTGAGGGAGGGGATTGCCGCAAAATTGCGGTGGGAATGCCACAAAATTGCGGTAGGGGGTTGCCGCAATTGATGTGAACCGGGGATTGCCGCGATTGGGCCCGGGTCAAGCCTAATAGTAAGTCCGGGCCTGGATACAGTGCCGCAAGCCAACACACCAAGACATAGCACACGTGTTGCAACGCATAGTACGTAGCATCAAAAGTTTTGTGACACGTCCGATATTTGGGATGTTTTTATCATTATTTTCAATGGGCTGCCCTAATGTAATGCATGTTAACGTGCGACAAGGCACAAATATACACTCACTGGTCAATTTATTAGGTACACTCGTACAATTGCTTGGTAACACAAATTGCTAATCGGCCAATCTCATGGCAGCAACTCAATTTAGGCATCTAGACATGGTGAAGACGACTTGCTGAAGTTCAAACTGAGCATCAGAATGGAGAAGAAAAGAGATTTAAGAGACTTTGAACGTGGCATGGTTGTTGGTGCCAGACGGGCTGGTCTGAGTATTTCAAAAACTGTTGATCTACTGGTATTTTCAAGCACAACCATCTCTCGGGTTTACAGAGAATGGTGGGGAAAAGAGAAAATATCCAGTGAGCGGTAGTTGTGTGGAGGAAAATGCCTTGTTGATGTCAGAGGAGAATGGGTAGACTGGTTCCAGGTTATAGAAAGGCAACAGTAACTCAAATAACAACTCGTTACACCCAAGGTATGCAGAATACCATCTTTGAACACACAACACATCCAACCTTGAAACAGATGGGCTACAGCAGCAGCAGACCACACCGGGTGCCACTCCTGTCACCTAAGAACAGGAAACTGAGGCTACAATTCGCTGGCAGTGGCGACCCGTCCATTAAGGGCCGTCACCACCCATTCATGCGTCCGGCCCCCTGACATACATACAGGACGCCGGACCATGGATTCCAATAGGGGTGGGGTGTTTTTTTGAAGCACATGATTAGAGCCAGAAGCTCTAATAGGCGTCAAAAAAAGAGTGGGCTCGGGGCGCATGTAACTGCGCCCCAAGCCCATCCAATTGTGTTAGATAGCGAATGAATATGAACTATTTTCACACTAAGTCTCCTCCCCGGCAATCAGGAAGTGGGTTGTGAGACCTGTTTCCTGATTGGCCAAAATGTCAGGCGATCCTATTGGACGCCTAGCGCTTAGGCGGAAGAGAGTGGAGACGCATGGCAGAAGCCTCTGGAGGAGCAGACACCAGAGCCGCTGCTCGCACCTCACCACCAGGTTTGCTAGGGCCGCACCGCCTAGGGGGTGGTGGTAGTGCCGTGCTGTTGGCCGCCTGGGGGAGGGTGGTTGTTTGCTGTCCTCCTAAAAAAAAAAAAATCAGCCACCACTGCGGACTGGTCTGAGTATTTCAAAACTGCTGATCTACTGGGAGTTCACACACAACAATTGCTTGGGTTTACAGAGAAGGGTGGGAAAAGAGAAAATATCCAGTGAGCGGCAGTTGTGTGGAGCAAAATGCCTTGTTGATTTTAGAGGAGAATGGGCAGACGATAGAAAGGCAACAGTAACTCAAATAATCACTCGTTACACCCAAGGTATACAGAATACCATCTCTGAACACACAACACATCCAACCCTGAAGCAGATGGGCTACAGCAGCAGAAGACCATACCGGGTGCCACTCCTGTCAGCTAAGAGCAGGAAACTGAGGCTACAATTGTCACAGGATCACCAAAATTGGACAATAGAAGATTGGAAAAACGTTGTCTGGTCTGATGAGTCTGGATTTCATCTGCGACATTCAGATGGTGGGGTCAGAATTTGGTGCATGGATCCATCCTGCCTTGTATCACCGGATCAGGCTGGTGGTGGGGGTGTAATGGTGGGGGGGATATATTCTTGGCACACTTTGGGCCCCTTAGTACCAATTGAGCATCGTTTAAACCCCACAACCTACCTGAGTATTGTTGCTGACCATGTCCATCCCTTTATGACTACAATGTCCCCATCTTCTGATGGCTCCTTCCAGCAGGATAATGTCACCATGTCACAAAGATCCAATCATCTCACCACTGGACTATGAGGTCACTGTCCTCCAATCATCTCACCACTGGACAATGAGGTCACTGTCCTCCAATCATCTCACCACTGAACAATGAGGTCACTGTCCTCCAATCATCTCACCACTGGACAATGAGGTCACTGTCCTCCAATCATCTCACCACTGGACAATGAGGTCACTGTCCTCCAATCATCTCACCACTGGACAATGAGGTCACTGTACTCCAATCATCTCACCACTGTACAATGAGGTCACTGTCCTCCAATCATCTCACCACTGGACAATGAGGTCACTGTACTCCAATCATCTCACCACTGTACAATGAGGTCACTGTCCTCCAATCATCTCACCACTGGACAATGAGGTCACTGTCCTCCAATCATCTCACCACTGGACAAGGAGGTCACTGTCCTCCAATCATCTCACCACTGGACAAGGAGGTCACTGTCCTCCAATCATCTCACCACTGGACAAGGAGGTCACTATCCTCCAATCATCTCACCACTGGACTATGAGGTCACTGTCCTCCAATCATCTCACCACTGGACTATGAGGTCACTGTCCTCCAATCATCTCACCACTGGGCAATGAGGTCACTGTCCTCCAATCATCTCACCACTGGGCAATGAGGTCACTGTCCTCCAATCATCTCACCACTGGACAAGGAGGTCACTATCCTCCAATCATCTCACCACTGGACAATGTGGTCACTGTCCTCCAATCATCTCACCACTGGACAATGAGGTCACTGTCCTCCAATCATCTCACCACTGGACAATGAGGTCACTGTCCTCCAATCATCTCACCACTGGACAATGAGGTCACTGTCCTCCAATCATCTCACCACTGGGCAATGAGGTCACTGTCCTCCAATCATCTCACCACTGGACAAGGAGGTCACTATCCTCCAATCATCTCACCACTGGACTATGAGGTCACTGTCCTCCAATCATCTCACCACTGGACAATGAGGTCACTGTCCTCCAATCATCTCACCACTGGACAATGAGGTCACTGTCCTCCAATCATCTCACCACTGGACAATGAGGTCACTGTCCTCCAATCATCTCACCACTGGACAAGGAGGTCACTGTCCTCCAATCATCTCACCACTGGACAAGGAGGTCACTGTCCTCCAATCATCTCACCACTGGACAAGGAGGTCACTATCCTCCAATCATCTCACCACTGGACTATGAGGTCACTGTCCTCCAATCATCTCACCACTGGACAATGAGGTCACTGCACTCCAATCATCTCACCACTGGACAATGAGGTCACTGCACTCCAATCATCTCACCACTGGACAATGAGGACACTGTCCTCCAATCATCTCACCACTGGACAATGAGGTCACTGCACTCCAATCATCTCACCACTGGACAATGAGGACACTGGACTCCAATGGCCTCCACGCTCACCACATTTTATCCAATAGAGCACAGTTGGGATGTGGTGGAAAGGGAGATTGGCATCATGGATGTGCAGCTGACAAATCTGCAGCAACTACCTGATCATTTCACTATGGAGCAAAATCTCTGAGGAACGTTTCCACCAAGAATGAAGGCAAAAGGGGGTCCAGCCCAGGGCTAGCAAGGTGTACCTAATAAAGTGGCCGGTGAGTGTAAATCGGTACTAACGCCACGTGTGATCAGAAGTGACCCACCCCAAATACAAATCAAAATTCCTTTAATTGGGGAGGGCACAGTATAATGTTGGGAGGGCCATGACCCCCCCCCCCCCTAGTGACACCACTGCTCGATTCCAGTGTGCAGCAGTCAGACGAGTAAAAGATTACTTCTGATTGGTCATTAGGCGGCCATAACTAGTCCAGTTGATTCAGTGAACCAATTCACCTTACCGAGGCGCAGGCGTTGCAGCGCAGCACAACCCACTCACTGGCGTACATCGCGGCGACGTGCACGGCTAGAGAGGTCGCAGCTCAATGTGCTGCCTAACACAGCGCCGGTCATTTCCCCGGTCACACTGTTGCAACTTGTCATACAATTTCATAGTTTCCCCATGACAAGTGGCACCCTATTGTCTGCAATGGAAGCGGTCAAAAAGGTGCAGGGCTGTCTTCAACACAGGGCAAAAGGGGGCAGCTTCCCCGGACCAAGTGATTGTTGTGGGGCCCAATGCAGCTGCCCCACGAGCCCGCACTGCCCACAAATAGTTAAGTGTTTCTGGGTGTCGCACATTAATGTGTATGCTAACATGCAAGCTTGTATAGCAAGTATATCAGGGCTGATTTGAATCTAGAATCTGACCAATGAGACAAATTCAGGATGACTGACAGCCAATGAAAATCCTTGACACAAAAAAAATCAACTTTTTGTAGGATTTTTGTGTCCGCTCTTTTGTGCATCTGGTGTGTCCATGGCCAGGACAAGGGTGGGCATGAGAGGGCGGCTGCCCTGGGCGCTGTGATATCATGTGGAGGGGCACCAAGAGGAGATGGGGGAGGAGATTTGTGTTGGGAGGGGGGGATTTCTCCCCCCTCCCAACAGAGAAGAAATTCTTCTAGGAGGGGACATTTGGGGTGTTGGTGATTTAGAGGGATTTGTGTTGAGAGGGGGATGGGGAGGAGGATGTGTGCTAAGAGGGGGGATTTGGGGGGGTTTATGGTAGAAGAGGTGATATGGTAGAGGGGGAGGGGATTTGTGCTAGGACGGGGAAATTGTTTTCAGGAGTTGGATTTGTGCTAGTGGGGAAGAATGAGGGAGATTTGTGCTAGGAGCCTAGGAGGGGAATTTATTTCTTTAGGGGGGATTTCTGCTAGTGGGGATGAATGGGGGGGGGATTTGTGCTGGGGGGGGGGCATTTTTTTCAGAAGGGAGGATCTAAGCTAGAAGGGAGGTGGAGGTGGGAATTGTCCTGGGAGGGGGTGTGGGGGAGTAAGATGTGAGCTAAGAGGGGGGATTTGGATGGGGGGGGGGTCATGCTAGAACAGGTGATATGGTAGAGGGTGGAGATTTGTGCTAGGGGTAGGAACTTTTTTTCAGGGGTGGGATTTGTGCTAGTAGGGATGAATGGTGGGGGATTTGTGCTAGGAGGGGACCTTTTGTGGGGGGAGGAGTTTGTGCTAGTGGGGATGAATGGGGGGAGATTTGTGTTTGGGGAAAATTTGTTTGGGGGGGGGGGGGGGGGGGCGGTTGTGCCAGTAAGGTGAAATACAGTAGAAGGATTTGTGCTGGGAGGGGATTTTTTTCTTAGGGTGGGGGGTTTATCCTAGTGGGGCTGAATGAGGGCAGGTTACTTGTGCTAGGAGGGAATATTTTTTTGGGGGGGTGGGATGGTATATGTGCTAGTAGTGAATAATGAGGGGGAATTTGGGGGTTTCATGCTAGAAAGAAGAGGAGATATAGTAGAGAGGGGAGTGGATCTGTGCTGGTGGGGATGAATGGGGGGAGATTTGTGCTAGGGGGGAGATTTTGTTTTGAGGGGGGATTTGTGCTGGGAGGGGACTTTTTGGGGGGGAGGAAATTCACGTTAGTAGGGATAAATGGGGGGGAGGATTTGTGCTAGGAGGGGATTTTTTCAGGGATGGAATTTGTGCTACGAGGGATGAATGGGAGGATTTGTGCATTGGAGGGGGGTGCTAGGAGGAGTGGAATCTTTTATTTTTCATTTTTTGGGGGGGGGGGTTTGTGTTAGTAGGGGTGAGTGGGAGGGACTTGTGCTGGGAGGGGAGTTTTTGGAGTGGGGAGGGGGGATTGGAGGGATGTGAAGGATAGAGGATTTGTGCTAGAAAGTGATTTATTTTTTGGGGGGGGGGGGCATTCAAGCTGGATGGATTTCAGCAGGGAAGCAGATTGTGCTTAGAGGATAAGTATGCAGGTTAGTGCTCATTTTTTTTTTTGGGGTGGGGAGGGGGGTTTTGCTGCCACATAATGACCATACATCCTGGGGGAGCGTAGTTTGGCATGTTTGCCTGGGGCTCTAGAAGACCTTATCCCAGCAATGGGGAGGGGGGGGGGGCAACTTGGGAAGTATAGGGAGGCCTTCTTATATAACATGATGGATTACATAATAGCAATAAAATATTCATAATATGATGTACTCTGTATAGTCTTGGTAGATCTAAAGGAGATTGTGCAAAGACTGTACAGCAGATACGGTGAGCTTTGGATCACACATGGAGTCCTATACAAGGACAGGAAATCGCAAGAAACACTGACGCAGTTTCGATACTTTTTTCCCCCTTTCCTTTGTTACATTTGTGACCCTCCCAGCTTGTGTGGGACTAAAACTCCCAGCCGGCCATCTCTGGCAGTGCCTGCTGGGACTTTTAGTTCCCGCCTATCTGTAACTTTCTTCCCAGCTTCCCGGGCTTTGCATCTGTACAAGAATTAACAAAACGGTGCTGCAGATCTCTGCTGGAACTTGTAGTCCCACAAAAGCTGCGGGGTTGCTGCATGTCAGCTGTTTTGCTAAGACAAGGGGTGAGCAGGACAGAGCAAGGGGGCAGAGAATGAACGCAGGGTCGTGCACCTATTCTACAACATGCATTAGTAGTGAAGGAGGGGGCGCAGTTCCACATACTTGCTCTGGGCACCGGATGGATCTGTCCCAGGACTGGCTGGGACTTGTAGCACAACCAATGGCGGCAAATCCATAAGGGGCGCAGCCCCTCCTATTCCATGCGCCTGGCCCCCTAATCTGCATACAGGGCGCCGGACGCATGGATTTCAATGTTATTTTTTTTTTTGGAAGCACATGATTACAGCCAGAGGCTCTAATTGGCTTAAAAAAGGGGTGGGCTCAGGGGCGCAGAGCACTGCGCCCTGAGCCCACCCAGTTGTGTGACAATAGAGAATTTTCGCTATTGTCTTCCTGATTCTCCTCCTGGGCAATCAGGAAGCGGGCCTTAAGACCTGATTGGCCGAGAGAAGCGAATGGATTGGCCGCCGAGGAGAAGATGCTGAGGTAAGTGAGGGGCTGGTGGGAGGAAGAGCGAGCTACTCGGGTAGGGGGGGTATCATCGACCGAATGGATTCTTTGGTCGTTTGCCACCCCCCTCAAAAAAAAAAAATGGCGCAGCAACCCCCACTGAGTACAACTAGACAGAAGGGACCTCCGTCTTCCTGAGCCTGGAAAAAAGGTCTTATGGTGGCCATACACGCTTCGGTTTTATTATCTGACTGATGTGCGATCCGATAAAAACAATTTAATCTGCAAACAATCAAGAAGAGCTAACTTCCCTTTCAGATCGATTCATGATTGCCATACAGGGTGCGATAAAAACGAGCGATCGATAACTGATTTGACAAAAAGATCAAATCGGAAAACAATCAAGAAGGCCCAACTTCCCTTTCTGATCGATTCAAAATTCATACACGGCACGATAAAATTGAGCGATTGATATCTGATTCAACAATAAGATAAAATCGGCAAACAAACAGGAAGGCCTAACTTCCCTTTCCAATCGATTGATGGTGGCCATACACGGTGCGATAAAACTGAGCGATCGATATCTGATTCGACAAAAAGATCAAATCGGCAAACAATCCAGAATGCTTAATTTCCAGGTTCTGATCGATTCATGGTGGCCATACACAGAGCGATCGATATCTGATTTGACAAAACGATCAAATTAGACATTGAGTGAGACAAAATGGCATTGATGCTTGATAAGCAACCAATAGTGAGGTTTCCGATCGACTAAAGTATAAATCGATCGTTCAAGGTTTTTTTTTTTTGTACCCCAAGTGCTTCACATTTACGATTACTTGGAAGCCTAAAAAAGGAGAACTGTGATTCCGCCAATTTAAACTTGACATGATCGACTTATGTACAGAATATATAATGAAACAACGATTGAATTATGTTAGTCGTGATATCAATTTTAAGGTTGATTGGTTTGGATCGATCGTTTTATATCACTATATATGGATTTGACCCATTAAGTTGCATCGATTAATGGCACATCGTTCATGAAATTGACTGATCAGATTATGAGATTACATATAGATGTGATCAATAATGTACAATCGTATCCTCCCACTATTGATCGAAATCCACTTCCCTGTGTGTATCATATCAATCGACTATAGATCGATCAGG
The DNA here is from genome assembly GCA_029574335.1 of Rana kukunoris. NCBI lineage: Eukaryota > Metazoa > Chordata > Amphibia > Anura > Ranidae > Rana > Rana kukunoris. The sequence goes on along the minus strand of CM056059.1, from coordinate 159,094,970 downwards.
AAATTGATCATTTATTAAAGCGCGTGGCCACCATAAAGCACCAAGATTGGCAGCGCCTCTCATTTCATTGTTTATATTATCTGACCATGAGAAGAACAACAATACAAACCAACATATAAAATGTTACAATAAACACCAAAAAAGGAAAAAACAAAGATAACAAAATGAGAACCGACAACTGCTCTGGATACATCATTGCAAATCAGAATCCACACAGAAATCGGAAAGGGGGACCGGGGTCCCCAAAGGAGGGGTAGGCTGGCCTCTGCTGGGACTTGTAGTTCCACAAGAACAAAAAGTCTATTTCCATGATCCCCAGAGGGACTTATAGATCCATAGCAGCTTGCAAGCCTAAGGTTGCCTGACTGGGTTTTAAATGCCACCCCCCTTCCTTTCCCAGCCTTGCGTGGCATCTATCAAGTGGCAGATGTTCCAGGCTGTAGACCATGTGAATGTTAATGGGTTGAGCGGTGCAGCTGTAGAGATTACAATAGCTGAACATGCCATCTGTGCCACTTATCGTATTGCTACCAGCCCTGCCAGAGCCTTCTGCCTTCCAGTCCTCCCAGTGCCTCCCAGTCCCAGCTGTCACCCTGAAATCAAATCTGATTTTATTTTACCTGCCCCTTGCAGGGGTGAGGCCATACCTCCCAGTGCTTCCCAGTCCTAACTGTCACCTTGAAATCAAGTCTGTAGAATCCAGCCAGGTACCTTTCCAGTCCTCCCAGTGCTTCCCAGTCCTAAATGTCAGGGCTGTCTTAATGAAAGGGCACACATGGGCACTGCCCATGGGCCTCAGCTGCATGGGGGGGGCTGCACTATCCCCAAAGCAGCTGATCCTTGAGCCCATGTTGCCCCAAAATTGGGGGCCCCATGATGGCACTGAGAGTGATAGATACATAGGGGAGGCCTCCTACCTACTTGATGTCTGTTTACCTGCACGGTCATCATTATAGGGGCCCCAGAGCATTACTTTGCCCAGGGGCCCATGATGCCAATAAGATGGCCCTGCTAACTGTCACTTTGAAATCAAGTCTGTACAATCCATCCATGTACCTCCCAGTCAACCCAGTCCTAACTGTCATCCAAAAATCAAATCTAATTTTCACCTGCACCTTGCAGGAGTGAGGCCAGGTACCTCCCAGTCCTCCTAGTGTCCCTCAGTCCCAGCTGTCACCCTGAAATCAAATCTGTAGAATCCAGCCACGTACCAGTCTTCCCAATGCCTACCAGTTCTGTCTGTCTCTGTCACCCTGAGATCAATCAAATCAAATCTAGGTACTTCTCAGTCCCCCCAGTACCAGCCATCGCCGCCCTTCCCCCCAGTACCTCCTAGTCCCAGCCATTACCCTGAAATTGAAATCACACCTGTTGAGTTCAGCCATGTAACTCCTTGTCCTCCCACTCCCAGATATCACCCTGAAATCAAATCTAAAGAGCCCAGCCATGTACATCCCAGTGCAGTCAGTGCCTCCCAGTCATCCTGCAATCAAATCTGTGGAGACAGCCAGGTACCTCTCAGTCTTCACAGTCCTTACTAACACCCTGAAATCAAACCTGTAGAGCCCAGACCGGTAGCCCCCCACAGTCCTCCTAGTCCTATCTGCCATCCTTTCAGGAACCCCCCCCCCCCCCCTCCAGTCTTCCCAGTGCCTCCCAGTCACAGCTGTCACCCTAAAATCAAATCTGTAGAGCTCAGCGATGTAGCTCTCAGTCCTTCCAGTCCTTAATATCACCCTGAAATCAAACCTGAATTGCTTAGACTAGTAGCCCCTCCCCCCCACAGTCCTCCTAGTCCTATCTGTCATCCTTCCAGGTACCCCCCCCCCCCCTCTTAGTCTTCCCAGTGCCTCCCAGTCACAGCTGCCACCCTGAAATTAAATCTGTGGGGTTCAGTCAGGTACCCCCCAGTCCCAGTTGTCACCCAGAAATAATATATGTGAAGACCAGCCAGGTACCTCCCAGTCACAGCTGTCACTCTGAAATGAAATGCGTGGAGCCCAGTCAGGTACCCCCCAGTCCTCCCAGTGCCTTCCAGTCCCCGTTGTCACCCATAAATTAAATATGTGGAGTCCAGCCAGGTACCCCCCAGTGCATTCGAGTCCCAGTTGTCACCAGAAATGAAATACGTGGGGTCCAGCCAGGTACCCCCCAGTCCTCCCAGTGCCTTCCAGTCCCAGTTGTCACCCAGAAATGAAATACGTGGAGTCCAGCCAGGTACCCCCCAGTGCATTCCAGTCCCAGTTGTCACCCAGAAATTAAATACGTGGAATCCAGCCAGGTACCCCCCCAGTCCTCCCAGTGCATTCCAGTCCCAGTTGTCACCCAGAAATGAAATCTGTAAAGGCCAGACAGATATCTCCCAGTGTTCCCAGTGCCTTCCAGTCCCAGTTGTCACCCAGAAATGAAATATGTGGAGTCCAGCCAGGTACCCCCCCCCCCCCCCAGTCCTCCCAGTGCATTCCAGTCCCAGTTGTCACCCAGAAATGAAATCTGTAAAGGCCAGCCAGATATCTCCCAGTGTTCCCAGTGCCTTCCAGTCCCAGTTGTCACCCAGAAATGAAATCTGTGGAGTCCAGCCAGGTACCCCCCAGTGCCTTCCAATCCCAGTTGTCACCCATAAATTAAATACGTGGAGTCCAGCCAGGTACCCCCCAGTCCTCCCAGTGCCTTCCAGTCCCAGTTGTCACCCAGAAATAAAATACGTGGAGTCCAGCCAGGTACCCCTCAGTCCCCCCAGTGCCTTCCAGTCCCAGTTGTCATCCAGAAATTAAATACGTGGAGTCCAGCCAGGTACCCCCCACGTCCTCCCAGTGCATTTCAGTCCCAGTTGTCACCCATAATTAAAATCTGTAAAGGCCAGCCAGGTATCTCCCAGTGTTCCCAGTGCCTTCCAGTCCCAGTTGTCACACAGAAATGAAATCTGTGGAGTCCAGACATGTATTTCCCAGTCCTCCCAGTGTTCCCAGTGCCTTCCAGTCCCAGTTTTCAACCAGAAATCAAATCCGTAGAGTCCAGCCACGTACCTCCCAGTCCTCCCAGTGCCTCCCAGTGGGATTTGTTACCTGCACCCTGTAGGAGTCCGGCCAGGCACCACACGGAGAAGAGTAGGGCGCAGATGAAAGCCGCCTCCAGCACGAACCGGTCCCGTCTCCTCCTCCTCCTGCCCAGCACCCGTGCCCGGTGTCCGCTCCATCCCCCGGTACCCGTCATATTCCCGTCCGGGGCGAGATGCAGGGGCTCCGCGGTGTGATTGTCTCCCTAGGGCTGTAGGGCACAAGGTGCGGAGGGGTGCGCGGAGCAGATCAGGGTCCCGTACAGCATCGCAGCCCAGGCGGAGCACCAGCGCGACAAGAGACAGTCCGAGCTCTCAGCACTTCTCCTACACACAGCCTGGGATCTGAGAGATCCCCCCGCCTCCTCATCCTCCTCCTCCTCCTGATCCCACACCAGCCAATCACACACCTCACACAACTCAACTTTCATCTTCTAAGACTCTCACTCAGCACGTCCCTGCAGCAGAACAGGAATAAAACCCTCATCATCCTCCAACCTGCGGGAGAACACGAATAAAACCCTCATCATCCTCCAACCTGCAGGAGAAGGGGAAAAAAACCTGCATCATCCTCCAACCTGCAGAAATAGAAACCCATAATCATCCTCCAACCTGCAGGAGAAGAGGAATAAAACCCTCATCATCCTCCAACCTGCAGGAGAAGAGGAATACAACCCTCATCATCCTCCAACCTGCAGGAGAAGAGGAATACAACCCTCATCATCCTCCAACCTGCAGGAGAAGAGGAATAAAACCCTCATCATCCTCCAACCTGCAGGAGAAGAGGAATAAAACCCTCATCACCCTCCAACCTGCAGGAGAAGAGGAATAAAACCCTCATCATCCTCCAACCTGCAGGAGAAGAGGAATAAAACCCTCATCACCCTCCAACCTGCAGGAGAAGAGGAATAAAACCCTCATCATCCTCCAACCTGCAGGAGAAGAGGAATACAACCCTCATCATCCTCCAACCTGCAGGAGAACACGAATAAAACCCTCATCATTCTCTAACCTGCAGGAGAAGAGGAATAAAACCTGCATCATCCTCCAACCTGCGGGACAACACGAATAAAACCCTCATCATTCTCTAACCTGCAGGAGAAGAGGAATAAAACCCGCATCATCCTCCAACCTGCAGAAATAGAAACCCCTAATCATCCTCCAACCTGCAGGAGAAGAGTAATAAAACCCTCATCACCCTCCAACCTGCAGGAGAAGAGGAATAAAACCCTCATCATCCTCCAACCTGCAGGAATAGAAACCCCTAATCATCCTCCAACCTGCAGGAGAAGAGGAATAAAACCCTCATCATCCTCCAACCTGCAGGAGAAGAGGAATACAACCTTCATCATCCTCCAACCTGCAGTAGAAGAGGAATACAACCCTCATCATCCTCCAACATGCAGGAGAAGAGGAATAAAACCCTCATCATCCTCCAACCTGCAGGAGAAGAGGAATAAAACCCTCATCACCCTCCAACCTGCAGGAGAAGAGGAATAAAACCCTCATCATCCTCCAACCTGCAGGAGAAGAGGAATAAAACCCTCATCACCCTCCAACCTGCAGGAGAACACAAATAAAACCCTCATCATCCTCCAACCTGCGGGACAACACGAATAAAACCCTTATCATTCTCTAACCTGCAGGAGAAGAGGAATAAAACCCGCATCATCCTCCAACCTGCAGAAATAGAAACCCCTAATCATCCTCCAACCTGCAGGAGAAGAGGAATAAAACCCTCATCACCCTCCAACCTGCAGGAGAAGAGGAATAAAACCCTCATCACCCTCCAACCTGCAGGAATAGAAACCCCTAATCATCCTCCAACCTGAAGGAGAAGAGGAATAAAACCCTCATCATCCTCCAACCTGCAGGAGAAGAGGAATACAACCTTCATCATCCTCCAACCTGCAGTAGAAGAGGAATACAACCCTCATCATCCTCCAACATGCAGGAGAAGAGAAATAAAACACTCATCACCCTCCAACCTGCAGGAGAAGAGGAATAAAACCTTCATCATCCTCCAACCTGCAGGAGAAGAGGAATAAAACCCTCATCATCCTCCAACCTGCAGGAGAAGAGGAATACAACCCTCATCATCCTCCAACCTGCAGGAGAAGAGGAATAAAACCCTCATCACCCTCCAACCTGCAGGAGAAGAGAAATAAAACCCTCATCATCCTCCAACCTGCAGGAATAGAAACCCCTCTTCATCCTCCAACCTGCAGGAGAAGAGGAATAAAACCCTCATCATCCTCCAACCTGCAGGAGAAGAGGAATAAAACCCTCATCATCCTCCAACCTTCAGGAGAAGAGGAATACAACCCTCATCATCCTTCAACCTGCAGGAGAAGAGGAATACAACCCTCATCATCCTCCAACCTGCAGAAATAGAAACCCATAATCATCCTCCAACCTGCAGGAGAAGAGGAATAAAACCCTCATCATCCTTCAACCTGCAGGAGAAGAGGAATAAAACCCTCATCATCCTTCAACCTGCAGGAATAGAAAACCCTAATCATCCTCTCACCTGCAAAAGAACAAAACCCTCATCATCCTCTCACCTACAGGGTAATAAAACCCTCATCATGGTCCAACTTGCCGGAGAAGAAGAATAAAAGCCTCATCATCCCCCAACCTGCAGGAGAAGAGGAATAAAACCCTCATCATTCTCCAACCTGCAGGAGAAGAGGAATAAACCCCTCATCATCCTTCAACCTGCAGGAATAGAAAACCCTAATCATCCTCTCACCTGCAAAAGAATAAAACCCTCACCTACAGGAGAATAAAACCCTCATCATCCTTTCACCTACGGGAGAATAAAACCCTCATCATCCTCTCACCTACAGGAGAATAAAGCCCTCATCATCCTCTCACCTACAGGAGAATGAAACCCTCATCATGCTCCAACCTGCAGGAGAAGAGGAATAAAACCCTCATCATCCTCTAACTTGCAGGAGAAGAGGAATAAAACCCTCACCATCCTTCAACCTGCAGGAATAGAAAACCCTAATCATCCTCTCACCTGAAAAGAATAAAACACTCATCATTCTCTCACCTGCTGGAGAATAAAACCATCATCCTCTCACCTGCAGCAGAGTAAAACCCTCATCACCCCCAATGTGGGAGAAAAAACCCTCATCATCCTCCAACCTGCAGAAAAAGAAAACACTCATAATCCCCCTCTCACCTGTCCACGAATAAAACCCCCATCATCCTCCCACCTGCAGGAGAATAAAAAACTCTCATCCTCCTATCTGCAGGAGAATAACATCTTCATCACCCCTCTCCTGCAGGAGAATTGAACCCTCATCTTCCCCTCAACTGCTGGAGAATGAAATCCTCATCTTCCTCCTACCTGTATGAGAATAAAACCATCATCCTCTCACCTGCCGCAGAGTAAAACCATCATCCTCCCACCTGCTGGAGAATAAAAACCCTCACCATCCTCTAACCTGCAGGAGAATAGGAATAAAACCCTCACCATCCTCTAACCTGCAGGAGAATAGGAATAAAACCCTCATCATCCTCCAACCTACAGGAGAATAAAACCCTAATAATCTTCTCACCTGCAGGAGAATAAAACCCTCATCACCCCTCACCTGCTGAAGAAGAATCCTCACGATCCTCCCACCTGCCACAGACTAAAACCCTCATCATCTTCCCACATGAAGAATAATAAAACCATTATCATCTTCCCTACTTCAGGAGAGTAAAACCCTCATCATTCTCTCACCTGCAAGAGAATAAACCCCTCATCATCCTCTCACTGACAGGGAAATAAAACCCTCATCATCCTCTCACCTACAGGAGAATAAAACCCTCATCCTCTCACCTACAGGAGAATAAAACCCTCATCATCCTCTCACCGACAGGGAAATAAAACCCTCATCATCCTCTCACCTACAGGAGAATAAAACCCTCATCATCCTCTCACCGACAGGGAAATAAAACCCTCATCATCCTCTCACCTACAGGGGAATAAAACCCTCATCATCCTCTCACTGACAGGGAAATAAAACCCTCATCATCCTTTCACCTACAGGAGAATAAAACCCTCATCCTCTCACCTACAGGAGAATAAAACCCTCATCATCCTTTCACTGACAGGGAAATAAAACCCTCATCATCCTCTCACCTACAGGATAATAAAATACTCATCATCCATTCATCTGCAGGAGAATAATACCCTCATCATCCTTTTACCTGCTGGACAATAAAACGCTCATCATCCTCCCAAATGCAGGAGAATAAGAATACAACTCTCATTATCATCCACCTGAAAGAGAATACAATCATCATCATTCCACCTTCCTAGAAAATAAAACCCTCATCATCCTCTCACCAGCTGGAGAATAAAACCCTCATCATCCTCTCACCAGCTGGAGAATAAACCCCTCATCATCCTCTCACCAGCTGGAGAATAAAACCCTCATCATCCTCCCACCTGCCGGTGAACATCCAGCTGGCATAATTCTGCCACCAGTACCCATAGGCAGCAAACTGCATCACAATTCTTTATTTGTTGGGTGAAGTTGTCAGTTCCCTTTAAATGTTGGTCACAACCTACCCATATAAGTTGAGTGAAGTGGTTGTGTCCTGAATGGGGAGCCCTACACACGATGCACGGGTTTACGCAAAAAAAAAGCACAGAATCGCGCAAGTTTGGTTGCACCTGTAGGTGGGAACGTGCCTTAAAATATTAATGGTGCAACACGTGCACGCGCTTCTATTAGAAGCAATCATTTAAACAGCTGTGGCCAAACACACTTTGAAAAATGTGTCATTTATTTTCTGAACAATTTCTTCCAATAGGAATAATTGATCTACAATCAACAACCCGTTTGATCAATAAGACACACACAGGGAAGTGGATTATAATTTTCAATTAAAGTAGTTCTAAATGCATTTGATGGGCACTGGCAAGGCTGCATTTATGGGCACTGATCAGACTGCATTGATGGGCATCGATCAGGCTGCAGTGAATGGGCACCAATCAGGCTGCAGTGATTGGGCATCAATCGATCTGCATTTGATGGGCACTTATGAGGCTGCATTTGATGGGCACCGGTAAGGCTGCATTGATGGGCACTTGTAAGGCTGCATTGATAAGGCTGCATATATTATATATATATATGTGTAGCACCCCCTTGCGTTTAGCGCGGGTATTGCGCTTTAAAAAGTATAGTTGATTGGGAGAGTTACTTTGCTTTCAATCGCAATTGTTGAGTTACTGGCCTGTCTTACTCTGGGAGGGTCCACTGGCTCGGACTGCATTCTGGGGATGTAAGTTCATCCTTGGCCGGCAGTGAGTCTTCCCCAGCAGCCAATGGGAGAGTTTTGCTCTCGCTGGACATGCTGGGGAGGGGTATATCTGGAAGAGAGGTCAGGTGTTCTGGGTCCTTTGGCGTTCCCTGCGGGGGGTCCCGGAGTCAGGGTGTGGCATCCACCTTTAGGGTGTGCGCACCCAGGGACCCCATCGGTGTGGCCCATCCGGCCAATGTCCTGGCCTTGCTGAGCCTCAGTCGGAGATGAATCTGAGAGGGACCCCAGTGGATGGCTGGGTTCCTGAACGTTGCCGGGAAGATTCGGCACTAGAGCCAATGACATGTACTCTTCGCTGTCGCATGGTGCCGGACGCACGGGAAATAGCTGGGAGGATTTGCTCTGTTCGGGTGCTGGCAAATTATTCAGATTACATTGGCCTGTGGCAGAGGCCTAGAGTCGGGTCAGAGAGAGAAAAGACACCTTCCTCCTAGCCTGCGTTGTGACGGTGAAGCATGTGAATTGGCGCTGTCTGCTACTGAGATGCGCTGTGTGCTTATCCAGGCCTGACATCAAGAATCTCTACCTCTTATTCATCAACCTGTTCTCCTTTATCGGGTTGATGTTTGGCTATGTTGGCCTGGAATTAAAGCATGAGAAAATCTTTATTGCCTGTCTGGTCATTCAAGTTATTGCAAGGTGTTCTGGTGCATCCCTAGACCAAGCAAGGGTAACTTCAACATGCCGGTCCTGTCATCGGTCCAGCGGCTCCTTTGGGGCTGAGCGCTATATATATATATATATATATATATATATATAAAATTGCGTTTTATAGTTGGCCCCCCAACTTTTGTTCCTGTACCCCCATGTGCCCCCCCCCCCCTAAATATGAAAGCTGGAGGCACCACTTAGCAGGGAAACGGCCCCAAAGCATAATGTTTGCGTCTGCCTGCTTGACTGTAGGGATGGTGTTCTTAGGGTCATAGTCTGCATTTTAATTTTTTTTCTTCAAAATACATTTATTGAAAAGCAGTACAGTACAATTTAATGCCACCAGAACATCCTGGGGCGGAGCGAAATACATATAATACATAATAAAGTAAACAACTTAGACTAATGCCGCGTACACACGGTCGTTTTTTGCGATGAAAAAAAACGACGTTTTTTAAAACGTCATTTAAATTGATCGTGTGTGGGCAAAACGTTGTTTTTTGTCTTCAAAAAAACGACCAAAAAAAAATTCCAACATGCTTGAATTTTTTGTGTCGTTTTTCAAAACGTTGTTTTTTGTTTCACAAAAAGTCACCGTGTGTAGCAAAAACGTCGTTCAAAACGACGTTTTTCAACCCGCGCATGTCCAGAAGCTAGTTATGAAGCGAGCTTCAATGGAAAAGAGTGGTGAACGTAACCTCGCTTTTTGTGAAAAAACGATGGTGTGTATGCAAAATTGTCTTTGAAAAGTGACGTTTCAAAAACGTCGTTTTTTACTTCACAGAAAACGTCGTTTTTTTTCATCACAAAAAATGATCGTGTGTACGCGGCATTACGATTAGATAAAAAAAACTCTAGCTTAAGCGGTCAGAGTAAAATTGACTGCTATCGAACATTATAGCAGAAGAATCAAAGAAAAAAGATAAAAGAATAGAAGGTAGGAAAGAAAGAAGAAAAGAGAAAGGATAGTGTTGCCAGCTGCAGACTTTAATCGTTTGCGGAAGTCCCCTGGACTCCAGGGATGCGAGATATTCCTATATGTCTAGCCCAGGGCTCCCATATTGCCTCAAATAGTTTAGTGGTGTTTAGTATGGAATTAACCATTTTTCCATAGTCTGCATTTTTATTCCTCCAAACACGGCGAGTCCAGTTAATGCCAAAAAGCTGAATTTTGGACTCATCCAATGACAGCCCTTCGATTAGGGGCGCCAAAGCGCCACCCCTTCTATCAACCGCTGCCACTCCCATGCTCTATCCACGGCCGCTATTTTAACAGAACACCACCACCCCCTATTAATGCGTCCGGTGTTTTTTTTTGAAGAACCTTATTAGATCCAAAGGCTCTAAAAGGCTTCAAAATAGGATGGGTTCGTGACGCAGAGCATTGCGCCAGGAGCACACCGAGGTGTTACAACAGCAAATTAATATTCTCTGTTGAAAGACTGATCCTCAATCCGACCAATCAGAAGCCTGTCTGAGACCCGTTTTCCGATTGGCCGAAAAGAGAAGAGTCCCAATTGGTCATGGAGGTCCGTGTTTAGGGAGGTGTGATAGGCTTTTTGTGCCCGGATACCCCTCCCTTCTTTTTATATCTCTGTTTATTTCTTGTCTGCTCCCGCTTTTACTTAAGATGTACTAGTTTCTTCTTTTTGCTCCAGGGAACTGTATACCGGGAACTGGAACTGGTAAGCGCTTAGACGCGAGTTTCACAACTCGCATTCGGCGCCCTATAAGTATTTATTCTAATCCAATGGAGAGCAGGGGAAGTGAAAGCCGTCGCCGCAGAGCAAGGGAAGCCGCCGGTGAAGTCCAGGAGAAGCGCTGCCCACCATAGATGGAGTAAGTGCACCAGACACAACCTCGACCCGGGGGTGTTACTGTTTGCCACCCCCCCAAAAAATTACCACCAGCTGCCACTGGTCTCATCTGACCTCAGCACTTTCTTCCGATCCTTCTCTGAATCATTTAGATGTTCATTAACAAACTTCAGACAGGCTGTCCATGTGCATTCTTGAGGAAGGGGACCTTGCGGACGCTGCAGGATTTCAATCCATGGTGGTGTATTGTATTATCAATTTGGGGACTGTGGTCCCAACTGCCTTGAGATCATTCACAAGCTCCTCCTGTGTAGTTCTGGGCGGATCCCTCACTTTTCTCATGACCATCCTCACCCCATGAGGCAAAATCTTCCATGGAGCTCCAGACTGAGGGAGATTGAGCCCAGGTTCACACTGGGTACGATTTAGTTCAATTTGAGATGCGATTTCACATGTGAAATTGCATCTCAAATCGGCGGCATTTGCCGGCAATGACATCGTCCTAATTGGTGCGACGCCGCATCTGCGGCGCTGCACTGATATCAAAAAGTAGTTCCTGTACTACTTTTTGCGACTTCAGGACGCGATTTACATTGACATTTACATTGACATCTGTGCAGAAACCTGCAATCTGTGCAAGAAACCTGCACAGATGTCTCTTAAATCGCGGCTGAAATCGGGACTGCCAGAGGGAGTGAAATCGTGCAAATTCAGCTGAACTCGCACGATTTCACTCCCGCAGCCCAGTGTGAACCAGGGCTGATGGTTATTTTGTATTTCTTCCATTTGTGAAAAATCTCTCCAACAGTTGTCTCCTTCTCACCAAGCTTCTCCCCGACGTCCTCTGACAGATCTTTGGTATTCCCTGTGATGGTGAGATGTGATCCCCCCATCCCCGCAATTTTGTGAAATCCCCCATTCGCACCAATCACGGCAACCCCCTCCTGCAATTTCGTGCCAATCACCCGTTCGCTGCAATTTCGGCACCCCCCTCGCTCAACACAACTTCGGCGGATGGATGTAATCCTCGGTATGCCTCCCCCCGGCTCCAAAATCACTGAAGGTAGCAAGAAGTCCGTCCTGCCTGCGGCTGCCCCACCCCCCAGCTCAACAACTTTGATCGGTCGGTTGGCGGATCCCCCCCGCTCAACAAGTACGATCGGTCGACGCACTGCCCCCCTCAATTACCTTTGTTAGGACGGTCAACGGATCCATCCCACCCCCTCAACAACTATGATCGGTCGGCGGTAACAACCCACCCCCCTGCTTCTCTGCTCCAGGGGGCCCCTTTGATTATTAAGCCCAGGGGCCCCCACCACCCTAAGTCCTGCCCTGGTCGTTAGGAGGACCTTCTTACATTGACAGGACTAATCTGTGTACTACATGAGCACCTCCTGTAGCCAGTCTGTGGGGGGGTGGGGGGCAGAATTATTGTTGGTTGGTAGGGGATCAAATACTTATTTTACTCACTGAACTGCAACTCAATTTATAACATTTGTATTGTGTGTTTTTTCTGGATTTTTGGTTGATATTCTGTCTCTATCATATAAAATACACCTATGATATAAAATTATAGACCCCTCATTTCTTTGTATGTGGGCAAACCTACAAAATCTGCAGGAGATCAGATTATTATTTCCCCCCACTGTATTGTCGTTCTGCTGATACATAACATATAATGACATAGTAACTATGTAACAGCAACAGATTTGAATCGGGTACGCTGACAACACGTGCTTTTTAAAGGTAATTAAGCTTCTTACGCTGGTGGGTGGAGTCACCCCTTAATCCAAGACTGACACATATGGTAAAGTAGCTGCAATGTAGCACAGAAGGGGTTAATGGGACTTTGAGTGCACCGATTTTCCCCCGGTAACCCCATGACCATGAGATCACCCATGTAAGATCCGCTTGAGTTATTTATAACCTATAGAGTGAGTGCTGTGCAGGGAGCATCATCACCCGGGAACGTCTCTGCGTGGATCTATAGTGGACTACTTGTCCAAGGGGGATTCCGATCTACTTCTCCTTTTAATAATTGATTAATATTTATTTATTTAATAATAAAAATATTTTTTTTTAACCAAAACTGTATTTTACCACTTGCCGACCAGGCTTTTTCTGCACTTTTTGATTACAAGTTTAAATCAGTATTTTTTTTTTTATTTGCTAGAAAAAAATGGGAGGGGGGCCAGTCGGGCCTGTAAGGGGCCCTGGGGACCATCGGGCCCCTTACATGTGTAATGCAAAAAAAAAAAAAAATGGGAGGGGGGCCAGTCGGGCCCTTTGGGATCATCAGGCCCATTTCAGGTGTAATGCCTGTACCCCCCTGATAGCGGCCCTGTCCGCTGATATCAACAGGGAGCCCATCTGTCAAATGGAAAAAATCTCCCCATTCTTCAGCTCCACGACACGATCACGGGACACCGGTGGACATCGAGTCCTCTGGTCCCGCGGGCACGGTCACGGAGCTCGCGACCGGGTCACGAGCGTGTCGGTGGCGGCCACACGGCGGCAAATTAAAGGGGACGTACCTGTACACCCATTTGCCTGTCTGTGCCATTCTGTCGACGTAAATCTACTCGTGTCGGTCCTTAAAGGGGTTGTAAAGACAAAAATATTTTCCTCTTAAATTAAAGTCTGACAGTAGCTGATAAAGTAAAAAGTAATGTTTTGCATTATAACTAGTTTGATACCTGTTGAAATCGAGCTGTTTTATTCACCTCCGTCCCTCCTGAATCGTTATTCTCACTGACTTCCTGGTTTGCGGTGCGCATTCATTCTTGCTACATCACGGCCTAATGGGAACTACAGTTCCCATTAGGCTTAGCCTCCATGCCTGTGAGGGATAAGAGAGCATTTTCACGCAGGGCTGTAGTCATAGGGAGGGGCTGAGCACATTCTGCTTTCCACCATGCAAAACGGCTCAGATGCTGGTGGAAAGCAAGAAGAGGAGAGACAGGAAATGGCATTTTCGAACCTGGATTACTGTATTTTGGAGGTCAAAAGGAAAAACGAGGTAAGTGATATTTAAGTGCTCTAGCTTACAGCAATTAATTGAACTAATAAAAAAAGAACCTTTAGTGTTCCTTTAACCACTTGCTAACCGCCGCACGCAGATGTACATCGACAACATGGCACGGGCAGTTAAATGGACGTACCTGTTCGTCCCTTTAAATTTGCCGCCCAGCGGGCGTGCACATGCTGCCGTGGGCGCGCCCGCCGCGTGCCTCGTGAGTGTGCTCGCGGGTCCCAAAAACTCGATGTTCCCGAGCCGCCCGCAATTGCCAATCCACCCCCATACCAAGAAATTACCACCCACATAACAAGATATTACCACCCCATACCAGGATATTACCCCCCCATAACAAGATATTACCACCCCCATACCAGGATATTACCCCCCCATAACAAGATATTACCACCCCTATACCAGGATATTACCCCCCCATAACAAGATATTACCACCTCCATACCAGGATATTACCCCCCCATAACAAGATATTACCACCCCATACCAGGATATTACCCCCCATAACAAGATATTACCAACCCATACCGGGATATTACCCCCTATAACAAGATATTACCAACCCATACCGGGATATTACCCCCCATAACAAGATATTATCACCACATACCAGGATATTGCCCCCCCCCCCGATAACAAGCTATTACCACCCTATTCCAGAATATTACCACCCCCATACCAGGATATTACCCCCCCCCCATACCAGGATATTACCCCTCCCCATAACAAGATATTACCACCCCCATACCAGGATATTACCCCCCATAACAAGATATTACCAACCCATACCGGGATATTACCACTCATAACAAGATATTACCCCCCATAACAAGATATTACCACCCCATACCAGGATATTACAACCCCCTTTTTCCATACCAGGATATTACCCCTCCCCATAACAAGATATTACCACCCCATACCAGGATATTACCCACCATAACAAGATATTACCCCCCCATAACAAGAAATTCCCCACCATAACAAGATATTACCCACCCCATACCAGGATATTACCCCCCCATACCAGAATATTACCCCTCCCCATGACAAGATATTACCACCCCATACCAAGATATTACCCCCCCCCCCCATACCAGGATATTATTTCTCCCCATAACAATATATTACCACCCCCATACCAGGATATTACCCACCATAACAAGATATTACCCTCCATAACAAGATATTACCACCCCATACCAGGATATTACCCCTCCCCATAACAAGATATTACCACCCCATACCAGGATATTTCCCCCCCATACCAGGATATTAACCCTCCCCATAACAAGATATTACCACCCCATACCAGGATATTACCCACCATAACAAGATATTACCCCCCCATAACAAGAAATTCCCCACCATAACAAGATATTACCCACCCCATACCAGGATATTACCCCCCCATACCAGAATATTACCCCTCCCCATGACAAGATATTACCACCCCATACCAAGATATTACCCCCCCCCCCATACCAGGATATTATTCCTCCCCATAACAATATATTACCACCCCCATACCAGGATATTACCCACCATAACAAGATATTACCCTCCATAACAAGATATTACCACCCCATACCAGGATATTACCCCTCCCCATAACAAGATATTACCACCCCATACCAGGATATTTCCC
Source organism: Rana kukunoris (assembly GCA_029574335.1). Lineage (NCBI taxonomy): Eukaryota > Metazoa > Chordata > Amphibia > Anura > Ranidae > Rana > Rana kukunoris. The sequence continues at coordinate 159,079,443 of CM056059.1, read as the reverse complement.
CCCCATATCAGGATATTACCCCTCCCCATGACAAGATATTACCCTCCATACCAGGATATTACCCACCATAACAAGATATTACCCCCCATAACAAGATATTACCACCCCATACCAGAATATTACTCAATGTTCCCGAGCGGCCCGCGATTGCGGTCGGCAAATGCAGAACAGGGGGATGCCTTTTTTTTTGTATAATTTTTATTTTATTTTCGAAAAAAAAACAAGATAAGACAAAAATAAGCATAGACAAAGTGGCTTCACAACAAAGCCTTGACAATCGGGGTTGTAGAGGGGGGGAGGAGGGGGGAGGGGGGTAGGGGCCTGAGGCAAAACAGAAGGAAAACATAGATGGAGGAGGGAAAAGGGTACGGGGGGGGGGGGGGAGGGGAAGGGCATCAGGGTACATTTTTAGCATAGTCTAAGCATATTCAACTATTATATTTCGCCAGGGAGAACCGCTATCTGCATCGTGCAGGCATCAAAGCACTCCGTCTGTCGTAGCCTGACTCGGAAGTTCGGTCCACTTAGTCAGGCTTCCCCTCAGAACTGGAGGAGGGCGGAGCAGGCAGCTGCAACACTCAAAAAGGCAAAAGAAAAAGCGACAGACGCAGTCCCCCCGTGCATTAAGCAAAGTGATGCATTTGGAGTACCCAGTACGGATAGTAACCCAAGAACTGTCCAGGGAGCCCCCCCCCAAAAAAAAGGAGAATGGAGTCAGAAGGGGGGGGGGAGCTAGGGTGATAGAGAAAAATAAAGAGGGTAGATTGAGAAGGGGAAGCATGCGGAGCATTCTGCACAGTGGGCCACTATGAGGTGGAGCTAGTGGCATTAGATCGGTGGTGCGCATGAACAAGTCGCTCAAAGGACGGGTCCGCCAAGGCTAGTAGGGCAACGTCAAGGCTAGACGAAACTACAGCAGCGTCCTGTACGTGGGTCCTCCATTCATCCCAAACAAGGTCAAATTTTTCACGGGTGCCTCTGCAATCAGCCAACCACCTCTCTGCTGCCATGATCTCCCCCACCTTCCCCAACCAATCTTGCTCGCTTGGAATATGCGAGCTCTTCCAGTGTATCGGGATGAGTCTTTTTGCAGCGTTGAGGAGGTGGGGGAGAGCACTTCGCTTATAGCTAGACTGAGACAGTGCCGCAGTGCTGAATCGCAAAAGGTGGCCAACGAAATGGTCCGGGGCTGAAGCGGTTAGGCGGTTAACTAAAGGCTAATAGACTGTTCACTTTGCATAGAAAAGCCCAACCACGTGCAAGAAAACTAAAAATAAGCCTTTTTGCTTGCACATGATTGGATGATGGAAGTCAGCAGAGCTTCCCCTCTTTTACTAAACTCTGGAGTAACCGCACTAAAGTACACAGTCTATTTGCCTTTAGTAAATCAACCCCAATGTGTCATAACTGACACATTGATGGGCGATACACTTATTTATGTAATGGGGATCATTCCCAGGGATGGTTCTTCCGTTCAGCAAATGTTCCACACAGACGATCGTAATTTCTGATAAAAAAATAAAACATGTTCTATTTCTAAACTCTGACTCAAAAAAGTTCCGATGGGGCCCACACATTATCGGAATATCCAATGAAAAAATTCCGTCTGACTTTTTTAATCGGAAATTCCAATTGTGTGCATAACAATTGCACTGAAAACTGACATGAAAATCGCACCACATACAGTAAACCGCGCTGCTTGCCTACAGCAGGAGCTAAACCCCCCCCCCCTCTCAAGCGTTGGGCGATATAATTTGCGCATCCCTGGATTTTCACAGGTTTGTAGTGTGTCTGAAATGTCGGAATAAATTCCATTGCCCATCATCACTTCCATTCCATTCCATTCCGTCGCTCACATGTATTGCTCCACATGAACCCTCATCCTTATGGTGCATGCGTCTGCAGGTAAGCGTGCCTGGGCATGCAACTCAGAAATAATGCGATTAATATTACGAGGGCCTCCGCACAGATGCAGGGAGATTCGCTTTGCCTGACTTGTCCCGCTGGCTGTTTATGCGACTTTATAATAATAATAAAATAAAAGACAGACGAGATCTGAATACACATAGGGTAGGAAGACTGCAAATATCAGGCGACTGCCTCCGCTTTGGTTTTACAGAATCAAAATTCCCAGAAGAGTGCCGAGCCGCACAGCCCCGGGTTCAAAAGCGTTCGAATGCCTAACCTGAAACCCGCTGACAGGGCAGCCATCACAAATTTTGGGGCCCCTTACACAGCTTTAGGCAGAGCCCCCTGGAGCAGAGAACCAGGGACTGATGAAAAAAACACAAGTGTAATCTGTTCTCTCTCCTGGCACGAGATTATAAGCGGAAGCGGAGGGGGGTCTGTGGCCACCGGGACCCTTACAGGTGTAATGCAGAGTACTAAAAAAAATGGGAGAGGGGGCCGGCCGGGCCTGTAAGGGGCCCTGGGGACCATCGGGCCCCTTACATGTGTAATGCAAAAAAAAAAACAGGAGGGGGCCAGTCGGGCCCTTTGGGATCATCAGGCCCATTTCAGGTGTAATGCCTGTACCCCCCTGATGGCGGCCCTGTCCGCTGATATCAATAGGGAGCCAAGCCTGTCAAATGGAAAAAATCTCCCCGTTCTTCAGCTCCACAATCACGGGACACCCACGGACATCGAGTCACGAGCGTTCCGGTAGTGGAGCACACACGGCCACACGGCGGCAAATTAAAGGGGACGTACCTGTACGAGCATTGCCTGTCTGTGTCATTCTGTCGACGTAAATCTGCGTGCGGCAGTCCTTAACCTCTTGCTGACCGCCGCACGCAGATGTACGTCGACAACATGGCACGGACAGGCAAATGGACGTACCTGTGTGTCCCTTTAACCACTTAAGGACCACCTCCTGCACATATACGTCGGCAGAATGGCACGGCTGGGCAGATACACGTACAGGTACATCCTGTACTACTACCCAGCCGTGGGTCACGGGCGCACGCCCGCGGCGTGCGCCCGTGGCCCGGTCCGAAGCTCCGGGACCACGGGACTCGCAGACTCGATCGCTGCTGGAGTGCGGCGATCGGTCCCCGGAGCTGAAGAATGGGGAGGGCCGTGTGTAAACACGGCTTCTCCGTTCTTCACTGTGGCGGCTGCATCGATTGCGTCATCCCTTTTTATAGGGGGGACACGATCGATGATGTCACACCTACAGCCACACATACAGTTGTAAACACACATTAGGGAACACATAACCCTTTCAGCGCCCCCTTGTGGTTAACTCCCAAACTGCAACTGTCATTTCCACAATAAACAATGCAATTTAAATGCATTTTTTGCTGTGAAAATGACAATTGTCCCAAAAATGTGTCAAAATTGTCCGAAGTGTCCGCCATAATGTCGCAGTCACGAAAAAAACGCAGATCGCCGCCATTAGTAGTAAAAAAATAAAAATAATATAAATGCATTAAAACTATCCCCTATTTTGTAAATGCTATAAATTTAACCAACCGATAAACGCTTATTGTGATTTTTTTTACCAAAAATAGGTATCGGCCTAAACTGAGGAAAAAACATTTTTTTATATATTTTTGGGGATATTTATTATAGCAAAAAGTAAAAAACATTGCATTTTTTTCAAAATTGTGGCTCTATTTTTGTTTATAGCGCAAAAAATAAAAACCGCAGAGGTGATCAAATACCACCAAAAGAAAGCTCTATTTGTGGGAAAAAGGGACGCCAATTTTGTTTGGGAACCACGTCGCACGACCGCGCAATTGTCAGTTAAAGTGACGCAGTGCCAATTTGCAAAAAGGTGCCTGGTCCTTTAGCTGCATTTTGGTCTGGGGCTTAAGTGGTTAAATTTGCCGCCCAGCATATCCATACCAGGATATTACCACTCCTCATTACAAGATATTATCACCCCCAGACCAGGATATTACTTGATGTTCCCAAGCGGCCTGCGATTGCCACCCCCCATTACCACCCCCATACCAAGAAATTACCACCCCTTAACAAGTTATTATCACCCTATACCAGGATATTATTCTAACCCTTTTTGCCTGCACATGATTGAATGATGGAAGTCAGCAGAGCTTCCCCCTCCTTTACTAAGCTCTGGAGCAACTGCACTAAAGTACACAGTCTATTTGCCTTTAGTAAATCAACCCCAGTGTGTCATAACTCGCCGATGGGCGATACGCTTATTTATGTATTTATGTAACGGGGATCATTCCCATGGATGGTTCTTCCGTTCAGCAAATGTTTCATCTTTGGCGTCTGTTTCTTTAATGCTTTCCTTGTGATTTTTCACAAGACGGTGGAATTAGTGCACAGCTCACATGTCGGGGGGGTCGGGGGTCGCTCCTATAGACAACATTGTGAAACAAGTGTGGATTGTTCCCCCCCCCCCCCCGTGCACGGTCTGTGACCGCCTGCGTGATGCTGCGTCAGCCTGATCCTCAGCGGCTGACTTAAAAGCTTCCATTCTTTGTACACGGGGGGGGGGGGGGGGGGGCGCTGAATGGGGGGGGGGGGCTGCTTGTTAATGGAAAAGTGCACAACACAAGTTTCTATTGTTACCTTCTGACAAAGAGATTTTTGAACGCCAGATTTAGTCCAGTCACTAATTGGGGGGGGGGGGGGCAATAAACAGATGAAAGATGTCACAATCGCATCCTTTGTCTTCTTACATAGTTACAAAGTTGACATAGTTACTGTTAGAGATACCTACATGCCCATCCAGGGATGACCTAGCAATGAATAAAATACTGAGTATTATAAATAATTTCCATAAATACCATCATGGATCATAAATTATAAATAATTAAAGAAATTGAGGCGGGGCCAGAAATGGGCGCTGGTGCAGCCGATTCAGACCAGGATCTGTAAGAATTGGAAAAAAAACACAATCTTTCCCCGCGCCAAGCTCACCCTTCCACGGAATGTAAACAGGTCCCCATTTGGTGGGACATCCACAGCTGTAGAGCGACCACCGGACATGCTGCAAAGTGGGTTGCACCTTTAAGCCCCTTTCATGCCGGACGCGACTTGAAAGCAGCGCGATTTTACCGCGATTTTGGACCTCAACTCACATGAAAGTCGGACCAAAGTAATACAGACCCTTCTATGAAGTCGGCACCACTTGAAGTCGCACATATAGGAATGGTTATCATTGGAAATCATAGGGAACTACTTGTCATGCGACTTTACAGTCCCAAATCGCACAAGTGTGAAGGGGCCTTAGACCTCATCGACATGGGCGATGTACAATGCCTTGAAAAAGTATTCATACCCCTTGACATTTTCAAAATTTTGTCATGTTGCAACCAAAAACGTAAATGTATTTTATTGGGATTTTTTGTGATAGACCAACACAAAGTGGCACATAATTGTGAAGTGGAAGGAAAATGATAAATGATACAAATAAATATGTAAAAAATGTGAGGGGTACATTTGTATTCGGCCCCCTTTACTCTGATACAAATAACTAAAATCTAGTGGAACCAATTGCCTTCAGAAGTCACCTAATTAGTAAATAGAGTCCACCTGTGTGTGATGTAATCTCAGTATAAATACAGCTGTTCTGTGAAGCCCTCAGAGGTTTGTTAAAAAAAATTCCCATTGATAACTTTCTGGCAGGTGACAGCAGATTTTCCTCAATAATTTGATGGTATTTTGCCCCATACATTTCTTCTTCTATCCTAACAAGTGCTCCAGTCCCTGCTGCATAGAAACACCCCCATACCAGGATATTAACACCCCCCCCCCCATACCAGGATATTACCACCCCCCATACCAGGATATTACCACCCCCCCACGATACCAGGATATTACCACCCCCATACCAGGATATTACCCCCCCCCCCCCCCCCCCCCCCATAACGAGATATTATCCCCTCCATGCTTTACTGTAGGAATGGTGTTATTTGGATGGTGAGCTGTATTGGATTTCAGACAGACATATTGTTTGGCGCTGAGACCAAATGATTCAAATGTAGTCTCATCTGACCAGAATACCTATTTGTGTGTGTTTTGCACAGTTCAATTGTGACTGCATGCATGTGGCCTTTCTTGTTTCCTCCTGATGTGATGGGAGGACTTCTGATGTGATGGGAGAACCTCTAATGTGATGAGAGAACCTCTGATGTAATGGGAGGACCTCTGATGTAATGGGGGGTCCTCTGACATGATAGAGGACCTCCACTGGAGAACCTCTGGTGCGATGGGAGGACCTCTAATGTGATGGAGGAACCTCTGATGTGAAGGGAGAACCTCTGGTGTGATTGGGGACCTGATATGATGGGAAGACCTCTGATGTGATGGGGAACCTCTGATGTTAAGGGAGGACCTCCGATGTGATGGGGGACCTCTGATATGAGGGCAAGACCTCTGTTGTAATAGGGGAACCTCTGACGTGATGGAGGAACATGTGACGTGATGGGGAACCTCTGATGTGATGGGGGAACCTCTGATGTGATGGGAGAACCTATAATGTGATGAGGGCATCAATAGGAGAACCCCAAATGCCATGGGAGGACAGTGATGCAATGGGAGACCTCTGATGTGATGAGAAGAACCTCTGATGTGATACGAGGATCTCTGATGCGATGGGGGACCTCTGGTGTGATGGGAGGGTCTCTGATGTAATGGTGGACCTCTGATGTGATGGGGGACTTTTGATGTGATTGGGGGACCTCTGATGTGATAGGATGAACATCTGATTTGATGGGAGGACCTCTTATGTTATGGGGGACCTCTGATGTGAAGGGGGGCCTATGATGTGATGAGGGGACCTTTGATGTGATGACGGGGGGGGGGGCTTCTGATGTGATGGAGGAACCTCTGATGTGATAGGAGGACCTTGGATGTGATGGGGGGGGGACCTCTGATGGGAAAGGTTAAAGGGTTTTAAAGGATTTTTTTTTTATCTTAATAGCTTCCTTTACCTTAATGCAGTGCTGTTTTCATGTCCTCATTGTTCGTTTTTGCTCTCAAGTTGCTGTAATTCTTCTCTGATCTCCACACTTCCTGGTTGTCTGTTTCCTTATAACCACAGTCCTGGGAGCTTTCTCTCTGTGGTCACTAATCAAGGAGGTGTGATTACTGTGTGTCTAAAACCCCTCAGCACCAATCACTTTCGTTTTCCAAACCATCACTGCCCTGTATTGGCTCTGAGGCTTTGTACAGCACAGGCAGGAAACAACTTGCAAAAACGAAACTGAAACTCCAGGTACATTATATGATTGATTTTTTATCTATTTTTTATTGTTTTTAAAAGGAATCAGTTAACTATCATGTCTCTATACCCTGTAAACAGTCATTTCAGCAAAAAAAAATGTTTTCCTTTACAACTCCTTTAATCTGATGGGGGGGCCTCTGATGTGATGGAGGACCTCTGATGTGATGGAGGACCTCTGATGTGATGTGGGGACCTCTGATGGGAAGGGGTAACTTTAATGTGATGGGGGGACTTCTGATGTGATGGGAGAAACCGAGCATTTAACCCTTGCACATTAAGGGAGCCCCACTGCATGGGTAGTTTTAAAAATGTCCCCAGAGTTCAGCTTAAGGCCTCTTTCACACGGAGCGGTCCGTTTTCCGCTCCGTGTGTGTCCGTCGGCTCAGCGGGGGGTCCCGCTGAGCTGTCGGCGGACAGGGCGGTCCCCGCACACTGCGCAGGGACCGCCCTGTCTCTCCTCCGCTATCCCCTATGGGGAATCAGATGAAAACGGACCATCTGTTTGTTTTCATCCGATCCGCCGGACGGAAGAAAAATAGGGTTTTCTTTCGTCCGAAAAAACAGACCTTAACGGACGCGGATCGTTGCGCACACTGGGGCGGCACTTTACCATCAGAATTGCGGCAGTATTCGGCCAATATCGGGTTAATACCGCCGGCAATGCGCCTCTGCAGAGGGGAATTGCCGGCGGTATAGCCGCGGTTTCCCATTGCTTTCAATGGGAAGGAGCGGTAAACACACCGCTCCAAAGATGCGGCTAGCAGGACTTTTGGAGCGATACTGCTAGCGCACTGCTCCAATGTGAAAAGCCCTCTGAGCTTTCACACTGGAGAAACAGCAGCCGCTGTTTTAGGTCGGTTTGCAGGTGTTATTTTTAGCGCAATAGCGCCTACAAGCCGCCCCAGTGTGAAAGGGGCCTTACCTATCTTCTTTTTGCAGGAGCCACTTTAATGAAATCTTTTGGAATGTCGTGAACATGTTAAAGCTTCTGTGAGTTTTCAGTGATTGGGTTTTAAATCTTCTTTAACCACTTTGGCTGTAAAGCGTTCCTTCCTGTATCGACCGCCACGGCTTTTGACAGATATAATGAATGTGTAAATGCAATAAAAGTATCACGGCTCACATCTCCTAGTTTTCCGCCATTGGAAGGAGAGATACGTTAGAAGATACTTATAGACATAAAACAAATTCGCTGTACAGCTCAACTGGACGATGATGATCCACGGTCTATGGGTCTATGATGCCCAACGAGCTCTCCCTGTAAGCCTAACCGTTTTATTCCTTGCATATGGCTTCCTTTTCCATTAACCACTTCCATACCAGGCACTTACGCACCTTCCTGCCCAAGCCAATTTTCAGCTTTCAGCGCTGTCGCAATTTGAATGACAATTGCGCGGTCATGCTACACTGTACCCAAACTATTTTTTTATAATTCTGTTTCCACAAATAGAGCTTTCTTTTGGTGGTATTTGATCACCTCTGCAGCTTTTATTTTTTGCGCAACAACTAAAAAAAAAATTTTTTTTTCTGTTATTTTTTTTGTAAATAACTTCTTCAATTACGGGCACCGATAAGGTGGCACTGATGGGCACCAATGAGGCGGCACTGATAGGCGGCATGGATGGGCACTGATAGGCGGCGCTGGTATGCAGCACTGATGGGCACTCATAGACGGCACTGAGATAGTGGGCACTGGGCATGGATGGGCACTGAGAGGTGGCACTGATGGACACTGAGGGGTGGCACTGATAGACACTGAGGGGTGGCACTGATGGCATTGCTAGGCATCACTTGTTTATCCCATATTGTGCCAGTCAGTGGCCATTTGTGGGCACTGATTGGCATCTATTGTTCTCATTTTTTTCTTGTTGCCCCCTTCCCTGGTGGTCCTGGCGGCTTCCCTGGTGGTCCAGTATGGGCATCCGAGGGGGGCTGCGCTGATAAACAATCAGCGCAAAGCCCCCCCCCGTAAGGAGAGCCGCCGATCGTCTCTCCTCTACTCGCGTCTGTCAGACGCAAGTAAGGAAGAGCAGATCAACGGCTCTTCCTGTTTACACACGGCTGATCATGTGGTAAAGAGCCTCCGCCTCTTTATCGAGATCGGAGATGCAGGGTGTCAGACGTCCAGTCAGGATAACACAACCATTTCCTGGACGCCAATTTACTATTGACCGGACGGATAGTGGTTAAAAAAACTGCAGTTTAATCTGCTATTTCTTTTCCCCTGCTTCCTCCCTTTCCCCTCATCAACATGCTAATGAAGATTTTAAATAAAACCTTTCTGTTTTTTATTACATGCATGATTTTAGACCTGTTGATGTAATCACTGGGTCCCTGGGCTTCTCTATATATAGGAAGATCATGCCTAGTGGGAGGGGGCTGTACATCGCTTTCTGAAAAAACATAAAAACAAGACACTGCCTCAGTCATAAGGCTCAGGTCACACTGCAGCGACTTGGAATTCGACTTGTGAGACCCAAAGCTGCATGATATCCCATGTTAGTCAATGAGCGCCGTTCTAATTAGCACTACTGAGGTTACTCAGACTTTAGTAAAGGTTCCTGTACTAATTCAAGGCCACTTCTATCCGACTTGTGCCTAAAGTAGTACTCAAGTCGCCAAACACTCACCGTAAGTCGCAGGACTTTCAGATTGCGGCAGTGTGAGCCAAGCCTAGGGACCAGGGGGCCCGTCCCTTAAGGGAGCATGCCCCCCCCCCCTTAGCTGCCTCCCCTAGCTATGCATCCAACCCCTTTCAGGACATTGGTGCATGGATTCCAATGTGGGGGGCTGTTTTATTAACCACTTAAGGATCGCCTACTGTACATTTACGTCAGCAGAATGGCACGGCTAGGCACATTAACATATATATACGTTGGTTTCTAGTACCCAGTGGTGGTCCCAGCTCCGGGACCGGGACCGCGGGACTCGTGGACCCGATCACCACTGCAGTGCGGCGATCCGTCCCTGGAGCTATAAAACGGGGAGAGCCGTGTGTACACACGGCTTCCCCGTGCTTCACTGTGGCCGCAGCATCGATCACGTCATCCCTGTTATAGGGGGACGCGATCGATGACGTCACACCTACAGCCACACCCCCCTACAGTTGTAAACACACCCAGGGAACACACAAATCCTACAACGCCCCCTTGTGGTTAACTCCCAAACTGCAACTGTCATTTTCACAGTAAACAATGCAATTTAAATGCATTTTTTGCTGTGAAAATGACAATTGTCCCAAAAATGTGTCAACATTTTCCGAAGTGTCCGCCATAATGTCGCAGTCACGAAAAAAATCGCTGATCGCCGCTATTAGTAGTAAAAAAAAAATCATAAAAATGCAATAAAACTATCCCTTATTTTGTAAACGCTATACATTTTGCGAAAACTAACCGATAAACGCTTATTGCGATTTTTTTTACCAAAAATAGGTAGAAGAATACGTATCGGCCTAAACTGAGGAAAAAAAAATTATATATATTTTGGGGGGATATTTATTATAGCAAAAAGTAAAAAATATTGCATTTTTATTCAAAATTGTCTCTCTATTTTTGTTTATAGCGCAAAAAATAAAAAAAACGCAGAGGTGATCAAATACCACACAAAGATAGCTCTATTTGTGGGGAAAAAAGGACGCCAATTTTGTTTTGGAGCCACGTCGCACGACCGCGCAATTGTCAGTTAAAACGACGCAGTGCCGAATCGCAAAAGGGGCAAGGTCCTTAGCAGCATTTTGGTCCGGGTCTTAAGTGGTTAAAGCACCAATTAGAACCAGAGGCTCTAATAGGCTTCAACAGGGCTTTTTTTCAAGGGGAACTTGCTAGAACTCTGGCTCAGACCCTTGGTGGGGGGGGGGGGGGGGGCTGCTCACGGAAATCACTTGTAAACACAGAAGTCTGGTTTGACAGCTCTGCACTCTGTGTGAAAGTAACCCCCTGAACTCTGCACTCTGTATGTAATGCATTCCTGGTATTTAATGCCCCTTTAAGACCCTCCTACTGTTCGTGAAATTTGACTGACCACACCCACTATTTGATGTGGTTTGGAGGGTGTGTGTGGGTGGAGGGGATTTGGGGGGTCGTGGTTGAGTTCCAGCACCTATTGTTTGAGGAAAAAAAGCCCTGGGCTTCAATATAGGGTGGGCTCAGGTTGCAGAGAGTACGCTCCAATCCCACCCAGGTGTGTTACAACAGCGAATCAATATTCAAGGTTGTAACAATGATCAGAATGCTGGGGGGGATATCTGGGGTGTAGAGGGGTCAGAGTGCTGGGGGATATCTGGGGTGTAGAGGGATCAGAGTGCTGGGGGGGGGGTATCTATGGTTTAGAAGGGTCAGAGTGCTTGGGGGGATATCTGGGGTGTAGAGGGGGTCAGAGTGTTGGGGGATATCTGGGGTGTAGAGGGATCAGAGTGCTGGGGGGGGGATCTATGGTTTAGAAGGGTCAGAGTGCTGGGGGGGATATCTGGGGTGTAGAGGGGTCAGAGTGCTGGTGGGATATCTGGGGTGTAAGGGGGGGGCAGAGTGTTGGGGGGATATCTGGGGGGTAGAGGGATCAGAGTGCTGGGGGGTATCTAGGGTGTAGAGGGGTCAGACTGCTGAGTGGATATCTGGGGTGTAGAGGGGTCAGAGTGCTGGGGGGGATATCTGGGGTGCAGAGGGGTCAGAGTGCTGGGGGGATATCTGGGGTGTAGAGGGGTCAGAGTGCTGGGGGATATCTGAGGTGTAGAGGGGTCAGAGTGCTAGGGGAGGGGGTATCTAGGATGTAGAGGGGTCAGAGTGCTGGGGGGATATCTGGGGTATAGAGGGGTCAGAGTGCTGGGGGGATAATTGGGGTGTAGAGGGATCAGAGTGCTGAGGGGATATCTGGGATATAGAGGGGTCAGAGAGCTGGGGGGATATCTGGGGTGTAGAGGGGTCAGAGTGCTGGGGGATATCTGGGGTGAAAAGGGATCAGAGTGCTGGGGGGATCTAGGGTGTAGAGGAGTCAGAGTGCTGGGGGGATATCTGGGGTGTAGAGGGATCAGAGTGCTGGGGGGATATCTGGGGTGTAGAGGGGTCAGAGTGCTGGGGGGATATCTGGGGTGTAGAGGGGTCAGAGTGCTGGGGGGATATCTGGGGTGTAGAGGGGTCAGAGTGCTGGGGGGATATCTGGGGTGTAGATGGGTCAGAGTGCTGGGGGAATATCTGGGGTGTAGAGGGGTCAGAGTGTTGGGGGGATATCTGGGTTGTAGAGGGATCAGAGTGCTGGGGGGATATCTGGGGCGTGGAGGAGTCAGAGTGCTGGGGGGATATCTGGGGCGTAGAGGGGTCAGAGTGCTGGGGGGATATCTGGGGTGTAGAGGGGTCAGAGTGCTGGGGGGATATCTGGGGTGTAGAGGGGTCAGAGTGCTGGGGGGATATCTGGGGTGTAGAGGGGTCAGAATGCTGGGGGGATATCTGGGGTGTAGAGGGGTCAGAGTGCTGGGGGAATATCTGGGGTATAGAGGGGTCAGAGTGCTGGGGGGGGGGGGTATCTGGGGTGTAGAGGGGTCAGAGTGCTGGTGGAATATCTGGGGTATAGAGGGGTCAGAGTGCTGGGGGGGGGGTATCTGGGATGTAGAGGGGTCAGAGTGCTGGGGGAATATCTGGGGTGTAGAGGGGTCAGAATGCTGGGGGGGATGGATATCTGGGGTGTAGAGGGGTCAGAGTGCTGGGGGAATATCTGGGGTGTAGAGGGGTCAGAATGCTGGGGGGGATATCTGGGGTGTAGAGGGGTCAGAGTGCTGGGGGATATCTGGGGTGTAGAGGGATCAGAGTGCTGGGGGGGGTATCTATGGTTTAGAAGGTCAGAGTGCTTGGGGGGATATCTGGGGTGTAGAGGGGGTCAGAGTGTTGGGGGATATCTGGGGTGTAGAGGGATCAGAGTGCTGGGGGGGGGGGTATCTATGGTTTAGAAGGGTCAGAGTGCTGGGGGGGATATCTGGGGTGTAGAGGGGTCAGAGTGCTGGGGGGATATCTGGGGTGTAAGGGGGGGCAGAGTGTTGGGGGGATATCTGGGGGGTAGAGGGATCAGAGTGCTGGGGGGTATCTAGGGTGTAGAGGGGTCAGACTGCTGAGTGGATATCTGGGGTGTAGAGGGGTCAGAGTGCTGGGGGGATATCTGGGGTGTAGAGGGGTCAGAGTGCTGGGGGGATATCTGGGGTGTAGAGGGGTCAGAGTGCTGGGGGATATCTGAGGTGTAGAGGGGTCAGAGTGCTAGGGGAGGGGGTATCTAGGATGTAGAGGGGTCAGAGTGCTGGGGGGATATCTGGGGTATAGAGGGGTCAGAGTGCTGGGGGGATAATTGGGGTGTAGAGGGATCAGAGTGCTGGGGGGATATAGGGTGTAGAGGGGTCAGAGTGCTGGGGGGATATCTAGGGTGTAGAGGGGTCAGAGTGCTGAGGGGATATCTGGGATATAGAGGGGTCAGAGAGCTGGGGGGATATCTGGGGTGTAGAGGGGTCAGAGTGCTGGGGTGATATCTGGGGTGTAGAGGGATCAGAGTGCTGGGGGGATCTAGGGTGTAGAGGGGTCAGAGTGCTGGGGGGATTTCTGGGGTGTAGAGGGATCAGAGTGCTGGGGGGATATCTGGGGTGTAGAGGGGTCAGAGTGCTGGGGGGATATCTGGGGTGTAGAGGGGTCAGAGTGCTGGGGGGATATCTGGGGTGTAGAGGGGTCAGAGTGCTGGGGGGATATCTGGGGTGTAGATGGGTCAGAGTGCTGGGGGAATATCTGGGGTGTAGAGGGGTCAGAGTGTTGGGGGGATATCTGGGTTGTAGAGGGATCAGAGTGCTGGGGGGATATCTGGGGCGTGGAGGAGTCAGAGTGCTGGGGGATATCTGGGGCGTAGAGGGGTCAGAGTGCTGGGGGGATATCTGGGGTGTAGAGGGGTCAGAGTGCTGGGGGGATATCTGGGGTGTAGAGGGGTCAGAGTGCTGGGGGGATATCTGGGGTGTAGAGGGGTCAGAGTGCTGGGGGGATATCTGGGGTGTAGATGGGTCAGAGTGCTGGGGGAATATCTGGGGTGTAGAGGGGTCAGAGTGTTGGGGGGATATCTGGGTTGTAGAGAGGTCAGAGTGCTGGGGGGATATCTGGGGTGTAGAGAGGTCAGAGTGCTGGGGGGATATCTGGGGTGTAGAGGGGTCAGAGTGCTGGGGGGATATCTGGGATGTAGAGAGGTCTGAGTGCTGGGGGGATATCTGGGGTGTAGAGGGGTCAGAGTGCTGGGGGGATATCTGGGGCGTAGAGGGGTCAGAGTGCTGGGGGGATATCTGGGGTGTAGAGGGGTCAGAGTGCTGGGGGGATATCTGGGGTGTAGAGGGGTCAGAGTGCTGGGGGGATATCTGGGGTGTAGAGGGGTCAGAGTGCTGGGGGGAAAAAAAGAAGGAAGTTCCCCGTTGGGGTTTTTAGGCAGCAATCAGGTGGTCGTGTCATGGGAATGGGAAAGAGTCATAGAAATATTCAACAAAGTGATATATGAGTAGAAAAAATATATTTTAACCACTTGTCATCTGCCCACCGTCAAATGACGGCGGGCAGACGACTCCATTGTTCTGACATCACGTCATATGACGTGATGTCCCTTTAAAGCCGCGGGCGGGCGCGCGCGCGTCGCCGGCGCCGCGCGCGCACCCGCCGCTCCGCGGGGATCCCGTGCGAGTGCCCGGCGGCAACGATCGCCGCCGGGCACACGCGTTTGCTCAGTAACTGAGCTGGGACGTGCAGCTCTGTGTGTAAACACAGAGCTACACGTCCCTGTCAGGGAGAGAGGAGAGCGATTGTGTCCCTTGTACATAGGGACACAATCGGTCACCTCCCCCAGTCACCCCCCCTCCCCCTACAGTTAGAACACTGGCTAGGACATACATTTAACCCCTTCCCCGCCCCCTAGTGGTTAACCCCTTCACTGCCAGTCACATTTATACAGTAATCAATGCATATTTATAGCATTTTTCACTGTATAAATGTAAATGGTCCCAAAAATATCAGAAAAGTGTCCGAAATGTCCGCCATAACGTCGCAGTCCCAATAAAAAAATCGCAGATCGCCGCCATTAATAGTAAAAAAAAAAAAAAAAAAATTCCATAAACTATCCCCTATTTTGTAAACGCTATAAATTTTGCGCAAACCAATCGATAAACGCTTATTGCATTTTTTTTACCAAAAATATGTAGAAGAATACGTATCGGCCTAAACTGAGGGAAAAAATATTTTTTTTATATATTTTTTGGGGTTATTTATTATAGCAAAAAGGAAAAAATATTGCATTTTTTTAAAAATTGACGCTCTATTTTTGTTTATAGCGCAAAAAATAAAAACCGCAGAGGTGATCAAATACCACCAAAAGAAAGCTCTATTTGTGGGAAAAAAAGGACGCCAATTTTGTTTGGGAGCCACGTCGCACGACCGCGCAATTGTCAGCTAAAGCGACGCAGTGCCGGAAGCTTAAATTTTGTCTGGGCAGGAAGGGGGTGTAGGTGCACAGTAGGTAAGTGGTTAATGGATAAAATTCATAAAATACAAATTGGCTCTGGTATTGTGTACATAGAAAGCGACTGCACATGGGGTATGCACTAAATGAACATGACAGACAATTAACATGAATGGTTAACTGATAGGTCAGGTATTTCTGACGCGTTTCAACCCTTCAGTGGGTCTTCTTTGGAGAATAAGGTGCAACTGTAACAACATATATAACAGTAAGACATAATAATAATCTATAATCTATCTTTCACATTTAAATACAAATACATACATATCTTTATCCAAGTATAGTTACCCATTCACAATGTGCAGTTTAGTTAGTGTACAGAGCCAGAGTCAGTCCACAGACAAATTCCTGAATGGGTACCACCGAGACTGGGGGGGCCAGCTCACCGCCAATTCCCTCCGAAGCAGGTAGGGGGGCCTACAGGGGCTCACCGACCCAGAGTGCTGGGGGGATATCTGGGGTGTAGAGGGGTCAGAGTGCTAGGGGAATATCTGGGGTATAGAGGGGTCAGAGTGCTGGGGGGGGGGTATCTGGGGTGTAGAGGGGTCAGAGTGCTGGGGGAATATCTGGGGTATAGAGGGGTCAGAGTGCTGGGGGGGGGGGTATCTGGGATGTAGAGGGGTCAGAGTGCTGGGGGAATATCTGGGGTGTAGAGGGGTCAGAATGCTGGGGGGGGGGGGTGGATATCTGGGATGTAGAGGGGTCAGAGTGCTGGGGGAATATCTGGGGTGTAGAGGGGTCAGAATGCTGGGGGGGATATCTGGGGTGTAGAGGGGTCAGAGTGCTGGGGGAATATCTGGGGTGTAGAGGGGTCAGAATGCTGGGGGGGATATCTGGGGTGTAGAGGGGTCAGAGTGCTGGGGGAATATCTGGGGTGTAGATGGGTCAGAGTGCTGGGGGAATATCTGGGGTGTAGAGGGGTCAGAGTGCTGGGGGGGGGGTATCTGGGGTGTAGAGGGGTCAGGGTGCCGGGGGGATATCTGGGGTGTAGAGGGGTCAGAGTGCTGGGGGAATATCTGGGGTATAGAGGGGTCAGAGTGCTGGGGGGGGGGGTATCTGGGATGTAGAGGGGTCAGAGTGCTGGGGGAATATCTGGGGTGTAGAGGGGTCAGAGTGCTGGGGGGGGGGGGTATCTGGGATGTAGAGGGGTCAGAGTGCTGGGGGAATATCTGGGGTGTAGAGGGGTCAGAGTGCTGGGGGGATATCTGGGGTGTAGAGGGGTCAGAGTGCTGGGGGGGGGGGGGTATCTGGGATGTAGAGGGGTCAGAATGCTGGGGGGATATCTGGGGTGTAGAGGGGTCAGAGTGCTGGGGGGGGGGGGTATCTGGGATGTAGAGGGGTCAGAGTGCTGGGGGAATATCTGGGGTGTAGAGGGGTCAGAATGCTGGGGGGATATCTGGGGTGTAGAGGGGTCAGAGTGCAGGGGGGATATCTGGTCCGTTTACCTGCACTGTCTCCATTGTAGGGGCCCCAGAGCATTACTTTTCCCAGGGGCCCATGATGCTATTAAGACGGCCCTGGGTACAACTGTGCAAGACTGAGAAGGCTGGAAAAGGTAATTTTAATGCGCTTCATTTCTGTTACTTTGTTGCAGTTGATCTGTATGGGGGCATTTCTCGGTCTCATCATCCAATCCTCTGGAGGTAGAACTGAAAAGATCAGACAGCCTGGAAGATGTTCAATGATTTCAGAGGAGTTTCTCGGGTTTCTAGGATATCAAAAGATTGTTTTGTCAATTACATTTTTTACAGCATGAAGGGAGAAAGAAATTGCTTTTTCAATCGTGATTAGAGTCATAATTTGGATGCGAATAAAAAAAAAATATGGGCCGGATTCACATACCTTGGTGCATCTTTATGCCGCTGTAGCGTATCTTCTTCACGCTATGCCGGCGCAATGCAGAGAGGGAAGCATGAAATTCACAAAGCAAATGCTCTTAACTTTGCGCCGGCATAGCGTATATTAGTTGGCGCAAGGCAGCGTAAGTGGAAGTGGGCTGGAAGTGGGCGTGATACATTTTAATGAAGCGTGACCCCATGCAAATGATGGGCCGAGCATCAGACAAGTACTTAAAATGAACTGCGCATACGTGTCGTACCTTGGACGTATCCCAGTGCGCATGCTCACAATCACGTCGAAACAACTGGCTAAGATACGTCGAATCACTTCCTACGACGCGAACGTAACCTACGCCCAGCCCTATTCACGTACTACGTAAACGACGTTCGTTCCCTGGTCCATACCTTTGCATCACTTGCGCCTCCAATATGGGAAATAACTTTACGCCAGACGTAAACCTTACGCAAATCGCTTTAAACATGTGCCGGGCGCAAGTACATTCGTGAATGAGGGACATTTGCATATTTGCATCGAAAATCAATGGGAAGGCCAAATGCGTCCAGCGTAACTATGCGCCCACTATATGCTGGCGTAGGCAAGTTACGTCGGTCAGATGAAGTCAGTTTTTAGGCGTATCATTTATGTGTTTTATTTTCCCGCAAATAGAGCTATCTTGTCCTCCCATCACATTTGATGGCGATCACGTCTGCTTTTTTTTCTTTTTTGTTTTTCTTTTTGCACTATAAACAAAAAAGACCAACAATTTTGAAAAAAATAAGGCCCGATATATTTTACTTTCTGCAATAAAACATATCCAATAAAAAGATTAAAAAAATCTGATTGGTTAGCAAAAATGTTGGGATTCGATTGGGCAGCCATTCATTCCATGGGCCAGTGGCGGCCATTCTTTCCATGGGACGGGGCGGTTATTCATTCCATGGGGCAGGGGCGGCCATTAATTCCATGGAGCAGGGGCGGCCATTCATTCCATGGGGCAGGGCGGCCATTCATTCCATCAGACAGGGGCAGCCATTCATTCCATGGAGCAGGGGCAACCATTCATTCCATTGGGGAGGGGTGGTCATCTATTCCATGGGGCAGAGGAGGCCATTCATTCCATGGGGCAGGGGCAGCCATTCATTCCATGGGGCAGGGGCAGCCATTCATTCCATGGGGCGGGGCAGTTATTCATTCCATGGGGCGGGGCGGTTATTCATTCCATGGGATAGGGGCGGCAATTCATTCCATGGGGCAGGGCGGCCATTCATTCCATCAGGCAGGGGCAGCCATTCATTCCATGGGGCAGTGGCGGTCATTCATTCCATGGGGCAGGGGCGGCCATTCATTCAATGTGGCAGGGGTGGTCCTTCATTCCATGGGGCAGGGGCGGCCATTCATTCCATGTGGCAGGGGCGGCCATTCATTCCATGGGGCAGTGGTGGCCATTCATTCCATGTGGCAGGGGCGGCCATTCATTCCATGGGGCAGTGGTGGCCATTCATTCCATGGGGCAGTGGCGGCCATTATTTCCATGGGGCAGGGTCGGCCATTCATTCCATGAGTAAGGGGCGGCCAATAATTCCATGGGTAAGGGGCGGTTATTCATTCCATGGGGTAGGGGCGGCCATTAATTCCATGGAGCAGGGGGCAGCCATTCATTCCATGGGGCAGGGGCGGCCATTCATTCCATGGGGCAGGGGTGGCCATTCATTCCATGGGGCAGGGATGGCCATTCATTCCATGGGGCAGGGACGGCCATTCATTCCATGGGGCAGGGCCGGCCATTCATTCCATGGGGCAGGGGTGGCCATTCATTCCATGGGGCAGGGATGGCCATTCATTCCATGGGGCAGGGACGGCCATTCATTCCATGGGGCAGGGCCGGCCATTCATTCCATGGGGCAGGGGTGGCCATTGTTTTCATGGGGCAGGGCGGTGTAGGAGTGCTGTATACATGGCCCCGCACACCACCCCAAAGATTCTGCTTGCAGCATTTTTTTTTCCTGTCCCGCAAGCGCACCGCCCCAGTGTGAAAGCACTCAGGCTTTCACACTGAGGAGGCATGAGAGGCGCTTTACAGATGCTATTTTAAGCACTAAAACGTCTGAAAACTGCCTCAATGTGAAAGGGGTCTAACTGACAATTTTGACACTTTTAGGGGCCCAGTGACACTAATACAGTGATCAATGCTAAAAATATGCACTGTCACTGTACTAATGACACTAGCTGGGAAGAGGTTAAACATCAGGGGCGATCAATGGGTTAAATGTGTTTGTAGTCAGTGTTTGTGTGCTGCTTTTACTACGGGGAAGTGATGGATTTTCTTTTCTGCTTTGCAGGGAAAGAAAATCCATTGTTTCCCCCTTGTTGGGACAGAGCTCTGCCCTGTTTACATAGACAGAGCCCTGTCCTGCCTCTCTCCTCTCCGGCACCCACTGATCGGCTTGTGCTGTGTCTAATCTGATCCAGCACAGGAGAGCCACCATACATATAAGTGATGTACTCGGCAAGTGGTTTAAAGAAACAGGACTGCTTTTAAAGCAGAACGTAAGTCCCGTGCTGTACAGGCTCTGCCCCGACCTCTGGCGCTGCCGTTACTGCGCATGCGCACATAGGCTTTGTCCAGCTTTCGGGTCCTGGCAAAGCTGTTGGTGCATCTGTGCAAGAGTGTGGGGGCAGAGGGCCCGGAGAACATCTTACCTAGGCGAGAAACATGGAAGTGCTAAATAAAGAAAAAAAGTGTATAATAATATCTATTGGTAAGAGAGGGGGAGGGGGAGATATTCTTCAGCGCACACAGATGCAGCACATTGGTGGGAACTGTCACAATACAAAGGAAGGCTTTTTGCCTTTTCTATTTGTTGGGACTTTGTTGACCAGCCCAGCACATGTGATGTGAGCGAGCTCTAAGCTCTTATTCACCATATTTGATTTGATGGGGACTCTGATGTAGGGGAGGACTTTGATGGGGACTCTGATGTAAGGGGTGATTTTGATGAGGACTATGATGTAAGAGAGGAATTTGATGGGGACTCTGGTGGAAGGGAGGACTTTGATGGGGACTCTGATGTAAGGGAGGACTTTGATGGGGACTCTGATTTAAAGGAGGACTTTAATGGTGACTCTTATGTAAAGGAGGACTTTGATGGGGACTCTGATGTAAAGGAGGACTTTGATATGGACTCTGATGTAAGGGAGGAATTTGATGGGGACTCTGGTATAAGGGAGGACTTTGATGGAGAATTGCCTTGTGTAGGGCATCTCACTGAATTGAGCATACACGCAATGTCCTAATTTGTGTAAAAAGGGGGGGGGGGGCTTCGGCTGCATTCACCCCGCAGTAGTATGTTGTGATGCGCAGATTTTGCACGCACTTAAGACACGCAAACAAATGCACGTTGTTAGCGGCACTTCAAACACATCATGCAGGATGCACATTTTTTGCGCAGAAATTTTTTTGCTAAAAAACACGGCTAAACGGTTGGCTTAAATGTGCAAAGTTACAAAAAAGAAGTTGCCTTGTTTGTGGCGTGTTTGTCGTACAAATCACAACAATGCATGAAAATCGCACAGAAACGCACATACACCCTACATAGAGCGATAAGATAATATGACATTTTTCAGATAAAGCAAACCAATAGTAACGCTCCCCGATGTTCTGTAACCCTTAGCAACCAGATTCCGTCTTCCAACTGATTAGAAAGAATGAAAACCGTTGCCGGGGGTTACGGCGATCTGTGTTTATTAAACAAACCTCCTTGTGTACAGCCGCTGTGTTCCTTGTTTACTGACATGATTTAATTGACGTAATGTTTACCGCACAGCGATTTCCCGTCTCATCGCGACTCCTCGCAGTGTCGTTTCCATGAGAACATATTTTCAGCTGTCACGGCAAATGTGTGATGTAAACAATCTGCGGCGGAATATGACATGTTATATCACGCACCCCTTCCGTGCCAGAGAAACCCCGCCCTCATTTACCCCCCCCAAAAAAAAAAGTTAACTTGCAGCGCTGCTTTGACGCAACCAATCAGGCGCTGCCTTTTATTCCTCCTCTCCTGTTTACAATATAAACTAATACAAAAAAAAACTAACTTCCAATTTCCAGACATAACAAAGTATATAAATACCTGGAATAAATACATAAAACAAAACAAATAGGGCCAGATTCAGGTAGATTGACACATCTTTCCGGGGGCGTAGCGTATCTCATTTACACTACGCCGCCGTAACTTAGAGCGACAGGTCCCGTATTCACAAAGAACTTGCGCCCTAAGTAACGGCGGCGTAGTGTAAATGGGCCGGCGTAACCACACGTAATTCAAAGTAGGCTGGTAGTGGGCGCGTTATATGTTAATGAATGGTGACCCCTCGGAAATGACGTGCCGAACGAACTACGCATGCGCCGGCCGTGGACGTATCCCAGTGCGCATGCTCAAAATCATGTCGCAAATAGTCAATGCTTTCGACGTGAACGTAACCTACGCCCAGCCCTATTCTGAATCAGCTCACGCAAACGTAAACGACGTAAATGACGTGAAATTCGACGGCTGTTCCGACGTCCATACTTAACATTGGCTGCGCCTCATATAGCAGGGGTAACTTTACGCCGGTCCGACGCCTTATGTAAACGACGCAAATAGATACGCCAGGCGCAACTACGTTCGTGAATCGGCGTACCTACCTAAATTGCATATCTGAAGGAAGGTAACGTGACAAGTGATGCTGCATCTGAAGGAAGGTAACCTGACAAGTGATGCTGCATCTGAAGGAAGGTAACGTGACAAGTGATGCTGCATCTGAAGGAAGGTAACGTGACAAGTGATGCTGCATCTGAAGGAAGGTAACGTGACAAGTGATGCTGCATCTGAAGGAAGGTAACCTGACAAGTGATGCTGCATCTGAAGGAAGGTAACCTGACAAGTGATGCTGCATCTGAAGGAAGGTAACCTGACAAGTGATGCTGCATCTGAAGGAAGGTAACCTGACAAGTGATGCTGCATCTGAAGGAAGGTAACCTGACAAGTGATGCTGCATCTGCTGGTAGGCGCCGTGGCAAGTAACAAGCTGCATCTGGTGTCATGTGACATGGCAAGTGACAGACTCGGAGCTCCCACTGATTCAGCATTATGGTGAGTTGAACGATTTCATTTTATATTACAATGTAATTATAGAAATAATGCGCATCAATCATCCTGACACCATAACAACCATGGTGCCGTGATGATTGAAGCACTAACACCAGCCATCGCCCGAAAAATTACCCGCAAAACCTTTATTGACGTAACTAGAGACCATCTGTACTGTCCTACTGTTCATTCGTGTTTTCAGCAATCTTATCGGAGGGTCATCAAATCTGTTGGTACTCAGGACCCTTCCCCCCCTCCCCCACAGAGGTCGGATATTAGGAACAGAAGAGTGTCATAGGAAAAAGAACAATTGGCAGCGTGCAAAGGGTTAACTGGTCACTACTTGTTTTTCTCGCCCGACGCGGATTAGGACCCGCAGCCATATGGTCATCTCGCCGATATTCTGATGACTCGCAGGTTTTTCTTTAGAAAAAAAAAAGTTTAAGAAGAGCCCCGGAGATAAGCCAATTAGGAAGGGATTACATAAGACAGAAAACCTGATATAGGATAAATATTATAAAGATCTCAATGCCATATACTTATAATAATAATAATTTCAATGTCATAATATAAAGATTTCTACATTCTATAATAACAATTAAAGTCATTTAATAAACATCCCTATGAGGGCTTTTTTATCAGCAGGAACGCAGAGGTACGCGATTACTGCACCTCCAGCATTGAATGTATGTACTGGGGATGGGTGCCGGGGTGTGCAGGAGGGGAAAAATCAAAGTCCTGGATATTAAAGATCTCTACATCATATAATAAAGATCTCTAAATCCAGGGCCGGCCCTACCATGGGTCCCAGTGGGTCCATCGGACCCAGGCAGCACTTTGAGAGGGGCAGCAAATTGAACCACAGCGACCTCTCCTTCACTTCTATTTACCCAGCAAATTGACCACCAAGATTTTTTTTCCCAGCAATTTTGTGTATCATGATGAAAACTGTCCACCCAGGCCGCTCGGCCTGCCCCTATACTACCCTCACCCGCTCCTATACTACCCTAGCCCGCCCCTATACTAACCTAGCCTGTGCATATACTACCCTAGACTGTCTATATACCAGGGCTCAAAATTTCAACCCCTGAGCTACTAGCCAGGTCTCAAGAGTTACTCGCCACCAGTTGCCCCACCTAATTCATACACTGCCCCGTGCCTAATTGCGCTTCTAAACACGCCCTCGTAGATTATCTCATGGAATACTGCTCTGCCTGTGCACGCCTCACCAGACTACTTTTCCCAAGCATGCACCTTTCCTCTTCGGCCACCAATCGCATCAGGGCTCTAAGTGTAGGCACAGATGGGAGGGAGATTGGTCATGCAGCCCTGTCATCACTCGCCCCCAGCTTAAATCCACTCGCCAAATGCTAGCAGGCAAGTGGAAATTTTAAGGGCTGTATATACTACCCTAGTGTGCCCATTTACTACCCTAATCTGTCCACATACTTACCTGGCAGGGGAGACACCATGATCATGAAGGTGGTTCTCCCAGGGCGAGGCTCGGCCATTGCACTCTGGCTGGGCTGATCGTGGTGTCTTCCCTGCCGCTTCTCAGCCTTTTGGCTAAGATCAAGTGTAGTATCTGTTCTTATCAGTTGCCAATAGGTGGTGCTAAACTGACTGTCCCCAGTACTCGGCGAGGGGGAAAGAGATGGCAGTCGGTGGACGCTAAGCCTGTTGGTGTAGAGGCGAAAGCCTTCTGATCGGGGCAGAGAGGCATGAGGTCGAAGCTGAAGGGCCGGGACCCTGGCCTTTGGCCTGGATTCGGTGGTGTCTGCCCCAGTCAGTTGTTCGGTGAGGGAACCTTTGCTAATCCTTTCGGAGAGAGGAGGGTAGTACTTCCCGAATGTAATTAGGTGGGAGAGATGGGGGTTGTGGGTAGTAGTCGCCTGCGGCTGGCTCTCCCCAACCTCTTCTCCTACCTTCCTGGCTGGGAAGGGTGCTGCCGGTCCGGACCGGGGGTCAGGGTCCGTTGAAAAGCCTGTGGAGATAGTGCCCCTGGAGTGGCAGTCCAGGGGTGCCATACATTGCACTGAGTGTTTGAGGGGCACTCAACGTGTGGCACCTTAGGTCACTGATCTCCACATACACCTTTTTGACACCTGCCTCTAGGGCCGAGCCTTTTGGATAGGACCAGAGGAATTTTTGTTCCTGGTCGGAGGGCCGGCCATCGTATTGCACGGTGGCCACTTTCCACTCACCATTCCCACCTTCCTTTTCCCCCACTTTCTTTTTTTATTTTACCCCCTGTCTGTCTTGTTTTGTCACTTTTTTTTGTTGGTGCTTGCACTTTAGTGTGGCGAGTAGGGTGCTGGTCCTCGGGCCTGACTCTGAAAGTCTTGGGAGTAGGTGGACATGGCCTTCTGGCTTAGTTCACCTGCTCTCATGGGGTCTCCCTTCGGGGGAGCCTCACCGAGGAGGGTTCTGTTTCGGCAGTCCCTCCGAGGATGTTAGGCCATGTGGTTTCGGCTGCATGGGCCTTAGTGGGGTCCTAGTGGTTTCGGCTGCTTGGATTCCTATACTCTTTTCCCTGCCAGGAGCCTAACGCCCTGGGGGATCAGAGCTGGGTCCTCTTCGGAGGACCATTGACGATGGCACCCGTCGCAGTTTTTTGTGTTTCACTCTTTATGTGTGTGCACATTTTTTCCTGCACCGGGTGAAGTTTTTGGGTTGTGTTTTGCACGCCACAGGCTTTTTAATAGAAAAATTTCCCTTTCTACTATTCATATTTATATTAGTTTCCCACATAGGGATCCTACTGGGAGGCAACAGCTACTTTATTCACCATAGCGCAGACTCCCCTGTTCTTACACGGGAGAGGATCTGCCGACCGCCACTGGGCAAGGTACTGGCAACACTCCATTTCCTTGCCAGTGGCTCTTTTTAACCTAATGGGTAAATATATATTTTATATACATTTTTTTATATTTTATAATAATTAATATAATAAATATATATTTTTATTTTTTAACTAATATAAATTTACTAATTGTAATATTATTATAATTATCTTATTTAATATTATATATATATATATATATATATATATATATATATATATATATATACAGTGCAGAAAATAAGTTTTTGAACACCCTGCTATTTTGCAAGTTCTCCCACTTGGAAATCATGGAGGGGTCTGAAATTGTCATCGTAGGTGCATGTCCACTGTGAGAGACATAATCCAAAAAAAAAATTCCAGAAATCACAATGTATGATTTTTTTAACTATTTATTTGTATGATACAGCTGCAAAGAAGTATTTGAACACCTGTCTATCAGCTAGAATTCTGACCCTCAAAGACCTGTTAGTCTGCCTTTAAAATGTCCACCTCCACTCCATTTATTATCCTAAATTAGATGCACCTGTTTGAGGTCATTAGCTGCATAAAGACACCTGTCCACCCCATACAATCAGTAAGAATCCAACTACTAACATGGCCAAGACCAAAGAGCTGTCCAAAGACACTAGAGACAAAATTGTACACCTCCACAAGGCTGGAAAGGGCTACGGGGAAATTGCCAAGCAGCTTGGTGAAAAAAGGTCCACTGTTGGAGCAATCATTAGAAAATGGAAGAAGCTAAACATGACTGTCAATCTCCCTCGGACTGGGGCTCCATGCCAAATCTCACCTCGTGGGGTCTCAATGATCCTAAAAAAGGTGAGAAATCAGCCCAGGACTACACGGGAGGAGCTGGTCAATGACCTGAAAAGAGCTGGGACCACCGTTTCTAAGGTTACTGTTGGTAATACACTAAGACGTCATGGTTTGAAATCATGCATGGCACGGAAGGTTCCCCTGCTTAAACCAGCACATGTCAAGGCCCGTCTTAAGTTTGCCAATGACCATTTGGATGATCCAGAGGAGTCATGGGAGAAAGTCATGTGGTCAGATGAGACCAAAATAGAACTTTTTGGTCATAATTCCACTAACCGTGTTTGGAGGAAGAAGAATGATGAGTACCATCCCAAGAACACCATCCCTACTGTGAAGCATGGGGGTGGTAGCATCATGCTTTGGGGGTGTTTTTCTGCACATGGGACAGGGCAACTGCACTGTATTAAGGAGAGGATGACCGGGGCCATGTATTGCGAGATTTTGGGCAACAACCTCCTTCCCTCAGTTACAGCTTTGAAGATGGGTCGAGGCTGGGTCTTCCAACATGACAATGACCCGAATGACACACAGCCAGGATAACCAAGGAGTGGCTCTGTAAGAAGCATATCAAGGTTCTGGCGTGGCCTAGCCAGTCTCCAGACCTAAACCCAATAGAGAATCTTTGGAGGGAGCTCAAACTCCGTGTTTCTCAGCGACAGCCCAGAAACCTGACTGATCTAGAGAAGATCTGTGTGGAGGAGTGGGCCAAAATCCCTCCTCCAGTGTGTGCAAACCTGGTGAAAAACTACAAGAAACGTTTGACCTCTGTAATTGCAAACAAAGGCTACTGTACCAAATATTAACATTGATTTTCTCAGGTGTTCAAATACTTATTTGCAGCTGTATCATACAAATAAATAGTTAAAAAAATCATACATTGTTATTTCTGGATTTTTTTTTTTTTTTGATTATGTCTCTCACAGTGGACATGCACCTACGATAACAATTTCAGACCCCTCCATGATTTCCAAGTGGGAGAACTTGCAAAATAGCAGGGTGTTCAAATACTTATTTTCTGCACTGTTTATATATACTATATATACACACCGACACGACACAAACCTCCAAACAGCAACAGACAACGGAATAAAAGCACCTTGCTTCAGGAAGGGAAAAAAAAAGTCTGACGGGCCTAGTTCCTATCTGATTGCGCCGTGCCGAGTTCTGAGCATGCTCAGAGAGGTGCTGACCATGGTCTGCTTCATGTGCACATGCCCAGTCTGGCCGGCCCTTCATTTGCATGGGGTCACGGCTCATTTCAATGGAACACGCCCACGTCCTTCCCACTTTGAATTACACCGCCTTACGCCTCGGAATTTACATTGCACCGGTGCAAATTTGGCCGAAAATACTACGAGGATACGGCACTTGCGCCTCGAAATTAAGCCGGTCTAACTTAAAGGAGTTGCACTACGCCGGTCCAAAAATGCGCCGATGTACGTGAATCTGGCCCTCTGTCTGCATAAAAGGTCATTTTCAGTTGTAATTATGTCTTTCTATTTTGAACTAACTGCAAGCAGAGTTTCTTACCGTCAGTTTTCCCCTTTTTGTGCTTTTTAACGAGAATCGGTCTTCTCTGGTCTTATGTAACCTTTTTAATTTTTTCACGTTGAAATATTTATTTTTGCCTCATAAAGAAGCTTGTGAGGATCATAAGAGGCTGAAGGAAAAGGGCAAAAAGATAAGGAAATCAGATTGGTGGAGAACAAAGGGTCATGTGTTCCATCACTCTCATGTGGAAGGAAATACACTTAGGCCTCGTACACACGATCGGACATATCCGATGAAAACGGTCCGCGGACCATTTCCATCGGATATGTCCGATCGGGAGTTTGATCCGATGGCGTGTACACACCATCGGATCAAATTCCCCGCCGCCGGACGGCGCGGTGACGCGGCGGTGACGTTGACGCCGCCACGTCACCGCACCAGGAAGTTAAACACTTCCGCGCATGCGCCGAATCCATTCGGCGGCGGCGCGGCGGCGGTGGGGGACGACATGTCTGCTGGTAAGTGTACTAACCAGCAGACATGTCGGGCGGACAGATTCCACCGGATGGATTTCAAAGCATGCTTTGAAATCTGTCGGGTGGAGAAATCTGTCCGCTAGCCCATACACACGAGCGGAGATGTCTGCTGAAACGGTCCATCGGACCGTTTTCAGCGGACATATCCCCTCGTGTGTACGAGGCCTTAGAGAATTCAAGTGGGCTGAGCATCAGATACATTGTTTCATGCCGATTTGTGTCAGTGCAACCAGGATTTTTGACACCCTAGGCGAAACCTCATTTTGCCAACCCCCTTGGCCCCACCCCCTTTACCCTGCCCATGTATACCCAGGGCCGATCCGCCCTATAGGCTCACTATGCAAGGTGCTTAGTGCCCCGCAAAGCTGCAGAGGGCCCCCCAAATTACTAGAGGCCCTGCCTGGTGAGAAGTCATTTTCGGCCTCTCACCCCACTTCTCAACTCGCTGGCTGCATGGGAGAAGAGGTAAGAAGTCAGCACCCCCCACTTCTCACGTTAATGTAAGATGTCATTTCCGACAGCAGAACACCCGCTTTAATGTGACCTGCCACTGTTGGAAGCGCTCCCATCCCCCCCCCCCGCTTCTCAACTTTATTGTGACATGTCATTTTGCTCAGGGCCCCAGGGAGGTCACGATCGGCACTGTGTATACCCCAGCACCCATCAAATGCAGCCTCACCAGCGCCCATCAATGCAGCCTCACTGGCGCCTATCAATGCAGCCTCACCAGCACCGATTAATGCAGCCTCATCAGCGCCCATCAATGCAGCCTCACCAGCGCCCATCAAATGCAGCCTCGCCAACACATATCAAATAGAGCCTCACCAGCGCCCATCAAATGCAGCCTCACCAGCGCCCATCAAATGCAGCCTCGCCAGCACCCATCAAATAGAGCCTCACCAGCTCCATCAAATGCAGCCTCACCAGCGCCCATCAAATAGAGCCTCACCAGCGCCCAGCAAATGCAGCCCCACCAGCACCCATCAAATGCAGCCTCACCAGCGACCATCAAATGCAGCCTCACCAGCGCCCAGCAAATGCAGCCCCACCAGCACCCATCAAATGCAGCCTCACCAGCGCCCATCAATGCAGCCTCATCAGCACCCATCAATACAGCCTCATCAGCGACCATCAATACAGCCTCACCAGCGCCCATCAATGCCCATCAATGCAGCCTCACCGGCGCCCATCAATGCAGCCTCACCGGCGCCCATCAATGCAGCCTCACCGGCGCCCATCAATGCAGCCTCACCAGCGCCCATCAATACAGCCTCACCAGCGCCCATCAATACAGCCTCATCAATATAGCCTCACCAGCGCCCATTAATGCAGCCTCACCAGCGCCCATCAATGCAGCCTCACCAGTGCCCATCAATGCAGCCTCACCAACACTCATCAAATGCAGCCTCACCAGAATGTTTGCTTGCTTTCTATTCATTCGGGAGGCGGAACACAGACCCAGTCCTCCGCCACTGCTGCGCCTCTGACACTATGTGTGAACGGAGAGGTGGCTGCCTGCTGATGCTGAGACTTAGTTGCTTGCTGCAGAGAGAAGAGAGTAGGAACACCATTTGTCAGGCGCCCTAGGCAGCAGTGCGCCCTAGGCGGCTTCCTAGTTTGCCTAGTGGTAGCTCTGGCCCTGAGTGTAACATTTCCAGATATGTATTCTCTAACTCAGAGATCACAGTACTCCACCTGACAATGCCTTCATCTGTTTTTCTCTCCAGAAGGACGGCACCATTTTTGTCCAGGCATCATCCACGGTCACCATCTACTTCCTGGGCTGAGATGCCGTCTCACAATCATGTAACTCATGTAAACTGCTTGTGCAGTTCCCGGATGTGTTCACAAATATCTGACCCAGATCAACCCCCGCTGCAGCCTCTCACATTGTGCCTTGCTACAGAGTTACAAGGTAAGGAATGGGGGAGGGGAGACTGTGGAAATGCTTCCTCCTGCCTGCAGCAGACTGATGACATCATCTCAGCCTAGGCAAAGTCACTGACTGGTGATAAAGGACATCTTTTTTTTTTTTTGGAAAAAAAAGGTGGAGAGAAATGCTGCTGTCACTGTGTGCTGCGATATGTCAGGAATGTCTTCATACAGACTTGTGAAAGGTCCTGTATAACAATGCCAACCTCCCGAACCTCGGACTCCCCTCCTGTATTCCATGTGCAGGATTGTCAGCTCAGCTTTTCCTGGTCAGCAGGAAAGGTCAGTGTTAATGAATGGTAGTAATGGGAAGCGTCCTTCTAGTCAGCATGTGAAATTCTGCAGAGCTTTCTCCTACAGAGACTTGTGAATCTGCGAACCCCAGAGAGCCAGGAATGCACGCCATCCGATATCACCAAGACCACCCATGCTAGGAAAACGAAAATAATACAATACAATATAATCGGGGCTTTTTTTCTCAGAGAATAGGTGCAGGAACTCTCCCTTTTGGACTTACATCGTCTTACCCCATCTTCACCACTACCTACCTCCGAGCACCGTTCCTTGGTCCCACCCCCTACCCACCTCCCAGTACTGCCCCTTTAATTTGTCAAAGATAACAAGAAAAGCAGTCAAATAGATCCCCTGCAGCCAAAAACAATAGACCATCCAGCAACAATAGATCCCCTAGCAACAAGAGACCCCCAGCAGCAACAAAAAATCTCCCCGCAGACAGTATCGATAGACTATCCAGCAGCCAGCTACAGTAGAATTCTCCCTCAACAGTAGATCCTTCCAGGCAACAACTGACTCTCCCAGCAACATAAGACCCACCCCAGCAACAATAGATGCTCTGTCAGCAAAAATATACCTCCTCCGTTACAATGGACTGTCCCGCTGCAAAAATAGATCCCTTCCAGCAACACTATATCCCCCAGCAGCAATCGACACTGTAGCACAACCCAGCACCCCTTGACATCACATACATTCAGTGCTAGAGGTACCGGAACTGCGTTCCCCCGCGTTCCCGCTGAAAAAAAGCCCTGAATATAAAAAAAAAATGTTAAAGATATTTTTATTGAAATTTTCACAAAACCAACAATACAACACATACAAAAATTAAACAACACAGAACAGACAACCAAACTGGTTTGCTCCTCAATCACATCACACCATTATAAACAGCATATGTATATTGAACGTATAAGACAGAGTAGAACGCTGCATACAATCAGGGTAGAAAGGCAGTAGAACCACCTTGTGGGACTGCATATTAAGGTTATTCTATCAAGTGGATAGTAGGATACCACACTACCAACATTATTTTTACGGCTGTATAGGAGATAGGGTCAGGGGGCTAGCCAGCCACCTGCCCCAGATCTTATTGAATGACTTGTTTCTTTTTCTAATTTCAAAGGTAAGCTTGTAGAGCGGGAGGGCGTCATTAACTAGTTTCAACCATAGGCCCCTTGTCGGGGTCGCCGCTCCCTTCCAGGTCAAGAGGATAGATTTTTTAGCATAGAAATATAGGATTCAAAGTAATTTTTTGACCTGGGAGGGAACAGCGAGATCACCGAAGACCCCTAGCAGACAGTTTTTGGGGTCCAGTATATTGGGGAGCCCCGAGGCGGAAGAGAGGAAGGATCCTATACTTCTCCAGAAGTCTTCTACAATGGGGCAAT
Organism: Rana kukunoris; assembly: GCA_029574335.1. NCBI lineage: Eukaryota > Metazoa > Chordata > Amphibia > Anura > Ranidae > Rana > Rana kukunoris. Next base: position 159,047,458 of record CM056059.1, on the reverse strand, counting down.
TCCAAAAGCAGTGAATAAAATCAGCCACCTGCCCACAGCCGCGGAAGCAATCTGCCGAGGCCAGTATGCCCATTCTGTGCATCCTGGCCGGGGTCAAGTGTGATTGGTGGAAAATCTTTAGTTGGATCACCCTGTCTCTAGAGGCTATAACAGAGGTCTTAAAAGTGTCACAGAACTCAGTCCAGTCATCTTCCGTCATGGTAATATCTAAGGATTCCCACTTGCTCTGCGCTGCCTTAAATCTAGGATTAGAGTTCACCGTTAAGGCTAAATAATAGTTAGAGATGAGTTTCGTTCTGTCCGGGGAACGCAGAAGCTTTTCTAGGTCAGGAATCGCAAGTGGACTATCCAAGGAACCGAACTGGGCTCGCGCGGCATGTCTTAGCTGGTAATAAAAGAATAAATATTTGGGGGGCAGATTAAAGTCGTCTTTCAACTGGGAAAAGGATTTAAGGCCTTCTGCGGTATATAGGTGGCATAGGTATTTAATCCCCTTGGATATCCATCTCTGAGGGTCAGGTAAAGAATTAAATTCTGGAAGTGACGTGTTGAACCATAGCGGATTATTTGGAGAGGTCACCCAGTATCCCGGGGCATGTTTGAGAGTCACTGTTTTAAACAGGGATAGTGACGTCTGCAGTACAGTCAGTCCCGGTCCTGGGGGGTATGCCCACGGTATATAATGTTGTGTAGTGTCTCAAACGAAGTGACCATAGCCCCTTCAGTGGTGGTGCACGCATTATTGGGGTCAGGGTGTAGCCAGTCATGAATATTCACCAGTTGGGAAGCTTGGTAATAAAGGTAGAAGTCAGGGAAAGCCAGTCCTGCCAAATGGGAGGGTAGTCTAAGTGTTTCCAGAGCTATTCTAGGGGCCTTACCATTCCACAGAAATGTTATACAGATCGAGTCAATGCTCTTAAACAATGCTTTTGGGATTTTGCATGGGGCATTAGCTAGGACATACAGTAACTTAGGTAGGTATATCATCTTCAAAACATTGGCTCTTCCCATCAGATCCAGAGGTAAGTCTTTCCACTGCTTAGTCTGAGACTGCAGCTGTAGCAGCACAGGGCTCAGATTGTTGGTAATGTACAGGGACAGTGGCAACTGAACCACTACTCCCAAATATCTAAACGAGGTGGTCACTAACAATTTAGAGTCTGGGTGGATTTGAGGGGTGGGTGATTGATCTATGGGGTAGATAATGGATTTCTCCCAATTCACTCTGAATCCCGAAAAGTCCCCAAAGTCAGACACCATTTTTAACACATTAGCTAGTGAGTCCTGGGCATCTGCTAAATACACCAGCGTATCGTCAGCATATAGCGAGATTCGCTCCTCCATACCATTAATGGGCAACCCTTTAAGTAGCGGGGAGATACGTATCCTGATAGCGAGAGGTTCCATGGCCAGGGCGAAAAGCAAGGGTGACAACGGACACCCCTGTCTGGTTCCCCTAGTAATTCGGAAGGTCTCTGTAATTTGCGAGTTGATACGAATACGAGCAAGCGCATGGTATAGAGGAGTCTAATCCAGGCAACCATACGAGGGCCAAAACCATACATTTGCAAGACCCGGAACAGGTATGGCCATTCCACACTGTCAAAGGCCTTGCAAGTGTCCAGGGACACCACAACCCGTGTCGGGAGACAGTCATGTACATAGGACAAGTTATGAAACAGTCTACGTAAATTCATTCTAGTTGACCTGCCCGGGATAAAGCCACCCTGATCACACCCCACTAAGCGAGCAACCACTTTGTTCAGGCGATTCGCTAAGGCCTTAGCCAGAATCTTTGCATCCACGTTTATAAGGGATATAGGGCGGTAGGAGTCACATTTCAAGGGGTCTTTTCTGGGCTTAAGGAGTAGAACAATCAATGCTTCCCTCATCAAGGGGGGTAGCACCCCCTCCTTCAAAGCTGCATTATAAGTTTTAAGTAATAGAGGGGCAAGTAGATTTTGGAACTGCCTATACCATTCCATTGGAAACCCGTCTAATCCTGGCGATTTATGAGCCGGCATCTGTGAGATTGCGAGTAACAGTTCCTCCACAGACAGCGGCTCATCCAGTTCCTCCCGCACCCTGTCTGTCAGTGTTGGAAGAGGTACCTGAGTCAAGTAGTCATCAAGCTGCGCGTCTGAGTAGTCAGCCCTGGAGGTGTAAAGGTCACGGTAAAAGGAAAGAAAGGCCTCTGTTATTTTCTGAGGGACATCACTTACATGGTTTGCTACAGTTAATATCCTAGGAATAGAGATAGGGGTACTCTCCTCTCTTGTAATATACGCGAGCAGGCGACCCGCCTTGTTACCATGTTCAAATGTCTTTTGTGTAACATAGAGCATGCGTTTCTTAGTCAGGTCTAACAGCCTAAGTTCGTACTTCCTGCGATTATTTAGCCATGAGGCCAGTGTGTCGGCATTGGGACATTTAGAGTATTCAGCCTCAGATAACACCATACCTTGCTCAAGTTCTTCAGTGTGTATTTGATTGTTCTTACGCAATATACCCGTAATTGACATAAAGGACCCCCTCAGCACTGCCTTGGAGGCCTCCCAGGCATTGCTGATACCAGTTGAATCCTGATTGAGGGTCCAATAGTCGACCATAGCCTTTTGGCACTCAGCCTGTACCAGCTCGTCCTCGAGCCAATAGGGATTTAACCTCCAGGCCCTAGGGCCTGATTTTGGCAAGAGGAGGAGACCGACCATCAGGGGTGCATGGTCTGATATACCTCTGGGTAGGTATGTGGCCGAATGCACCAAAGATAGTACATCTGATGGAGCAAATGCCATATCTATGCGAGACATAGTGTGGAATGAGTCCGAATGACAGGAAAATTGCCTGTCATCTGGGTGTTTCCACCGCCAAAGTTCCGTGAGAGAGTAAACCTGAGTCCAATCAACAAATGAGGGGTATGGTCTGCCCCCACCCCGCAGGCGGTCCACAGATGGGTCAAGCACAGCATTAAAGTCACCTACAAAAAGTAGGGGACCAGGAGACCTAGGCAAAAGCATTAGGGACAATTTAGAAAGGACCTCTGGTGAAAACGGTGGAGGGATATATACATTCACCAACGTAAAGATTGAAAAAGCTATACGAAGAGTAAGTATAACAAAACGACCCGCTGGATCCGTTTGTACACTCAAAGTCTCGGCCCCCAGAGTCTTAGCTATCAAGACCGAGACCCCTCTTGAGTAATTGGAATAAGTGGCATGGTACAGAGAGGCTAGCCAGGGGCGCTTAAGATATTTAAGCGCAGGGCCCATAAGATGTGTCTCCTGAAGACAGATAATATGAGGCCTATACTTTTTCAGATAGGAAAACATCAGGGACCGCTTGTGAGGTGAATTCAGCCCTCTAATATTCCAAGAAATAATTTTAACTGTGTCAGCCATGAGCATGTGCAAGTAGCATATGAGTATAGCAATAGTAAGCAGTCAATGCAGCCCCCCACAAAATGCAACAATTGCAAGATGGTTGACATATGCAGCATATGAACAGTAAAAAATGACAATAGTAACAAACAGGAGCAAACCTATCCTCCAACTTCCACTCTGGGCGGACATTCCCTGCCGGACAGTCCTGTGGGAAAGCCTCCCAGATCTCCATCCCTACCCACCCCCCACCCAGCTCTGCCAACCCCAACATAGCGAGCATTGGATCCCAAAACAGTGTCCCACTCCCTTCAGCAAACATCTTAGAAGGGAGGTGAAAGTCCTGTGGCCACGCCACCTATTGGTAATGGGGAGAGTGGCAGTTCCATATAAGCTCACAGATGCATTATAATCGTCCCTGAGGTAGGATCCAAAGGGGAGTACGTTTCCCAAAAGGCACTACAGTAAACAGTACTCGTGGCAGTATAGTAACAGTACCTTACATGTAATTCAGCCAGCATTACCGACCAGGATCACAGCAGAATCAACTATCAAGCAGCGGTTCAGGTTTCTCCTGTGTAACAGACCTCTGACATAGGGGAAGTGCAAAGGGCATACTCCCCCTCCCCCTTCGGATCAATCAAGCAGCCAGGTCCCGGCTCTCCAGAGCCCATCTCCCAGGGGATCGCTTGTGGAAAAAGAAGGGGAGAGAGGGAAGAAAAAATAAAAAGAGGGGGGGGGGAAAGTGGGGAGAAGTAAATAGGAACTTCCAAGCCGTCGGTCGCTGGATTAAGTGGGACGATGTCGGGGAAGTTTACCAAATCTTGCATCCAGCCAGGCCATAGCGTCTTTAGGACAGGAGCAAAAATGAGCCTTCCCTTCATGAATGATTCTCAATTTTGCCGGGAACAACATCGCATAGGGGAGACCTTCGTTGCGAAGACGGTCTTTCACTGCAGCAAAGGATACACGCTGACGTTGCACTTCAGCTGAGAAGTCAGGATAGATGGAGATGTTGTAACCATTAAACTTGAGAGGGCCTCTTTCTCTTGCCAGGCGTAAAATAGCCACCTTGTCCCTGAAGTTTAGAAATTTGGCAATAAGGGATCTTGGGGGGGCCCCAGGCTGCGGAGCACGTGGTGGGGTGCGGTGCGCTCTCTCTATTTCAAATGTTCTGGAGAATTCCTCCAACCCGAAAACGTCACGCAGCCATTGGTGTAGGAACCTTTCTGGACGGGACCCCTCAGATTTTTCGGGGAACCCCACAAAACGAAGGTTGTTCCTTCTGGAACGTTTCTCCAAATCGTCCAGCTTGGCCCTTAGGGCCCCCAACTCATCCGTGGTCGTGCGCATAGTGGCAGACAGGGGATGCACTACATCTTCCAGCGAACTGACCCGGCCCTCTACTTCCCCGATCCTATCCCTTAAATTTTGGACATCTTGTTTCAAGAGGGAAAAGTTCACATGGATAGTTTCCATTTGCACAGTAAGGGATGTTTTAACATCTTTAATGGCCACCAGGATCTCTGCTAGTGTGGGTTCAGCAGCCGAGGGGGGGCTAGGGGCTGTAAGGTCCTCCGAGTACCCCAGGGAATCAGGGGAGCTGGATGTTTCAGCCTGGGTGCGGAATAGGGCAGGGACAGATCCACTCACCCCCTTGTAGGAGTCCTGGGCTGCAGATGGAGCAGGCTGCTGCGTGGCCGCGTGTGCTGCTGAAGAATCGGCGCCGTCTTGCTTCTGTGACCGGGTCCGCTGCTCCGCCGTGGATTGGGGCGCCGGGGGCCCGTATTTATTAGTCATCATGCCTGGATCGGGTGCCTGCCGTCCTAAGGAGCAGATCGGTGCCTTTTGGGGTCAAAACGGGTGAAGGATGCCTGTAGGATGGCTGTGAGAAGCAGGAGCTAGGAACTCACGCTGCCTCTCTCATGGAGTCCCGGCCACGCCCCCACCTGCCCTGAATATAATTAGTGATAATTTTGTTGACAAAAATTATTTTCGGCAAAATGTTCATATTCGTCAATTGACGTGAACGTCCGCATGCAAAGCCCCCAGACCACCGATAAGAGCACTGTGTGCATTACAGGCCTCCTCAGACTGTCCAGAGCACTGTGGGCATTACAGGCCTCCTCAGACTGTCAAGAGCACGGTGTGCACTACAGGCTTCCTCAGACTGTCAAGAGCACTGTGGGCATTCCAGGCCTCCTCAGACCATCGTCCAGAGCACTGTGTGCATTACAGGCCTCCTCAGACTGTCAAGAGCACTGTGTGCACTACAGGCCTCCTCAGACTGTCAAGAGCACTGTGGGCATTACAGGCCTCCTCAGACTGTCCAGAGCACTGTGTGCACTACAGGCCTCCTCAGACTGTCCAGAGCACTGTGTGCACTACATGCCTCCTCAGACTGTCCAGAGCACTGTGGGCATTACAGGCCTCCTCAGACCATCGTCCAGAACACTGTGTGCATTACAGGCCTCCTCAGACTGTCAAGAGCACTGTGTGCATTACAGGCCTCCTCAGACCATCGTCCAGAGCACTGTGTGCATTACAGGCCTCCTCAGACTGTCAAGAGCACTGTGTGCATTACAGGCCTCCTCAGACTGTCCAGAGCACTGTGTGCATTACAGGTCTCCTCAGACCACCATCCAGAGTCCCCTTACATCAGTGCCACCTTAAAAAAAAACACCCTCCTTATATTAGAGCCCCCTCTTAAATCAGAGTCCCCATCAGAATTCCCCTTTATATCAGAATATCTTTACATCAGGACCCCCATTACAGTACCCTTACATCAGAATACTCTTACATCAGGGCCCCTTTACATTAGAGTCAGCATCAGAGTCCCCTTATATCAGTGCCACTCTATATTGGAGTCCCCCCTTCCATCAGAGCCCCCTTACATAAGCTTCCCCTTCAGAATCCCCTTATATCAGTGCCCCTTCCATCAGAGTTCACCTACATCAGAGTTCCTATACATCAGAGTCCCCTTCACAATCCCCCTTACATCAGAGTCCCCCTTTCAGAAGGCTGGATAAAATCTTGTAGTGGGCCAAATTTTGGAGACAGATTGACCTGCAGTGAAGGTTCACTTGGTGTTAGATTTACCCCATAGGGCAGGGGTGTCAAACTCAATTTCATCGTGGGCCGCATCAGTATTATGATTGTTTTCAAAAGTGCCGGTTGAATCTGTAATATTAAGTTAGCCCCCCCCCCCCCCCCCCATATAAAAAATGTTTCTTTTTTTTATGCAGTTTGTTAGATCTTTGTTAGATCAGGTTAGATCAATCATTGTTTGCGTTAGATCTCACACAGAAGAAGCAATATTAACAGTTATTTGCTGGGGGGGCTAACCCGTCATCATCCCCCCCTATCAAATTTTCTGGTCAAAAATCATTCAGGCTAATAGATATTCGTTAGATCCAGTAAGATCAAGTGGTTTTAACGTTAGATCTCACATTGTTTCCGAGATATTCCACATAAAAAAAAAGATTTTTAGGTGGTACATATGCATGGACATATGGACGGGTTAGCCCCCCCTTATGAAATTTTCTGTCCGAAAATCATTCAGGCTAATAGATATTCGTTAGATCCGCTAAGATCAAGTGGTTTTAACGTTAGATCTCACATCATTTCAGAGATATTCCACATACAAATACAGATATTGTATGCAACATTTTTTATATGGGGGGGCTAAACCGGCAAAGGTGTAATATTAGATGTCCAGCGAATCCCCTCCCCTTACATTAGATGTCAAGAGCCACCCCACCATCAGAAGTCTCTTCTCCATTTGTCACATACCTGGTAGTGGAGCCCAATGTGCAGGGAGCGACAGCAGGAAGTTGCTCCAAGGTCCTGGCAGGATGCTAGTGGCAAGCTGGGGTAGAGGTACAGCACTAAAGGGACAGGAATCAAGCAGGTGAGGCAGACCGTGCACGCTCCCGCAGCACGCACATGCACGCATGCGCACCGCACGCACGCGCCGGGATTGGATTCTCCTGACATTGTCACTGATGCTGGAACGCCTTCCATGACACCATTACATTACTATCTATCTCTCTTTCTCTATCTCTCTCTCTTTATCTATCTCTCTCTCTCTTTCTCTATCTATCTCTCTCTTTCTCTATCTCTCTCTCTCTTTCTCTATCTATCTCTCTCTCGCTTAATCTCTCTATCTAGCTCAATCTAGCTCTCTCTCTCTCTAGCTCAATCTATCTCTCTCTCTAGCTCAATCTATCTCTCTCTCTCTCTCTCTCTCTCTCTCTCTCGCTCAATCTCTCTCTCTCTCTCTCTCTCTCTCGCTCAATCTCTCTCTAGCTCAATCTCTCTCTAGCTCTCTCTCTCTCTCTCTAGCTCAATCTATCTCTCTCTCTCTCTCTCTCTCTCTCTCTCTCTCTCTAGCTCAATCTATCTCTCTCTCTCTCTAGCTCAATCTATCTCTCTCTCTCTCTCTCTAGCTCAATCTATCTCTCTCTCTCTAGCTCAATCTATCTCTCTCTCTCTCTCTCTGTAGCTCAATCTCTCTCTCTCTCTCTCTCTCTCTCTCTCTCTCTCTCTCGCTCAATCTCTCTCTCTAGCTCAATCTCTCTCTCTAGCTCAATCTCTCTCTCTAGCTCAATCTCTCTCTTTGGCTCAATCTCTCTCTCTCTCTCTAGCTCAATCTCTCTCTATATATATTTCTCTATATCTCTCTCTCTCACTCTCTCCATCTCTCTATCTCTCTCTTTCTCTCTCTCTCTCGCTCTATCTATTTCTCTCTCTCTCTATTTCTCTCTCTCACTCTCTGGATGCATTGCTTGAAAGGGGGAGGACCAGAAGAGGGCTGGAGCTCAGAGGTGCGAGGGCCACATGAAATGGCCTGGAGGGCCGGATTCAGCCAACAGGCCTTGTGTTTGACACCTATGCCATAGGGTATAGACCAGCCATGGTGAACTGTAAAATTAGAAAATATGGGCGGGGTCGGAAGGATGCAGACAATCAAAAAGTCATAAAGTTGAAAAAATAAAGGGTCATTCAGATATTAAACATACTGAGAAAAATAAATAAATTGCTTTTACAGTAAATGGAGTCAGCGGGGAGAAGGCGTCCAGGGCTGGCGATTACGCATTGCGCGGTGAATGTGGAGAGAGACGCCGCGTACCGAGGCTGTTGGAAAGTAGATCAAGCAATATGCTGATCCATATGTTAGAAGCGTAGGCAGGAGCCTGATGGAGCCCTTGTTATCAGTGATGAATAATACATCTGGATGGGATTTTTCCTTTTTTGATCTTTTAGTTTTTATATTTTATTTCTGACAATATCTTTTTCTTTGGAAGTTGTGAGGTGCCTGCTGGGAATATCAGGAGCCGCATCTCCGAGCTCGGAGCAGAGCAGGGATAATTGATGCGGATCGCAGGAGAGGCTCCTAATATAGTATTTTCTAATGAACAGTAAAATCACACAGGCTTCTCCCCGGCAGGAGGAATTAGCAATGGAAATAGGTTACCTGCCACTTAAAGGCATAGCTCCCTGATTTGGAGGGACTGTCCCTGATTTGGAACAAAGTCCCTCTCTGTCCCTCTTTCCTTCTCATGTGTCCCTCATTTTGGTCTGATCTATATAGTTGTATATAAAATGCACTTTTTATCATTCAATTTCACCCCATTTCTAAATTTCCGCATTTGTAAATTTCAAAAGCCAATATAAAGGAACAGTAGTGGTTAAAAAAAAAAAAAAAAAGCACTTGTGGGTTTATCTAATTTATTTTTAATAAAAGTTCTCCTTTAAGGGGGCGTGGCAGGGTGTGTGTCCTATGCCTACATACATTTTGCTAATTGGTGTCCCTCGTTCCCATCTCAAAAAGTTCCTGCCACTTTTTGTTTAGAAGTTGAAGTTCAGCATTTTTGCTAGAAAATTACTTTATTTATTTATATATAGAGAGAGAGAGAGAGAGATAGATAGATAGATAGATAGATAGATATAGATATACATGAAGATGAAGATAGATAGATAGATAGATAGATAGATAGATAGATAGATAGATAGATAGATAGATAGATAGATAGATAGATAGATAGATAGATAGATAGATAGATATACTGGGCCAGATTCTCTGCACCGTCGTATCTCTGTTTTTTTTGCTGGGTATCTATGCGACTGATTCTTCGAATCAGTTACACATAGATTTTGCTTAGATCCGACTTGCGTAAGTCACTTACACCGTCGGATCTATGTTGCAATGTTACGCTGGCCGCTAGGTGGCGTTCCTGTCGATTTTTGCGTCGAATATGCAAATGAGCCTGATACGCCGATTCCCGAACGTATTTGCGCGCCGTCGTCGTAGTTTACATAATTTGCGTAAGCGTACGGTTACCCCTGCTATATGAGGGGTAACCTTGCGTAGGTCCGGCATACGCCATGTTAAGTATGGACGTCGGAGAATACGGCACTTGCTCCTGTAAGTTGTGGCGGCGTAGTGTAAATAGCATACGCCGCCAGATATGAGAATCTGGCCCACTGTATATACACACATAGAAAGATAGATAGAGATATATAGAGCTATAGATATATATATATAGATATATATATATCAGTGGCGGCTGTTGCTCCAATTTTTTTGGGGGGGGCGCAATTGCAGCCTCATTGTGCCGTGCCCCAAATTGTCACCACTGTGCCCCCAATTGTCACCACTGTGTCCCCAATTGTCACCACCGTGCCCCCAATTGTAGCCACCGTGCCCAGTAAAATGCCCCTCTATGTCCCTCGTCCCGCCCTTGATGACGCTCAGCCAATCAGGTTACTGATTACCAGAATCAGATTACCTGATTGGCTGAGACGCCTGTCAGTCTTATCCAAGGAACGCACCGCCTGTAAGTCCCGAGGATAAGCTTCAGGAAGCCGGCAAGCACCTCACAGCCAGCCAGCTGCCGTTATTCAGCTGACCGCGCTCAATGTCCGGCCAGCTGAATAGTGGGCGGCAGCGGAGAAAATATACAGATTCATACAATGCATGAATCTGTATATTTTAGTGGCTGTGAGCGAGCGAGCGGCGCTCCGGCGTCCCTATGTACGCACTGCTCCTGATATATATATATAAATTATGGGCCAGATCCACAAAGCACTTAAGCCGGCGTTTCACGAGATGCGCGGCGTAAGTCTAAATATGACTGACGTAATTTGGATAGACCGCGCATCGTGCACGCAAAAATGCGCTAGACACACCATTGATTTGCTATGCAAAAATGCAAATGAGGGAGATACGGCGATCCACAAAAGTAAGTTTGTGGGGTGCAGACTACGCGCTGTGCGCATCAGCTGCACGTCCGGTCTAAAGTTAGTCCTTATAAAAGCAGCTTTAAATTTGGACAAGACATCTACATGTCAGCTAAAGCAACACCGTTAGAGACGAGCTGAGCAGCCACACTTGCAGGACAACAATCTGTATGCCAACATGCCAGGGGCATCCATGCTCATAGCTATACTACTGACTTTAGATGAGCGCAGAAGGAGGAGGGAACGGAGAAGGGCACGGGAGAGGATATACCGCACACGCATAGACATCTTTGGCATGAGTGATTCTGAGGTGTATCGCATCTTCAGATTCACCCCTCATGCCATCATGGAATTAACCACAACCCTGCAGGAGGACATCACCAGCCCAACACACCTCTCACATGCAGTGCAGCCACTGGTCAAGGTACTGGCAACACTCCATTTCCTTGCCAGTGGCTCTTTTCAGCGTACAAGTGGAGTGGTGGCTAGGATGGCACAATCCTCCATGAGCAGATGTGTGCACCAGGTTATCCCTGCAATCCTCAGACGCATGGCCAACCAAATCATCAGACCCACCCAAGAGGACCTGCGGCTGAAGGCAATGGCAGATTTCTACAGAATTGCCAGATTCCCACACACCATGGGGGCCATTGATTGCACACATGTGGCACTCCAGCCCACCCGTGAGACAGAGCACATATACCGCAATCGGAAGCATTGGCATTCCATCAATGTACAGGTGATAGTCGATGCCCAAGGCCTCATATGGCACGTCCGTGCCGAACACCCCGGATCCAGCCATGACAGCTACATATACAATCATAGCCCCATCCCAACAGAATTCGAACAGAACACCAGCTGGCTGGTTGGTGAGTGACATGAGTGGCAGGCATGACTGTCCCCCCCCCTATGATGCAGATATCACAAGGGGCACATGCACTACTAACATCCTCCTGTCTTTTTCCTTCCAGGTGACTCTGCATATGCACTGGGACCCCATCTCATGACTCCTATCCGGAACTCCCAAACCCCAGGAAAGGAAAGATACAATGAAGACGACGCCCAAACCCGTGCAGTGGTGGAGCGCAACTTTGGCCTCCTGAAGTCACGTTTCCGATGCCTGGATAAGTCTGGGGGTAGCCTGTTGTATTTTTACAGGTCACCAGATTGGAGTGACAGAGGAGGTCTATCTAGTGCTAGAATTATTGCTCTCGTTCTGTGTGCCGTGATACCTCCCAAGTGTGGATTCAAACACCGTTCACATATGCGGGCGCAACTTATGTATGCGTTCACTTCTGCACATGAGCACTGAGGGATGGGGGCGCTTTAACCACTTGGACCTATTCACGCCGATATACGTCAGCAGAATGGCACGGCTGGGCACAATCACGTACCTGTACGTGTCCCTTTAAGTCCAGCTGTGGGGTCGCAAGTGCGCCGCCGGCGGCACGCTCGCAACCCGGTCCGAAGCTCCGTGACCGAAGCTGAAGAACGGGGAGAGGTGAGTGTAAGCACACCTTCCCCATTCTTCATTGTGGCAGTGACAGTGATCGTCTGTTCCCTGATATAGGGAAAGACTATCACTGACGTCACACGTCCAGCCCCGCCCCCCTACAGTTAGAAACACATGAGGTCACACTTAACCCCTACAGCATCCCCCTAGTGGTTAACTCCTAAACTGCTATTGTCATTTTCACAGAAAACAGTGCTTTTTTTATAGCACTTTTTGCTGTGAAAATGACAATGGTCCCAAAAATTTGTCAAAAGTGTCCGATGTGTCCGCCATAATGTCGCAGTCACGAAAAAAATTGCTGATCGCCGCAATTAGTAGTAATTAATTAATAAGAATACAATAAAACTATCCCCTATTTTGTAAATGCTATACATTTCGCGCAAACCAATCGTTAAACGCTTATTGCTATATTTTTTTTACCAAAAATATGTAGAAGAATACGTATCGGCGTAAACTGAGAAAAAACTTTTTTATATTTTTTTGGGGATATTTATTATAGCTCTATGTTTGTTTATAGCGCAAAAAATAAACACTGCAGAGGGGATCAAATACCACCAAAAGAAAGCTCTATTTGTGGGGAAAAAAGGACGCCAATTTTGTTTGGGAGCCACATCGCAGGACCGCGCAATTGTCAGTTAAAGCAACACAGTGGCGAATCGCAAAAAGGGGAAAGGTCTATAACCTGCATAATGGTCCAGGTCTTAAGTGGTTAAAAAAAATTGATAACTGACAAGTTTGTTTGCATGAGATCAGCTGTGATTGGACACAGCTAATCACATGGTAAAGGGCCACTGTAATTGGCGCTTTACCTTGATCTTTGTCTATGGAATAGAGCGGTCACAGAGTGTGCCCGATCAGCTCTCCAGGGGGGGCTCACGGGAGGCATGTTCTGGGAGGGCGTCCATGGACAGCGTCTCATCTCAGCAAAACCCCCCAATAGATTCTCTCAGGTGTATCCCAGCAGAGTCCCCCTCCCCCCATGAACTCTGTCATCCCTACAGTTAGCTCTAATTTACTCTGTCTCCTCCGCTCTCCTCGCACTCTGAGAATATGATATTTAAGCCCCCAGGCGGGCCACCCATCGTGCATGGTGAGCCAGCCGCGTCAGGCATTGCTTGGGCGAGCGGGGAGCTCTGAGCAGACGCTGGGGGTGGGAAGATGATAACGCTGGGCTATCAGGCTGCTGATGAGTCAGTGAACCCCCCCCCCCCACTCGCTCTGGACCGAGGCCTCGTCTTGATGTGGAGTCCCTCTGCAACCAATTATTTGACTAAGCCGGGAAAAGGGAATCTCTTCATCTTCTGCTATCTACATTTTTCATCGTTACATCGATGAGTAATTTTATGGTTAATTCATCACTCGGAATGCGGCTTCTGTTATTTTCCTGTGGATTCTCCCTGCACCCTCAAAGCGGAGGATCAGCCAGTGGGCATTGGCAGCGGGATCAGGCATTAGCAGTGGGATCTGGCATTGGTAGCGGGATCGGGTAGGGGTATTGGGCATTGCCAGTGGAATAGGGCATTGACAGCAGTATTGGGCATTGCCAGCAGAATTTGGCATTGCCAGCGGGATCGAGCATTGATATCGGTAATGGGCATTGCGAGCGGTATCGGGCATTGACAGCGGGATCAAGGAATTTGCAGTAAGATCGAGCATTGACAGCGAGATCAGGCATTTACAGCAAGATCGGGCATTGACAGCGGGATCAGGCATTTGCAGAAAGATCAAGCATTGGCAGCGGGGTTGCTCTTAAGCAGCGGGACCGGGCATTGACAGCAGGATCGGGCTTTGGCATGTTGATGGGGGGTTGGAGGAATTGGGAAAGGCAAGAAATATGATAAATTATTATATGAAAAAGATAAATTATTTAATAAAATAGCCTAGGTAATGAAAATGAAATGGTTTTAAAAACAAATTTAATTAGCATGTTGATGGGGGGTTGGAGGAACTGGGAAATGCAAGAAATATGCAGAGTAAAAAAAATATATAAAATAAATTGTAAAATAAAAATAAAATAAATTCAAAATTAAATAAAAAAAATAAAATACTACATTGTAAAATAGCCTATGTAATGAAAATGAAATGTTTTTTTTTTTCCAAAAAATTAAATTAGCATGTTGAGTTGGAGGAACCGGGAAAGGCAAGAAATATACAGAATAAAAAAATAAATTGTAAAATAAAAATAAATAAAATTATTTAAAAAATAAAAATAAATAAAATAATTCCAAAAATAAAAATAAAAATCAATTAAAAATTAAATTAAATAAAGTAAAATACTACATTGTAAAATAGCCTATGTAATGAAAATGAAAAGGTTTTCTACAAAAATGTAATTGGCGTGTTAATGGAGGGGAGGGGGAGGAAACTAGAAAGGCAAAAATATGCTGAATAAAAGATAAATGAATTAATAAAATAAAGTAAAATAGCCATGTAATGAAAATGAAACAGTTTTAAAAAAAAAATTCAATTAGCATGTTGATGGGGGATCGTAGGAACTGGGAAAGGCAAGATATATGCATAATAAAAAATAAATTGTAAAATAAAAAATAAAAAAATAATTTCAAAAATTAATTAAATAAATTCAAAATGGAAAAAAAGTAAAATACTACATTGTAAAATAGCCTATGTAATGAAAATGAAAAGGTTTTATACAAAAATTCAATTAGCATGTTGATGGGGGGTTGGAGGAACTGAGAAAGGCAAGAAATATGCAGAATAAAAAAATAAATAAAATAAACTGTAAAAAAAATAATAATAATAATAAATTAAAAATTCTATGAAAAAAGTTAAATACTACATTGTAAAATAGCCTATGTGATGTAAATGAATTTAAAATAAAATAAAATTCATATAGCATGTTGGGGGGTTGGAGGAACTGTGAATCACAAAGAAATATGCAGAATAAAAAATAAATAAAATAAATTCAAAAACATAAATAAATAAAATAATTTCAAAAATAAAAATAAATGAAATAAATTCTAAATTAAATTAAATAAAGTAAAATGAAAATGAAAAGGTTTTATACAAAAAATCAATTAGCATGTTGATGGGAGGGGGGGGGGGGGGGTTGGAGGAACCGGGAAAGGCAAGAAGTATGCAGAATAAAAAATAAATAAAATAAATTCAAAAACATAAATAAATAAAATAATTTCAAAAACAAAAATAAATGAAATAAATTCTAAATTAAATAAAGTAAAATGAAAATGAAAAGGTTTTATACAAAAAAATCAATTAGTATGTTGATGGGGTTGGAGGAACTGGGAAAGGCAAGAAGTATGCAGAAAAAAAATATGAAAATAAATTGTAAAATAAAAATAAATAAAATAATTTCAAAAATATTTTTCAATTTATTTAATTCAAACAATTTAAAAATTCAATGAAAAAAGTAAAATACTACATTGTAAAATATAAAAGAGATAGTGCATAATTAAATTCCATAAATCAAGAAATCATCCAAGTGATCTTCAAACGTGACTTATAGTTGATACATGCAGGTGGTGAACGTGGAATACAGTGAGACCTCCACCAATATTAGAAATGGCTGCTCACCTCACAATATGGACACTCAGGCCCAGATTTACATACAATTAGATTATCTCAGAGTATCAGAAATACTCTACGCCGCCGTATTTCACCTGGCTCTACGTGGAATCCCGGTAGATTTTGTCCAGTAAACTACGGCAGCGTAGTGTATTTCTCCTGGCGCAAGCCATCTACGCGAGTAGGGGGCGTGAAGCATTTAAAAAAGGCGCGTTCCCGCGGCGATCGAACTGCGCATGCTCCGTTCAGAAATTTCCCGCCGTGCATTGCGCGAAATCACGCCGTTACGTCATTCGTTGTTTGAGTAGCGTCGTTTACGGACATTTCTATTCCCGAACGAGTTACGTAAAAAAAAAAAAAATTTAATTCGACGCGGGATCGACGGCCATACTTAACATGGGCTACGCACCGTTAGACCAGCAAATAGCTGGTCTAACAGTACGTAGCAAAAAAATGACGTAAGCGATTGCGAAGACCACTCGTATCTTCGTGGATCGCCGTAAAAAGTCATTTGCATATCCCGACGCTGAAAACGACGCGGACTCCTCCCAGCGGCCGCAAAAATATCGCAGCGTAGATCCGAAGGCTTACGAAGACGTAAGCCTCTCGGATCGAAGCCCAAAGCCGCCGTATCATGGTTTGAGGATTCAAACTAGTGATACGGCGCGCGAAATTTGAAATTACTCCTGTCTAACACCAGTTAGACAGGCATAATCGCTCTGTGAATCTGGGCCTCAGTTAATAAAGGGTCATAAGCACTTTTCCCATATGGGTAAAATCCAGGCTTATATTACAGTACATTGTAAAATATGTAATAAAAATGAAATGTTTTTTTCAAAAAATTCAATTAGCATGTTGATAAGGGGTTGGAGGAACTGGGAAAGGCAAGATATATGCAGAATAAAAAAAATAATTAAAATAAATTGTAAAATAAAAATAAATAAAATAATTTCAAAAATAAAAATAAATTAAAAATTAACATTAAATAAAGTAAAATACTACATTGTAAAGTAGCCTATGTAATGAAAATTAAAAGGTTTTATGCAAAAATTCAATTAGCATGCATGTTGATGGGGTGGGGGGGGGGGGGGGTTGGAGGAACTTTGAAAGGCAAGAAATATGCAGAAAAAAAATTGTCAAAAAATTATAATAAAAATAAAGTAGAATAAAATACAAAAATAAGGTAAAAAACAAAACAAAACAAAAACTTCAGCTTCAACATGAAACAATTTGACTGATGCAGGGTCTTCTGAAGAACTGGTAAAGATATATCGCTAGTCACCAATCTCTCGCCCTTTTACTTGCGGCTCTCACAGATCTCCAAAGCTCCCCGATTACAGTCGGGAACCTGACCTCGTTTTCTGGAATATACGATATAAAGGTTTTCCAGCATGGTACATGTAGGACAGGGGAAGGTGGGGAGGGCATTAAAAGTGGAGCATTCCTTAAAGTAGTCAGGGGGCCACATTAGAGGCAATTCCAGAGCATTCAATAAAGCCTAGAAAAAAAAAAAGTTATAAAATTAAAAGAAGAAAAGTTTTAGAAAAGACTTGCAGCACAATTTCTTTCATGATAGTTTCCCAGACAGCGGCGGTGGCGGCAGCGGCAGCGGCAGAGAAGAAATCCGTCTGAAAAGTTTCTGGCCGTCCTTCTCGCCCTCCGCCACCCCTCCTTTGCGCGCTGACCCTGCAAGAACGGTTTGTCACACTGGCAGGTTCTGGATAATTGAAAAGGAAAAGCTGAAGTGTGCTGCGAGGGAGCCGATTCTTCATAAAGTGAGTGTGTGTGTGTGGGCCGCGACAGCGGCAGCGGCACGGGCAGGCCGGCTCTATGGGGAAAAAGAAGGAGCGGGGAGACGGCGGCAAAGGTGGAGGTGACAGCGATGCCTACAAGTGACTGATTAGCTGGAGTCGGGAAAGGCTCTCCTGTGATTTTACAGCAGTTGCCCTCCTTTATCAGAGTTGCTGAAAAGAGAACTGTAACCATTTTACCTTCTGCATGCACTACGTATTTACGTAAATTGTTAAAGAAATATATAAATATATATATATATATATACACATACAGTAAAACCTTGGTGTGTGAGCATAATTCGTTCTAGAAACATGCTTGTAATCCAAAGCACTTGTATATCAAAGCATTTTTTTTTACAGGGTATAAAAGAGAAGAGAGGCTCCTCTAAGTGTAGCAATAAGTTGATAAATGTTGTACCTTCATTAACCACTAAAGACCCGGACCATTATGCAGCTAAAGGACCTGGCCAGTTTTTGCGATTCGGCACTGCGTCGCTTTAACTGAAGATTGCGCGGTCGTGCGATGTGACTCCCAAACAAAATTGGCGTCCTTTTTTTCCCACAAATAGAGCTTTCTTTTAGTGGTATTTGATCACCTCGGCGGTTTTAATTTTTTGCGCTATAAACAAAAATAGAGCGACAATTTTGAAAAAAAAAATATATTTTTTACTTTTTGCTATAATAAATATCCCCAAAAATATATAAAAAAAAACAATTTTTTTCCCTCAGTTTAGGCCGATATGTATTCTACCTATTTTTCGTAAAAAAAATATTGCAATAAGCGTTTATTGCTTGGTTTGCGCAAAAGTTATAGCGTCTAGTAATGGCGGCGATCAGCGATTTTTACCGGTACTGCGACCTTATGGCGGACACATTGGGACCATTGGCATTTTTATAGCGATCAGTGCTATAAAAATGCATTAATAACTATAAAAATGCCACTGGCTGGGAAGGGGTTAACACTAGGGGGCGAGGAAGGGTTAATTATGTTCCCTGGGTGTGTTCTAACTGAAGGGGGGGTGGGACTGACTTGGGGAAATGACAGATCGCTGTCCATACATTGTATGAACAGACGATCAGGCATTTCTCCCCCTGACACACAGCTCCCGGTTCTCGGTCTGTTAGGCAGCGTACACACAATCGCAGACCAGTTTCAGCGGAGATGTTCGATCGTGTGTACGGCCTATCGGACCGTTTTCCAGCGGACCAAAGTTTCAAAACATGCTTTAAAACCTGTCCGCTGGAAACCTGTCTGTCGGACAGGTTTGATGGTTAGTACACAAAAGCATTGGACCAAAAACCCGCACATGCTCAGAATCAAGGCGACGCATGCTCAGAAGCATTAAACTTCGTTTTTTTCATCACGTCGTTGTGTTCTACGTCACCGCGTTCTGATCCGATGGGATTTTGGTCCGATGGTGTGTACGCACATCAGACCAACAGACCACTTCAGCCTGGTCCGATGAAAACGGTCCGTCGGACAAGTTTCATCGGACATGTCTGATCGCGTGTACAGGGCCTAACGAGCGATCGCGGGTGCCTGTCGGTGATCGTGCCCGCCGGGCACTCACACCGGAACCAGGGCTAGCGGGGGGGGGGGGGGGCGCGCACGCACCCCTATTGGCTTATTCGCAAGATGATGTATAGTTACGTGATCTTGCGCAGCCGAGCCGACCTGACACCGTATAACTGCGGCGGCTGGTCGGCAAGCAGTTAAATGTAACCATATTGCTACACTTAGAGGCCCCCCGCTTCTTTTTTATACTCAGTTGTGACATGACAATACTCTTATATCAAGACATCGCTTGTATATCAAGGCAAAATGTATTAAAACCTTTTGCTCGTCTTGCAAAACGCTCTCAAACCAAGGTTTTACTGTGTATATATATGTTAACTGAATGACAGTTTGATATGTGAATAATAAACAATTGTCTTCTTAGTTTAATTTAAAAAAAACATTCAATTTTTTCCCCTTTTTTGTTACATGTCGAGGCTTCTGGTCTTTTGTGCCACCCAGCAGGCGGGCGCACACCCGTTATGACTGTGTCCACGGGCCACGCGGACTCGATGTCCACCAGTGTCCCGCGATCGTGTCACAGAGAGGCAGAACAGGGAGATGCCTATGTAAACAAGGCATATCCCTGTTCTGCCTAGTGACAGGACACTGATCTACTGCTCCCTGTCATCGGGAGCAGTGATCACTGCTGTATCACTTGTAGCTCAGCCCCCACCCCCAACACAGTTAGAATCACTCCCTAGGACACACTTCACCCCTTCATTGCCCCCTAGTGGTTAACCCCTTCCCTGCCAATGTCATTTACACAGTAATCAGTGCATTATTATAGCCCCGATCAATGTATAAATGACAATGGTCCCAAAATAGTGTCAAACGTGTCCGCCGCAATATCGCAGTCACAATAAAAAAAAAAAAAGATCACCGCCATTACTAGTTAAAAAAAAAATTATAATAAAAATGCCATAAAACTATCCCTTATTTTGTAGATGTTATAACTTTTGCGCAATCGAATCAATAAACGCTTCTTGCGATTTTTTTTTTTTTTAACCAAAAATATGTAGAAGAATACGTATCGGCCTAAACTGAGGAAAACATTTATATATACAGTGCAGAAAATAAGTATTTGAACACCCTGCTATTTTGCAAGTTCTCCCACTTGGAAATCATGGAGGGGTCTGAAATTGTCATGGTAGGTGCATGTCCACTGTGAGAGACATAATCCCAAATTTTTTTTTCCAGAAATCACAATTTATGATTTTTTTAACTATTTATTTGTATGATACAGCTGCAAAGAAGTATTTGAACACCTGAGAAAATCAATGTTAATATTTGGTACAGTCGCCTTTGTTTGCAATTACAGAGGTCAAACGTTTCTTGTAGTTTTTCACCAGGTTTGCACACACTGGAGGAGGGATTTTGGCCCACTCCTCCACACAGATCTTCTCTAGATCAGTCAGGTTTCTGGGCTGTCGCTGAGAAACACGGAGTTTGAGCTCCCTCCAAAGATTCTCTATTGGGTTTAGGTCTGGAGACTGGCTAGGCCACGCCAGAACCTTGATATGCTTCTTACAGAGCCACTCCTTGGTTATCCTGGCTGTGTGCTTCGGGTCATTGTCATGTTGGAAGACCCAGCCTCGACCCATCTTCAAAGCTCTAACTGAGGGAAGGAGGTTGTTGCCCAAAATCTCGCAATACATGGCCCCGGTCATCCTCTCCTTAATACAGTGCAGTCGCCCTGTCCCATGTGCAGAAAAACACCCCCAAAGCATGATGCTACCACCCCCATGCTTCACAGTAGGGATGGTGTTCCTGGGATGGTACTCATCATTCTTCTTCCTCCAAACACGGTTAGTGGAATTATGACCAAAAAGTTCTATTTTGGTCTCATCTGACCACATGACTTTCTCCCATGACTCCTCTGGATCATCCAAATGGTCATTGGCAAACTTAAGACGGGCCTTGACATGTGCTGGTTTAAGCAGGGGAACCTTCCGTGCCATGCATGATTTCAAACCATGACGTCTTAGTGTATTACCAACAGTAACCTTGGAAACGGTGGTCCCAGCTCTTTTCAGGTCATTGACCAGCTCCTCCCGTGTAGTCCTGGGCTGATTTCTCACCTTTCTTAGGATCATTGAGACCCCACGAGGTGAGATTTTGCATGGAGCCCCAGTCCGAGGGAGATTGACAGTCATGTTTAGCTTCTTCCATTTTCTAATGATTGCTCCAACAGTGGACCTTTTTTCACCAAGCTGCTTGGCAATTTCCCCGTAGCCCTTTCCAGCCTTGTGGAGGTGTACAATTTTGTCTCTAGTGTCTTTGGACAGCTCTTTGGTCTTGGCCATATTAGTAGTTGGATTCTTACTGATTGTATGGGGTGGACAGGTGTCTTTATGCAGCTAATGACCTTAAACAGGTGCATCTAATTTAGGATAATAAATGGAGTGGAGGTGGACATTTTAAAGGCAGACTAACAGGTCTTTGAGGGTCAGAATTCCAGCTGATAGACAGGTGTTCAAATACTTCTTTGCAGCTGTATCATACAAATAAATAGTTAAAAAATCATAAATTGTGATTTCTGGAATTTTTTTTTGGATTATGTCTCTCACAGTGGACATGCACCTACGATGACAATTTCAGACCCCTCCATGATTTCCAAGTGGGAGAACTTGCAAAATAGCAGGGTGTTCAAATACTTATTTTCCGCACTGTATATATATATTTGGGGATATTTATTATAGCAAAAATTTAAAAATTTTGTTTTTTTTTCTAAATTGACGATTTTTTTTTTTGGTAGCGCTACCCCCGAAAGAGCTGCTGATTGATTGTTGGGATCGGTACATTAAGTTACCCTAGCGTTGTCTAGGGGTGTAATGCAGGAACAAAGTAGTGAGCGGAGGTCCAGACAGTCAATAAAGGTTTTTCCAATGCTTTATTTCCAGGCCAACATCAACTTCAGTTAGGAAGGAAAAAAAAAGATTGATGAAAGAAGAGGAGAACTTGCAGTGTCAGGCCTGGATATGAACAGGCAAGCCTGCCTTCAGTAGTACCAATTTGTAAACTCGTCGCCACTCCTCTGGCCCGCCATCAGGAATTATGGGGCCCCTTACACAGCTTCAGGCATGGACCCCCTGGAGAAGCAGGGGGCTGCCGTGAATTGAGAAGCAGGGGGGGGCCCCTTTACAAAAATAAGAAGAAATAAAGATAAATATATTAAAAAAAGGGGGTAGCCATCCGGGGCCCTGGGGACCTCTGGGCCCTTTAATAAAGAGAAAAAAAGAGAGAGAAAAAATATATATATATATACTGTATATATATTTTTTTTTAAAAAGGGTGGTTGCCATCTGGGGCCCTGGGGACCTCTGGGCCCTTTAATAATTTTTTTTTTATATAAAAATAAATTACAAAAAAAAGGGGGGTTTCCATTCGGGACCTCTGAGTGCTTTAATGAAAAGAAACATCTGGGCCCTTTAATAAAAAGTAAAAAAAAATAAAAAATTATATATATATAAAAATAAAAAAAATAAAAAAAAAGGGGGGGGGGGTTGCCTTCCAGGACCTCAGGGCCCTTTAATAAAAAAAAAAAAATATATATAAACCAAAAAATTAAAATAAATAAACATTTATAAAAAAAAAGAGGGTTTGACACATGGGGCTCTGGGGACCTCTGAGCCCTTTAATAATATATATATATATATATATATATATATATATATATATATTTTTTTTAAGGGGGTTCCCATCCGACCCCCTGGGCCTTACAGGTGTACTGCCTGTACCCCCCTGATGGCGGCCCTGCCACTCCTGCCTGAGTGGGTGAAGTGCCCACGGACAGGTTTTCTTTCTGTAACCTGGCAGCCAAGGCATCACTTTAGATCAACGCTTTTCAACCAGTGCGCCGTGGCACACTGGTGTGCCGCGAAGAGTCGCCAGGTGTGCCGCGGCAAAATGACCCCAAATATTGGCAGCTATGGCTGCTATCTAATGTAACACTACTGCTGGGCACTTCGTTATCATTTGACTTTACAACGGTGTTGGTCCGCTGTGTAAAACTAATTTCCCGGCACTCAGGAAGCTGTGCTGGCTGTGCGGGCCTCCCGACCGCGTCTTGCCAACCGAATACGTCATAGGTTGCTATGGGAGGGTCAGACGCACGCACTGCTTCTGTGACGTGAGAGCCACGGGTACCGTCCTGAACTCTGCCTGGCACGCTTTTCCCTGAGGGGGAAGAAGAAAGAGTAGAGCCACCGTGACCGACACTGCTCCCCTGCCCGCAGACATTGCCACCCGCTCAGAGAGGGAGAAGGCCCTGAAGCTGAATGAGCAGCACCAGGCCATCCTGTCTCATATACTGAGGGAGGAGGACAACAAGTACTGCGCTGACTGAGAGGCCAAGGGTAAGGTGGTGAGGGGGGCTCTGCTATGAATAACCAGCTGTCTCAGTCACTGACACCCAACATCCTCCATTCATGTCTACAGCACTCTTGATCTGATTGGTTGTTGTGCAGCTCTGACAGTTCTTCTTTCAGTGTATGTGTACACATGTCTGTTAGTGTGTGTGTGACAAAAGTAGTTCTGATGGTACAGGAATAGGGGGGTCAGTATTAAAAGTAACATACATACAGACAGATGCGCACGCACACGTACAAACACACACAGTGTGTGTGTTTGTACGTGTGTCTGTTTGTGTGCGTGCACATCTGTCTGTATGTATGTTACTTTTAATCCTGACCCCCCTATTCCTGTACCATCAGAACTACTTTTGTAGGGTTTGAGATAGCAGCAAGGACTGCTGCTCCTCTGAAAAGCAATTTGTGTTCATATCGCTTTTCAGGGGCATTTGTCAGCCAGTAAAGAGGCATATCTTGCCTCCTCACCACCTGTTTTAAGCCCGTAAATGCAATGCACACAGTTGCGGGGTAGTTGCAGTGCAGCCCCATTCACCCTGGGTATACCTCCAGCTGCAGCCACAGAATGTTTACACCCCCAGCTGTTGCCTCTGCAGCTAAAGGGGCAAAAGTTGGGGGTGGTCAAAACAGCTCAACCATGTGGTTTTACTGCCCCTCCAGCCTGACATGTGAACAAGCTCTGTGTGGATGCGTGCTGCGTGTAGGGCAGCCTATTCATTTCCCTACCCGCAGTAATGCGGGGAAAGAAGTTCCCGACCCTCTTTTTTAAATTGTGCCATAACAAAAGCAACCCATGTTTGCCAATGGATGGGGCACCATTAACAATTAATGGCACCCCTAAAGAGCAGAGCATTTGTCTGTGTGTCAAGAACGAGCGCAATTTTGCGCGTGTTCCGCAACACACATCGAAGTGAACCAAGTCTTGGACAGGGGTGCCTCAAGACTGAAAATACTTTTCAAGGGCGCCCCGACTGGAAAAAGGTTGAGAAACACTGCTTTAGATGTCTGGGAGGCAGGGGTGGACTGACAACTCATGGGGCCCCCGTGCAATAGAAGATTATGGGTCCCCCCGGGCTTACAGATGGTCACCATGCCAGAAGGCATTGCATAGGCAGGGCAGCTAAAATCTCAGGATTTTAACATCAAAAGCATGTCGGTTTTGGACATATCAGGGACAGATGTAAAAAAAAACACAGATTTTTACATACTGTCCCTGGTTTTATTGAGCCTGGCAACCCTGGTGGGCCCCCCTGGTGGCATGGGGCCCTCGGGCAGTGCCCAAGAGTCCCAATGGCCAGTCCGCCCCTGCTGGGAGGAACAGGTCTTTCACACAGACCTGGCTCTAGAGCCTCTGCCACAGGACAATTACTTTACATGAGATAGGTGAATGAACGAATCCTCCCAGTAGATTCTAGCACAGGTCACCGGGAGACAGTAAAGCGTACCTGTCAGCATCCCAGTCACCAGATCCCCGATTGGTTCGTTCAAGCCCTGTTGGACAACCTGCCTCCGGGTTCCCCTCAAGCCGATCCCCCAATCACACGGCACCCAGCCTGGGATCCTCTCAATAGGACTGGGAACCCAGTAGGTCACTGGGGTCCCGTTTCGCCTCCGGTTGAGGCTCGGTGAAGCCTGTAAGCTTGGCCAGGTGGGCCACGCCGGGGGGGGGGGGGGGTCCATGGATACACGCACCCTAAAGGTGGATGCTGCACCTGGAACCGGGACTCCGCAAAGATTCTTGAGCACATGACATCTGTAACAGATATACCCCTCCCCAGCATGCCCCGCGAGGGAAGAACTCCTCCAATTGGCTGCTGGGGAAGACTTGCTCTGCCAGAAACCCCTCTGGCGCCAACTGTCGACCAGAGATGATACTACATCCCTAGAATGCAGACTGACCCAGTGGACCTTCTGGAATGACAGAGGTCACAATTTAGGAAAATCATGACTGGGAGCAATGTAACTCTCCCAGTCCAACTAACTTTAGCGTAGTGCCCATACTGAAATGTTTATAGCGCAAAAACTAAAAAACAGCAGAGGTGATCAAATACCACCAAAACAAAGCTCTATTTGTGGGGAAAAAGGATGTCAATTTTGTTTGGGAGCCACATCGCACGATCGCGCAATTGTCAGTTAAAGCGACGCAGTGCCGAATCGCAAAAAAAAGGCCTGGTTATTGGGCAGCCAAATGCTCCAGGGCTGAAGTGGTTAAAGCAAAAGATCAGATTTTTTTTTTATCTTTTTCTTTTAAAGGCAAAGAAGAGATTTGGGGTCTTTTTACCCCAGATCTCTACATAAAGAGGACCCGTCATCCTCAATTCTATTAAAAGGGATGTTTACATTCCTTTTAATAGGAATAAATGTGATTATATATATATATAGAGATATATATATATATATATATATATATATATATCTATATATCTATATATAGATATATATATATATATATATATATATATATATATATATATATATATAATTTATTTTTCTATTTTTAAACTTTTGCTTTTAAAAGGCAAAAAAGAGATTTGGGGTCTTTTTGACCCCAGCTCTTTCCATAAAGAGAACCTGTCATCCTTATTTATGTTACAAGGGATTTTTACATTCCTTGTAATAGGAATAAAAGTGATAAAAAATAAAAGGGAAAAAAATAATAATAATGAAAGCCACCCCATCCCTCCGTGCTCGTCCGCAGAAATGAACACACAAGCAAGTCGCGCACTCATATGTAACAGTGTTCGCACCACACATGTGAGGTATCGCCGCAAACGTTAGAGCGAGAGCAATAATTCTAGCGTTAGACCTTTTCTGGAATTGTAAACAGGTAACCTGTAAAGGCGTTTGAAGCACCACCTATGGAGATTTTTAAGTACCGCAGTTTGTCGCCATTCCACAAATGTGCGTAATTTTAATGCGGGGTACAAATATGGGGTAAATATTGTGTTTTAAAAATTTTTATTTTTTTTGCCCTAAATAGCTTCCTTTACCTTAGTGCAGTCCTCCTTCACTTACCTCATCCTTCCATTTTGCTTTTAAATGTCCTTATTTCTTTTGAGAAATCCTCACTTCCTGTTCTTCTGTCTGTAACTCCACACAGTAATGCGAGGCTTTCCTACTCTTGAGGGGGGAGGGGGCGAGCAGGCAAGTCAGGACATACTCTACTTTGCAGATAGAGAAAGGAGCTGTGTGTTAGTGGGCGCAGGGCCGCTGATAGGGGGGACCACCATTCCTCCTGTAGGGGGCCCAGGCACACAGGAGGGCCCAAACCCCAGAGGGAAGGAGGGGCAATTACAGGATGCCCCTTGCAGCTTTCTGCAGCAGCTGAAAACCCTCCCGCCGACTTTTAGCTGTTGCAGGGAGACACAGACACAACTGCCGGCGTCCTTGTATTGTTAAAAAAAAAAAGAACACATTTTAACCCTGTATTGTTTTAATCCCTTGTAAAAAAAAAAAAAAATAGATTTTTTTTTTCCTCTACAAGTGGAAGGCAGGGCCGCAGGCGTGCCTGAGTTTGTAGGAGGAGTCGGAGGGCTATTTATCCCTCCTCCCCTCTAATGTCCGGCGTCGGTGGGGTTTCTGGGTAGCCGCGTCACTTCCGGTTTCGTGCAGGTCGGCTGCATGTGTCTCACCATGGTCACGCTGGAGGAGGGCACCCGTCCATCCACACCTACCCACGCTGCCTGGGCTCCATCTGGTATTGAGGAGGCCGCCCGCTTCTCCCAGTGCTCATTCACCCACCCACCCACGCTGCGGGGGGCTCCATTTAACGGGAGGAGGCCGCCTGCCGATTTCCCAGGGCACGTCAGGGATCCGGTGCTTGTTCCTACCGGGGGGAGGGGGGCCGTCCATCTAGCTGCCCACCCACCTTGCCGTTCAGTTGGCTCGCGCCGGGGGAGGGGGGGCTGCACCTCCACCTACGCTGCTCCTTCTAGCGAGGAGGCCGCCCGCCTCTCCCGATGCACGTCACTTCCGGTTTCTTGCAGAGCGGCCTGAGTATCGTGGCAGGGGTTATCCCTCGAGGGATATGGCTGCCAGAGGGGTGGTATTGTCACACGGGGGGCATGCCCGGACCATGGTGAGGAGGATCCTTCTGGGCAGGTTAGTCTGCGCGCCGTCCTCCTTCTTTCCCGCTGATCGCCGCTCAGGGGACGCCAGCATGCCTCCGGTATCTAGCTCACGCCGGGCAGCAGGGAGAGGTTCCCACCTTCCACTCCTCCGTGGCTCCTTCTACTTGGCCCGCCCACGCAGGCACCATGGAGGGGGGGGGGGCACTGTTCGGCCAGGCACAGCTTCGTAGGGGCCGCCCGCTTCGGGAGGGGGTGGGGGGGCGCATCCACCCATGCTGCCAGGGCTCCGTCTGCCTTTTAGGTGGCCGCCCGGTGCTCGCTTCTCCTTCCGGGATCATATCATGTGGGGCACCCCTCCGTCCACCCTCCCGCATACACTGTGAGGGGGGGGGCATCCGACTGCGTCCCCCAGTGCTCAGGGATGGGGGGGGGGGGGGGGGGGGGGGGGGGGGGGGGGGGTTTGAGGTTCTGCAGCCTCACACCATCTTCTTTGTGACTGCTAGGGCTCTCTCCTGGTTAGCCTCTGGTTCACATGATGCTGGCTGGGGGGGGGGCCGAGCTGGATGCCTTAACACGGGGGAGGGGGGGGGATCTACCCTCTCATCCTGGGCTCAAGCTGGCCGGCATGGGATGGGCATCAGTTACTTCTCCTGGGGTCACACTAGCAGCTTGGGGGGGGGGGCAGGCTGTCCCCCGCATCTCCAGGGGTCATACTGGCAGTATGGGGGAAGGCTGTCCACCCACTTCTCCAGGGGTCACGCAACCACTCAGGGTCACACTAGCAGGTATTCCAGGTATGGTTGCCAGGCCGGGACGTGCCCTGTCATGGCCCCATGGGGGGGGGGGGGGGAATCTTTCATGATAGTCTGGCTTCCTTGGGGGGGCACGGTTCTAGGGGAGGGAGTGCAGTCCAGAAGGGGGGGGGCTGGTTGGTGGGTTATCATGGCTTGTGCTTGCCTCACGTTGTTCATTTCTTAGCGGTTGTCTGTCAGTAGCATGTTCCGTCATGGCGCTTGCTGTCAGTATGTTCTGTTATAGCGGTGTCATCAGTTGTATGTTTTCTGTCATAGCGGTTCGGTTAGCAGTATGTTTTTTGTCATAGCGTTTTTCTGTCAGCAGTATGTTTTTGTCATAGCGGTTTCTGTCAGCAGTATGTTTTCTGTCTCAGCGGTTCTGTCAGTATGTTTCTGTCTCAGCGGTTCTGTCAGTATGTTTCTGTCTCAGCGGTTCTGTCAGTATGTTTCTGTCTCAGCGGTTCTGTCAGTATGTTTTCTGTCTCAGCGGTTCTGTCAGTATGTTTTTTGTCTCAGCGGTTCTGTCAGTATGTTTTTTGTCTCTCTGTCAGTATGTTTTTTGTCTCAGCGGTTCTGTCAGTATGTTTTTTGTCTCAGCGGTTCTGTCAGTATGTTTTTTGTCTCAGCGGTTCTGTCAGTATGTTTTTTGTCTCAGCGGTTCTGTCAGTATGTTTTTTGTCTCAGCGGTTCTGTCAGTATGTTTTTTGTCTCAGCGGTTCTGTCAGCGGTATGTTTTCTGTCTTAGCATGTTCTGTCATAGCGGTTGCAGTCACTGTATGTTTCCTGTCAGGTCATAGCGATGCGGTCAGCAGCATGCTTTTGTCGCGGAGCATTTTCACTGTCGCCGCTCTGTCATCAGTCTCGGTCACAGCAGCTCAGTCCATGGCGTGTTTCTGTCATGGCGTGTTTCTGTCATGGCGTGTTTCTGTCATGGCGTGTTTCTGTCATGGCGTGTGTCTGTCATGGCGTGTGTCTGTCATGGCGTGTTTCTGTCGTCGCGCAGGTCCAGCTTGCACCAGTGGCCGTTCTAGCTTTGTTCGTTTCCATGTCTCATTATTTTGCATAGGTTGCTTTCCTGGTTCGGTTGGCTAGGGCTCGCATCTCGGGGTCTGTCACGTCTACAGGTCCATTCGGGCTGAGGTTTTTGTTTTCCAGACGATTGTTCACCTCAAACTTCTCGCCTGTCATGTCACATCTGGCTACGCATTGGGTTTCATTTCACGGGCAGGACTACCCACCACGGTCTGTGGGTGCACGGGTCCTCAGTGTTCTGCTGTGCAGCAGGTCACTCGCACTCACTCACATTGTTCACGGGGGGGGGGGGGGTTGGGTCGTCGGGTTCTTGACATGCTGGGGTTCCTCCGTCACGGCCAGGTCTTCATACTTGGGTAGGCACAGAGGGGGTTGTGTTTCTGTTGGGGGTCCTACTCCAGCAGGGTTGGGCACAGAGCTTGTCGGTGCTATGCAGTCACAGCACGCAAACAGCCTTGTAGCTTTATTTGTTTTCTTTGTCTCGTCATACTGTTCTTTCGGGTATAGGTAGCCAGGGTGCGCATCTCAGGATCTGTCACGTCTACAGATCCATACGGGCTGAGGTTTCGTTTTTAAATGATTGTTGACCACAATCTTCTCGCCTGTATAACATACGTCATACGTGCACGTTCATTCTTACGCCTATACATCTACCCACCACGGTCTGTGGGTACATCGCCTTGAGTGTGTCGTTTTTTAATTACCTGTCTGCGCGGCAGGTTACTCGGGCTCGCTTACTGCTTACACTTGTCACATACACTTGGGTAGGATCTGTCGTCAGGTTCATTCACGCGCTGAGGTCTGGTCATTTCTGCTCACATCGTTGGCCCAGGCAGCTACAGTGGGGGGGGGGGGGGGGGGTCTCATGTTTTGTTGTCTGTTTGTCTGTTGTCTTTTCTTTCGGTTTTCGAGGGTTGGGCGTGCGGCACGTTTAGGGGGCGACACATTCTGGTGCATCCCGCCTGCTCCACGTGGGGGGTACAGAGCATGTCAGTACGCCGTCACGCAGGGGTTGGCCCGTACTTGGCTCAGCAGGGTGGTAGGTCTACAAGGGGTTTTCCTTTTCCGGCCGCAGCAGGGTAGGCGGTACATTTCAGTTTGGGTCCAGTTCCATCCCGGCTGCTTCACATACCAGCATTAAGCGTGTTCTGGCCGTTCCTGCTAGGACAATTTTATTAGGGTTCTCATCCATGGAGTCGTTGCTTCTTATCTTTGGGGCTGTTCTCTTGTTCATAGGTTGCCAGATCGTCGGGGCGGGTCCGTCAGGCCAGGCTCTTTGTCCATTGCCCGGCCTGTTGATAGGGGGGGTCCCAGTTACTCGGGTAGGTCGGGTCATTCCATGTCTGGTTCGGTCTCTGTATCGGTGCATATCGCTACTGCGGGGTGGCCTCGTCCATTAACATCAGCGACTCATCTTTCGGGTACCCGGCTCTCAAACCCTTTCCCTCCTATCAGTTGTCCGTTTTTTGCATCTCTCCTTCTCACGTCCCCTTACCAGGTATGGATAGTTAGGTCAGTGGTTGTGGGTGTTTGACATGGGTGTTGTTTTACAGGGCTCCTCAGGGCGGCCCTTGTTCCATTCCCCCACGTATCCTCTCGCCACCAGCAGTGGTTCCCATGTCTGTGCTTTTGGAGGAAAGCTTAGTCAGTCAGGCACGGGACAGTCATTTGGTTTCGGGGTTCCTTCCAATCATCGGTTCTTGGGACGCTGGTTTTTCTGCTGTCGTAACGGATGGTTATCGGAGCCGTTCTTGAGACTGTCAGGGCGTGCTTTCTCTACCAGACAGATATTCGTGCCCTTCCATTTCTTTATCACACCTACTTCTGGGTCTTTTTGCCCACTTATAGGCGTACTGTCCAGCGAGGCTAATGGCACACCTCAGGCCTGGGTAGTTAGGGTATCGTATTCCTCGGTGTAGACTCTGACTACAAGTGGAAGGCAGGGCCGCAGGCGTGCCTGAGTTTGTAGGAGGAGTCGGAGGGCTATTTATCCCTCCTCCCCTCTAATGTCCGGCGTCGGTGGGGTTTCTGGGTACCCACCCACCCGTTCCCCCTTTTTTCATGTTATCATTTTCTTCATTCATTTCTTCATAATTACTTCAGGGTATGCCCACTTATAGGCGTACTGTCCAGCGAGGCTAATGGCACACCTCAGGCCTGGGTAGTTAGGGTATCGTATTCCTCGGTGTAGACTCTGACTACAACCTCTTTAAAGTGTATTTTTTCCAAAAAAATACAAAACACCAGAGATGGGGGAACCAATTCTCCCACTGGCCCTTTGTTTCAAAAGTTGGATACCCCTGATATAGATCAGACCAAAATGAGGGACAGATGAGGAGGAAAGAGGGACATTGCTCCAAACCGTGTTGAGAGCTATGCATTAGAGTGTAAGCTCCTCTGGGGTTGAAACTGATTGTGAGCATTTCTTTCTAAAGAGATGAAAATAGATTAAACAAATTAGCACATCCCGGGGGGGGGGGGGGGGTTTGAGGATGATCTGTACATGACTAAGCTCCCCATCTAACCTACTCTAGAAGAACAACTGCCAGAATCTCATCAGTTGCTATGGGCAATGCGTTTCCATTGTTCTACCTCAAAGCTTTGTGCTCCATCTATGAAGAGACAACAAGAAGTCTGAATGACACGTTGGCATTGCGTACAGTTATCAGGAATTTCACTCAGCCGTCTTGTTACTGGATAATGAGCGCCAGGGCCAAGCGCGTCGGCTGCCGGTGTGTTCACCTCTCTGGGAGAATGCGGGGACATTAAAAGGAGCTTTTGAAGAGGTCTCGAAGGACCTGTCTGCTTCCATCTCTGTTCTCTGACTGGAGCTCCGCAGAATGGATACAACGTTTGCTGTGATCAAGGGATTGTAACTCCAACATTATAAAAAGATATGTTTGCCTGCAGGGATGGTTTAAAAAAATATTTCGGGAAAACTGGAGTGAGCCTGGAAGACGGAAATAAATGTACTCACCAACACTGCTGGAGAAACTCTACAAACTCAAAAGGTGATCTCCAGGGGTGACCCAATTTTACCCCTAAACTTCTCTCTCCCCCTCTAGGTTATGTCCTAATAGGAATGTTTATTTTTTACCTTCTTCCTGTACTTAGGAACTGCTTTTACTACTCCCTGTAATGTCATCACAAGGCCCGTGCAGGGGCAGCTGCTAGGAAGTTTTTAAAGTGGAATTGGACTCCACTTTTGAATTTGTGTTGCATGACTGAGTAATTGTCATTCAAAGTGTGACAGCACTGAAAGCTGAAAATTGGCCTGGGCAGGAATGGGGGTAAAAGTGGTTAATGACATCAGCACGCCCCCTTGAACTACATATCCCAGAGTTATTTTCTACACACAGGGAGTGGGCAGGTTCTTGAAATTCAAGGCACCGGTTATGTTCCACCAGTGCAGAGCTTGCTCAGGAATGGCAGCAGACAGGTGTGAGGACATCGGCACACACAGTGGAGGAGAGGACTTTTGGAGGATGGCCTGGTGTCAAAAAGGGCAGCAAAGAAGCTACTTCTCTCCAGGAAAAACATCCGGTAGAGACTGATATTCTGCAAAAGGTATAGTGATTGGACTATAAACAAAAAACTTAATGCTACTACCGATACATCACATGGAAAGCAGAGCTCCCGGGTGCTCGATCCACAGTCGCTGGCTGAGTAGAAGTAAATGAAGAAAAGATGATCCGCACTCCGGTCGTTGCTCTTAAAAAATGTACGTTTTTATTGACAAGCCACAGTAGACAAACGAAAATAGGAAAGATTAACGTGTTTCAGCCTATAAGGCCTTAGTCATAACAGTGATTGGACTGCCGAGAACCGGGGTAAAGTCATTTTCTCCGATTAATCCCTTTTCCGATTGTTTGGAGCATCCCAACCATCCAAGAACAGTTTGGTGAGGAACAATGTATTTTCCAGCATGATGGAAAATACAGGCAAAAGTCATAACCAAGTGGCTTGGGAAACAAAACATGTAAATTTTGGGTCCATGGCCAGGAAACTCCCCAGACCTGAGAACCTTGTGGTCAACCTCCAAGAGGCGGGTTGAGTGAACAAAAAAAAAACCCCACAAATTCTGAAAAATGCCAAGAATTGATTATGGAACAATGGGCGGCCATCAGTTTCAGCCTATAAGGCTTTTGTCATAACAGTGATTGGACTGCCGAGGACCGGGGTAAAGTCTCTGATTAATCCCTTTTGCGATTGTTTGGGGCATCCAGAAAAAAACCTTGTCCGGTGAAGAAAAGGTGAGCGCCACCATCAGTCCTGTGTCATGCCAACAGTGAAGCCTCCTCAGACCATTCATGTGTGGGGTTACTTCGCAGCCAAGGGAGTGGGAGGCTCACTCACAATTTCCGTAAGAACCACTTACAGAGCAACTTCTCCCAACCATCAAAGAACAGTTTGGTGATGAGCAATGACTTTTCCAGCATGATGGAGCACCTCACCATAAGGCAAAAGTCATAGCCAAGTGACTTGGGGAACAAAACATGGACATTTTGGGTCCATGGTCAGGAAACTCCCCAGACCTGAGAACTATGTCAATCCACAAGAGGTGGGTGGAATGAACAAAAAACCCCCCACAAATTCTGAAAAATGCCAAGAATTGATTATGGAACAATGGGCGGCCATCAGTCAGGATGTTGCCCAGAAGTTGATTGACAACATGCCGGGGGGAATTGCAGAGGTCTCGAAAAAGAAGGGTCAACACTGCAAATATTGACTCTTTGCATAAACCTTTGACACTTATGAAATGCTTGTAAATATAATTCAGTATCCCATAGTAAAATCTGACAAAAACATCTAAAAACCCTGAAGCAGGAGACTTTGTGAAATTTATATCTGTGTCCTTCTCCAAACATTTGTAGATGCTGCCAAGTGATTGGCTGATGAGCAATTTGTGTTATCAATAGACATGTGCGGTTCGTATTCTGACAAATTTTCGTTATTTGAATATATCCGAATTACAATGTAAACAAATTTTACGGAATGCTCCAAACAACAAAACTAAATTAGTCTGAAATTCAAATCAAATTTTACATTAAACTCGAATTCTAACTGTACACATATTGCTGAAATCAAAGACTGTGTGTTATTAGAGTACCCTTTGGAAAGGATGCCGTTATAGTTCAGCCAAACTTACGGTATTTAACCACTTCAGTTCTGGAAGAATTTACCCCCTTCCTGACCCGAGCAGTTTTTGCGATTCGGCACTGCATTGCTTTAACTGACAATTGCGCGGTCGTGCGAAGTGGCACCCAAATAAAATTGACGTCCAGTGGGGAAAACCTATGTATTTTGATGTTTCAACTATGGGTGCTGTTGCGGAACTACAGATCCCACGAGGCATTGTAATGTTACAAGCATGACCTCCCAAAGGCTGTAGCATGGTGTGACTTTAAGTTCCGCAACAGCTGCAGGTGGAGTACCCATGGAAATAAGCACTGGTTAAAGAGTTACTAAACCCAGGAGCCTGCATTCACTATATCTGGTCTCGCCATGAGCCTGCAGTCACTATATCTGGTCTCCCCAGGAGCCTGCAGTCACTATATCTGGTCTCCCCAGGAGCCTGCAGTCACTATATCTGGTCTCCCCAGGAGCCTGCAGTCACTATATCTGGTCTCCCCAAGAGCCTGCATTCACTATATCTGGTCTCCCCAAGAGCCTGCATTCACTATATCTGGTCTCCCCAGGAGCCTGCAGTCACTATATCCGGTCTCCCCAGGAGCCTGCAGTCACTATATCCGGTCTCCCCAGGAGCCTGCAGTCACTATATCTGCTCTACTCCAGGAGCCTGCATTCACTATATCTGGTCTCCCCAGGAGCCTGCAGTCACTATATCTGGTCTCCCCAGGAGCCTGCAGTCACTATATCTGGTCTCCCCAGGAGCCTGCAGTCATTATATCTGGTCTCCCCAGGAGCCTGCAGTCACTATATCTGGTCTCCCCAGGAGCCCGCAGTCACTATATCTGGTCTCCCCAGGAGCCTGCAGTCACTATATCTGGTCTCCCCAGGAGCCTGCAGTCACTATATCTGGTCTCCCCAGGAGCCTGCAGTCACTATATCTGGTCTCCCCAGGAGCCTGCAGTGACTATATCTGGTCTCCCCAGGGTCCTGCATTCACTATATCTGGTCTCCCCAGGAGCCGGCATTCACTATATCTGGTCTCCCCAGGAGCCTGCAGTCACTATATCTGGTCTCCCCAGGAGCCTGCAGTCACTATAGCTGGTCTCCCCAGGAGCCTGCAGTCACTATATCTGGTCTCCCCAGGAGCCTGCATTCACTATATTTGGTCACTTACAGTATACAGAACATGGAAATACAATTATTTTAGTATATATAAACTGCTAAATACCCTTTCTCGTTAGCAGTTTATAGCAGACTTGTGAGTGAGTGAGTAACTTATATAGCGCAGCACACATGAACTAAATCGCCTCTGGGGTGACTGCTATCAGTGTCTGGTTAAAGCTTGTTGGATTTTTCATTATGCTCCGACTGTCCAATGAGGCTGCAGGACCCCTGGCCCTGTGCTGATCACATGCACCCTCCCAAGAAAAAAACCTCTAGCAATAAACATTAAACTGAGCATGTACAGTAACTCTGGAGCCTCTGTCTTAATCAGGAGATGGATTGGGGATAATAGAAGAAGAGGTTTAGAGAAGACAGGATCAAACATAATTTTTACACAATGCAAAGGACTAACCCCTTAGGTTCCACAGTGAGTATAACAAGCATGCTTTACTGCATATACAGACTGATTTTACTGTTGTGGGTTTAGTAACATTTGGCTGGAATGCTACTTTAATCAGGTTCTGCCCCCTAGTGTTCATAAGCAGATAAAACAAGACAAGCAAAGAAAGCATATGTGGAGGGGTTCAGTTAAACTTTACTGTAGATATCAGACAAATGCTTACCAACCTAACTGCATTAGTGCAGTCATGTTATCCTCACAGTTCTATATTACACACAAGCGTTGGACCTCAAACAATAGAGGCAAATCTCAATGACGCAGTCAGAGGGGCCTGGATGGAAATGTTCAAACCAATATCCGATGGAGACCTGGAGCATATATTTTTCCTGGAAGCAGCATAGACATAATCTTGTCTGTTGGCCACATTTTACTGTTTTGTCTATTTTCATAGCTTTGCTTCAACATTATGACCTTTCATGTCAAGCAATTATGAATTGGAGGGGGTGCAAATTTAGCACTGAAATAGGGCAAACTGCAATTATTTTCCTTTTTAAAGGCCTCGTATTCTCACTGCTATACCAGCAGATTTCAACAAAATAATATACATGGAGAAAAAAAAAAAAAAAAAAAAAAAAAGAAGGATAAAACACAAAATAATACAACTCTGCTTGTGACTCAAAACCCCACAAATGTTGTAGGGCTGAACAGGACTACAAAACAATATATAAAAAAAAAAAAAAAAAAAAACACAACTTCTCCTGAAGAAGCAGCGGTCTTGGTCGGGCGATGATGGGGGTTCCAAGGTATAAAAGTTTTTTATCCCGCAGTAATCTTCGGATCAGACGATGGCATACTGGGAATACAAGAGTTCTCGGATTTTGTAAAAGTCCTCACAGATGCACCCCTCTAAGCCGA